>JBBDGP010001053.1:247500-1447500 GCA_037952835.1 Lithobates septentrionalis
TTGGCAAGAGATCTATCCGCTTTAGGATCCTGACTTTTCTTAATGGCATACCATTTATCAGATTATCATAAGTAGATTGTAAATGTGTGTCATCTGTTGTGACACATGATAACTATTACATAAATGTCTCTGTTGAAGTAAACAAAAAAAAAGAAAATATAATAAACTTTTAAATGTTTTATTATTTGATTTGCAGTTTTTTTTTTTACTTGTTTGCCGATTTTAATGTACAGGTATATTGTTTTTGAAATGCATAATTTGGAACTTTATACTAATTTGTGTAGTGAAAAGTAACTAACAAAACTGACATTTTAGTAAAAGTACAGGAACAGCCTAGTTTTTAACCTGAATAGATGTTATACACAGCTTCCAGTGCTTTCAAAATGAACAAAACAGAAAAATAGCATAATTTTGTTTGTTAATAAAGTATAAAGTGATGCTAATTACACAACGTTTAATTTACATTATCCCTACATTGTCCCTTCTATTTCTGTATGCGGATGACTGTAATTATTTTAATAATTAAAAAAAAAACATCTATGTGCCTTTTTCCTAATCGATATCCAGCTGTCACATGACCCAGCTCTTTCCCAGCCTGTCTGCAGAGGAGCTTCTAGTCCTCTGCCACTGGTCACATGTTTAAAAAAAAAAAAAAAAACAACAACCTTTGGAGTACGAAGTAAAAATACATATTATCAACAAACTGTTTTAAAGTGTCATACAAATATACAGTTGTGCTCATAAGTTTACATACCCTGGCAGAATTTGTGATTTCTTTGCCATTTTTCAGAGAATATGAATGATAACACAAAAAACATTTCTTTTACTCATGGTTAGTGTTTGGCTGATGCCATGTATTATCATTCAACTGTGTTTACTATTTTTAAATCATAATGACAACACCCAAATGACCCTGATCAAAAGTTTACATACCCTGAAATGTTTGGCCTTGGTACAAACACAGAAGGTGGCACACACAGGTTAAAATGGCAATTAAAGGTTAATTTTCCACATTTGTGGCTTTTTAAATCACAATTAGTGGGTTTTTCTTTTTATCCTGAGCAATTCTTCTGCCAGTTGTGGCTGCAATCTTTCTTGGTCTACCTGACCTTGGCTTGGTATCAAGAGATCCCCAAATTTCCCTCTTTATATTAAATGATCAAACATTACTGACTGGCATATTCAAGGCTTTGGATATCATTTTATATCCTTTTCCATCTTTGTAAAGTTTCATTACCTTGTTACGCAGGTCTTTTGACTGTTCTTTTCTACCTCCTCGTGGCTCAGTGTCTAGCCTGCTTAGAGCATCCATGTGAGAGCTAACAAACTCATTGTCTCTATATACACACACACACTAATTGTGACTTAAAAAGCCACAAATGTGGGAATTTAAAGTTGATTGATAATAAATGGCTTCAGCCAAATATAGAGTCAATGAGTTTGTTAGCTCTCTGGATACTCTAAGCAGGCTAAACGCTGAGCCACGAGGAGGTAGAAAAGAACAGTCATTATGTCATTATGATATAAAAAAAGTAAATACAGTTGAATGATAATACATGGCTACAGCCAAACACTAACCATGAGTGAAAGAAAAGTTTTTGTGTTATTCATATTCTCTGAAAAATGGCCAAGAAATCATAAATCCTGCCAGGGTATGAAAACGTATGAGCAAAATTGTATACATTTGAAATTAAATACTTATTATTTTGTGGAAATAACATGGTGTGGTGGATTTCCTCCAATCACAGGCTGTGTCACGCCCCTCCAGCCTGTGTTTATATTTAGCTGGTTAGTGGGCATGGAGGAGGAGGAGGGAGGGAATGAGCATTTATTGATAGTTTTTATAATGTGGGTTTAGCGACACTTTAAAATTTGGCAGCATATGGCAGGCTTATAACTTTTAATATGTGGTCAATCTATAGATGTTTATGAAGTTGATCAGTTTGCATGCAGTATAAGATGTTTGTTTTTTTTGTTAATTTTGGATAGAGTAAGGAAGGGTGAAAATTTATGTCAGATTCCTATTGCTGTCTGTAACCCCATTAGGGAGAATTTTTTCACTTCCTGTCCAAGTTTCCCTTGACTTCAATTCTTGACACATGTACAAAAAAAGACAGCAATGGGGAACGATGGCACAGACAGCAATAAACATATTGTCAGAATGCTGCTCTTTTGAAATGCGTTTTCCTTTTTTTTGGTTTTTGTTTAGAGAAATTTGCACTCAGTTCCCATCCATATCATTGGAAATCCCCCAAACAGAGAAGCAGATAGCAATAAAACTCTGACAGTGTCTCAAACGCCCTCCCCAATCTATCCAAAATGAAATGTGTTTTGGTCTGGGCTTCACTAATTTACATTTTCTTCTTAATTAACACTCATTTATAAAGCAAATAAAAATGATTGTATTTATTTTCTTTTTAGAGAAAAATTATAATGGCATAAAAAAATGGCTCAGTTCTACTATAAAAGAAGCAACAGCTCTCCATTTCAAGACCGGATTCCCCTGCGCATTGTACGTTCTGAATCGGAGCTCTCACCATATGAGAAAGCTTACCTGACCTCAGTAGAGAAAGGTGACTATGCCAGCGTGAAGCAAGCCCTGGATGAGGCAGAAATTTATTTCAAAATCAATATTAATTGCATTGATCCCCTAGGAAGAACTGCTTTATTGATTGCCATTGAAAATGAGAATCTTGAGCTGATTGAACTTTTGTTAAGTTACAATGTCTATGTTGGAGATGCTTTACTGCACGCCATACGGAAAGAAGTGGTCGGGGCCGTTGAATTGCTTTTAAACCACAAAAAACCAAGCGGGGAAAAACAGGTAGGTTAATTATATCATTATTGATTGGTTTTCATCATTACAGTAGTTTTTATTCTCTGTTATTTGTAAAAACAGACTTAACACAGCATCAGTATTTTTTCTTAAAGATCACTAGTCTTATCGTTGGCCTATATAGAGTGTTTTTTTTTTGTCAAAAGGGAATAGCTGGTGATTTTCTATACTCTTATTTGTTACCATGCTCAAACTAAAATATAAAATAAAAAATGTTGCTAGGTATATATGAATGATTTAAATATCTTATATTTACATATTCTGAATACACACAACTAATTGAGTCCTCGTACACATGCCTGGTCAGGAAGGGAGTAAAACCTTCCAGGGCTTAAGTGGTTAAATCGAAACATAAAAGCAGAGTAGTATGAAACAGAATTGAGATTTGGGCTAATAAAGGCAGATGCCACTCAGCCCTAACATGTTTCACCCAAAGGCTTTCGTGCCCTCTTTGTAAACTTTTGGGTAAAATATGTTAGGGCTGGGTGGTATCAATTCATGAAGACCTCTTGATTCTCCTAATGTTTGGATGCTGGACTTGTTTGACATATACAGTTGTGATCATACGTTTACATAACCTGCCAGAATTTATGATTTCTTGGAAATTTTTCAGAGAATATGAATGATAACACAAAAAATTTCTTTCACTCATGGTTAGTGTTTGGCTGAAGCCATGTATTATCATTCAACTGTGTTTACTCTTTTTAAATCATAATTACAACAGAAACTACCCAAATGACCCTGATCAAAAGTTTACATACCCTGGTGATTTAGGCCTTATAACATGCACACAAGTTGACACAAAGGGGTTTGAATGGCTATTAAAGGTAACCATCCTCACCTGTGATGTGTTTACTTGTAATTAGTGTGTGTGTATAAAAGGTCAAAGAGTTTCTGGACTCCTGACAGACCCTTGCATCTTTCATCCAGTGCTGCACTGACGTTTCTGTGTTCTGAGTCATGGGGAAAGCAAAAGAATTGTCAAAGGATCTGCAGGAAAAGGTAGTTGAACTGTATAAAACATGAAAGGGATATAAAAAGATATCCAAGGAATTGAGAATGCCAGTGCTCAAACTCTAATCAAGAAGTGGAAAATGAGGGGTTCTGTTGAAACCAAACCACGGTCAGTTAGACCAACTAAAATTTCAGCCACAACTTCCAGGAAAATAGTTTGGGATGCAAACAAATACCCACAAATAATTTCAGGTGAAATACAGGACTCTCTGATAACATGTGGTCTGGCTGTTTCAAGATGCACAATAAGGAGGCAATTGAAGAAAGATGGGCTGCATGGTCGAATCGCCAGAAGAAAGCCATTACTACGCAAATGCCACAAAGTATTCCACTTACAATACGCCAAACAACACAGAGACCAGCCTCAAACCTTCTGGCACAAAGTCATTTGGAGTGATGAGACCAAAATTGAGTTTTTTGGCCACAATCATAAACGCTACATTTGGAGAGGAGTCAACAAGGCCTATGATGAAAGGTACAGAGGTGGATCGCTGATGTTTTGGGGATGTGTGAGCTACAAAGGCACAGGAAATTTGGTCAAAATTGTTGGCAAGATGAATGCAGTATGTTATCAAAAAATACTGGAGGAACATTTACATTCATCAGCCAGGAAGCTACACATGGGACGTACTTGGACATTCCAACATGACAATGATCCAAAACACAAGGCCAAGTCGACCTGTCATTGGCTACAGCAGAATAAATGAAGGTTCTGGAGTGGCCATCTCAGTCAACCCTTTGAGAAAGTCACGTGGACAGTGACGCAACGCATAAGGGAAAAGAGCTGTGGTGACATCACTTCCGGTCGCGGCCGAGATCAGAGCTTTTGTTCCTATGTGTACATGCTGTTTACCTGTTACATCAACTGTAAGTTTTTACTAAATATATTGAAAGTGTTATTGAAATACTGCACCATGGAGCCCTCCTCTTACTTTTCCAAGTCACTGAACATTGCTATCCTGAGAGTTTGAGTATTCCTGAACTACCGGGGATCGATTGGCCAGGGATCGATTGGCCAGTGTGGATTGTTGAAGTGTGGCTCATTTACTCGATTTATGAGGTTTGAGGCTGGGGGAAATTGTATCACTCACATTGGATGGAGGAAGCTAGTTACATTGTGGCACATGCACTTTATATTGGGTGGAATAGTCTGCATGTTTGGATCTAGCACCTGATTTGGAGTTGACTGCACTTTATAAAGAGACTTTGTTTACACATTGGACTTGATACATTACATTTTTTGCACAAAGCACTTGTTTTGCACCATTGAAAGTTCCGGATTGCTATTTGCACTTTATGTCATATCTTTGCACTATTATTGCACTATTGATATTTGCACATATTGTTTGTCAGATTGAAGCACCATTTTTGCACTTTATTTGCATAATTGCTATTTGTTGCACATTTTTTGCACAATCACTTTCTAGTGGTTATATATTATTACACTTGCAGATTTTTTATTGTTATTATTTATTTCGTTTTCGCTTAGTAAGTGCCACATTCCTATTTATTTCATCTCAGTCTGCTGACCTCATTATCATAAGCCACTCTGGGGAAATCTCAAACGTGCAGTTCATGCAAGGCAGCACAAGAAGTTACAAGAACTGGAGGTTTTTTGCCAAGAGAATGGGCAGCTTTACCATCTGAGATGTTAAAGAGCCTCATCCACAAATACCACAAAAGACTTCAAGCTGTCATTGATGTTAAAGGGGGAAATAGACGTATTAAGAACTGTAAACTTTTGATCAGGGTCATTTGGGTAGTTTCAGTTGCCATTATGATTTAAAAACAGTTGATTGATAATAAATGGCTTCAGCCAAACACTAACCATGAGTGAAAGAAAAGTTTTTGTGTTATCATTCATATTCTCTGAAAAATGGCCAAGAAATTATAAAGTCTGCTAGGGTATGTAAACTTTTGAGCACAACTTTACTGTTCAATAGAAAGTATCATTTTAGACTCAACATGTATGGTGCCCTCAGTGCCCACGAAGATTTTCTATGAAAACCTAAGGACATTTCCTTTCTATGAACTGTATACAGACATTTATACTGTGCCATTTGTCAATTCTAATCAATGTTACCACACTTTATTAGGCCACTGCATGTTTTCAGCTTGCATAGCACCACAAACTGCCTTCGCTGCTGTTGGTCTACTACCATACTTCACACATAGTTACATAGTTACATAGTAGGTGAGGTTGAAAAAAGAGACAAGTCCATCAAGTCCAACCTATGTGTGTGATTATATGTCATTTTTACATTGTATACCCTTGTATGTTACGGTCGTTCAGGTGCTTATCTAATCCTTTTTTAAACCTATCGATGCTCCTTGCTGAGACCACCGCCTGTGGAATGGAATTCCACATACTTGACGCTCTTACAGTAAAGAACCAACTATGTAGTTGTCAGGTCACCCGAGTCCAGGTGACAGATGCACTCCGTAGGAGTGCACCGCTAAGGTAGTTAACCCTAGGACTGACTGCTGCAGATTGAACTCTGGGAGGTTCAAGAAGCAGGTCTGGAGCACCAACACAGATCCCACTAGAGCATAGATTCCCCAGGGCGCGGAGTCTAAGAGCCAGCAAGTGTTCACCAGAGCCTCTAGTGGTGAGGATGGACTGCGCTGCAGTCTGGCTCCAGGTCGCGGCCCCCAGGGTTTCACAGCTCACGCTCACGGTAGACTACAGGAGAAAGAGGAAGGAAGCAGCAGGCTGGAACAACAAGAATAGTAAAGGGATAAGTCAAAGGTCGGGGCGAATAGCAGACAAGGATAAACATAGAACACGCCAAAGGTCAAGGTCACAAGCAGACAGGGATAGTCGACAACAGACCAAGATCGGTAACTGGAATCAGATGTAGGAGACACAGCAAGTTGCACACAAAAGCTAAACACACAATGGATGATCAGCAAGGTTGGCTTGCAATGCACAGGTTAATATAGTGTTCCTAATTAGAGGCTGAGGTGGAGCTATGCTGAGGGAAGATATATAAGCAGTCAGGTGAGGGTGGCTTGCCTCTAAAGGTGAAAACATGGAGGAGAGGTAAGCTGACAGACAAAGATTACTGCATAACCATGACAGTACCCCCCCTCTTACGAGGCCTCCCCCTCCCCCACCTGGGCCCAGGCTTAAAGGGAAACTCCAGATGAAACCTCCTCAGCAGATGAGGTGCAAAGATCTCAGATACAGTGATCCAAGACCTCTCCTCAGGACCAAACCCTTTCCAATGTATGAGGTACTGAAGAATGCCTCTACGGCACCGGGAATGCAGAACTTGACTAGCCTCATACCTTATTTTATCCTCAGAGACTGAAACCGAGGTAGGGAAAGGACAAGAGGACTTATTGAGAACTACAGGCTTCTTAGGAATGGGTAAGGGCATGAGAAGACCATCAGGAGTCTGAGCAGGGTTCCCCAGAACCTTAAAGATGAGCTGGACATCCAGCACAGGACCATCAGACTGGGCAGAGGTCAGTGGATCCATGAGACCAGGTTGGTTAGAAGGTGACATGTCACCTTCTAACCTGCTTGTGTTTCAGCTATCAAGCTGGATAGCTGAAACACAAGCAGGATGCAGAGAGTCCAGAAAGATAGGTTGAAAACCCCACCTGGCCGAATGAGACAGTCTATCCAAAAGATGGATTGAGCCTCTTATGCCGCGTACACACGGTCGGACTTTCCGCCATACTTGGTCCGGCGGACCAGAGTGTGCCGGACAATCCGCCCGTGTGTGGGCGCCGGCGGACTTTTTCCCAAAAGCCCGCCGGACCTAGATTTGAAAAACGTTTTAAATCTTTCCGCCGGACTCAGTTTCAGGCGGAAAGTCCGCTCGTGTGTGTGCTGGTCCGACGGAAAGCCCGCTCGTGTGTATGCTGGTCCGACGAACCAGATACAACACGAGGGCAGGGTATTGCATCTCGCGCTCGCTGCAATAGGAAAAACAAATTTTCCTATTGCGGCGAGCGCGGGGCATACCAGGCCCTTAGGTCTGGTATGGATTATAAAGGGGAACCCCCTACGCCAAAAAAACAGCGTGGGGTCCCCCATAAAATCCATACCAGACCCCGATCCGAGCACGCAGCCTGGCCGGTCAGGAAAGGGGGTGGGGACGAGCGAGCGCCCCCCCCCCCTCCTGAACCGTACCAGGCCGCATGCCCTCAACATGGGGGGTGGGTGCTTTGGGGGAGGGGGGCGCCCTGCGGGGCCCCCCCCACCCCAAAGCACCTTGTCCCCATGTTGATGAGGACAAGGGCCTCTTCCCGACAACCCTGGCCGTTGGTTGTTGGGGTCTGCGGGCGGGGGCTGATCGGAATCTGGGAGCCCCCTTTAATAAGGGGGCCCCCAGATCCCGGCCCCCCACCCTATGTGGATGAGTATGGGGTACATGGTACCCCTACCCATTCACCTAGGGAAAAAGTGTAAGTAATAAAACACACTACACAGGTTTTTAAAATATTTTATTAAACAGCTCCGGGGGGATCTTCCTCCGGCTTCGGGGTCTTCTTCCGGCTTCGGGGGTCCCTCCGCTTCATCTTCTCCCGGTGTCCGGTTGGTTCTTCTCCACTCTCTTCTCTCCAGTTCTTCGGCCGGCTCCTCTGCTGTCTTCAGGTAGCTCTCTTGCCAGCAGAGGTCCGGACTTCTGGGCTTCTGGGCTTCTTCTCTTCCCCAGATGTTGACACGACGCTCTCTCCGGCTGGACTGCTCTCCGAGGGCTGCGTTGTGACTTATATAGGCGGAGACCCCACCCCCTTTTGATGTCACAGTCCCTGGGCATGCTGGGACTGTGACGTTTTAGGGGGTGTGGTCAACATCACCCAGTGACATCAAAAGGGGGTGGGGTCTCCGCCTATATAAGTCACAACGCAGCCCTCGGAGAGCAGTCCAGCCGGAGAGAGCGTCGTGTCAACATCTGGGGAAGAGAAGAAGCCCAGAAGCCCAGAAGTCCGGACCTCTGCTGGCAAGAGAGCTACCTGAAGACAGCAGAGGAGCCGGCCGAAGAACTGGAGAGAAGAGAGTGGAGAAGAACCAACCGGACGCCGGGAGGAGATGAAGCGGAGGGACCCCCGAAGCCGGAAGAAGACCCCCGAAGCCGGAGGAAGATCCCCCCCGAGCTGTTTAATAAAATATTTTAAAAACCTGTGTAGTGTGTTTTATTACTTACACTTTTTCCTTAGGTGAATGGGTAGGGGTACCATGTACCCCATACTCATTCACATAGGGTGGGGGGCCGGGATCTGGGGGCCCCCTTATTAAAGGGGGCTCCCAGATTCCGATAAGCCCCCGCCCACAGACCCCGACAACCAACGGCCAGGGTTGTCGGGAAGAGGCCCTTGTCCTCATCAACATGGGGACAAGGTGCTTTGGGGTGGGGGGGGCCCCGCAGGGCGCCCACCTCCCCCAAAGCACCCACCCCCCATGTTGAGGGCATGCGGCCTGGTACGGTTCAGGAGGGGGGGCGCTCGCTCGTCCCCACCCCCTTTCCTGACTGGCCAGGCTGCGTGCTCGGATCGGGGTCTGGTATGGATTTTAGGGGGGGCCCCACGCCGTTTTTTCGGCGTAGGGGGTTCCCTTTATAATCCATACCAGACCTAAGGGCCTGGTATGCCCCGCGACGGGCTCGCAAGGTGTCAATCTCGCCGATAAATGCGGCAAGATTGACATCTTTTTCTAGTCCCGTCGCACCTGAGTCACGTTCAAAATGAACGGACTTGTCCGTGTGTGGGCAAGTCCGTTCATTCTGAAAGTCCGCCGGAACTCCGGCGAAAGTCCGTCGGAAAGACGGGCGGACTTTGCCCGCCGGAAAGTCCGGGCGTGTGTGGGCAAGTCCGTCCGTTTTAAAGTCCGGCGCACCTGGCGGACAAAGTCCGTCGGAAAGTGTGCCGGACCAAGTAGGATAGAAAGTCCGACCGTGTGTACGCGGCATTAGACAAGTTTGAATGGACATAGTAGTAGAAGGGTGAGGCCAGGTTACAGAATAGGAAAAAGCAGGAAGCTCACTGGGCATGGGCTGGGCTGGCGTGACTGGTGCAAAGGCCAACTGAATAGCATTTCCAGGTGTAGCGACTACCTTAATCGCATCGCAGGGCGTAGCGTTTGTGGAGCTAATGCCCTCATTTAATATGCTCCTAAAGCAAACCCATCTCTCCTCCGTGTTCTTTGTTCCTAAGATTTTATCCCAATTCATGCCTTCTAGCAAGGTTCATAGTTTAGGGAAGTTGGCTCTTTTGAAATTCAGTGTCTTTGTGTTCCCCTTATGTTTCCTATTTGTGTGATTTATACTGAAGCCAATTGACTTGTGATTGCTGTTTCCTAAATTGCCCCGTATTTTCACATCCGTGACCAGGTCTGTATTGTTGGTAATCAGTAGATCCAGTAACGCTTAATATCTAGTTCGTGCGTCTACCATCTGAACCATGAAATTGTTCTGCAAGACATTTAGGAACTGGCGAGCCTTAGACGAATGCGTGGTTCCCTCCGCCCAATCTATGTTTGGATAATTAAAATCCCCCATTATGATAACACTTCACATCCTTGCTGCTAATCCAACTTGTGATAGGAGATTCGTCTCCCCCTCCTCCCTCAGGTTAGGGGGCTTATAGCATATTCCCAGTAATATTTTCCGCTTCATCCCTTTGGCGCTCTACCCAGAAGGATTCCACCTCCTCCCTAGCTCCCTTAGTGATGTCATCTCTCACATTCACTTGTACATTATTCTTGATATATATAGGCATACCCCTCCTCCTTTTTCTACCCTCTCTATCCTTGCAATAAAGGGTATACCCTTGAATGGTTGCCAGCCAATCATGAGAGCTGTTGAACCAGGTCTCTGGGAGTCAAACGCCAGGATTTGTGGCAGATGCGCCTGTGCATGTTCCTATCTTTGTATGCTTTGTTAAGCTCCTATGCTTGAGAACATGTGCACGTCTATGCACATGGAAATGGGCATGGCTGCCATGAGGTTCCTGACAATATAGTTCAGTGGAGATACACTTTATACTTTCTTGTCTTGATGCAGTGAACTCTTTAAGCTCCCAGAACCCTGCATCCCCACGCGTGGTGCACATCTGGAGTGCTCTGTGATCCAAAGGAACAGCGATCGGGGTAAAGAGTCAATCACAGCCACTCTTTACAATGTGATCAGCTGTGTCCAATCACAGCTGATCACAGTGTAAACAGGATTTACTGAGCCAGTAAACAGCAATCCACACGGGACATTTACACTAATAATCAGGGCACTGATCATCAGTGTCCTGATGATCAGTGCAGCCTCAACACTGCCCATTAGTGCTCTCAATTAGTGCCCATCAGTGCTGCCTGTCAGTGCCACCTATTAGTGCCCGTCAGTATTGCCTATCAGTGTCTATCAGTGCCCATCAGTGCTGCATATCAGCCCTGCCTATCAGTGTCCATCATTGCCACCTATTAGCAGCCATCATTATTGCCTATCAATGCCGCCTATCAGTGTCCATCAGTGCTGCATATCAGTGCAGCCTCATCAGTGCTCATCAATGCCGCCTCATAGCGCACATCAGTGAAGAAGAAAAATTACGTATTTACAACGTTTTATAACAGAAACTAAGAAAAAAGATTTTTTTCAAATTTTTTGGAAAAAACATCAAAATAAAGCTCTATCTGTCTCAAAAACATGATAAAATGATTCATTTAGGTACAGTGTTGCATGACCGTGCAATTGTCATTCAGTGCGACAATGCTGAAAGATGGAAATTGGCCTTGGCAGGAAGGGGGTGAAAGTGCCCAGTAGGCAAGTGGTTAAATACCCTTGATTACTGATCTGCAAGAATGAAGTTATATATATATATATATATATATATATATATATATATATATATTTATGGTTGGAGCCCTATGTCCGATATGTACATAGATAACACTTATAGTAAAGATAAGACTTACCATCGGAAATAGACCTGAAAGTGTGGACTTACCATATGAAATGGACCTGAAAGTGTGCCTTGGTCTAATGGCCGGTATGCCAAAATAAGGGGGCATACCCTGGTTTAAGAAATGATTATTCTGTAAGAGAAATGAATGAAATGAATAGTTTGAGAAATGCTGTGAAATGGGGATGGGAGGGTGGGTATCGCGCACAGGAAACCGACAAGCACCACAGGTGAGCGGGCTGCTTAAGTACCCCCCGGGCTCCTCCCATAAATTCAGGCCACCATACTGGCCTTCCTACTTATGGTTGGAGCCCTATGTCCGATATGTACATAGATAACACTTATAGTAAAGATAAGACTTATCATCGGAAATAGACCTGAAAGTGTGGACTTACCATATGAAATGGACCTGAAAGTGTGCCTTGGTCTAATGGCCGGTATGCCAAAATAAGGGGGCAAAAACATTCAGGTAGGGTTATAATTTTATTGGTTTTCAGTTATTTATTGAGCCAATTTGGAGAATGCCTGTGCCATCTCTGTTTGTGGATTGGGGATATACCGGGCGAAGCAGGCTGATTTCCACCTGCCTAGTCTTTTGATGATGTGATCTGGCACCCCATGGCGGGACGCCGCGGAGGCTGCTCCGATGCGGAAAGAGTGTCCGGAATACTGACTAGGGTTAAGGTGAAGATTGCGGAGAAGTATCCTTATGTGTTTCACAAACTGAGAGGCGTTTAAGGGTTTGACTGGGAATGGTAGAAGGGGACTGCTGTCTGGTTGCTCAGGCAGGAGAGACAGGAGTCGGTTGAGTACAGCGACTGGACACCAGCTGTTGTTGGTTTTGTAGAGATGAATGTTCACTCCCAAGCCCGTTTGCTGGGTTTTAGAGACCTCGAGGTGCAGGATAAAGTGGTCTTGGTATCGAAGCAAGTGTCGTCTGCATAGTACTTGGTCTGTGGGTTTGTTAGAGGTGAATTCGCCAGGCCGCAAGAACCCATAGTAAGCTAAATATATGGCTGCTTGTAAGACCGTGCTGGGGAGCAGACCGAATGGCGAAGTAGCCAGAATAGTTGACATGTCCCTAAAGATGGGCCCCGTAATGGGCAAGCGCTTAGTGCTGATGACTGGTTGTTGTTTCTGAATTCCTCTTAGAATGGCTCGTATAGCGTGAGATGAGAACAGTGACGATTTCGTCGGGTCTTCAAGCGCCATGAAATGTTGAATGCCGGCTAGGTATAGCCGGATGGTATTGTAGGATAAGGCCAGCTGCGTGTGGCAGTGTGCAGTGAAGGCCAGTACCTGTTTGATATCTGTTGGTTCTTTGCGGCAGGACGTGAGGAATTTAGTAAAGGCCTTCCAAGCTGTCTGGTAGGCTTTGAGTGTGTTGTGGGAGAGGGAATGATTTATGAGTTGCGTAGCTCCGTGTAGATGTTGAACTAGTCCAGGGTCAGTTGTGACCAGACAGGGATAGGGGCCAACATTGGATCGGCATCGGGAACCTGTTTGAAAAAGGAGGGATAATTGAAACGTGACAGTGCGTCATCTGCTGAGTTGTGTCTGCCGGGAATAAATGCACAGTGTATATTGAACTGATGCTGTAAAGACAGTTGTACCAACCTGCGCAGGAAAGACATGACTGCTAAGGACTTGGACCTGCCTTTGTTGATGATGTCTGCCGTGGCCTGGTTGTCGGTGGTGAAGACTACGGTTTGTCCTGTCCAGTGGTGGCCCCAGAGTTGTGCGGCTGCCACTATGGGATAAAGCTCAAAGAGGGCAGATGTTTGGGAAAAGCCGGGTATCAACAGTATCTGTTGAGGCCAGGGTCCTGAAAACCAATGATGGCCAAAAATTGCCGCGAAACCTGTGGAGGCTGCAGCGTCAGTCACCACCTGGGGTGAATGGACCGAAACCATAGGTATAAATAGAGATATGCCATTCCAGGCGGACAAGAATTCCTCCCACATTGATAGGTCCGCTATAGCTGCGGAGTCTAATTTCAAAATCTGATTGAGGTTTCCAAAAATTACTCTAAGTTTGTCGAGATCTCCTGGGGGCTTGCTGGGCGGTTCTATCAGTAGGAAGTCATCCAGATAATGGATAACTTCATGGCATTGGCCCTTGTGTAATGGTATCCAAACAAGGGACTGAGCGAACGTGTCGAAGAGCCACGGGCTACTCTTCGAACCGAAGGTGAGTTTCGTAGCAAAATAATATGCTTCCTTCCATTTGATGCCATGCCAGCACCAAAGGGATGGGTGGATGGGCAGGAGCTTGAAAGCATCCGAGATGTCGGCTTTGGAGAGCCAGGCACCTGTGCCTGCTTTGATGATCGCTTGTATTGCCATGTCAACGGAGGAATATTTTAGGGAAAACTCTTCGGAGGGGATCAGGGAATTGAGACTGGGTATGTATGAAGAATGAGGCGCAGACAGGTCGTACACCAAACGCAATTTATTTGAGAATTTGCCCTTGACAAGCCCAATAGGGCTGACTCTCCATGTGCTGAAAGGGGGGCAAGTAAAAGGGCCTATTACGTAGTCTCGATCTACCTCTGCCTGTAAGAGCTGATCTATGGCTTGTTCGTCAATGGCTGCCGAACGAAGATTGGCACATTCGTGAGTACTGTGGGGCAGTGAAATGAGGCCGGTGTGAAAGCCTGCTGTGAAGCCTTGGATAAGGTAGGTGGCCAGGGAAGGGGTGGGATGTGAAGTGAGATACAGTCCTAACCATAAGAGGTTGATCCGGCTTAGTCATGCCCTCTTGTGTTGCTTGACTTCACACAAATTCCTAGGGTGTGCTCTTTGGCATAAGGTGCAGATGTGAAGTAGACGGCACTGGCTGAAGTTGCAGGACCCATAGTTGAAGTTGTTACAGATGGCTGCCCCTCCCACGGTTTGGACTGGGCGTCCGAGTTTGTCCACTTGAGGCGTTGGTTCAGGGATCGACTGACCCTGTACTGTACCTGAGGTAGAGGGGAACTCGAAGGGCCGTCTGATCGCCGTATTGGCGCACCAGGTGGCAGTGTGGGTGGAAGACTGGCAAATCGCATACAGAGGTGAGCGTAAGCTGGCAAAGTGGCGGCAGAAGAGCTCTGTGTCCATGAGACTCCAATCTGTCGCAGTCTGGAATTGTATGAATCTGGCGGCGGCCTTGGCTGAAAAGGAACGATGATAATCGTAGAAGGCAAAACCTCCATACTTGTGGCCCAAGTCTACCACAGTATGGAGATACAAGTCCAGCTCTTCCCGCCTGCTAGGGGTGGCTGAGCACAGGACATCTCTGAGCATGCCAAAGGCCAGTGTAAATTCTGGGACTGATAGCTTCCGGTTCAACCTGGGGTCTTTGGCTTTAAGGACCACCGATATGTCGCCCCAGGAATAGGCCTTATTTTCTGCCAAATCATGCACGGAAATAAGGAGAGAGGCCAGGTTGACGTCCTTGCCGTCCAAAATGTCCTTCCTGATACTGGTTGGGACCAGATGGGAGGGGTAGACAATGGCGCTCGAGCCTGAGGTACCTGCAGGAAGAGGTGTCAAGGTTTGAGTTGCAGTTGGGTCGGGGACAGCCGTGGCCGGTCGGGCCTCCAGAAGTGCAACCCTGGTTTGGACGTCTGCAACTGAGGTGGATAGAGATGACACCATCGTGTGTAATTGCGAGATGGCCGATGATATGGACTGGAGGGATGCCTGTTGGGTACTGGGTCCTGCTGCTGGTGGGGGAAAGAGGAGTTTGAAGAGCTCGCCTTTCCTCGCTGTGGCGGGGAAGGGGACACCTCTGCGTCTGAGCTCTGCCGTCAGTTTGGGGATAGTCCATCCCCTGAGGGATTGCACGCTGCCGCTTTCTGAGACCGGAGAAGGTGACAGAGGGGCCGTGAAGTCTTCACTGCCGGCCTGGGACATGGTTGCTCTGGTGAGGATCTCTCGAGCTTTATTTCCTGGTTGACTGTAACCTATTGGGGGTGACATGAATTTCAAGTTTTTCCTTTGATCCGCTGAGTCATACTTACCCGACTTATTCTCCCATTCCCCCTTTTTTTTTTTTTTTTTTAATTACCTGGGGGGATATCGTCCAACCTGGTGCAGGGTGGACCTACTGAACTTTGACTGACCTGAGGAAAATGAAAAGGTGACAATTTGTGAAGGGATTGCTAACTAACTTGAAGCAATGATTTGTATGGTGCTTGCAATCTTGTGACAATGAAATGATTCGAAATGTTTGCCTTGATTATGAAATGAATGAACTGCATGACAGAGGTCCGGCCTGGTCGTGTCATGATTTATTCGACCGTGAACCGGGTTCTGGAGCATGTATTGAAATGAGGCAACTGAAAACATTGGTGCTCCTGGGACGAATCTGTGCCTGTTTGATGCATCTGGATTCGAATCGGAGTGCAGTATGAAATGAAATGAGAGAAATGATTATTTTGACCGAGGCTCGGATTGGTTGTGCCGTGTTAGCGACTGGCAACTAACCGAGCTCTGATATAGGTATGAAATGCGTTCGGAACCAGCGATGCATGCCGTGACGAATCGGTGCACCTCAGATGCGACTGGTTTCGAAACGGTGATGCGTTTGTGGGAGTGAAATGGTAGTAATTGCATGACAGAGATATGGATCAATCCCCCGATGTCTGCGACTAGCTATGATCCGGACTCTGGAGCATGTATCAGAAATGAGGCCGAGCCCTGGGGCACGCCGTAATGAATCGCTGCATCGGAGATGCGACTGGATTCGAAACGGAGCGCGGTAAGTGAGGATGTAACATATCGTTTGCCATGACGGAGGCTCGAATCGGTCGTGCTATTGTAGCGACTGACTGCGAATCGGACTCCGGAGCATGTACTGAAATGTGGCCAATCCTGGGCACGCCGAGACGAATCGGTGCATTTCCATGCGACTGAATTCATGTCGGAACGTGATACGTGGAAATGAAATGATAACCATGACAGAGGTACGAATGACTGATAAAACGTAACTCTGGGGCATGTATAGAAATGAGGCCAATCCTGGGGCACGCCGAGACGAATCGGTGCATTTTCATGCGACTGAATTCATGTCGTAACGTGATACGTGGAAATGAAATGATAACCATGACAGAGGTACGAATGACTGAAAAACGTAACTCTGGAGCATGTATAGAAATGAGGCCAATCCTGGGGCACGCCGAGACGAATCGGTGCATTTTTCATGCGACTGAATTCATGTCGGAACGTGATACATGGAAATGAAATGATAACCATGACAGAGGTACAATTGACTGACAATAACGTGACTCTGGAGCATGTATAGAAATGAGGCCGTAATAACTGGGGCACACCGGGACGAATCGGCGCATCTTTGGTGCGACTGGATTCGAATCGGAGCGCGGTAGGTGACTGAAATGAGAAATGATTTGAAATGTCAGAAATGAGTTTAGAAATGTTTCAGAAATGAGAAATGATTTGAAATGTCAGAAATGAGTTTAGAAATGTTTCCGAAATGAGAAATGATTGGTATCGAACTAACTTGATTTGATAAATTACAAATTGCGACTGGCTATGGCTGTCTACCGATACTGACATGCTAGAAATGAAGCGACGTCTGCGTCGCTGTGCCGTCGAAATTGTAACATATCGAAAGTACGAGCGATATGCATTGCAGTTTGTGAGATGCGGGTGAAACGAAAATTTGAAATCACGGTTTAGTGACATGATATGAAAACGAAAAGTCCGACGGGACCTTACCTGCGACAGCCAAGCCAGACGCGTGGTACAAACTACGAACGAAAAACGCGGACTTCGAAAGTTTTGAGTACGGAGTATCGAATACGGGAACTTGCGAGGCAAGAACTTGCGGACGCTGGTATATCGAATAGTCGGCCTAGTGACGTATATCGCGCACAGGAAACCGACAAGCACCACAGGTGAGCGGGCTGCTTAAGTACCCCCCGGGCTCCTCCCATAAATTCAGGCCACCATACTGGCCTTCCTACATATATATATATATATTTTTTTTTTTTTTTTATTTATTACAGGTATTTATATAGAGCCAAAAATGTACACAGCACTGTACATATATTATACATTTGCATCAGTGCCTGCCTTCCAGATTGTTAGATTCTATTAACTAAATTACAATCTATAATTATTTTACATCACTCTATTTAAATAGGTGTGCACTATCCAGTATATGCCTGCCATATACCTCTGTGTGAAGACATTACTTTGACTTTTAGCCCCCGTTCACACCTATGCGAATTAAATGCGGCTTACACCGCATCTAATTCGCAGGACATTTTAAAATACATTCATATGAATGCATCTGGTTCACATATGTGCGTTGCATTAGCACTGCGCATTGCAGAAAAAACGTGTGCATTTTCTGGGCATTGCGGTGCGAATTACGAGCCCCTTATCTTCTATGGGAACGCATCTGCTTAGCAGATGCATTACGTTCTGAACATGGATTTTTTCCTTCTCCTCACTACACCTAACTTAACTTGCCACAAATATGTGGCAGTGTTGAATTGTAACTCTGTTAACTTGCTGCACATTTTCACTGGCAAGATGTACACTTGCAGAGCACTTGAAGCACAAATTCTCAGTGACACTTATCCATGTACACCCCTGTCCCCTCCATAAAGACATGAATGAGCGAGTTTGGGGTGGAGAAAATTGACTGGCCTTCACAGAGTTCTGACCTCCACCCGATAGAACACCTTTGAGATGAATTAGAGCGGAGACTGTGAGCCAGGCCTTCTGGTCCAACATCAGATCCTGACCTCACAAATGCGCTTCTGGAAGAATGGTCAAACATTCCCATAGACACGCTCCTAAACCTTGTGGACAACCTTCCCAGAAGAGTTGAAGCTGCAAAGGGTGGGCCAACTCAATATTGAACCCTACGGACTAATGCCCCGTACACATGGTCAGACTTTGTTCGGACATTCCGACAACAAAATCCTAGGATTTTTTCCGACAGATGTTGGCTCAAACTTGTCTTGCATACACACGGTCACACAAAGTTGTCTGAAAATCCGATCGTTCTAAATGCGGTGACGTAAAACACATACGTCGGGACTATGAACGGGGCAGTGGCCAATAGCTTTCATCTCTTTATTTATTCTGAGCATGCGTGGCACTTTGTCCGCCGGATTTGTGTACACACGATCGGAATTTCCGACAACGGATTTTGTTGTCGGAAAATTTTATATCCTGCTCTCAAACTTTGTGTGTCGGAAAATCCAATGGAAAATGTGTGATGGAGCCTACACACGGTCAGAATTTCCGACAACAAGGTCCTATCACACATTTTCCATCGGAATACCGACTGTGTGTACGGGGCATAAGACTGGGATGCCATTAAAGTTCATGTGTGTGTGTGTGTAAAGGCAGTTGTCCCAATACTTTTGGCAATATAGAGTAATTCGGAATTAGGGATGAGCTTCGAGTTCGAGTCGAACATCGGCTGTTCACCAGTTCGCCGAACAGCGAACAATTTGGGGTGTTCGCGGCAAATTCGAATGCCGCGGAACACCCTTTAAAAGTCTATGGGAGAAATCAAAAGTGCTAATTTTAAAGGTTTATATGCATGGTATTGTCATAAAAAGTGTTTGGGGACCTAAGTCCTGCCCCAGGGGACATGTATCAATGCAAAAAAAGTTTTAAAAACGGCCGTTTTTTTGGGAGCAGTGATTTTAATAATGCTTAAAGTCAAACAATAAAAGTGTAATATCCCTTTAAATTTCGTACCGGGGGGTGTCTATAGTATGCCTGTAAAGGGGTGCATGTTTCCCGTGTTTAGAACAGTCTGACAGCAAAATGACATTTCAAAGGAAAAAAGTCATTTAAAACTACTCGCGGCTATACTGAATTGCCGGCCCGACAATACACATAAAAGTTCATTGATAAAAACGGCATGGGAATTCCCCACAGGGGAACCCCGAACCAAAATTTAAAAAAAAAATGACGTGGGGGGTCCCCCAAAATTCCATACCAGGCCCTTTAGGTCTGGTATGGATTTTAAGGGGAACCCCGCGCCAAAATTTAAAAAAAATGGCGTGGGGTACCCCCAAAAATCCATACCAGACCCTTATCCGAGCATGCAACCTGGCAGGCCGCAGGAAAAGAGGGGCCTCCAAAACACCTTGTCCCCATGTTGATGGGGACAAGGGCCTCATCCCCACAACCCTTGCCCGGTAGTTGTGGGGGTCTGCGGGTAGGGGGCTTATCGGAATCTGGAAGCCCCCTTTAACAAGGGGACCCCCAGATCCCGGCCCTCCCCCCTGTGTGAAATGGTAAGGGGGTACTACCATTTCACAAAAAAAAATGTCAAAAATTTTAAAAATGACAAGAGACAGTTTTTGACAATTTCTTTATTTAAATGCTTCTTCTTTCTTCTATTTTCTATCTTCTTTCTTCTATCTTCCTTCGGTTTCTTCCTCCATCTTCTTCTTCTGGTTCTTGTTCTTCTGGTTCTTCTTGTTCTTCTGGTTCTTTATCCAGTCTTCTCGTCCGGCATCTTCCTCAGCGGTGCCGTCTTCACTTCATCTTCTTTCCTCGGGCCGCTCCGCATCCACGATTGGATGGCAGGCTCCCGCTGTGTGACGCTTCTCCTCTTCTGACAGTTCTTAAATAACGGAGGGCGGGTGACCCCACCCCCTCTGACATCACATTGAATGCCACAGGGAAGTCCCTGTGGCATGCCGGACAAGAAGACTGGATGAAGAACCAGAAGAACAAGAAGAACCAGAAGAACAAGAACCAGAAGAAGAAGAAGATGGAGGAAGAAACCGAAGGAAGATAGAAGAAAGAAGATAGAAAATAGAAGAAAGAAGAAGCATTTAAATAAAGGAATTGTCAAAAACTGTCTCTTGTCAATTTTAACATTTTTGACTTTTTTTTGTGACATGGTAGGGGTACTTTTGTACCCCCTTACCATTTCACACAGGGTGGGGGGCCGGGATCTGGGGGTCCCCTTGTTAAAGGGGGCTTCCAGATTCCGATAAGCCCCCTGCCTGCAGACCCCCACAACCACCGGGCCAGGGTTGTGGGGATGAGGCCCTTGTCCTCATCAACATGGGGACAAGGTGCTTTGGGGGGCTACCCCAAAAGCACCCTCCCAATGTTGAGGGCATGTGGCCTGGTATGGTTCAGGAGGGGGGGTGCTCTCTCGTCCCCCCTCTTTTCCTGCGGCCTGCCAGGTTGCATGCTCGGATAAGGGTCTGGTATGGATTTTTGGGGGTACCCCACGCCATTTTTTTAAAATTTTTGGCACGGGGTTCTCCTTAAAATCCATACCAGACCTGAAGGGTCTGGTATAGATTTTGAGGGGGACCCCATGCCAATTTTTTTTTTAATTTTGTCCGGGGTTCCCCTTAATATCCATACCAGACCTGAAGGGCCTGGTATGGAATTTAGGGGGACCCCCAAGTCATTTTTTTTTTAAATTTTGGTTCGGGGTTCCCCTGTGGGGAATTCCCAAGCCGTTTTTATCAACGAACTTTTATGTGTATTGTCGGGCCGGCAATTCAGTATAGCCCCGAGTAGTTTTAAATGACTTTTTTCCTTTGAAATGTCATTTTGCTGTCAGACTGTTCTAAACATGGGAAACATGCGCCCCTTTACAGGCATACTATAGACACACCCCAGGTACGAAATTTAAAGGAATATTACACTTTTATTGTTTGACTTTAAGCATTATTAAAATCACTGCTCCCGAAAAAACGGCCGTTTTTTAAAACTTTTTTTTGCATTGATACATGTCCCCTGGGGCAGGACCCGGGTCCCCAAACACTTTTTAGGACAATACCATGCAAATAAGCCTTTAAAATGAGCACTTTTGATTTCAAACGTTCGAGTCCCATAGACTTCAATGGGGTTCTAAAGTTCATGTAAAGTTTTGGTCTGTTCGCAAGTTCTGGTGCGAACCGAACCGGGGGTGTTCGGCTCATCCTTATTCGGAATTAACATACTGTGCAAATTTGGGACAGAGCCACCTAGTGGTAGACTAGCTAACGACACCTGCTTACACATTTCTTCAGTAAATTAGCCCCAACAGATAATTTAGTGTGTGTGTATAGGAATATCCCAATATAACTACTAAACAGGTAAATTTAGGTCCCATATTTCTTTTCTGACAGGTACCCTATAATCCTACACATCCTCAAATGGCTCATGGCAGAAAATACATTGCAAACAGAAACTCAGAAGTCCTAATATGCAGAGAAAATCTGGCAGTTTTTGTGAACTTCTACCAATATATGTATGGATGCTGTTAAATTTGTGCCTATATGAGGTCACTGTGTTTCATGTTTAGTGAATTTTTAATATAACATTTCATGTCACAAAAATTGTTCCTGTCATTTTTAAATTGTGTTTTCTCTTGGCAAAATGATTTGGCTTTAGTTGCATGAGATCTGAAACTGTGCATATTATTTTGCAAAGGTTTGCTCCAATATAGAATTTGTTTATTTTATGAAATCACAGGCTAGAGCAAGCAAAAAACAAAAAAATTTAAATAGCCTCTTGGGCTGAAACCAGAAGGCAAGGTATACTAACTGTTGGCTTTGTTGTTTAATAATTTCAGTTGAATATTTAATAAACTAGCCTAGGCTGCTTTTCGAACCCCTAAATGAGTGTAGCTTTTTTAAAATATTTTTGTAATTAATGCAGAAGTTCAGCCAAAACGTCTCCTGTGGATCGTAGGAGTGCAGTTCGTTCTGTACTCCTATGACCCGTATTCAGTAGACAGAGGGCTAAAGCCCGCTGTTGGCTGAAGTCACAGAGCCGGTCCAGGCTCGAGAAAGATTGCGAACATATGGTCGGGATCCGCCCACATGCCTGGGCCAAACAGTCAAGCAGCTGAGAGCCTGAGCCGGCCGATTAGACCCCATCCACAGCGCAGCGCTCCAGTGAGCGCGAGGGGGGGTTAGAGCAGTCAGTCGCCAGCTCTCTGCTCAGGGAGCTATGAGAATTGAGCGATCGGCAGTGTTTGATTGCTTGGCTCTCCTGGTGGGGGACAGATGCAGCATCAGACCGATGCTGCATTCACCTAGTTTTCTTTTTTCTTTTCAGCTAGTGTGCAAGAACCCCAGGAGGAGACTGGCCATGTGAATAGCTCGCTCCAAATGAGGGATATATATATGCCACCAGCGCCACGTGAGTGAACCAGTAGAGGGAAGGAGTCCACACCTGAGCTGAGTGATCACTCAGTGATCTGTGCGGAAGCTCCCTCATGATGGAACATGAGAGTGTTATGCTGGACGTCGGCGTAATGATGTCATGACTGATGTCACGCGCAAGGCGTGAAGAACATGGCGCCGATGCCGAAGAGGCATCCTCCCGAGCCTCCTAGACACTAAAAGTGCAAGGGGAGGAGGGTGAGATCACAGCGCCATCCAGACGTTCAATAAACCACAGAGGCACACAGCACTGACCAGGTAAATTATAGAGACAGAATATCAACCAAAAACTCAGAAAAAACAAATGATACAAATGTTATAAATGGAGTTGCAGTTCAGTGAGTAAAATAAGTATATGATCTCCAAGCAAAACATGACTTGGTGGAGAAACCCTTGTTGGCAATCACAGAGGTAAGACATTTCTTGTAGTTGGTTACCAGGTTTGCACACATCTCAGGATGGATTTTGGTCCACTCTTTTTTACAGATCTTCTCTAAATCCTTAAGGTTTCTTGGCTGTTGCTTGGCAACTCGAAGTTTCAGCTCCCGCCATACATTTTCTATAGGATTAAGGTCTGGAGACTGGCTGGGCCACTCCATGACCTTAATGTGCTTCTTCTTTAGCCACTCCTTTGTTGCTTTGGCAGTATGTTTTGGATCATTGTCATGCTGAAAGACTCATCCATGACCCATCTTCAATCTTCTGGCTGAGGGAAGAAGGTTCTCATCCAAGATTTTCCATTACATGGCCCCATTGATCCCTCAATGCGGCAAAGTCGGCCTGTACCTTTAGCAGAGAAACAGCCCCAAACCATAATGTTTCCACCTCTGTGCTTGACTGTAAGGATGTGTTCTTAGGATCATAGTCAGCATTTTTCTTCTTCAGGCGAGTGTGCCGTGACCGGCGGCCCCCGCGTGCATTAGCGGGAGTGACGTCATTCGGCTCCAGCCAGTCACAGAGCCGGAGTCCGCAGACCCAGAGTCCGCAGCAGGGATGACGCGGGCTTCGTTTGCAGGTAAGTGTAACATAATGTGCTAGTATGCGATGCATACTAGTACATTATGCCTTCACTTTGCAGGGAATTAGAGAGGAAGAAAAACACACCAGGGTTTACTTCCTCTTTAAGGATTTAGAGATGATCTGTAAAGAAGAGTGGACCAAAATCCCTCCTGGGATGTGTGCAAACCTGGTCACCAACCATAAGAAACGTCTTACCTCTGTGCTTGCCAACAAGGTTTTCTCCACCAAGTGCTAAATCATATTTTGCGTGGGGATCAAATACTTATTTTACTCACAGAGCTGCAACTTAACATTTTTCTTATGTGTTTTTTCTGGATTTTTGTTGATATTCTGTCTCTATCATTTAAAATACACCTATGATAAAAAATTATAGACGCTTCATTTCTTTGTAAGTGGGCAAACTTACAAAATCTGCAGGGGATCAAATAATTATTTGATTGCAAATTGTGTTTACATATAAGAACAAAAGACTAGTACACATGGGCCGAATGTCGGGCACCATTGGCTGGTTCAATAGAAACCGGACGATATTCGGCCAGCGTGTACTGCAGCCGGTCCGACAGAAGCTGGCTGTTCAGCTGGCTTCTCTCGAAGAGGCATTACTGGAATAGGTCTGCCGATCAGCCCTCTATCAGCAGTCTCAGCCAAAGGCTGAGACTGCTAACCGGAGTGTTCTGGCAGGAAGACGATGAGGTTGATATACTAAAGGCAAATATACTGTGCACTGCAAGTGCAGTTGCTCTAGATCTAAGGGGAAGCTCTGAAATTAGGGGAAGCACTGCTGAATTCTATCATCCAATCATGTGCAAGAAAAAATGCTGTTTTTTATTTTCCTTGCATGTGATTGAGTATTCTATGCAAAGTGAATCTTTAGCTCATTTAATAAGCTCTGGAGCAAGTGCCCTTGCAGTGCACAGTAGATTTGCCTTTAGTAAATCAAAATTGTTCCCTTCTCAGACCACACCTAGTGCCATCCCACACTCTGCAGATTAATTTGGTAACACTGCTGAAGATGGGGACCAAGGTAAATTTAAGCCAAAGGGCCAGAATTTAGTGTGGATTTTAAAATAAACAATGATCACTTGTACAAGGATTCCCAGAGCACCATGTGTTGGATTAGCTAAGTAGACAGACCAAAAGTAGCAGTAGAAGTTTCACAAAACAAATGATTTACTGTTATGCCGCGTACACACGGTCAGAATTTCTGACAACAAATCTTCGATGGGAGCTTGTTGTCGGAAATTCCGACTGTGTGTAGGCTCCATCGGACATCTTCCGTCGGAATTTCTGACAAACAAAATTTGAAATCTGGATCTCAAATTTTCCGACAAAAAAATCAGTTCTCGTAAATTCTGAGCGTGTGTAGATAATTCCGACGCACAAAATTTCACGCATGCTCAGAATCAAGCAGAAGAGCCGCATGGGCTATTAAACTTCAATTTTCCCGGCTTGTCGTACTTCACCGCGTTCTTGACGTTCGTAATTTCCAACAACATTTGTGTGACCATGTGTATGCAAGACAAGTCTGAGCCAACATCCGTTGGAAAAAAAACATGGATTTTGGTGTCTGAATGTGCGATTGTGTGTACGCGGCATTAGAGTGATGGCTGCGCGTCATTCAGGTGTGTGCAAATTTTACTTTGCACTGCTAAGGTCTATAAAGAACAGTTTGTTTTCAACAGGCTGTAAAATAGTTAAGAGAGAACATGTAGAAGAAGCAGAGAGCTTTATCTGCTGGCAAAAAGAATATAAAGTATTGACCCACACTATTTCATATTTACCTGACAAAAATTTTTTTTTATGGTCCTATAATATGTACAAAACGCCTGTACATACATGCACAAAAATTGGAGGCATTGAAGGTGGTCAATTTGGACTTGTGGAAACCGCTAGGGGCAAGCCGTTCTAAGACAACCCCATTCTGCCCTTAATATGGAATTTTGTAAGGTGGAGATAAACTGTTCACATTTATAAGGTGTGCCTTCCCTCTCCCTTCCCCCATAGCGCCTACATGCATGATCTCTAGTAGGCCCAAATGCTGAACCCTGCTGGCCTGGTGGCCAGAACTACTCAAGGAGAAATCCTGCTTTTAATTGCTCTGGTTAAAACCCTGTTCCCCATTAATAAAGATTACAAATTTTTTGATTGAAACGCGATGGGGTACTGTTGGCTGGATCAATCTTGTGGAAATACCTTACAATAGTATTTACCGGCCTATGTTATGGTTTTCATTAAGTTTATGTCAGGCTGGGGCTATTGTTACCAGAGCTTATATATATATAATATATATTAATATATTTTAAATTGATGTTGGTCTTAACATTTGTATAAATAAAGCTATGAATTTTATAAAAAATGTTTGTTAAAGTGATATTTTATTGGCAGAGCCTGGTGGGCTAAGTCGATGTTTTTTTGTTTACAAACGTTTTTATTGCAGAAAAATATGGTATCAGGGTGAACAAGTGTTGAGGGTACATGAGGTATAATAGTAATACATCCAGTCACAGCTCTACAATATGGTACCAGCAAATATATCTCATTGTACAATTCAATCATAGAGCACCCTATAAATCATATCAATAAGAAACATAATGAGAAAAATCATACAAAAAAAAAGAAAAAGAAAAGGGAAAAGAAATAGAAACATAATATCGTGATAAATGTGCATCCCATATATATCGTCATAACCTAGACTCCATATTGGAATTGGGAGATCCTACACCTGAGATCAGGAGGCAATATTGCTATCAAAGATACATTCACATTCTGAGTCTATCTTTATTGAAACTTAGACGCTTTTATTATGAGTTAGTTATTGGGGCGGAAGGATCATTTAGTCTGTCACTTAGCAGGTGAGCCGTCCAAATGTTCCATTTACTATCAAATGTATGTATGGAGTCCAGGAGAGTATGGTGCACCAATTCCATAGTCCTGATGGACTCCATACGCGAGATCACCTGTGACCAGGGTACCTGGGGACTTTTCCAGTTCAAGGCTATTGCCCATTGAATAGCACTAAAAAGAGTGTGGAATAATTTCTGTAAAGGGATGGGAACCTCCGGGAGTTCTGCGAAAAGCAGACACATTGGAGAGGTTAGTGTAATCGAGATACCTGAGATAAGTGATATGAGAGACGTAGTCTTTTGCCATATATTGTCTAGGGCTTTGCAACTCCAGAAAGTGTGCAACATTGTTCCCCTGTCCTGGCATCCTCTAAAACATGTGCCAGGCACCAGGGGATAGAATCTGTGAAGACGATCTGGAGTGTAATACCACCTGGTGTGAATTTTAAGAGTTGTCTCTTTAATAGATATAGATTTCGTGCATTTGTGCATATTAGTTATCATATCCCGCCAGTCCTCCGCAGAGAACTCTTGGGCCAGCTCTGTTTCCCACTCCTCCATTGCCTTAGATTTTTGAGGAGAGTTAAAGTCATTAAGGTGTCTATATAGAATGGAAATAGTCCCTCTATCTCTTGATGCCTCTCCACACATCGACTCAAACGTGGTCTTAGACAAGTCCACTCCACCCGAGATTAGTGCTGAGTAATAGTGTCTAATTTGTAGGTATTGGTGAAACTCAAATCGTCCCATATCGTGGGATTGCTGCAGGTGAGTATAAGAGCAAAAGGAAGCATTCTGCAGCAAGGATTCGAGGTTCACCAAGCCCCTAGTGATCCAACCATCAAATGATAATTTGGATGAGAAGGCTGGGGGGAAGGATGGCTCTCCTAGAAAAGAAGACAATAGGGGTCTATCTGATTGTAACTTAAATTTCTTGGAATAAAGGGACCAAAGGAACAGTGACTGACCTACAATAGAGTTGAGTGGGGTGATATCCTTTGGGGTTATAGAGCGAGACCATAATATACCTGAAAGATGGTACGGTGCAATCGAGATCCGCTCAAACTGCAGCCATGGTATGGATGTGGGGGGGGTATGCCATTGTGCCAGTTGAGTGAGGCGAGATGCCAGATAATACTTCCAAAGGTCTGGGCAACCCAGTCCTCCACTCTTCTGTGTTCTATACATCATTAGTCTTCCTATTCGGGGTTTTTTGTTTTGCCATACAAACTTGAGCAGAGTCGACTGCACCATCAACAGGGAGGAGCGGGAAACATATAGAGGTAGTGATCTAAATAGGAATAATAGCTTTGGAAGGATATTCATTTTAATTGCTTGAATCCTACCTAGAAATGATATACGGTATGAGGACCACTGATTTAAGAGAATTTTAACTTTAGTGAAGGCCGGGGGATAATTTAAGGAGTATATTTGTTTAAGAGAGGGGGCCAGTTTAATACCTAGATATTGTAAGGAGGTGTGGTTCCATGTGAATTTGAATTTGTCTTGGAGTGTAGATAATAAATGTTGTGGAAGGTGGATGGGCATCGCAGTACATTTGCTGGGATTGATTCCAAGGCCTGTTAAGTTTTGGAAGGAATTTAGAGCGGACATAAGGTTGGGGAGGGAGATCAATGGGTCTGAGATAAATAAAAGTACATCGTCCGCATAGAGACTAAGTTTAAATTCTTGGTTCCCTTTTACGTACCCTTTAATGTTTTGGTTAGTGGAGATGGACCTAGACAGGGGCTCCATGGCTAGTGCAAATAATAATGGGGAGAGGGGACACCCCTGTCTAGTACCACACTTCAGCGAAAAGTAGTCTGAATTGCACCCCGGCAGCTTTATACGGGTCTTAGGATGATGGTATAGTGCTTTAAAGCCTTTTAGAAATGCCCCCCTAAATCCAAATTTTAGCAATACTGTGTCTAGATATGACCACATAACGCTGTCAAATGCTTTGTTTATATCTAAACTTAGGAGTAGTACCTGATTTGAGCGCACATGTGCATCTTGCACGATGTTGGTAGCCAAGCGAATATTATCTGTGATCTGTCTCGATGGGATGAAACCGGTTTGGTCGGGAGAGATCAGAGACTGTATCACTTTAGCTAGTCTATCCGCCAAGAGCTTTCCAAATATTTTAAGGTCATTATTTATAACCGAAATAGGGCGAAAGTTTTGGGGGAGAGTATGATCTTTGTTCGGTTTGGGTATGAGGGACATGTTGGCCAGCAGCATTTCCTCAGGGAATTGCTTGCCATCAAGGATCTGATTGTACATTTTAGTTAGTGTGGGTAGTAAAGAGTCCGCAAATTTTTTATAATAGACTGCTGAAAACCCGTCTGGGCCTGGGGCCTTAGATAGCTTAAGGGAGGATATGATTGAAGCCACTTCCTCTGAAGAACAAGGAGCATTGAGAATTTCCAATTGCTCCTCATTCAACCGGGGAAGCAAGAGAGTATCTAACCATGATTGCACTGGTGGGGAACGGGAGGGATCTGGGCCTGAAAATAGTTTCTGATAGAATGATGAAAAGATATTCAAAACCTGTTTTGGGTGGGAGGTAATATTGCCATTTTTATCTTTCAACTTATAGAGGTGGGTCGGTTGGGAAGATTGTTTTAGCTTACGTGCAAACATCGTGGAGGCGGAGTTACTGTGGAGGAGAAAACGAGCTTTGGACCACCGAAGGGATTTCTCTATGTGTCCAGAAAGAATATCATCAAGGGCCCTTCTCTTTTCAGTAATCTGCTGTAGCAACTTTGTGGAAGGTGTCTGAGTGTGACTGTGATATAAACGTTCCAGTTCTAATGTAAGTTTATGTGTGTCTTGTTGTCTTTGGCGTTTTTGTGTTATAGAGATTTCTATTAGGTGGCCTCTCATAACAGCCTTGTGAGCGGCCCAGAGGGTGATAGGGGAGATATCCTCCACATTGTTGGTTCTAAAATACTCTTTCAGGCGATCTACCAGTTGGGCCAAAATCACCGGATCTGTGAGAAGTGACTCGTTTAAACGCCAAGACCTAGATGTGTGGGGGAGGCCTAAACATGAAATATTTGTGGAAACCATGTGATGGTCCGACCAAGGGCATATATGTATATTGGCTGAGGTGGAATTAACTGCCAGAGAGGGAGTACAAAAAACATAGTCCAGACGAGAGTAACTATCGTGGGGGTGGGAATAAAAGGTGTATTCTTTCGAACCTACATTATGGGCTCTCCATATATCTATCAATTGAGAGGAGCGCAAGGAATATTGAAGAGATTTGGGGAACGCTTTAGAGGTTGGGCATGTTCTACTTCTGTCCAGTCCTGAGTGGGCTACTAGGTTAAAGTCCCCTCCAATTAACAGATGGGGGGAATGAAACCTTTCCAGGATCTGGAAAAATTCTTTAAAAAATGTGGCCTGTGAGGCATTAGGGGCATATATTGAAGCTAGGGTCAATTGTTTGTGTTGGATGGTGCCCTGAATAATCACAAACCGACTATCTGGATCTTTATATAACTGTTGGACCTGAAATAATACTGAATTCCTGATAAAGATAGCAGCCCCTCTAGACCTGGACCCATAGGTTGTAAAAAAGCATTGTTTGAATGTTTTATCAAAGTATGATGGGTGGTTATCTCTGGAAAAATGTGTCTCTTGGAGCAGTATAATGTCCGCGCCAAGTGACTTATAGGCTTTAAATGCTTTCCTTCGTTTATGAGGGGTGTTAAACCCTTTCACATTATGAGATAAAACCTTGATACCCATAGCGGGTCTAAAGGGGTAGCTTTAAACTTAGAATCAGGTCCAGGTCTAGAGTGGGCCCCCCAACAGCATACAAATCCCCAAGGTGAGATCCCGCCAGGAAGTACAACCCCCGCATAATATAAACTTGCATTATCTGAGATAGCAATGTATGCATCAAAATGATAGTACTTTCAGGAATGGGTAGCATAGAATAAGCAAAAAAAGCAAAAAAAATAGAAAGAAAAAATAAGATAGTAATCAATTTAAAAAACTTGAAAACTAGGCCGAAAAATGGCCAACAATAGTCCTGGGGGGCAATGGGGAAAGACATCCCATATACCCAAAAGATGGTGTCCATTCGGACCCAAAGGTCCAACACTCTAAACCATAGTGTCCGTGTGATCTGCACGTATGCAGATAAATCTGGAGGGTTTACCTGTGATGGGTCCGTCAGCTCCAACATCACCAAACAGATGAAGAGCTGACCAGTCCCCAATAATGGTGAGTGTGGGGTCTAACACGCGGACGCGACCTGAAATCCACGTGGAGCCTGGAGATTCTAGATGCATTCAAAGCATAGCAGGGGAGGATCAGAGTTCTCAACCTTCTGTGAGAAAAACCAAACGAAGCCGCATGAGTAGACCTTAAAAGTAAGAAGGGTGAAAAGAGGATAAAAAGCAAAACCAAAAATTAGGTGCCGCTGCTTCCGTCAGTCCCGACGTTGATCCCGGCGGTCTCTTCTGGGTGGAGGGGTTGCCCAAATTGCTGAGTGCCTTGGTGTGGATGGTAGCCTAGGCAGAGAGGCAGCATCAAGGAGGCCTAGTTTTACGAGTACTTCCTTGCCTTCAGCCAGCGTGGTAACTGTGTAAGTCACGCCATTATGAGGCACCTGTAGCTTGAAAGGGAAGCCCCATCGGTAACGAATACTTGCCGACTGCAGCACTGATGTAACCTCCTTCATCTTCCTGCGTTTGTCCAGGGTGGTGGGGGAGATGTCCGGGTAAATTTGGACCGGGGTCCCGTCCAACCGAATGTTTGGAGTGTTTCTTGAGGCTCTGAGGATATCTTCTTTAATCAGGAAGTCTTTGAGGCATAGCACAATGTCCCTAGGAGGCTTCTCCGGGGGTGGAGGAGGGCGTAAGGCCCTGTGGATCCTGTCACAGGAAAAGGCAGTCAATGGGGAGTCAGGTAGGAGAGTTTGAAATAGCCTTTGAATGGTTGGCAGCAACTCTGTCACTGATTCGGGGACCCCCCGCACCCTAAGATTGTTACGCCTATTTCTGTTGTCGAGGTCCTCTATGTGTGCTTGCAATTGCAGGACCGTTTCTGATAAAGATTCATGCTCCTTCCTGAGATCAGAGTACCCCAGGGACAACTCATCATGTTTAGTCTCAAGTAAGTCCGTTCTATTGCCCAGAGCTGCAATCTCTAGAGACAGGGTATTAGTGGACTTGTGCAGCTCCGATTGAAACTTCTGGGCAATTTTATCATACATCAGGGTTAGACTGGCATCTAAATCCGCCTTGGTTAATTGTAGTGAGTACTCACAGTCTCCCTGGGAGTGTGCCGGTGAAGTAGCTGCAGCAGGAGGGCTTGCCTGTGACTGTGTCCTCCGGGCGCCATCTTGGGCCTGCATGTTCTGCTCTCTCACTCTCAGTAGATATGTAGTTAGGGATCTCTGGGCCGGTTTGGAGCGGCGATTTCTGGGTCCCGGCATGCGCTGAGTGTTCCACCGGGGGTGCTGGGAAGAATTGGGTCAGAATCTTGCGTGTAAGGCCCCGGGGAAGTGCCGTTCTCCTTCGTGGCTCACGGAGCTCTCAGCTCTTGCTTCCTTCTCGGTTCGCGCCGCGCATGCGCCCCAAGTCGATGTTTTTTATATGTCTTTGGCACACCAGCAACAGGATATCCCTGTCATAATTCTTATCCCTGTTGTTGTCCATTAGGGTGTTATGGGTATTCCTGTCCACCTTTTTGTGTTCCCTCCTCTACTTATGCATTCCCCATCATCATTCTTCACATCAGGTGTGTAGATCCAGGAATTAAAATACCGTGATTTTAACAATAGTTTCCCTGAAATACATAAGGAATTTTAAGGGTTTTTTTTTATGCTTCAACATCTACCAAATCTAAAGAAAATCTGTTTTGGGTGGTCTGGCCCTTTAAGGATTATATTACCCAAATAACTTTAATCTAAATTGTTGTTTTGCTAGATTTATGTATATCATTCTGGTATCTATTGAAATTTGTTTGATTTATGTATTATTTACACATAATAAAAGAGCTGCATTGTGGCTCATAAATATATTACAGCCCTTTTGGGATTGCTTGCAGTATTCTTTTTATAGAAATCAATACCTAATTTAATAAAAGCTAATGCTGTTATTATTTCTCTGATATATTTTTTTTACAGTTTTTTGGCAGGAAAAGCAAAGAAGAAAAAGGTTCTAAAACCATTTTTGTACATATGTACTCAGTTTGTTGGATTTTATATATAAGAAATAAAATGATCAAAACAAGGGCTTTTTAACTATTAGGAGAGTGCTTGTATGTGTGTTAAAGTGGATGTAAACCCTCACATTTACCCAGTGAAGTCAATAGCCTGGGCATACAGTCAAGACAGCTGATTGGAAGAAAGGCACACACCCCCACTCCTCATAGGTGGAGACTTTCAGCTCTGTTTGTTGAATCATTGAGGGCTCTGCTAATCTATTTTTACTATCCTCCCCAACACAAAACTCCGGCTGCTTTTATCATATGTGTTGGAGAACTTGTCAGGAGTTATCAGGCTGATAACAGAAGAAAGGAGTAGGAGACAGCTACGGGAAATAGTGCTTTGAAGAGAGATAAGAAAAAACACTGCAGTTATATGTGCCCAGCTCAAATTTCATGAATCAAGTTTACATCCACTTTAATGTCTTTTTTTTTCTTCTATTTGGACCCCATTTTTCATTGCAATGTATAATCTAAAAAAAAAAAATTGTACATTTTGTAAAATACAAGAAAGATTGAGCACACTTTACAGGTACCACATGGGGACAACAAATATAAAATCATATACATTTTATTTACATCAATACATAAAATTGAGAGACTGTGTTTAAAATATTAGTACATAGCATTTAGCTTTTGTCTGCATATTCATATTTACCTGACAAGAAAAAACAAACTTTTAGTGGTCTTATACAGTATGTACAAAACCCCTTTAAATTACCTATTAAAAGTGATATTTTATAGGCAGAAATTGAATCTGCATTAACATGTTGCACTTAAAGGGGTTCTGAAGGTAAAAAGTTTTTTTTTTTTTACCTTAAATTAGAACTATAGGCATTTTTTTTCATTTTGGATGGAGCAATGGAGGTTATAACCCCTTTCATATTTTTTTCTGCTATCTGTGTCCCATAGCTGAGATTTCCCTTCACTTGCTGTACCAAAGGCAAACAGGTGAGAGGAAACCCCTGCAAATTAAGGACATTTTGTGGGGACCCCCAGGTCACCAGAACTAGTGTCCCCATTGGATTTGCCTTCTATTACTTTTCTGGGGACAGCCCAAAATTTGGGATTTTCTTTTACCTTCACCTTCAATGATAATGGTAAACAGGACAAATAGAGAGGGTAAATCTCCTTAACGGGGGGAGGGTAAATCTCCTTAACGGGGGGACAGACAGCAATAAAAACAGACAAGCATTGCAATCCCTCTGCACTCAACCCAAAACTCGAAAACCTTTTTGTCTTTAGTTATACTTTAAATCATTCTCTGCATTAAGGTAAAAAACCATCATGTGTCCTTGCCTCCCGCCCACCCCTAAACACCCCCAAACACTTAGCTGAGCCCAATCTTGATCCAGCACTGTGCCCCTTGTTGGGAGAACAACATCATGTAATGTAAAGTACTGTGAACTACATATATGCATTATGCCTATCTATGCAGCAGGTGGTGCTGTAGTGTTAAAGTGTTATTCTATAGTAAAGTAATCAGCAGAAGTATTATCTTTCTCATGTATGTGTTCTTTTATATTCCCTCTTCCTGTTTCCATGCTATAAGACATAATCTAATATCCTCCATGAAAGCAAAGCGTATTGCTGTGTACAAGAAGCTTCCAGCACATTATTTCAATACTCTGACAACAGGTTATGGGCCCAGGCACCCTGTAGGCACCAGAGCAAGGAATTCTGCAAATCAGTGAGTGCTGTATACAAGCTACTGAACGATGGCAAGTGGTTCAGATGTGAAGTTTGCAATTGGAAAGCTGAACAATGCCAATTACCAGCTGTGGAAGTTTAAACTGGAAATGCTTTTTTAGTAAGGAGAAATACGCACCATGATGGCAAAGCTCTTAAGGTGTACAAAAGCAACAAGCATGACAAAGAAAGCCGAGCCTGTTTTTGCTGAAAAAGGACTGGTCACTTAAAATAGGACTGTTCTATCTGGAAAGCCAAGCAGCGAAAGCTAAAGCTATCCACAAAAGAAAGAGTCAAAGCAGCTACAAAAGAAACTGAAGACAAACCATAGAGTGGCAAACTTAAAAGTGACACAAAGCAGAAAGCCATGCGACTGGTGCATAGACTCAGGTGTGACAAGCCACATGACTAGCGATGAGACCTTCTTCACAAATATTGTCTACAGTGCAAAAGACAACGTTTTCCTAGAACACGGGAAAAGTGTCACTTCAGAAGGTAAAGGCCAGGGCTTCCTGAACTGCATTACACCACAAGGCAAGCAGAGTATCCTCGTAAAGAAAGTGCTGTATGTTCCAGAACTAGAAGGTAGCCTTCTATCAGTAAAAAAGTCTTGCAAACAACGGTCTCACAGTTAAGTTCCAGGGTGATGAATGCACAATTCACAATAATATGTGACTCCTCACAAAAGGAAAACTGGATGATCACCTATACAGGCTTATCACCACAGACTAACAACCCAATACTGTCTCTAATGACCTGCAAATGTATTAATTTATGGCACAGGCAGCTGGGGCACAGAAGTCCAGAAGCTATACAGGACATTATGAAGAGAGGCTTATCAGAAGATTTGACAATAGCACCTTGCAATGCAAACGCTCATGAAATGCAAGTGCTGTATTGAAGCAAAAGCCTCATGTGCTCCCCTTCCACAGGCATCTCAAAGAAAAACGACCCACTCCATGCAGCGCATACACAGTGATGTATGCGGTCCAATGAAAATTCCCACGTCAGGTGGGAACAGATATCTACTGACTTTCATTGATTATTCCAGGTACACAACTTCTTATCTGGCGAAACAAGAGTTCAAGGGTTCTTTGCCATGTCTAGCAACAAATTGCAACCAAAACCAGGAATAATACGCACTGACAATAAGGGAGAATACATAAGCAAAGAAGTGGCCTCATACCTGAAGAGACAAGGAATAGTACACCAGACAACCACACCATACACTCCCAAACAAAACCGTGTAGCAGAAAGAAAAAAATCGCACTCTTATAGAAATGGCCAGGGTTCATGCATGTTGAACAGACTACCCTCAAGAGCCATTAAAAGTACTCCATTTGAAATGTGGCATGAATCAAAGCCTAGCATAGGGCACATCAGGGTGTTTGGCTGTAAAGCATATGCCTATATTCCAAGTGAAAAGTGATCCAAGCTTGAGAACAGAGCCATAGAGGGCATTCGAGTAGGCTACAGTGAGCAAACTAAGGGTTACAGAATCCTACACCCAAAGACTGACAAAGTGGCAATAAGCTGTAGAGTCCATCATCACAAACACCAATCCCTGAAAGCTGTGAAATGAATATGCCAAGCAAACCAGAAGAAAGGGTCAATCAAAGCGAACCTGTGCAGGAGTCAGAACAAGAGGTGGAACTCACAATGCCTAAATCAAGTTCCCCACCAGATCCTGCTGAACTGCCTGAAGTCAGAAGATCAACTCGGACTACAAAGGGGATACCACCCCGCAAGCTGTCATACACTGTCAAAAAACACAGCATATTTGAACCAACATCCTGGGAAGACTTAGAAAAACTGCCAAAATGTGAAGCCAATAAATGTAGAAAGGTAGCAGAAGAATTAAAATCACTTCAAGAAAATAACACCTGGACAATCACAGAGCTCCCTCCTAACCGCAAAACTATAGGAAGTAAGTGGACTTTTAAAGTAAAGTCAGACGCAGAAGGGAATATCCACAAATACAAAGCCATACTAGTTGCCAAGGGTTACTCCCAGAAATTCGGTGAAGATTACGATTAAATATTCACTCCCTTCGTAAAACACTCCACTATCAGAGCGCTTCTTAGCATTGCAGCCGGGAAGGGAATGCAAGTGAAACACCTAGACGTTAAAACAGCATTCCTATATGGAGACATTAAGGAAGATCTCTACATGGAGCAACCACCAGGGTTTGAACAAGGAGACAACCTTGTGTGTAAACTTCAGAAGAGCATCTACGGTCTTAAAAAAAGTTTTTCCTACTTTCTGTCAGTAAATAAGTAATTTTTCTCCTTCACTGACTGATGTGTGCATTGATGGGCACTGATAGGCTGCACTGATGGGCATTGATGAGGTGGCACTTATGGGCACTGATGAGGTGGTACTTATGGGCACTGATTAGGTGGCACTGATGAGGAGGCACTAATATGCCATACTTATGGGCACTGATTAGGTGGCACTGATGAGGAGGCACTAATATGCCATACTGATGGGCACTGATATTCGGCATTGATGAGCACTAATAGGCGGCACTTGCGGGCACTGATGGACACTGATAGGTGGCACTGATGGGCATTGATAGGCAGAACTGGTGGGCATGGATAGGTGGCAGAAATAGGCAGCACTGATGGGCATGGATAGGCGGCACTGATGGGCATTAATGGGCGGCACTGATGGGCATTGGGCAGCACTGGCTGGCATCACTAATGGGCATTGATTGGTGTCACTGATGGGCAATGATTGGTGTCATTGATGTGTACTGATTGGTGGCACTGATCGGCACTGATTGGTGGAACTAGGTGACTTTACTGTAATCAGGGCACTAATGATCAGTGCCCTGGTTATCTGTCCGGGTGTCCCCTGTGAGGAGATGCCACTGATCGGGTCTCCTCGCAACACACTCTGTCAGTGTGAGGTGATGAGAGCCAATTACCGGCACTTCTGCATTTACATGTGACCGGCTGTGATTGGACACAGCCGGTCACATGTATAGTCAGGTCCATAAATATTGGGACATTGACACAATTGTAATCTTTTTGGCTCTATACACCACCACAATGGATTTGAAATGAAACAAGATGTGCTTTAACTGCAGACTTTCAGCTTTAATTTGAGGGTATTTACATCCAAATCAGGTGAACGGTGTAGGAATTACAACAGTTTGTATATGTGCCTCCCACTTTTTAAGGGACCAAAAGTAATGGGACAGATTAACAATCATCCATCAAACTTTCACTTTTTAATACTTGGTTGCAAATCCTTTGCAGTCAATTACAGCCTGAAGTCTGGAACGCATAGACATCACCAGGCGCTGGGTTTCATCCCTGGTGATGCTCTGCCAGGCCTCTACTGCAACTGTCTTCAGTTCCTGCTTGTTCTTGGGGCATTTTCCCTTCAGTTTTGTCTTCAGCAAGTGAAATGACTGCTTAATCGGATTCAGGCCAGGTGATTGACTTGGCCATTGCATAACATTCCACTTCTTTCCCTTAAAAAAACTCTTTGGTTGCTTTCACAGTATGCTTCGGGTCATTGTCCATCTGCACTGTGAAGCGCCATCCAATGAGTTCTGAAGCATTTTGCTGAATATGAGCAGATAATATTGCCCGAAACACTTCAGAATTCATCCTGCCGCTTTTGTCAGCAGTCACATAATCAATAAATACAAGAGAACCAGTTCCACTGGCAGCCATACATGCCCATGCCATGACACTACCACCACCATGCTTCACTGATGAGATGGTATGCTTTGGATCATGAGCAGTTCCTTTCCTTCTCTGTACTCTTCTCTTCCCATCACTCTGGTACAAGTTGATCTTGGTCTCATCTGTCAATAGGATGGTGTTCCAGAACTGTGAAGGCTTTTTTAGATGTTGTTTGGCAAACTCTAATCTGGCCTTTCTGTTTTTGAGGCTCACTAATGGTTTACATCTTGTGGTGAACCCTCTGTATTCACTCTGGAGAATTCTTCTCTTGATTGTTGACTTTGACACACACACACACCTACCTCCTGGAGAGTGTTCTTGATTAGGGATGAGCCGAACACCCCCCTGTTCGGTTTGCACCAGAACATGCGAACAGGAAAAAAGTTCGCTCGAACACGCGAACACCGTTAAAGTCTATGGGACACGAACATGAATAATCAAAAGTGCTAATTTTAAAGGCTTATATGCAAGTTATTGTCATAAAAAGTGTTTGGGGACCTGGATCAATGCAAAAAAAAGTTTTAAAAACGGCCTGAAGGGTCTGGTATGGAATTTAGGGGGAACCCCACGTCATTTTTTTTTTAAATTTTGGCCGGGGTTCCCCTTAATATCCATACCAGACCTGAAGGGCCTGGTATGGAATTTAGGGGGACTCCCACTTGATTTTTTTTTTTTTTAATTTTGGTTCGGGGTTTCCCTGTGGGGAATTCCCATGCCGTTTTTATCAATGAACTTCTATGTGTATTGTCGGCAATGCAATAGCCGCGGGTAGTTTTAAATGGCTTTTTTTCCTTCGAAATGTCATTTTGCTGTCAGGCTGTTCTAAACACGGGAAACATGCGCCCCTTTACAGGCATACTATAGACACCCCCCAGGTACGAAATTTAAAGGGATATTACACTTTTATTGTTTGATTTTAAGCATTATTAAAATCACTGCTCCTGAAAAAACGGCCGTTTTTAAAACTTTTTTTTGCATTGATCCATGTCCCCTGGGGCAGGACCCAGGTCCCCAAACACTTTTTATGACAATAACTTGCATATAAGCCTTTAAAATTAGCACTTTTGATTTCTCCCATAGACTTTTAAAGGGTGTTCCGCGGCATTCGAATTTGCCGCGAACACCCCAAATTGTTCGGTGTTCGGCGAACTTGCGAACAGCCAATGTTCGAGTCGAACATGAGTTCGACTCGAACTCGAAGCTCATCCCTATTCTTGATCTGGCCAACTGTTGTGAAGGGTGCTTTCTTCACCAGGGAAAGAATTCTTCGGTCATCCACCACAGTTGTTTTCCGTGGTCTTCCAGGTCTTTTGGTGTTGCTGAGCTCACCGGTGCGTTCTTTCTTTTTAAGGATGTTCCAAACAGTTGATTTGGCCACACCTAATGTTTTTGCTATCTCTCTGATGGGTTTGCTTTGTTTTTTCAGCCTAATGATGGCTTGCTTCACTGATAGTGACAGCTCTTTGGATCTCATATTGAGAGTTGACAGCAACAGATTCCAAATGATAATAGCTCACTTGAAATGAATTCTGGACATTTTATCTGCTCCTTGTAAATGGGATAATGAAGGAATAACACACACCTGGCCAACAGCTGAGCAGCCAATTGTCCCATTACTTTTGGTCCCTTAAAAAGTGTGAGGCACATATACAAACTGTTGTAATTCCTACACCGTTCACCTGATTTGGATGTAAATACCCTCAAATTAAAACTGGAAAGTCACCGAACTCTATCCCTTCATGCAAGGATTGGATCCTGATATGCCTCCTATTCGCTAGAAGAGCCATATTAAAAAATTGGATCTCCAACGCATGTCCCAACACCTCCCAAATCAAAAGGGATCTCCTACAGTTGCTCTACAAAGACAGGATCAACATGGACTTTACGAATGAAAGAACCAAGACACGCTTCCACCACAAATGGGGGGCTTTCATGACTTCAACACTCTCTCCCACGGATATAGATCATCTTGAGACTTTCTCTTTCCTCTATCATGATCCTCCCCCCCCCACCTTAGATGGAATGATTCCCCCAAACCAAGATTCTACAACATAAGGAATCCAACTCTCACCAAGTAATACAACAAAATCCAAGACGCCATCACGCTCTTCAAAACTCCATATTCTCCCCATATAGGAAGGTGGTGACCATAAATGCTACAAAGGACACAATTCCTAGTACCACAAAAATCGTAATTATTAATTATTATCATTATCATTTTAACCTGTATTTTTCTTCCCACAGGCTGCTTCGTTCCTTCCAAAACATGAACTTGGTGTTCTTTTCTTCTACCCCCCCCCCCCCCCGATGTTGACATTCTGCATCTATCTGGCTCTCCCCCACTCATCCCCCCCCACCCTATGTAGGGCACATTCAGTAACATTCTGCTAGCAATCTCAGGGACCCCTCCTCCCCCCCCCCCCCCACCTAGATCCATCCAGTTTTACCTCCTCTCTTCCACTTAGAAGGTCATCTTTCTCCCCAGTCCCCAGGCTAATTATCTTTATCAGCTGTTCTATATTTCTACTTTTGTATCAGGCTGATGTTTTTTCTTTGTTATTTTGAAAAAAAAAACACAAAATACAATGATACTGTCTTTTGATGTCATTCCCTGTATGTTACATCTTTCAATAAAAATTTATTTAAAAAAAAAAACAAAAAAAAACTGGAAAGTCTGCAGTTAAAGCACATCTTGTTAGTTTCAATTCAAATCCATTGTGGTGGTGTATAGAGCCAAAAAGATTAGAATTGTGTCGATGTCCCAATATTTATGGACCTGACTTAAGCAGCGTCATCGACTCTTTACAGAGATCGGTGTCGCGCCATGTCCGTTCTGGGGCGACATTATATGTTGTCCACCCAGAACGAGAGCCACACCGCTCGCTCCCACGTCATTTGACGGTGGGCAGGAGCAAGGGGTTAATCTTGATATCAGTTGCTCTTGGAAACATCTGTCTCAAATAATGAAAACTTTCACCTTCCTTGTTCATCTATTTCACAAAATTTTTCATCAGTCCAAATTTTATGTGAAGTGGAGGCAAAAATATCTTTGTCGGGTCAATACATGGTCCATGCATCTTGTTTTTCTTTCCTGGCACGGCTTTCCCATTCGCATATGTAACAGTACTTGGTATATCCAAGCTGCATTTCAAGCAGCAGAGCCACTACTCTTAAATCTCCACAGATATTCCAATTGTACTTGGTGTACTCGATGTGCTTCAACCACAGTTCCATATGTTTTCATATGTTTCAAACTCGCTCATCCATGTCTTTATGGACCTTGCTTTGTGCACTGGTGCGCAGTCATGTTGGAACAGGAAGGGGCAATCCACAAACTGTTCCCACAAAGCTGGGAGCATGAAATTGTCCAAAATGTCTTGGTATGCTGATGCCTTAGAATTTTCCTTGCACTGGAACTAAGGGGCCAAGCCCAACCCATGAAAAACAACCCCACACCATAATCCCCCCTCCACCAAATGATTTGGAGGGGTGGCCCAATACTTTTGGCAACATAATGTGGATGAGCAAGTCTTGCCTGCACCTCAACCCGATAGAACACCTGTAGGCTGAATTACAGCAGAGACTGCGAGCCAGACCTTCTCGTCCACATCAGTGTGTGTGTATAGATATAGTGTCTCACAAAAGTGAGTACACCCCTCACATTTTTGTAAAAATGTTATTATATCTTTTCATGTGACAACACTGAAGAAATGACACTTTGCTACAATGTAAAGTAGTGAGTGTACAGCTTGTATAACAGTGCAAATTTGCTGTCCCCTCAAAATAACTCAACACACAGCCATTAATGTCTAAACCACTGGCAACAAAAGTGAGTAAACCCCTAAGTGAAAATGTCAAAAATGGGCCCAAAGTGTTAATATTTTGTGTGGCCACCATTTAAATTTACACTGTTATACAAGCTGTACACTCATGACTTTACATTGTAGCAAAGTGTCATTTCTTCAGTGTTGTCACATGAAAAGATATAAGAAAATATTAACAAAAATGTGATAGGTGTACTCACTTTTGTGAGATACTGTGTATACAATATATATATATATATATATATAGAGAGAGAGAGAGAGAGAGAGAGAGAGAGAGAGAGAGAGAGAGAGAGAGAGAGAGAGGGAGAGAAAACAAATCAGTGCAATATAAATAACCCTTTTCCATGGAAGCTGCTGAACACCGAGGGTCAAAAATTCAAATCCCTGAAGCAAAAATATAAAAAGACAGTGCAGCGCTAGAATAAGTCCATAAATCAACAAACAGCACAATCTGTGGTCTTCAGTGATGAGATACAGAAAAGCATGCAGGTGACTTCGTGGGAAAACGGAACCTCCACCAATGATAGAAATGGCAGCTCACCTCACAAAGTAGACCCTTTAATTATAGAGGGTTTGATACACTTTCCCACTCGGGGTATATGATAATGAATCAAAGATGCAGCAAGCCAATCCCGGAACTTCCCCTCTTTGGTCGGTTCAACATACGAAAGTAAACACTTTCCACTCCAAAGCCGCATGGATCATGTACATATAAGACAATACATAGTGCTCTCCGCAGGTATAAAGTTTTTAATGGTAAAAAAACAGAATAAAACTTACAAATATGGCACTTCAACCAAGTGCCTGGTAAAACAGCGTGTGTGTATAACAGAGTCTGCCATGGCCGCAGGTGACGTCACGAGACTTCCATCCATCCGTACGCGTCACGTCCCAGTGGATGGGACTTTATCAGCAGATACGGAAGTGACGTGGATCCCCACTTTATATTATATGGAAACGATCACCATGGTTACCGAACGCTGCATCACATGACACAGCGCAAGGTGGGGAAAACTATATCCATGGATGAAATCCCGGAAGTGTCCCCATAGGCTGTTTCAAAGCTAACAGAAGGATGCGGCCATACAGGCACTTCAAATAACACCCCGCTTGATAAAAAAATTTCATATATAAAACAATGACCAAATAATCCAGTATATGGCAATACATTATGCCCAATATTTAGATATAAAAATGTAAAAGTATATAAAAACTTATTTTCGAACAATATCATAAAATCTCACAGTTGGAAATGCAATAATAAAATAATCCCAGGGGTTAATACATTGGTCTCATGTATCCAGTAAGATTCCCTACGTCTCAACTGGCGAATAAAATTACCCCCCCTCCAATGTTTGGTTACCCTTTCAATCCCCCAAAATTTAAGACCCTTATGGTTTTGTTGGTGGAACTGTTTGAAATCTCGAGACACATTGTGGGTTTTCAAGCCTTTTTTAATATTATTAATATGTTCTGCCAACCGAACATGTAAAGGTCTCGATGTTCTACCTATATATTGCAACCCACATTCACCCTCTAACATATAGACTACTCCTATAGTATCGCATGTAATCAACTGTTGATTATTATATTCTTTATTGGTTGCTGATGGTAAATACTTTTAACGTTTTTTTAAATTTACTTTGGAGTGCCTACAGGGAATACATCGTCCATAAGCGTAAAATCCACCTAAAAAAGAAAATAATCTATTCTCAGAGGGAATAGGGGGATTTAAAACACTGGGAGCCAGACGATCCCTTAAAGATGGAGCCTTCTTATATATGAATTGCGGACGAGCTGGTAAGACTGGACCAAGCACTTTGTCCTGCTATAAAATAGACCAATTCCTTAACACAATTTTCTCAAATTTTTTATGCTGGGCATTATAATCTAATATCATTCTAAAATTATGATCATCTGTATTAGAATTTTTGATTTGATTGGAGACCGATATTTGTCTGTCCATGGTCTTAACTTTGTCTATTTCCTCATCTAAACTAGATCTATCATATCCTTTTTGTTCAAACCTAGAGGCTAACACTTGTGATAAAATCTTGTCTAATAAAATCATCTTCTCGAGTACAATTACGATGTAACCCAATAAATTGTCCCCTGGGGATATCGCATAACCATGAACCATGGTGGCAACTCCCCAGGGGAATATAAGCGTTACGATCAGTAGGTTTAAAGTAATTGCATAATCTGAAATGATCAATATCTTTATTAATTTCCAGATCCAGGAAGACGATTTTCTCATGATCAATATTCCACGTAAGGGAGATGTTTTTATAATTGGTGTTTATCATTTCAGATTATGCAAATACTTTAAACCTACTGATCGTAATGGTTGTGCAATATCCCCAGGGGACAATTTATTAGGTTACATCGTAATTGTACTCGAGAAGATTATATTAGACAATCACACGTGTTAGCCTCTAGATTTGAACAAAAAGGATATGATAGATCTAGTTTAGATGAGGAAATAGACAAAGTTAAGACCATGGACAGACAAATATTGGTCTCCAATCAAATCAAAAATTCTAAAACAGTTGATCATAATTTTAGAATGATATTAGATTATAATGTCCAGCATAAAAAATGCGAGAAAATTGTGTTAAGGAATTGGTCTATTTTAAAGCAGGACAAAGTGCTTGGTCCAGTCTTACCAGCTCGTCTGCAATTCATATATAAGAAGGCTCCATCTTTAAGGGATCATCTGGCTCCCAGTATTTTAAATCCCCCTATCCCCTCTGAGAATAGATTATTTTCTTTTTTAGGTGGATTTTACGCTTGTGGACGATGTATTCCCTGTAGGTACTCCAAAGTAAATATCAAAAAACATAAAAAGTATTTAGCATCAGCAACAAATAAAGAATATAATATTCAATAGTTGATTACATGCGATACTATAAGAGTGGTCTATATGTTAGAGTGTGAATGTAGGTTGCAATATTCAGGTAGAACTTCGAGACCTTTACATGTTCGGTTGGCAGAACATATTAATAATCTTAAAAAAGGCTTGAAAACCCACAATGTGTCCTGACATTTCAAACAGTTCCACCCACAAAACCCTAATGCCCCGTACACACGATCGGACATTCTGACGGATGTTGGCTCAAACTTCTCTTTCATAGACACGGTCACACAAATCTTGTTGGAAATTCCGAACGTCAAGAACGCAGTGACGTACAACACGTACGATGAGCCGAGAAAAAGGAAGTTCAATAGCCAGTGCGTCTCTTCTGCTTGATTCCGAGCATGCGTGGAACTTTGTGCATCGGAATTGTGTATACACGATCGGAATTTACAGCAATGGATTTTGTTGTCGGAAAATTTGAGATCCAGATTTCAAGTTTTGTGTGACGGAAATTCCAACGGAAAATGTCCGATGGAGCCTACACACGGTCGGAATTTCCGACAACAAGCTCCCATTGAACATTTTCCGTCGGATAATCCAACCGTGTGTACGGGGCATAAGGGTCTTAAATTTTGGGGGATTGAAAGGGTAACCAAACATTGGAGGGGAGGTAATTTTATTTGTCAGTTGAGCCGTAGGGAATATTGCTGGATATATGAGACCAATGTATTAACCCTTGGGGGATTAAACGTTGATTTTGATATTAATTGTTTTATTACAGATAGGTGATTGTAATGATCTATATTTATTGATGGCCACGAATGACGTCATGTTTATTAATAGATTTTATTATTGGATTTCCAATTGTGAGATTTTATGATATTGTTCGAAAATAAATACGTTTTTATATATTTTCTAATTTTTATATCTAAATATTGGGTATAATGTATTGCCATATACTGGATTATTTGGCCATTGTTTATATATGAAATTTTTTTATCAAGCGGGGTGTTATTTGAAGTGCCTGTATGGCCGCATCCTTCTGTTAGCTTTGAAACAGCCTACGGGGACACTTCCGGGATTTCATCCATGAATAAAGTTTTCCCCGCCTTGCGCTGTGTCATGTGATGCTGCGCTGTCTCATGTGATGCGGCGTTTGGTAACCATGGTGATCGTCTCCATATTATTTAAAGCGGGTGTCCACGTCACTTTCGTATCTGCTGACGAAGTCACTTGGACGTAACGCGTACGGACGGAAGTCTTGTGACGTCACCAGCGGCCATTGCAGACTCTGTTATATACACACTCTGTTTTACCAGGCACTTGGTTGAAGTGTCATATTTTTAAGTTTTATTTTGTTTTATTACCATTAAATACTTTATACCTGCGGAGAGCACTATGTATTGTCTTATATTTGCATGATCCATGCGGCTTTGGAGTTGAAAGTGTTTACTTTCGTTTTGAACCGGCCAAAGAGGGGAAGTTCCAGGATTGGCTTGCTGCATCTTTTATTCATTATTATATACCCCGAGTGGGAAAGTGTATCAGACCCTCTATAATTAAAGGGTCCACTTTGTGAGGTGAGCTGCCATTTCTATCATTGGTGGAGGTTCCGTTTTCCCATGAAGTCACCTGCATGCTTTGTCTGTATCTCATCACTGAAGACCACAGATTGTGTTGTTGATTTATGGGCTTATTCTTCTAACGCTGCACTATCTTTTTATATATATATATATATATATATATATATATATATATATATATATATATATATATATACAGTCAGGTCCATAAATATTGGGACAGCGACACAATTCTAATCTTTTTGGCTCTATACACAACCACAATGGATTTGAAATGAAACGAGCAAGATGTGCTTTAACTGCAGACTTTCAGCTTTAATTTGAGGGTATTTACAGCCAAATCAGGTGAACGGTGTAGGAATTACAACAGTTTGTATATGTACATCCCACTTTTTAAGGGACCAAAAGTAATGGGACAATTGGCTGCTCAGCTGTTCCATGGCCAGGTGTGTGTTATTCTTTCATTATCCCATTTACAAGGAGCAGATAAAAGGTCCAGAGTTCATTTCAATTGTGCCATTTGCATTTGGAATCTGTTGCTGTCAACTTTCAATATGAGATCCAAAGAGCTGTCACTATCAGTGAAGCAAGCCATCATTAGGCTGAAAAAACAAAACATACCCATCAGAGAGATAGCAAAAACATTAGGTGTGGCCAAATCAACTGTTTGGAACATCCTTAAAAAGAAAGAATGCACCGGTGAGCTCAGCAACACCAAAAGACCCGGAAGACCACGGAAAACAACTGTGGTGGATGACCGAAGAATTATTTCCCTGGTGAAGAAAACACCATTCACAACAGTTGGTCTGATCAAGAACATTCTCCAGGAGGTAGTTGTATGTGTGTCAAAGTCAACAATCAAGAGAAAACTTCACCAGAGTGAATTCCAAAGGGTTCACCACAAGATGTAAACCATTGGTGAGCCTCAAAAACAGGAAGGCCAGATTAGAGTTTGCCAAACAACATCTAAAAAAGCCTTCACAGTTCTGGAACAACATCCTATGGACAGATGAGACCAAGATCAACTTGTACCAGAGTTATGGGAAGAGAAGAGTATGGAGAAGGAAAGGAACTGCTCATGAACCAAAGCATACCACCTCATCAGTGAAGCATGGTGGTAGTAGTGTCATGGTGTGGGCATGTATGGCTGCCAATGGAACTGGTTCTCTTGTATTTATTGATGATGTGACTGCTGACAAAAGCAGCAGGATGAATTCTGAAGTGTTTCGGGCAATATTATCTGCTCATAATCAGCAAAATGCTTCAGAACTCATTGGACGGCGCTTCCCAGTGCAGATGGACAATGACCCAAAGCATACTGTGAAAGCAACCAAAAGTTTTTTAAGGGAAAGAAGTGGAATGTTATGCAATGGCCAAGTCAATCACCTGGCCTGAATCCGATTGAGCATGCATTTCACTTGCTGAAGACAAAACTGAAGGGAAAATGCCCCAAGAACAAGCAGGAACTGAAGACAGTTGCAGTAAAAGCCTGGCAGAGCATCACCAGGGATGAAACCCAGAATCTGGTGATGTCTATGCGTTCCAGACTTCAGGCTGTAGTTGACTGCAAAGGATTTGCAACCAAGGATTAAAAGTGAAAGTTTGATGGATGATTGTTAATCTGTCCCATTACTTTTGGTCCCTTAAAAAGTGGGAGGCACATATACAAACTGTTGTAATTCCTACACTGTTCGCCTGATTTGGATGTAAATACCCTCAAATTAAAGCTGAAAGTCTGCAGTTAAAGCACAAAAAGTTAGAATTGTGTCGATGTCCCAATATTTATAGACCTGATTATATATATATATATTGCAGAAAATAAAGTGGCTTTATTCAGCAAAAAATGTCAAAATAAACATAAGACAAAACAGACTTGTCTTGTCACACGGTTGTGTAGACAGGTATAGTTCAGCAGCACACAGGCTTACAGGTAATAGTTCATGGCTCCAATCAGAGCTAAAGTCTTTATGTGGTTAAGCTTACCCAGCAGGTACACCATCCAGCAATGGACATTTTCACACAGCATGCTGCTGTGTCTCTCTCGCCTACTCAAAAAACACCCCCCGGTTCGGGTTAAAGTCTATGGGACACGAACATGAATAATCAAAAGTGCTCATTTTAAAGGCTTATATGCAAGTTATTGTCATAAAATGTTTTTGGGGACCCGGGTCCTGCCCCAGGGGACATGTATTAATGCAAAAAAAGTTTTAAAAACGGCAATTTTTTCGGGAGCAATGATTTTAATAATGTTTAAAGTGAAACAATAAAAGTGAAATATTCCTTTAAATTTTGTACCTGGGGGGTGTCTATAGTATGCCTGTAAAGTGGCGCATTTTTCCCGTGTTTAGAACAGTCCCTGCGCAAAATTACATTTCTAAAGGAAAAAAACTAATTTAAAAGTGCTTGCAGCTATAATGAATTGTTGGTCCCGGCAATACAGATAAAAGAAGTCATTGAAAAAAACGGCATGGGATCCCCCCAGTCCATTACCAGGCCCTTTGGTATATATATATATTTTTTTTATTTCCTAACATGAGGGTTGCACAGGGACACAAAAGGAAGTAAAAGGATAATGGGAAATCCCATAGATCCCATAGTTATCCCATAGTTATCTCCAGAAAATATGTCCTCATTGGAAAACTCCCATATTGATTATCCAGTGAATTTAAAATTACTTTCTCTCCCAATATCAGAGGTCCCCAAGATAAACCGAGGGGGTGAATCTCCATAGTGGTGACACAGACAGCAACAAAAACCTAAATGGACCTTTAACACTTTCACCCTAACTTAAAAAAGTGTTTGTTTTTGATATGCTATAAAATCTCTACTCATCTCTACCATTTCTTGTATTTTATGTAACTGTTGAAATTATTTAAATAAAGCATCTGAAAAAAAACAGGGTATATTATAATATGTACATAATTAGAACAATAACCTGCCAGCCCTCTTTGTGTAAAGCAGCCATGCTGAGATTTCTGCTAATTAATTTATATTTTTGTTTTTGCACCTCCTCAGAAAATTATTCTTAGAAGGATAATTAGATAACTATGAAATAAATGAATAAACACAAATCAGATGACTAGTGAGCAATGCTTGCCTCGAGCTAGAGAATATGAAGTAGTAAAGCACCCAGGGAAATTTTCTTTTTTCTTTGCTGTGATACACCAACCAGTCGCATGATTCTATTTAGCATTACATTTTCATCAGATAAGAGCAAAGGGAGGACAAAAAACATACATTAGATGTGAAAAGTAATCAAAATGTGATTTTATTTTGTCCATTAGTTCAGAAACATGTAGGTAGAACAATCACTACTTCAATTATGGAAACACGATTATCCAAAATGACCTCCTTCTTAATGGTCCTTTTACTTAAAGGGGAGCTCCAGGTTAATTCAACACAACTGTTTTCTACTATCCTGCACTGGTACTTACAGAAATCCATCCCCCCTGGTGCACTTCTACCAATGGGCTCTTAGGGCATCAATATACTGTATCTGTATGATCACCTGTAAGTGTAACGAGCAGAATCTAAACATGTAGCTCCGGTGCAACTGATTAAGGGGATGGGGCAGTACAGACCTCTTTGTTGTCTAATGAAGAGGTCAGACATTGTGGTGATTAAAAAAAATGTAATTTATTTCAATTGTTTTTATTGATTTTAAAACAAAGCATGTGACGTAGTACTTATTTGAGTTCACATCTTAGAAATAATACATCATTTATATAAAGAGTTTTAATGGCTATTTCAATTTCTGCTGGAGAAAAAGGTTTTGATAGGTACTGAGGTTGAGTAGTCTATAAGGCAAGGAGATTCACTGACTTCAGAAAGTCTTGTATATCTGATGGTTTCGGTTGAGGGGTAGCTTGGTCATTTTTAAGATTGTATAGAGATTGGTAGAAGTCACCATACACATCAGCAATATCAAAAGGATTCATTACAGGAAGTTATAAAACATTACAATCAAAATATTTCCAATATTTTAACTTTCCTTCATTTCCCCAGTACATTATATATCATCTACCTTCATCCCCCCCCCCCTGTCTCTTTAGCACCTACATAGCTTACTATCTTATTACTTTCTTATCTCCATGATTATTATTATATATACCCATATGCACTATCTATTTTATACTAAATAGCATATCCTGTGATAATATTTTCTACCACTTTTTAGGCATCTTATCTAAGGTATTTTTTCAGACCTAATTTCCTGGTTTGTACCTCAGACTTTCCCTAGCTCCTTCCCTGTTAGGGAGGGCAACCCATTTCCTTGAGCCATGGCCTCCACATCTTTTTAAATTCCTTGAGATTTCCTCTTTTTTTATAAACAACTTTCTCCTTTCATATTACTTCGCTTATTTTACGGATCCATTCACTAACTGTCGGGGACTCTTTGATTGCCACCTCTGCGCGATCAGTTTTCTTGCCTGAAACAAACACCGTAACACTGCCACTGTGGTACTCTTCCTTTCCCCCAGCTTCCTCCTGTATATTAGCACACAGAGCCTAGGATCCATTTCCAATGTCTTCCCATAAATTTTATTTACGGTATCGATAACTCCCGCCCAATGTTGAAATAGCTTTGGACATCTCCACCTCATATGTATAAGGTCTCCAGTTCCCTGGAATCTAGGGCAATTGGCATCAGCTCTTTTACCAAACGTGAACAATCTCTTGGGGGTATAATAAACTCTATGTATCAGCAACAAATGTAATACTTTATGTGAAAGAGAAACTGATACCAACGGCCCCATCTCCAGTATCCTTTTCCACTTTTCCTGTGTTATCTCCCCTATATCCTCTTCCCATCTCCTCCTCCCGTTAGGGGGCTCTGAGCCTATACTGGGTCTATTATGTATCTGTCCATATAGTGCAGAAATAAGCCCTCTGGTCTTGTCCACTGCAAATATCCTTTGAAAAAGGGGGGGTCTATTCCACCTTGGTATATGTGTCCTAAACTGAGCTGCTAATGCATGTCTAATCTGTAAGTATATATAAAATTAATTATATGGTATGTTATATTCTTTTCTCAGGTCCAAGAATATTTTTAGGGTGCTTCCATCATATAATTGAATCAATCTGGTTATGCCCTGTTTTTCCCATTCTTCAACCTTTTCTATTAATAACTCCTGCAAATTCTTATTATTCCAGAGAGGGGTATAATCCAATATCCCTGTATATCCCATCAATGTTTTAATTGTTTTCCAAACCTTTATGATCATCTTCATTGTAGGATTCTTATGGATAAACGATTCCGCCTCTAACGCATCTGCTATGGGATTATGCAGGGCTCCTGCCAGCATTATTCTCGCTTGCACTGCCCCCACCCACTGTGTCACATCCCATTAAATGTTGCAGCGGTGCTGCTAAATAGTAGCTTCTAGGGTGAGGCACTGCTAAGCCCCCCTCCTCCGTCGGCAGCTGCAGCGTTTGCAGCCTAATCCTTGCCTGACCCTTTTCCAGATCAGCTCTCTAAAGAGAGTTTCAATTTTTTTAAACCATTTTTTACAGATCCACACTGGAGAATTATGTAACAGATATAACAGTTGTGGCATCCATATCATTTTGATCAGGCTGCATCAGCCCGCTACCGACAGAGGAAGCCGGCTTCAAATTTTACATTTTTGTTTAAATTTAGTCAATAATGCTATTATATTCTTACTGATATATTGATTAGGATCTCTTGTCAAATATATGCCCAAGTATTTCATCGTATCTACCACTTCTAATTGGGGCATTTCAAGCGTGATCGGGGTCCACTGGCAGCAGTTCTGACTTCTCCCAGTTTATTGCCAAACCCGTGAATTTTCCAAACTCCTCCACTAATTTTATTTCCATTCTAAGGGATTGGCCAGTATCCCCCAAGATCCTCCTTATTTTTGATCAAAGTTAGGACCTCTTCAATTTGCTTTCTCCTCTGGTTTTTAACATTGGCTTGTAGTTTTATCAAAAGACCTCTTATGCAGGCCTTGTATATGGCCTATAATGTGGGAAAATAAATGTCCGGGGAGGCGTTTGTTTAAAAAAAAATAAGGCGTAAGCTTTTGAGATTGCTTGGCAATGGTCAGGGACTGCTGGGGGAGTGGAGTCCAATCTCCAAAGACGGGTGAGATTGGGTCTTTAATGCCGCGTACATACAAACGGTTTTGCGAGGGATGAGCGCTTGAAAGGTGAATTGAGGCCACGCACATTTAAAGAGGTGAATTTAATCAACATAAAGTTGTATGAATTTGAGATGATCCAGTTGGTGTGTAGATAGTCTCAGAGTTGGCGGGTGTTCCGTGTACTTTTGATAGTACATCGAGTAGTTTGTAATTGATGGCTGTGGTGGATAGATTAGAGTGGTTGCGAAACAGTTGTTAGATTCATGGGGGGTTGTTTCCATGGAGTAAATAATCTCATAATGAAGTCTATCGAGGCTAATAAACAAGGACTGGTTGGATGCACAAGATATATATCCCTATCCTGTGCATCCAACCCGTTCTTGTTTATTAGCCTCGATAGACTTCATTATGAGATTATTCACTCCATGGAAACAACCTCCCATGAATCTAACAACCCTTCCGAGACCACTCTAATGGGGAGGGAGGTTTAAAAAGGACTTGCAGAAAAGGCAAGGGGGATGGGTAGCAAACATTGCTACTAACAACAGGGGGGAGGAGTATCCATATCATCATCATAATGGTATGAAAAACAATGTTGAACTAGGAGGTAAGTGAACGGTGAGGCCGAGTTTCCCCAGCTATCAGCATATTTGGAACGAGGCATCAGGACTAATATGTAGGATGTGGCAGTGTTTAGGACCATTCTGTCTCCATATGGTGTGGTTGATGTGTCGGGGGAGAATGGTTCTCTGTAGGTATGATTCTCCATTCTTTGAGTAGGGCTAACTCTGTCTCCAAACTTCTGATCTTGTACAATTTCCCTTGGTTTTTGATCGTGAGTTTGGTAGTGAAGCCCCATTGATAGGCTATATTATTGTTGCGGAGGGCCTTAGTGATGATGGAGAGGTTTTTCCTGTTGAGGAGTGTTGTTTTGGAAAGATCTGCATACAATTTGATCCCTGTATAGGGTGTGGGCAATGCAGAATTGTTTCTGTCGGCACACATAAACTTTTCTTTGGCGTGATAAAAGTGTATGCATGCTAGAATGTCTCTAGGTACTAAGACTGGTAGAAAGTCAGGTTTGGGTATTCTGTGGGCCCTATCGATGGCCAATTCAAGATCAGTAAGTGATGGGATTAGATGTTTCATAAGTTGCTGAATATACGTGACTAGTGCATCTGGTGTGACCGATTCCGGAATACTGCGGAATTTGATGTTGTTTCGTCTAGAGCGGTCCTCTAAGTGTGTGATTTTCAGTCGCATTTAATGTAATTCAGTGTCGTGATCAGTATGAGCATCCACTATATCATTGTGAGCAGTGCACATTTCAGTTTGGTTTCCACATATGATATTCTCATATAATGCTCCTGCACAGTTTGTGTGAGAGGGGCTAGGACTGCAGACATGTCAGTATGAAGTGTCTGTCTCAGGTATAGTAGCATGTTTTTCATCGCTAGCTATGAGATTGGTTGTTCAGATTCAGGGACTGAATCAATGGCTGAGTGCATCTGCAGAGCAGGCAGGAGGGGTGGCAGAGATGAATCTGCAGCTGCGCTCTGATGAGGGCATTCCATCCGGATTTTAATAGGCTGCGTGAGGTAGGAGACAAGGGAGGAGATGACTCACCAAGGTCGCCCTCATAGAGAGGGAATGCCAGTCTGTGATCCTGGGTTCCATCTCCCTGTGGCTGGGGAGAAGCTGACAGTCTCCGTGTGGCGCCGGCTCCATCTTGGATGGGACCCGGGCTGTGGGTTGGGAAGAAATCCGTCACTTTCTGCGGTCTCCCGGAATTCTTCCTATGGCGGGTAATGGTCACTGGAGGTAGGGGAGGATTTGCCACAACAGTCGTGGCGGATGTCGCTGCAATGGTCGATGTGTTGCCACTTATGTCACTGGCGGTTTAGAAAACCTCAGAGAAGAATGGCCATCTAGTACGCTGGCCAGACAACCAACCCCCCTCCCCCCCAAAAAATTGTAATTTAAAGATATGTACTTCTGTTAGCCTATTCAGGACAAAGTTGACCCATTTGCTGCGAGCCAGGCCTTCTTATCCACATCAGTGCCTGGCCTCACAAATGTGCTTCTGGAAGAATGGTCAAACATTCCCACAGGCACACTCCTAAACCTTGTGGACAGCCTTCTCAGAAGAGTTGAAACTGTTATAGCTGCAAAGGGTGGACCAACTCAATATTGAACCCCACAGACTAAGACTGGGATACCGTTAAAGTTCATGGTGCATGTACAGGCAGGTGTCCCAATACTTTTGACAAAATAGTGTATATATAGTGTATATTTGAATTGTTAAAACAAAAAAATGTTTTAGGCTGAAATTTCCTTTAAATGCACAAATAAACACTAATTACAAGTCTACCATTATCTAGCTGTGTATGTACTCAGGCCAGCCTTTTATAATTTTTATCAAAAGTGTTGTTGTCTGTGTTATTCACTAAAAAGGTAATACATCTGACTTACCGGGATAATCACTTCTACTTTTTAATGTTGCAAATCTACTTTAAAGTGGTGTTAAACCAAAAGTCAAACATGTATTATATTAGTTTACCAATTCTTAGATGTGATGGCTGCATTTGTTCTCTTTTTTAGGCTTTCTTACCTTTATTTTCACGCGGTCATCCAGCCAATTAGTCTATTTCTTTTCAACAAAACAATCTGCAGATGTAACACTGATAGGGGAGCTTAGAATGGTTAGCATTTATTCATTTATGTAAAACTTTTATCCCAAAAGTAATAGAAAAATCTGTTTGCTGTAACTGCTTTTAAAGTGTTAGCTGGAGTTTGGTTATGATTTGTTAGTGTATCTAAATTTGCTAGAGCGTCTAACAAGTTCAGTGAAAGTTCACCTTTTTTCATAACTAATATCCTCCAGGCCCTTACTTAGTTTTGTTGCCCTTTTCTGTACTCACTCCATTTCCAGCACATCCTTCCTGAGGACTGGTGCTCCAGGTGTGGCCGGACCAGAGTCTTGTAGAGTGGGAAAATTACCGCTTTATCTCTTGAGTTAATCCCCTTTTTAATGCATGCCAATATAATGTTTGCTTTGTTAGCAGCAGCTTGACATTGCATGCCATTGCTGATCCTATCATCTACTAGGAGGTCACATGACTGATGATGATCACATGACTGATGATGATCACATGACTGATCATAGATAGTATATAAGGATTGATGAACCATCCGTGTAGCCAATCCCATTTGAAGAAGTCTTTTCGACGAAACATGTCTTGGGCATGGTTACACCGCATTCCATCGCACTGACATTAGATGCCGCTGTCTGAGGAGGACTACACCGATCGGATGGCTGGGCCTTAGAAGGTTGGGTGAGAGATACACCAGTTTACACTTCAGGTCCGCTGTGACCGCGGTGCACCGTTGGATCACTGATCCTGTTGCTTGCTGTGCTTGCTGTGGATTGTTTTAAAGGCTTTTATGTTTCAGTTTAAAAGTGAGTGTAACCATTGAAGTGTGTTTGAAGTGATTTTAATGAGTCTGTCAAAATGTTATCACGCTATGTGGAGCACTTTATTCATTTTTTCACATATGGAGCTGGCTTGATTGGATTCACGGTTCATCACTTGCAACCCAGGTGTGGTTCAATTGCTGTTTTGCCGAACCAGAGAGTGGGAGGCTATACAATCTGGTGAGTGCGCTCTTCAGAAGGAGTGGTGTCACTATCATGGTGGTGTGGTGGAAGAGTAGAAGATTTTTCACACAAGAAGATTGAAAAACAACTGTTGAACTTATTCATTCATTTCTTGTAATTTATTATTTATAGTGACACTTTTCACTGGGTGTTAAAGAAATTTCTTTTCATGATAAAAATAATATTTTTCATGACACTTTTATTATTTTTATGTATAAGTAGAGGGTCATAGGCATTATGCTGCTCTGACCCATTATTTTACACAATTTATATTAGCGCCGCTATTTCTATCTGTACACGTGTGAGAGGTATAGTTTTGGGATTCTGATCAGTTTACGTATTTATTTAAGTGGCAGCTGTTTTCACTGTACACTGTGTATGTACACACATTTTGTATTCATTTACACATCTTTTATACAGCTTTGCACTTTTCTTTGGTGCAGTGTAGTAAGAGAGATTCAGGGGCGGTTTATTTGTATATCTCTTGCTACAAACCATTACACATATATGCAGCAGCTGGGCAATTGGAGCATATGGTCCTGTGACCATGATGATGGACAATCATAGTGGTCACATGATAGGAAAGCCCGCCTCCTCCCCCCAAACATTTAGATCCTCTTAAAGGGCCAGCGGGTGGTGGCAAGTGGTTAAATTGTCAACACTAAGCCAAAAAGATTGCCCTCATAAATAAAATATATCAAAGCTAGCTTGTGCCACTGTATTTTATTTATGTCACATGACATAAAATGGGTGGATTTACAAAAGGCAAATAGACTATGCACTTTGCAAGTGCAAATGCACTTATATTCCCCAGAGCTTAGTAAATGTGGTAAAGCTCTGATGATTTCCATCATCCAATCATGTGCAAATAAAAAGGAAAATTTACTGTCAAATACTTACCGTAATTTTCCTTTTCTAAAGGACTCCATGGCAGCCTACGTGTGGGTTAACCCCGCCTCCTCTCCAATGCTATAGGACCCCATTCCCATAAATGAGTACTCACCACTAGCTATTGCGTTCCGTAACTAGCCTACTCTTTGACCAATGGGTGGGAACTCTGTCTGCCATGGAGTCCATCAGGAAAGGAAAATGATGGTAAGTATTTGACAATAAATTTTCCTTTTTCCTGACAGACTCCATGACAGCCTACGTGTGGGAAATAACTAGCCAACCATACGGGTGGGTATGCTGAATCAAACATAATTTTAGTTTGTCCTATCAACCGATAGGATTCTCAAACCAAAGTTTACAGAAGACAATGAAGCAGGCTCTATACAGTAATTAGACATGAAAGTGTTGATAGAGGCCCACGAGGCCGCTTTGCAAATGGTGTCTGGGGCCACATGTCGAGCTGCCGCCCATGAAGCTGCCATTCCCCTGGTGGAGTGAGCTGTCACCGCCTCTGGAGGAGCCAAGCCCTTAGCCCTGTATGCTTGTTGGATGGTCTGCACGATCCAGGCTGCGAGTGTCCTAGTCGAGGCTTTCTTCCCTTTATTGTTGCCCTAGTGTAACACAAAGAGATGGTCAGAGCGTCTAAAGGGAGATATAACTCTCAGATACTCTTTTATTGCTTTTCCTACATCCAGAGGATGAGTCTCGGAGGACCCCGGAGACCTAAACGTAGGTAGGACAATCTCCTGATTATCGTGGAACACCGAGGACACTTCCGGGTTAGAACCCAGCATAGGGATGAGGACTACACGGTCCGGGAAGAACGTCAGGAAGGGTTCTTCATGATCCAGTGAACCGATTTCAGAGACTCTTTTAGCCGAGGTGACGGCTACTAAAAAGGCAACTTTTGCTGAGAAGTCCTTGATAGAGAGCGGGGGGGGGGGCCCCCGTATTACTGAGTCCGGAAATTGAGTCAAGGACAAGTGGAAGCTCCCATTTGGGGAATCTGGATTTCCTTTGGGGCTTGAGTCTTGAAGCTCCACGAAAAAATTGCCGGATTAATGGATGAGCCGCCCAGGAGGAACCGGAGAAGGCCGACAGTGCAGATACCTGGACCCTAAGCGAGCTGATGGATAAGGGTAAATCTAGGCCTGCTTGAAGGAAGCTGAGCACATCTTGAACCTCCGGGTGTCTAAAAGACCTGCCCCTGGAAGAGCAAAATTCCACGAATTTGGACCAAATTCTACCATAGACCCTATTTGTGCTAGATCTTCTTGAACTCATGAGGGTGGAGATCACTCTAGAAGCGCAGCCAAGAGAAACTAGCCTCTCCCTCTCAAGAACCAGACCATCAGTCTCAGCACTGCCGGACACAGGTGCAGGACTGTCCCCTGAGAAAAAAGGTCCGGCCTGAGAGGGAGAGGCACTGGGTCCCTGAAGCTGAGTTGGACAAGGAAAGGAAACCAAGGCCTGTTAAGCCAGTATGGAGCTATTGTCAACACTTCGACTGCCTCCATTTGGAGCCTCTGCAGGAATCTCAGGATGGCTGGGATTGGCGGAAAGGCATATGCCTTGCTGAACCTCCACAGATCCGTCAGGGCGTCTGTCCCGAAGGCCTGGCTGCAACAGCCCCTGGTATAAAACGTCTTCAGCTTGAAGTTGTAGCGGGAGGCGAACAGATCTACCTCGGGGGCGATCCCTAGTGACGAGACCCATCTGAACGTCTGCATATGAAGGGACCACTCGTTGTTGTCCAGCTCGGTACGTGATAGGAAGTCCGCTTGAGTTTTCTGGACTCCTGGGACAAAGACTGCTGAAATGTTGGAAAGGTTCTTCTGTGCCCATGAAAGAATGGGCTCGACTTCCCGAACGAGAGTGGGACTCCGAGTACCCCCTTGCCTCTTCACGTAGGCGACCGCCGTGGTGTTTTCCATCCTTAACAACACTGACTCCTCTTTCAGAAGGTGAGAGAAGGACTGTAGTGCACACCAGGCTGCTCGGAGTTCCAGGACGTTCAAACCTGGGTCGGGGAGGCAGGAATCCCACTTGCCCTGGGCGAGGTTCGAACCACAGAGGGCTCCCCAACCGGTCCCGCTGGCATCGGTCGTGACCGTGACCCAGGAGATGGGGGCAATGGAGTGACAAGCCAGAAGATTTTTGCGCTGAAGCCACCAGAAGAGGCTGTTCCTCATTGACGATGTCACGTGGATGACTTGATTCTTGTCCCCTGTTTTCCATTGCTGCAGGAAACCTGACTGGAAGGGACGTAATCTCCACAAGGCCCACTTGACCATGGGAGTCGTAGAGACCATCGTGCCGACGATCTCCAGGCACTGAGAGGCTTTTAGGCGTGGGGCGTGTAAGGCCCGAGAAATTCTGTCCCGAACAACCGGGATTTTCTGTAGTGGAAGGGAAATGGTGCTTCTCACGTTGTCGAACTGAGCTCCTAGGTATATTAGGAGTTGAGCTGGTTTTAGATGACTAAGTTCAGGAGCCACCCGAAGCTAGATAGGGTGGAGATCACCTGTTCCTGGTGGGCCAGCAACTGCTCTTTGCTTTGCGATAATACCAGGAGGTCGCCGAGGTAATGGTAAAGACGTACACCTTTTAATCTTATGAGAGCTACCGTGGCTAAGAGAACTTTTGAAAAGACCCAGGGGGGCGTTGTCAGCCCGAAGGGGAGACAGATAAATTGCAGATGATCTTGCCCTACTTGGAATCGGAGATATTTGTGAAACCCCTCTTCTACTGGGACGTGGAAATAAGCGTCCTTCAAGTCGATGGAAATCATCCAATCGCCTGGCTGTATAGCTTGCTGAATGGTCGACAGTTTCCATCTTGAATTTCCTGTGCTCTATAAATTCGTTGAGGTAGGTCAGGTCTATGACCAGGCGCCAAGAGCCACTCTTTTTTTTTAACTATATTTGAGTATACCCCCTGAAACCATTCGTCCATCGGGATGTGTACCACTGCTCCTTGATATTTCAGAAGGTCCACATAGGATAGCAGAACTTGTTTCTGATCTTCCGACCGGGGCAGAAGAGTGGAGATAAATCTGGGAAGAGGAGTACTGGAGAAGGTCCATCTGTGACCTGTCGAGACTGTCCTTATTACCCAAAAGTCTGAGATCGAGGCCACCCAGACGTGCCGGAAGAGGCGCAGCCATGCCCCTACCCGACTCGCCTGGGCGGGGGCAATCTCAAAAAGACTTCGCCTGCTCACGACCGCTGGATGTCCTTTAGCGGACTTGCGAAAGGATGTCTGACCCCTGCTCCAATTTTTTTCTGAAGTCCCTGCTGGGCTTGTATGAGTGTGCTTCCCTGGAACGCTCCAGAGAGCGTCTTCTGAATTGAGGTTTCTTCCGTCCAAGAAGACGCCTATCCTGGGGGAGGAAGCCTGACTTGCCACCTGTGGCCCGTGTTATGGCATTGTCTAGCTTGTTGCCAAACAGTTAAGATCCCTCAAAGGGAATTTTACACCAGGCTTGCTTGGAAACCGGGTCAGCAAGCCAAGGACGTAACCATAAAGCCCGTTTGGCCGTGACCGATGACAACATAATCCGCGCCAATAGGCGGATCAAATCGATGGACGCCTCCCCCAGGAAGACTGCCGCTAGCTTCAATTCTGCAGCTGCTGAGCTCCCAGCTAACTCCTCCGAAACCCCCTTAAGGAAGGAATCAACATTCTCCGTCCAGGCCTCCATGGCCTTTGACATGGCTGCCAGAGCCAAGGCCGGTTTACAGGCCGTGCCGGCCAACCCGTAAATCCTCTTCAAGTCCTGGTCTATCCTTCTTTCAAGCCCATCCTTGAAGGACACCGCATCTTCCAAGGGGAGAGTAACATGCTTTGCCAGACGCATTAAGGCTGCATCTACAAGAGGAGCATTCTCCAGATGCTTCACCTCTTCCGCCTTGAAGGGATATAATCTGGAGGTTTTATTTGACATAGAGGACTTCCTATCCGTCTTACTCCATTCCTCATCTATGATGTCTTTCAGTTCAGAAAGGAGCGGAAAATTTGAGCGTTCTTTCCCCAGGTGTTTGAAGAATTTTTTCTGTTTGGCTGGGGGAGTAGAGGGGTCCTCTCACTTAAGAGCCTCCTTGATTGCTTTTATTAATGGTGACACCATACTGAAGTCAAAACCTCCGATTTCCTCTTCTTCCTGAGGATCATCATCTGAGGAATCAAGAGAGGCCACGTAAGGCTGGGAAGTGCCCGGGTCTTCACAGGCCTCGTCAGCCGGGGGGCCAGACAATGTGGTAGACTGGCTCAGCGTGTGGGGTGAATTCAACTCTTTCAGGGATTGTTGCGCCACGCGTTTAACAAGAGACTCCAAATGCTGAATCTCCTTCTCTTTTTCCCTAACTGCACGGGCATAGCAACGGTCACATAGTAACTTGCCCTCCGGAACTCGTGTTCCACATCCCCAGCAGGCTCTTCGATCAGAGCGGCTGTCATGGCGGTGGGAGCGGTGTCTGGAGGAGGAATGAGAGCGTCTGTTGGTGGTTTCCAGACGTAGAGTCTTGTCTGGATTTTGAAGGTGACCGGTGTTGTGGCCTGGCAAGGTCTTTGTCATTCTGGACCATGATCTGAGGGTCCGATCTAGAATGGGGTGGAAAGAAAACACAGTAGGGGAAGGGAAAAGGCGAGACCAAACATCAGATAACGCAAACAAATGCGACTGAATCTCAACCCCTCCCCTCACAAGTGCATACCTTGTGCGTGAGGGCTGGCCACTTAAAGGCGGTGAATTGTCCATGACTTCCGGACGAAGAGCGACACAGTACGGTTGGTCTGTAGACAAAAAATGGCCTGAAAGGGCCAATTCACCAGTGAGGGAAAAATAAAAAATCATCCTGCCCCAAGAACAATTGAGTGTGCACGTGCAACATATAATTTAATAAATGCAATACGAACCACATCATATTTGTTCATATGTAGAAAAATATATTAATAAATATTTGTTCACCCCTTTTTATTATATATATATTTGCCTTTTGTTTTTTATTATATATATATTTTTTTTTAAACACCAAATGAATACATATATTGCTTTTTTTTTTTTTTTTAAACAAAACAATTCAGTGTGAACAAAACAGGCAGGCACTCACCTAAGGTAGACCAGGGCTGGATATGGGGAAGACCGCTCCACTCCCACTCACTGTCAGGGAATTCCCATTGTGTAGGAGTCTAGGAGCGGTATTTAAACTCCCCGCCCATGACGTCACCATCCAACCTCGCACCTGCGCCATAGGGCGGTGACCGTACTGCGCATGTGTGGTTTGCCGAGCGCTCCGCCATTCTACGCACGCGCAAGCCAAGCCTCAGTCCCGAGGAGGCTACAGCGCATGCGCGAGCAGCGCGGACGGCCGCACCCGGAAGTGCCAAGGCGAGCTGGAATGCACAAGCGCTCCAGCCACCATGAGGGGAAGAATGGTCCCGGAAAGACCGCATAGGTGGTAACGTGAGCCGGGAAACCTAAAGGAAGACAGAGCACACATAGAAACACTGCCATGGAGAAAATAACCATGCTTCCGACCTTACCAGCCGTTGATGCGTCCAACCGTTCGGCATACAGAGGCGACCATCCCTCCACCAAAGGGGTAAACTCCAGCCTGTTAACGTTACTCGCCCGCCTGTGGCTGGGCCCTGAACTGGGGTATGCCATCATCTAAGATCCGTACGACCGGATGCGAACATCTTGTGTAGGTCCATTGGAGGAGGACAAAAAAGGAACGCAGTAGCTAGTGGTGAGTACTCATTTATGGGAATGGGCGTCCTATAGCATTGGAGAGGAGGCGGGGTTAACCCACACGTAGGCTGCCATGCAGTCTGTCAGGAAAATGATGTTTATTCATTTCCCTTGCACCTGATTGAGTATTATTTACAAACTGAAGCTTTACCACATTAGATTTACTTAGGAAAATGCTCTTGCAACTGCACTTACAGAGAGCACAGTCTATTTGTCTTTACTAAATCCACCTCAATAGAGATTTTTATGTCACGTGGTCAAATCAATGTGGTCCCTCATTTGGCTAGTCTGGCTTTACAGGTTTCAATAATTTGTTCAATATTTGTGGACATACATAATACGTCAAGCCATTATCACTGCAGTCCTTATTTTGGAGGACTAAGTGCATCTGACTGTTGCTATTTCAGATCTGGAGTTTTTGAGATTATAGTTCTGCTCCTTAGACAGCCAATATAGATGTTTTGCAGCAGAGAGTGAATGATGCAGTAACCCATGTCACCCTGTGTTCTTTTATGTATACTTCCTATGATGAAAGGGCACACCGTGCTTAAAGGGATTGTGAAGGCAGAAGGTTTTGTATCTTAATGCATTCTATGCATTAAGATAAATAGCCTTCTGTGTGCAGCAGCCACCTCAGCACCCCCTAATACTTGCCTGAGCCCCATTTCTGTCCAGCGATGTCCATGCGTGCCTCGGCAGACCATGACTCTCCCTCCTGATTGGCTCAGACACAGTGGCGCCATTGGCTCCCGATGCTGTCGATCAAGGTAGTTAGCCAATCAGGAGAGAGGGGGCGGGGCCGCACCTGGGCTCCGTGTCTGAATGGACACAGGGAGCTGCAGCTCGGCTCGGGTGTCCCCATAGCAAGCTGCTTGCTGTGGAGACACTAGGCAGGAGGGAGGAGCCAGGAGAGCCGAAGAGGGACCTGAGAAGAGGAGGATCCAGGATACCCTGTGCTAAACCACTACACAGGGCAGGTAAGTATAACATGTTTATTATTTTTAAAGAAAAAAAAAAAACAAGACTTTACAATCGCTTTCATTTTTAAAAAAAACAAGGTTTTCTAATCTAGAGCTGAATTTGTCTGTTTATATCTGCAGCTGAGGAAATTTCTTCTTCCAAGCTTGTCTTGTTTCTACTGAGTTTGTGCACTATAAGCTCAACAATATAGCCAAGTGGTCAAAAACTAAGAAAATTTAAATTGCTTTGTGATATAAATCTGAACTCTGATAAATCTGACTCTAATTCAAACTTTACTGCATCATGACAGTTCATATTATCCTCAATGCTCTGGTTTTATCGTAGTAATTACCGAGTGAAATTGCTTCATCTAGTCTGGTTCTAGGAAGAAGAGTTGTGTCTTCCTGTAAATTGACAAAATTGCACATTTACTAAAATAATGCCCCACTTTGTCCTGCTATACTGACTGTGCAGAGTTCTTTTGATTTGTTTTACATATTTTAGTTGCCAAGTAGCCTTTAATACACTCTGCACAGTACATAGATTATAGATATTATAGGTTGAAGATAAATAGATGTGAAGATTTTTCTTAGAAAAAATGTGCATTTAGAAGACCATTTTAAGTCACGTGTCCATCTTCTTAAAGTCTTGTTACTTTTTTAAACACGTCTGTGTGGAATTTGTCTTTAAGGCAAAAGTTATATTTCAGTTATAGAATCTGGTGGGCTGATTTCAAATTATAGAGTAAGGCATGGGACTTTTGAAGTGCTAGACAGTTTACTAGGAAACGGAGTGAACACAGAATGTGGATAAAAAACAAATCAATTTATTATACAAAATTAAAAATGAAGTGCACCTCCCAATCCAATGCATAAAAGCATTACAAAACCACAATGTATGATAAAATACCCTGTATATAATCCTCACCACCCTATATATATCCATCCCTCTATATCAGTCTTTTTCAATTGGGATGCCTTGAGGTTTCTTTAGAGGTGCCTTGGCAAAATGCCTAAAAATTTATCACAAATTATATACAAGCTAGCAGGTGGATGAAGCCTGCCTTTTAATTAGACAAAGCCACGGTTTTCATTATGCACCATTACAACTTTCTAGACACTGGAATCTTAACAACCAATGATGTAATCAGTTGATAAGGAGGATGTCTGTTGCCTCCACAGCAGCCTTGCTTGACCCTGATCTGCCGCTTTCCCTCAGCACTGGGGTCACACTAGCTGACTGATGGAGAAAAATTGAGGGAGAAGAGAAACATTGGAATACTAGTCAGTAGTGTTGAGCGAACGTTTCGGCGCAAGCATGAGTTCAGGCCCAACATTGGCTGTTTGCCCAACACCTGAATTTGAAGGGTGTTTGGCGGGTGTTGGGCGAACACTGCACAGTGTATTTTGTGCCCTGATGGGGTAAAGCTTCGCTAATCAGGGCGCAGTATAAGCTGGTTGTTAGGGAGCAGGGCCAAGAAGCCGGCCGCAGCATCCTTAACAACCGATGAGTCATCAGCTGTCAATGGGTTTCCCCACTAACAGCTGAATAAAAAAAAAATTGCCGGTAAAAAAAAAAAAGAAGAAGAAAAACCAGCTGGGGTCCCCCCTAAAATCCATACCAGACCCTTATCCGGGCATGCAGCCTGGTAGGTCAGGAAAGGGGGGACGAGCAAGTGCCCCCCTCCTGAACAATACTAGGCCACATGCCCTCAACATAGGGAGGTGTCTCTTCCCCACAACCCTGCGCTGTGGTTGTGGGGGTCTGTGGGCAGGGGAATTATCGGAATCTGGAAGCCTTCTTTAACAAGGGGGCCCCCAGATCCCACCCCCCATGGAGTACATAGTACCACTTCCCATTGACCAAAAAAATGTAAGATAATAAAGACAGTAGAGTTGACAAATCCTTTAATAAAAAAAATAAAAAACAATGTCCCCTGATGTAGATCCATTATCACAATTCCGTCACATTGCCACACCCGAAAAAAAAAAATAAAACAAAAGAGGTCAACTCGTGACGAGCGCTTCCACGGTCTGGCTGGCCCGCCGTTTGAAATTTCTTAAATAGCTATGGAGCGGCGTCACCTGGCAACATCACCTGGTGGCACCGCCCCCCTGTGTTGTCGGCGGCCCAGCATCCACCGGTCCAAAACGTCACAAGGGGGGGCAGTGTCACCAGATGACATTGCCAGGTGTCCCTGTCCTTACCTGTATAAGAACTATCAAATGGCGGAGGAAGAATTCAGAAAGTGGCCATCATTGAAGGCAGAGCGTTTTTTTTTTTTTGTTCTTTTTTGGGTGTGGAATTGACGATGGATTTACATTGGGGGACACTGTTTTTCATTTTTTATTTTTTAATAAGGGAAAAAAACTGTCTCTGTGTTTTTATAACTTTTTGACACTTTTTTGGTAAATGGGTAGGGGTACCCCATATTTATTCACATAGGGGGGCTGGGATCTGGGGGCCCCATATTAAATGGGGCTTCCAGATTCCGAAAAGCCCCCCCACCCGCAGACCCTCACAACCTCAGCCCAGGGTTGTGGGGAAGAGAACCTTTCCCTGCCCCAAAGTACCCCCCCATTTTGAGGGCATGTGGCCTGGTATGGTTCAGGAGGGAGGGGCGCTCACTAGTCCCCTTTTTTCCTGACCTGTCAGGCTGCATACTCAGATAAGGGTCTGGTATGGATTTTTCTGGGGGGCACACGTTTTTTCTTTTAATTTTGCCGTGGTGTTCCCCTTAAAATCCATGGCAGAACCGAGTCAATTTAAATGGGATTTGACTCATTTTTTTCTTTAGAAATGTAACTTTACAGGCAGACTAAGGGGACCCCCCAGGCACTATATGTAAAGGCTTTTTTCATTTTTATTGTTGCACTTTAGGCATCATTAAAATCACTGCTCTTGGAAAAAAAAAAAATGTTTGCATTGATACATGTCCCCCAGGGCAGTACACCCATACCCATTTTATGGCCAATTACTTGCATATAAGCCTTCAAAGTGGGATTTTTCCTGTTCAGCTCCCATAGATTTTAATGGGATTCGGCATTTGGGTTAGAACTTTTCCCCTGCCCGGAAGTACTGCTGTGAAACGAACAGGGGCATGTTCGACCCATCTCTACTAGTCCATACCAGTGTGCAAAAGTGTATTTACTTTGGAAGAATAAATCATCTTTAACGTTGGGTGACCTACGTATGGATGTTGCTGCATTATGTAAAACTATTAGAATAGTTTTTTACATTTTAGAATGGGGTGCCTTGAGACTGTCCATAATTTTAAAGGATGCCTTGAGATTGAAAAAAAGGTTAACACTGCTCTATATCATAAATGATCAATAACATAACATGATATGTAAGTATTGTATTCTAAAGAAAGAGCATCCTCTCAGTTTATAAGTAGTAGTAAATAACCCAAAAGGCCTTTTTGTCCATTTTCTTGTTATTTAGTTCTTTTTTGTAAATATTGCCATTTTTGTTTTTTAAGACTTTTTTTTAACTGTTTTACTCTGGTTTTTCCTATTGTATAAAAACCGAAAAAACAACAAAATACATAAAAATATAAAAAAAGAAAAAATACATTATTTTTTTCTTTTTTTTTTTTAACTTTATGATTGGATCTGTGGTTTGTAAACACATCCATTCATATAGTACTGTGATGTCAAGTGATGACATTAGAGAGTCAATATTTCTGATTCTTAATCTAATGAAAGGGACTTCTTCATGAATGGGATTGAATGCAAACAAAGCTCATTTATTAAATGGAGAAGTTTTCTTCTACTTGGCACAGCCTTCACTCAGAGTGATGGGCTGGGAGTAGACAATGGCTGTGTACATCAGGTATTGCATTCAGTGACAGGCAATGCCTGAAATGATGACTCACTTTTTTGTCAATAGCTTCAAATTGCGAGTGTTTTCATTCTAAGCTTGCTTGCAATGCTGCAAGACAAAATTAGAGAGTTATTTTCAGTAAATTCAGTTGAACTCAACAACATTAATTTTGTTGTCAAATTCACGAAAATATGCAAAAAAAATAATACATAGATATTGGGCCATGTCAAATAAAAAAAGACTAAACAGTTCAAAGTTCTCTAGCAACCTCCAGACTCTTTTTTGTGATTCAGCATTCACCACTTATCCATGCAGACAAATCAACTGAATGCAGGATCACAGAAATCACAGTGTGTGGAGGCTGCTAGAGCATTTTGAACTGGACAGTCTTTTTTATTTGACATGGCCAAAAAACTATGGTGGGGGCATTTTTAAATCTGCCCCATATCAAGGAAGTGCTAAACAGAAACAATAGGATGGAATTTTGGAACATATTTATTATAATATAGCAGCTTGATTAATAAACGGTTCCTTCAGCTGCTTTGAGATAACACTGCCACTAAAAAAAAACATGCCCCTGACCATTTTCTTTTTTTTTATAATATTTTTTTATTGAAATTTTTAATTGTAGAAATTTGTAGAAATTTACAAAAGGGAAAAAAAGAAACACAATTAACAACATGGAAATATACAGTAAAGCTCATACTGTAGGTGCCTTAAATATATTTAGTGATATACCTATGGATCTTAACATAGATTGCCATGAAAAATGTTAAAATAGAATTACAAGTGTACATTAAGAATTTGTTCATAGCTTCAAATTATGAGTGTTTTCATTCTAAGCTTGCTTGCGGTGCTACAAGACAACATTAGAGGGTTATTTTCAGTAAATTTTGTTGAATTCAATAGCGGGTAATTTTGTTGTGAAATTCACAAAAATATACAAAAAAATACATAGATTTTGGGCTATGTCTAAAAAAAAAAGACTAATCAGTTCAAAGTTCTCTAGCAACCTCCAGACTCTTTTTTGTGAATTCTGCATTGACCACTCATCCATGAAGACCACAAATCAACTGAATACAGGATTGCAGAAATGAGTGCGGAGGCTGCTAGAGCATTTTGAACTGGACAGTCCTATTTATTTGACAAGGCCAACAAAAATTATGGATTGGGGGGATTTTTAAATCTGCCCCAAATCAAAGAAGTGCTAAACATAAACAATAGGACAGATAATGGAACATATATTTATTATAATATTAAATGATTACTTCAGCTGCTTTGAGATAACACTGTCACCAAAAAAAAAAAAAAAAACATGCCCCTAACCATTTCTTGATTGTGCAATTCATTTGGGTGAATATCTGTCTTATCCCAATAAAACTAATCAACAAAGCAAACTATTCACCGGTCTCGCAGTAAAGAGTGAAGGCGGTTGGAGGTGTTTTTTAGCTCTGGTCACTAGTGTGGGGCCAGTAGTTTGTGTTTATTTAATGGAGGATACAGAGTGAACATGTTGAATAGTTGAAATTGTTAAACTAAATGATTTAATTCCTTAGAGAAGGGTTTCTAACTAGGTGATCCTCTGCAAGTAGGAGTACTCATCCCTGAGAGTACCATCTGGAATTATGTGATTAGTGTACACTATCATATTTCGTAAACTACACATTTTATCTTAAAGAAAATCCATCTAATTTTCAGTGGTATATTTACAGCAGTCCTATCCAAAAATGTCTGAATTGCCTGCCCAGTAGTGAAGGCTCAGGGATTCCAAATACACACAAAAAAACATAGATTTGCTATTTGCAGCCCTATTTGTCTTACCAATTTACTTAATAATTGCCACTCTACGAATCTTCCAATACAGGGCAGCATTGTGTTAAAAAAAACAAATCCATTATAATTAAGTAAACAGATGATCTGTTGGATCTAAGAAAGGCAAAATGGGTGGTTTCAAAACTGCTGTTTTGTTTAATTTTGAATGTTGTATGAACTATATGGCTATAATAGTAATTGCATGTTTACATTTTTTAGATGTTGAGTGCTTGAGGGTATATAGTCAATGTTATCCATAACAAAACAAAAAATTACTACCGCTACAAGTTCAGCATTAATGCAGTTTACGCTCCTATACTGTATAATCTTTTTTTTAATTTACTTCAAAAGACATAAAATAAATATTAATAATTATACAGTCTCTCTTGCCTGTAATATTTTGGACTTTTTTTAACTTTTAGAAGCATCCAACAGCATCGTCAGATAAAACTTTTTTCGCTATTTTTTTCTTTGTTGTTACTAGTTGTCATGCTTAAAGCACAGTATTCTCCTCCCCCGGATACTTATTCAATTGCTTGGAGCAATAACCCCATAGCTGTACCAACTGCTGTCATTTCAAATTATACTTGCTTTTCTTCTTGCTCATCTGTATCTACCCTTTCAGGGCTTGGCATAGCTTCAAATAACTACAAATTATTTGATGCTGGTTCTAGCCGGTGAAATGATTATATGTACTCTTCACTGCAAGAGGCAACTAAAATGTTACATTCCAGATCTTGAAGTTCTCAGCGTTATCAACATCATCTCGCTGCAATCATGAAAAAAAATTGGATGGTTTGGAATTAATTAAAATGAAAATTGTATCTGCCAAGAACACTCAAACCAGTCAACTTTAAAAAAATGGACTTGGTGTCAACTGATAAGGAAAAAGTAGATTTTTAATGTTCAGTTTGTTTCCTAGATAAATAAACAGTTTTCTCTATGGATCAATGACTTGTTTTCTGTCTGTAGAGCAATGGCAACAAAATGACAAATCCAATTATTATCCTAATTTAATATCCTGCCTATTTCTGCAAGAAACAAAGTTCCAGACAGTTGAATATCAGTTTTATTTTATCCAGAATATTAATGTTGCAAGGTTTGCTAGCTTAGTCTCGTAAGGTTTGCTTAGAGCAAAAGTTAATGTTGCTCTTCAAATGGATTTCTGCTTGCTTGACCCCATAGAAACAGACTGCAGGTGCATCAGCAGTTTCCCATATTTATTAATATTAAAAGAAGTATCTTTAAAGTGAGGTTGAAGAATTTATCATTTAAAGATAAATTCCACCTTTTAAGAAAATGTGATAGTATAGGGCAGACAACAAAATATGTTATTTCGTATTTGCAACTGCTTAGTCATCTTTTTCCGTAACACTTACCACAGTGTCCATTACTTTAACATTTTGCTATTATGTTTCTGTGCATGGCAGTCCAGAGACAGTTTGGGTGCTGATGAATTAAAGTCATACTCTAGATCAAAACTGTGGGCATTAAACATAGTAAACATTTCTGCCTCATGCTAGGACCCCACCCCTCTTGCTGCCGGATAGGTAAAGTTCATAATATAAGTTTTAAAATACTCTTTTACTAGTATTGTAAACATTTTACTGGCAAATAGTATTTTACTGGTATCTATGATGAACGTGGTGTCAGACCCCGGCCACCATCACAACTTGTGCCAAATGGCTGGTCAGCCTCACGCTGCGCTGTCACTGACATGCAAGGATGGCACGCTTAACCTCCCCCTGCATAAAGATTTTCCAGCTTGCGGGACCACAATCGCTGCTGGTATGGTTAACTACCCAGTTAATCCTTTATACTCCAAATCAATTATTGCCAGCAGATATTTTTATTGTAAATATCAAACACACTAACAATTATGACTTATAATAAATATCTAATACTCACTGTCACCACAGACAGGAATATCCAGAAATTTACCATATAGTAGTGCTCTTCAAAGGGGCAGGGATACTTTAAGCTCTGCGGTAGTGCACTAGAGACAATATTAACATTTTTCAGAATATTATTTAATAATAGAAAATGTAAAATGGTGCAAATAGCATATTTGCATAAAAAGGGTATTAAAAAGGAAACAAAGAGACAAAGTAATGCAACAGAAAAAAGTGAAAAAACTTAAAGAATATGTAAAGGTTTTAAAAAACAAAACAAAAAAACAAACAAACATGACATACTTACCTCCTCTGTGCAGTTGGTTTTGCACAGAGTGGCCCCGATCCTCCTCTCCTGGGATCCCTCAGTGGCGCTCCTGGCTCCTCCTCTTCTCGAGTGCCCCATTGGAGAGCCGCTCTCCCTCGGGGCACTCATGCGGGCGCGTTCCCATGTCCTGCTGTTGCGTCCATTGACACAGACAGCAGGACTCGGCCCCGCCCCCATCTCCCATGTTTCATTGGATTTGATTGACAGCAGTAGGAGCCAATAGCTGCACTGCTATTAATCTATCCAATCAGCACCAGACCAGAAAAGCCCGGGTTCAGGTAAGTAAAAGTGGGGCTCTGGGGGGCTGCTGCATCACAGGAGGTTTTTCACCTTAATGCATGGAATGCATTAAAATCAAATGTAGTGAAGAGTGATATAATAATGAATCAACCTGTGTAATGATTACATCAAGTCCTCACTCCTCATCATTAATGTGCATACAGTGATATGCTCAGAAATTTGCAAAAGAATGGTGCATATAAACCAATTAAGTGAATAACATATCTGTGCACAAAAAAATAAACTGTGAAAGTTACATATATGTGAGAGTCACTGTGAATTAACTCGCAGAAATATAAAATTGTATCTATATATAAAGTGTGTCCACAAACAATCCAAAAAGTAAATAGTCCAAAAAAATTCCGTGACGTGTTGTGGTGCAGATCTTCCACTTAAATGAATCTTCCACCGCACCTCTGTGACTGTGAATCCACTCCCCTTAGGTAAATAAACTCACCAGCTCCTTTTGCCCAAACTCTCGTGTCAGGGCCAACAAGCCTTTATCCCACACTATCAGGGGAAATGTCGAGGCGTGGCTACACGGCAATCGATTCTTAGTGACGTAGGACGCTGTGACAGGGAGCGCCATACGAGGAAGGGTGGAAGCTGGTCATATCTACACCAGGGATCGGGTGAGACGGGTATTTGGAGAGCGCAGTACCTGGGTCCGCCGTGACCACCACACACTGGTTTACTGATTTGAGTTGATGCTGTGACAGCTTGTTGTGCTGTATTACTTTTGAGCTTGCAGTGAATTTTAAAGATGTGAGTGTAATGGTGAAGGAGTGTGTTATTTTAATAAATATCATTGCGTTATTGCACCATTGGATTATTTTTCTTTTTTCATGTGGAGAGAGCTCTTGGGCATCACACTTTGGAGATGTAAAGGTGTATAGGTGTACTACTGAAGATCAATCATTTCCCCTGATAGTGTGGGATAAAGGCTTGTTGGCCCTGACACGAGAGTGTGGGCAAAAGGAGCTGGTGAGTTTATTTACCTAAGGGGAGTGGATTCACAGTCACAGAGGTGCGGTGGAAGATTCATTTAAGTGGAAGATCTGCACCACAACACGTCACGGAATTTTTTTGGACTATTTACTTTTTGGATTGTTTGTGGACACACTTTATATATAGATACAATTTTATATTTCTGCGAGTTAATTCACAGTGACTCTCACATATATGTAACTTTCACAGTTTATTTTTTTGTGCACAGATATGTTATTCACTTAATTGGTTTATATGCACCATTCTTTTGCGAATTTCTGAGCATATCACTGTATGCACATTAATGATGAGGAGTGAGGACTTGATGTAATCATTACACAGGTTGATTCATTATTATATCACTCTTCACTACATTTGATTTTATGATTAGAGATTGCTTTTAGCGCTGCTATTTTGAGTTCACTTGGGGCGAGTTTGTGGTGAATCAATTTTTTATTTTAGATTTGTTATCATTTAAGCAGCAGCTCAGATTTAGGTTTTTTACCATCAGCGCAGCGTTTTTGGGTGTATGAGTGGGCGGATTTCTATACATCTGATTTTTTACATTATTTCCATTTATTTAAACGCGTGCAGCCATGGAAGTTCTCAACTTTCTCACTAACAGACAGATGAATCCGGATAATATCTTCTCAGCTAATTCTGAAATGACGGATTATGAGGAAGATATCTCCGGCATGTTAAAGAATTTAGAAAACTTGTTGGAAAAACAGGTGAAAATCTGGTGGGATGTGTTCACTTTCAATCATTATCAGAAGGAGAAGTCACGTGATTGGTGATGACACACGTAGGGACGGAATAGGCTGTTTCACATTGCTAGACACAGAACGAGTTCGCTGCTCGTAGGAGAGAGGTTTGCTCTGCATTGTTTTTATGGAGGAGCCAGTGACATCACTCCGGTGGTCTATAGCGCGGGAGATGCAGTGAGGAGGAGTAAGCTCGCTACGAGCCTGACTGTTACTATACGCCTGATATATCCATGCTCATTTATCGGACCACTTACCGGTCACTGTATTTTGGAGATACCCCTTCTTTGGCTTCACCGGATGATCCGTCTGTTGATATCCCCATGATCATGGAGCCTCAATTTACATGTAAATAGTTGAATGTACAGGTTGGAGAGATCCAGCATTACGTGTGGAGAAGATACATCTTTAGAAAAGACCTTCTCACTATCCTCAGGCCACAAAGATCTTCCCACCATTGCCAGGGTGCAATAAAAGCTGGTTTGACCCTCACAGTATATGCTGTCTTGGGTTCAAACCCTCCGGTAAGCCTCCATCTTTAATATTCAAGTGCACTGCATGTTTTGAAGACACAGTGGTGTTCGATAGGAGTTTGGTTTCTAGATGGACTATCCCATGTATTGACGAGACTTTTTAATTTACTATAGAACGTTACCTTTTGAAACTGTTATATGTTGGTGAAGGCGCTCCTCACTTCACGTTTGGGGTAGCAACCCACTCAATTCCAACGTAGTGACTGTTCTGTTTTGATTTTTTGATTTTTAGTCATACTCTGCATGTATGTTTATATGTACACTATACTTTAAGTATAGGCCTTTTATACTCATTAGTTTTAAGGCATCTTGCCATTTTAGCGCTACACATTTTTTTGTATAATTATTTATCTGTTGGGCAACGATTCTAGTTGTTGTGTTAGCTGCTTATAACTTTTAGACTTGTTTCAGAGTAAGCGCAAATTTACCATTAGTGTGATTTTTGGTTTATACAAAAGAGTTAGGGTGAAGAGTGGCACCGGTAGAGGTGAACAAAGTGGGAGTGGACAAGCATCTATTAATGCTTCTCTACAACAAAGAGAGAATCAATATAATGACCACCACTATTCACCTAGGCCAACCCCACCTTGGAGAGGGAATTATCAATATAATCCTAATCAGGGGGAATGGCGGGAACCCCAGTCATATGGAATGAATTATCCTGGGGGAGGTGCCCTACCCCAGGGTCATGATGTATACCAAAATTACCCACCTCTGAATTATGGGGAGGGTAGAAACCCTACCCCCTTATACAATAGATATCTCCCCCTGGACGAGGAATATCAGGGACAGTATCACTACCAACAGGGCCCTGGATCTTTTTTAGGACAGCGAGGGAGGAGGGGGAGGGGAGGGGGGACACTGAGAGGAAAGAACCACCCGATGAACAACAGGGGAGGGAGGAATGGCCCACAGCAACACGTGAAAAGGGGAATGGGACCACCACCAAGAAACGAAGGGGATGTCGAGCAGGACAACGTCGACAATCCAAGAAAAAGATTGAGGGACACATAAAAACTGGCATATACAATTTAAGTAAGGTGAAATTAAATCCAAAAGAACAGAATATATTAAATTTGGGTCTTAAATGTGCGCCCAAAAAAACACTCAATAAATTTGAGGTGTATATTGATACACACAAATTTATACGGACTTTGAACATTAAAAAATATTTTTTGAGCCACCCGCTAGCCCCCAGGAGCGATGTAGTATCATCTGTGAGGAAAGTGGACAGTGGCTTAACCCATAAGTCCGTATTTAATCCCCAAAACTCTAGTAATCATTGTATAGAGGTGTTTAAAAATCTGGTGCTGAATGATATAGAACAGTTGACTGTAAAAGAAAATGTCAACCCAAAATATATTGAGGAGGGCATTCGTTCTTTGGAAAAAAGGAACAATATTATTGTGCGCCCAGCTGACAAGGGAGGGGGGGTCGTTATCATGGATAAAACTTTTTACCAGGAACAACTCACCAATATGCTAGGGGATCGCTCAACATATGAAAGATTAACCAGTGATCCCACGGAGAAATATAAGGACCAACTCAGTCTATTGGTGGACTGGGGATATGCCATAGGTGCTTTGAATGGGAGAGAAAAGAGATATCTGGTACCAAGCGCGTGTAGGATTCCAGTAATCTACACGTTGCCTAAAATCCATAAGGATGCCAAACTACCCCCAGCACGACCCATCGTGAATGGGATAGGATCAGTAACAGCGCGGCTCGGAGAATATTTAGACAAATTTCTCCAGCCCAGTGTGAAAATCACTAAGGCATATCTTAAAGACACCTCTGACCTTCTCCGACATTTGAGTGAGGTTTGTCTCAATCCCACGACCGAGACCTATTTGGTTACGGCCGATGTAGCTTCCCTCTACACGATCATCCAGCATGAGGATGCTTCCTTGTCATTGAACTGGGCATTAAGTAGGAGAGATGACATTCCTGACATGCAGAAGCGTTTTTTGGGCCATGCCCTGACCTTCTGCATGTCACACAATTATTTTTGGTGGAATGGTCACTTTTTCTCTCAGCAGGTTGGCGTGGCTATGGGAGCCAAATATGCTCCCAGCCTCGCCAACTTGTTTATGGCTGAGTGGGAAGATAGATACATATTTAGTAAACGACTACCTCAACTCAGACTTTATCGAAGATTCATAGACGACCTCCTATTGATTTGGGAGGGGTCTAGGGAGTCTTTGGAGGAATTCTTGAGTTATCTTAACACCAATGGGAATAACATAAAATTGGAGGCACAAGTGAGTGACCTGAATGTCAATTTCCTCGATGTAACTATTGAAAAAAGAGGGAACTCTCTAGGTACTTATGTATTTTTCAAACCGACTGACCGCAACAGTTTTTTATCCATCCGGAGTGGACATCACCCGGCTTGGATAAAGAATATCCCAAAGGGCCAAATGTTGAGGGTCCGTCGAAACTGTTCAGAACAGGAAAAATACTACACACAGGCCAATATACTAAAGAAGAGATTCATGCAAAAGGGATACTCTGAAGGATCCCTAGATAGTGTTATAGAACAGGTGGCCAACGTCCCAAGGGAAGAGTGCTTAAAAAGCAAAGAAAAAGAATTACGCACCTCTAATGAACACCAGTGGGGATTCATCTCGAATTTTCATTGCCAATACAAAGAAATTGAAGATATTTTCAAGAAATACTGGTATATTCTTGTTAGAGATCGCCATCTGGGGGAAGTTCTACCTGAACTTCCTAAGTTTATCTATAGAAGGGCCCCCAGCTTTGGAGATAGGGTGGTGAGAAAAATCCTTGATCCCCCTGGGCGCCCGTCTATAAAGTTAGATTTAAATGGGTTTTTCCCATGTAGGAAGTGTATATGCTGCAGAACAGCTAGAATAAGTAATCGAGGTATGAAGAGTATCACCAACTACGAAAATGAGACCTTTGAAATAAGGGAGTTCATTACATGTAACTCATCGTATGTGGTGTATTTAATGTGGTGCCCCTGCGGTCTGTTTTATGTTGGACGCACCAAACGACTCCTAAGGGTACGGATTTCTGAACACATGTCCAATATTAGGAATGGATTTAAATATCACAGTGTGTCCCTCCATTTTAAAGAGAAACATGATCAGGACCCTACTCTTCTCCAGTTTTGTGGGATTGATATTGTTTACCCTACCTGGAGAGGGTCAAATCGGGTGAGGGACTTGTCCCAACAAGAGACCCGATGGATATTCCTGCTCAAGTGTCTTTTTCCGAGGGGCCTCAATATAGAATTGGACCTCAACTGCTTCATCAACGACTACTAAAGTTATTTCAATTGATTTATATTTATGAATATTTCTTGTTTTACTTTATCTATTATATATTTTTTTTCCTTTTATTATTTTTTATTTTTATTTATTTTTCATGTTATTTTATTTTATTATTTATTATTTCCTATTTTTTTATTCTGTTATTTTATATTTATTTTTATTTTATATTTTTTTCACCTTTATTTTTATTATTTATTATTTCATTTTTTATTATTTTTTATTTTTAATTTTAAATTTAAATTTAATTTTATTTATTTATTTTTATTTTTATTTTCATTTTTAATTTTATCTTTATTTTTCATTTTATTTTTATTTCTATTTTTAATATTATTTTTATTTCTTTATTATATTTTGTATTTTTTATTAATTTATTTTTTATTTTATCTATTTATTTTATATATAATGTTTAGTAGGTTGTTGATGCAGTGGCGGCTCATGTATATATCTGGAGATGTAGGTATTGTTAGGCATAACCCTTTCAGGTAAAATATCTAATTTTTAGGGGAAGGTAGGAGTTATATGCTGGGTCAACGTTATATATCTGTTCGATGATAGGATGGCACTAGTGGATTGTTCTTTTTATATTTAATATCATGTTCCACAAGAGCAACTCTTTTAGATTTAATTGTGGTGCCCAAGAGATTTTTTATGTAGTTTTTATCTATATATATGGGAGAATTAGCCCGCTTTTTTACGGGGAGGTCAGATATTTAATTAGAACAGCACTAATGTTGGCAACAACATTGGGAGGAACATTATAGGGCGAAATTGTTCTGACATTTGCAGTAATGCGATTCTCATAAGTACATTTTGTGTTCCGCTGTATAGTAATAGTGTGAAATGGTGCGAGCGGGGACACAGGGAACGCGCAGGCGCAGTAATGCGATCTCCGCTCGGATCTAACATTGGAAGCGCGCAGGCGCAGTAATGGAACTTCCGCTCGGATCGGAAGCTAGGGGTATAAAAGAGTGATTGCCGTGCCGTGTAGCCAATCCCATGATTAAGTCTTTATGACGAAACATGTCGGGGCGTGGCTACACGGCAATCGATTCTTAGTGACGTAGGACGCTGTGACAGGGAGCGCCATACGAGGAAGGGTGGAAGCTGGTCATATCTACACCAGGGATCGGGTGAGACGGGTATTTGGAGAGCGCAGTACCTGGGTCCGCCGTGACCACCACACACTGGTTTACTGATTTGAGTTGATGCTGTGACAGCTTGTTGTGCTGTATTACTTTTGAGCTTGCAGTGAATTTTAAAGATGTGAGTGTAATGGTGAAGGAGTGTGTTATTTTAATAAATATCATTGCGTTATTGCACCATTGGATTATTTTTCTTTTTTCATGTGGAGAGAGCTCTTGGGCATCACACTTTGGAGATGTAAAGGTGTATAGGTGTACTACTGAAGATCAATCATTTCCCCTGATAGTGTGGGATAAAGGCTTGTTGGCCCTGACACGAGAGTGTGGGCAAAAGGAGCTGGTGAGTTTATTTACCTAAGGGGAGTGGATTCACAGTCACAGAGGTGCGGTGGAAGATTCATTTAAGTGGAAGATCTGCACCACAACACGTCACGGAATTTTTTTGGACTATTTACTTTTTGGATTGTTTGTGGACACACTTTATATATAGATACAATTTTATATTTCTGCAAGTTAATTCACAGTGACTCTCACATATATGTAACTTTCACAGTTTATTTTTTTGTGCACAGATATGTTATTCACTTAATTGGTTTATATGCACCATTCTTTTGCGAATTTCTGAGCATATCACTGTATGCACATTAATGATGAGGAGTGAGGACTTGATGTAATCATTACACAGGTTGATTCATTATTATATCACTCTTCACTACATTTGATTTTATGATTAGAGATTGCTTTTAGCGCTGCTATTTTGAGTTCACTTGGGGCGAGTTTGTGGTGAATCAATTTTTTATTTTAGATTTGTTATCATTTAAGCAGCAGCTCAGATTTAGGTTTTTTACCATCAGCGCAGCGTTTTTGGGTGTATGAGTGGGCAGATTTCTATACATCTGATTTTTTACATGGAATGCATTAAGGTGAAAAACCTTGAACTCCGTTAACAAAGCCCTGGGTCTGTGAGCTCGGCAAAGTCCAGTCAATGTGCATAAAATGGATCAGTGGCGGATGTTCCTTCTTTGGTGGTAAAATGAGAGCTCCAGACTGCTGATCAGCCTCTCTTTTATGGCTCCTGGGGAGGGTGTGCATAGAAATTATCTGAGCACTCAGGAGGTCTGAGGAGTGATTGATGGGATGTTACTGTATTTATGTCCATGTAGCTACCCTCCCTCAAATACAGTTTTATACATACTGTATATTAATATCTTAAAATACCTACAGGTTGCATTTTAAAATCTTGTATATTATTGTCCAGCATTAAATTATTGTTTGAATGAATGAATAAAAACATGATGTACCCCCCCCCCTCCCAAGTTAGTGGTGTTTGGGCTTAAAGTACTGCTAATTAATTGATACAGGTAAATTTGTCTTTATTCTGGCTTTACTAATATCAGCTCAGGAATTATGAATTACACTTAAATTTTGATTCTTCAGGAAGAGATAGACAAAAATGTGTATTTGCTAAATACTCCAGCTAAACTTTTTATGACCAATGATTAAACAGTTCCAAGGGTAACTACTAGCCGCTGCACTCTATGCTTGAAGTAAATGTCCAGGTGCACTCCCACAAAAAATCTATATAAATCCAAAACTGATGTAGAGGCACTCACTGGTCTTGCAGAGCAGGAAGATCAAAAACAGGAGTGTTTTTTTTGTCAACATTTTAATGAAGCTCAGTCCTTCTTTCTCAAGGCCAAGGGTCTTAAGAAAGATGGAGTAAGCTTCATCGAAATGTTGACAATAAAAACACTGCTGTTTTTGATCTTCCTCCTCTGCAAGACCACTGAGTGCACCTACACCAGTTTTGGATTTATATGACCAGTGATTAGATAGAACAGTTATCTGCATATAATAAGCATTTACTTAGCCTCCACTTGAAGGTTTTATGATGGCTATTAGAGCAAGACTGGGTTGTGTACTGTGACGGCAGTCACTTTGGCCAGGGGGCCCATGGAACTCAACTTACCTTAGAGAGCTCTGAAAACCCATTTCCAGCTCCCCCGGACCCTCTTATGCGTAAGTCACCTTGTGTCTATTATGGGCATAGGGTAACCTAGAACCCCCAGTTTGGTCTGTCCTAACCAGACTCCCAGTACAACCACACCAGACTCAGCATTTTGTTTTACCCCTGTTATCCTTGGTTCTAAATGTGTGGTTTGTGTTGAAAGTTGAAGGGGCTCTTTCACTTGGGACAGTAATATTTATGAACAATCACCCTCAATAAATATATAAAGACAAATGAATTCCACCTTTCAGACTCCTGGAATATTACATGAGCTTAGTCTCATACACTGTTGTAGACATTTTACCAGATAGTTTGAGGTGGGGTGGGGGTTGCTATGTGTTTATTATTAAGTGGCTGTATCCCATTGTTCTATTGTTTCTGTCTGCCTTGGGAGAAACCTATTATGGGATGTGTATGTGGATAAGCTGCTAGAGGGGAGGGGGCTCCATCAGCCCTTCTAAAAGGCTGTCTGTGTGTCTCTTGTTACTAAATGTAGTTTACCCCGCCCTGTGTCATTATACAAAGAAGGGGATTGTCCCCTGAGTGTATATCTCTTTGTACCTGTGTTTGAATAAACAGGCTTATGTTTTCCACCACCCTACACTGATATCTTGACAAGTGACTGGGTGGGCTAAGGGATCTTGGCTCATGCTGGTATTGGGCAAGGGAAGCTTACATCCATCACATGTACGGTGTTAAATTCTATTAAGGGGGTTTACAATGGCTAATCCACATTCACTGTTGGGAAATGCTGATGACCTTTGTAGATGTTTATTGTTAGTAGACATGAAGATGATAAGTATAGCCTGATCTACTGCAATGTTCCATTCCAGATCTCCTGTTAAAACATTCAATTTCAATTAGATATTTGCAGGTTTAGCAAATTCCTGTTTATTAGTTATCTGCTAATGGTCAGCAGAATAGTTGAAGAAGTTCTTTTGAAGTGTCCAGACTCTTAGCTAACTGTTCTCTCAAGTTAAATGGCTATGGAAATGCACTATTTGGATTGTAGCTATGTTCTAAAAAGGGGGTCATGGATGCTCTGTCTCATTCTAAAAAATATCATGGCTGACTTGTGTCTCACCCTGTTTAGTGAGAGCCCAATTGGCATTATCATCACAGTATTATCTTCTGATGATAGTTGGCCAGATTCTTTCTTGCTGCCTTCTCCTTTCAGCAAAAGGTCAAGGTCATATATGTGTGAGGAAGCCTTGCAGTCCCATTGCAGTGTTTGGCTTGCATTTGATGTTTAGAGGCAGAGAAAATTACATGTGCTTGAAGCTTTTAAGCTCTGTTACCTTTTATTTCCATTTTTCTTAATTATTTTAAATATACAGTTTTGAGTGTGTTTTATCTTGTTCCAGGTTCCACCAATACTGCTGGATAAACAGTTTTCTGAATTTACTCCAGACATTACTCCAATCATTTTGGCTGCTCATACGAACAATTATGAAATTATAAAACACCTGGTTCAGAAAGGTGTCTCAATCCCAAGGCCACATGAAGTTCGGTGTAACTGCGTGGAATGCGTTTCTGGTTCTGATGTGGATAGTTTACGACACTCTCGCTCAAGGCTGAATATCTACAGGGCTCTGGCAAGCCCATCTCTAATTGCACTGTCAAGTGAGGATCCCTTTCTAACTGCGTTTCAACTAAGCTGGGAGCTTCAGGAGTTAAGTAAAGTGGAAAATGAGTTTAAATCTGAGTATGAGGAGCTGTCAAAGCAATGTAAGCAATTTGCAAAAGACCTTCTGGACCAAACAAGAAGCTCCAGGGAATTGGAAATTATTCTTAACTATAGGGATGATAGTGGTCTTTTGGAAGAGCAGAATGGCAATGACCTTGCCCGTCTGAAATTGGCAATTAAGTACCACCAGAAAGAGGTATGCTTTTTTTTATTCTACAACTGTGCATCTATCGTTGCTTAAATATTTACTGATCATACTACATGAACCGTAAAATTTGCAAGCGCAAAAGTAAAAAAATAAATGTTTGATTATACAAGTACAACTTCCTGAATCCAAAAGCTTGTCATGCACAAGTGCCTGAACACAAGTTTAATAGTTTGAAAATTCAAAAAAGTAAACAGTTACTGCTTATATGCATAAATGTCATACAAAGATAGTGTGGTAAAGCTGTTTATTTTACAGAAAAGATTAAAAATGCTGTTTTATGAGGGTAAAGAGTAAAGTTTTATAATAATCAGAAAATGTAAATATTATTGCAGACTGCTTATTATGAACATTGTCTTTTACTATGAAGGGTGTGTGTGTGTGGGGGGGGGGAGAGCTGGGGGTGCCATAATGTGCTAATATATACTTAATATTTGTACTTTATGGTACACTTACCTAACTTACTTAGCCATCTTGATTGGCATCCCCCAGATGATGTAACATCCACGCATGGGCGCATAATCCATAGATAATGAATTTTGTTGGACGGGGTGGCAAAAAGGGTTTAATTTCAGATAACATGTAAAAATTGATTTGTAGGGAAAGAACCAAGCGTCATGCCACTTGTTTGACCTAAGAACCCAACAATATGCAGGAGTAAAAACATTAGTAAATTGTGATGATGTGATAGCATGAAAATCTATACTGTAAAATGTGGCATTGTTATATTATAAGGATATTTCATACATTTACAATTAAAACAGAGAACCTTATTAAAACCCAACTTTGTCCCCACCCCAGGCCCTCTCCACTGAAGGCCACTTAGATGTGTATTTTATCCCAATTTTTACTATGCTTTCTTTTGTCAGAAGTCTTTAGGTTGGTCATGGTCACGTGATGCTGGTGTTCTTTTCCTTTTCACCTCTTATTGGAGATGGGTGGTCCTCTATAATGCAGAGAGTGATAATGACTTGATGACTTCAGTGCCACTCTCTACCCCCTTCAGGGGATAGGTCCATGAATTCTGTACTCACATTATGTCCTCAATCTGAGGACATCTATTACTGAAAAGAGATTACTGTGAGCCCGGGTTCACACCATAATGCGCTGCGGACCGCACAGGAGCGCTGTGCGTCCCTGTTCACCATTTCAGGGACGAATCAGGGCCGATTCTATGCCTGAATTCGGCCCTGAAACGCAGCCAAAGACGCACAGCGTTTTTGTGCAGTGCGCACCGCAGCCGCCCCGGAGATATGTGAACCGGCTCCATAGGGAGCCAGTCACATTCTCCTGCTATGCGAATTAGATGTGTGGAAACGCACATCTAATTCGCATAGGTGTGAACCCGGGCTGAAGGACAGAAAAGGGTATTGCAGCCAGGGTCCTTTTTTTAAAATAACACCTGCTAAACACTATTTACATTTAAAACTGTCTCTGTACATGTATAATAAATCTTTGTTTTCTGGTGGTGTAGGTGTCGCTATCTTGCCCATAACTCGAGGAGCTAAATTCACGTGTAGGCTGTCAGTCATTGCCTGCTGATTTTTAATCCTGTCAATGGGAATTAATAGTAATTGCATGCTCAGAGCTCAGCCAGAGTCCTGTGACTAAGTTTGTTAATATCGTTTACTCTGCTTTGAAAGGAGGTTGTCACCGTCCCTAATATGATCAAATCATATACCTTTTTCCTTTATGGGATTTTGCAGGCAACCAAACCAACAAAAAACATAATTTGTTTAATAAATTGTCTTTAATACAAAATCATTTAAAATTACAAAATTCTCTTTTGTTAAAAAAAGACCACAAGTAGCCATAGTTGGCTTGAAAAACATATGGAGAACATATACAGATTGAGGTGATACTGTCCCAAATCACATGAGTTGTGGAGCTTTGATATTCCGCAAGTTGCTTATTTTTTTGGGCCTTATAAATCAAACGCATTTCAAGATTTATTCAAACACTCTCTTCTTCAGGGATTTAGAGATTAAGAGATGCCACTCTGAAACGTCAAAGAAAACTCCCAGTAATAAGTTGTCTAAAAAACATATACTTGAACCCCAAATAAAATAATTTCACTTAGCTCTATTTACAGCACAAACATCGCAGGATATACCACTGTTTCTCAGCATGTCAACTCACTTCACTTTCCACTCTGGATAGGGGATAATCCCATGCAAAGATCACTAGTCTCCATATTGAACGGGACTATCATATGTGAACCTTAAGGAGAACTAAGTGAAATTATTTTATTTGGTGTTTTTTAGACAACTTGTTACTGGGAGTTTTCTTTGATGTTTCAGAGTGGCATCTCTTTATCCCTGAGAAGAAGAGATTGTTTGAATAAATCTTGAAACATGTTGGATGTACGATACCCTAAAAACAAGCAACTTGCGGAATATCAAAGCTCCACAACTCATGTGATTTGGGGAAGTATCATCTCAATATGTATAGGATCACCATATGTTTTTCAAGCCAACTATGGATGTTTGTGGTCTTTTTTTTAACAAAAGAGAACTTTGTAATTCTAAATGATTTTGTATTAAAGACAATATTTTAAGCAAATTATGTTTTTTGTTGGTTTGGTTGCCTGAAAAATCCCATAGAGGTAAAAGGTATAAGATTTGAATACTGTAACTAAAGACACTATGTGGAAAGGGGCAACATATGCAGTGGATTGGAACTGCTAATACAGGACAAGTAGAAGTCTTTGAATTTGCATACAGGCTGCAACTCTGCAGTAACAGATTATATTTTTGCTAGTGTGAGGGCACAGGTAAGCTGTCCTTATATATATTATAATATACAATATTATATATATATATATATATATATATATATATATATATATATATATATATATATATATATATATATATATATATATATATATACATATATATATATACATATATATATTTATATATATATATGTATATATATATATATATATATATATATATATATATATATATATATATATATATATATATATATATATATATATATAATATATATTAATATATATATAATATATATTAATATATAATTACACATGTGGACTTGGTTTTAAAGCTCTGACCTGAAGACAGGTTAATTTTGAATAAAATGACCACATACAGTATATCCCTTGTCTTTTTTTTTTGTATTAGTTATGTTTTTATGTTTTTTTATGCTTTTATGTAATCATACCTATGATTAAGGCTTTGACATAAGGATGACTAATTTCAATAAAGCCATGCTTTGTATAAACACTTTTGGATATAATGGCCAAACATGCATGTGGCTGTTTGTTGTATTAGATTTATGTTGATTTTTATGTAACTGCACATATGATTCAGGCAACAGAAGGATGACTTTTGAAGTGAGTCTATATTTGTTGAAGATAAAAAGCAATTTGACAACTCCCACTCACATCTATATATAGAAGGGGGCCTGTCGTAATTTCTGTACTCGATGAACTGTGTCCATATGTTTTACTGCATGTTTAAGTTACAATAAATGCAAACAGTTTTCAAGGTTTTTCCATCATTGCTTTTCTCCTAATGTTTATGTAATATTACTTATTTTTCATTCTGCAGTTAGTGTTTTTAATCTGTTTGTTTGTAAAACCTAATAGATAATAAATAAATCATAAAACACGCAAGTAAGAATGGTGAGAAAAACGATGGGGGTTCTTTACTAAAGGCAAATCCACTTTGCACTACAAGTGCAGTGCAAGTGCACTTGGAAGTGCAGTCGCTGTAGATCTGAGGGGGACATGCAGGGAAAATAAAAAACAGCATTTTTGCTTGCACATGATTGGATGATAAAATCAGCAGAGCTTCCCCTCATTTCAGAGCTTCCCCTCAGATCTACAGCGACTGCACTTCCAAGTGCACCTTTAGTGCACTTTCAAGTGCACTTGTAGTGCAAAGTGGCTTTGCCTTTAATAAATCAACCCCAATGTGTAATTATATATACTGTATCTATTGTTTATTTTATCATATGTTGTCATGTGTACATTAAAGGAGAAGTATGGGAATGCAAAAATAGGTAGTACATGCTACCCTCATACCTGCATTGCATTTCTTTCTTTCCTTAGCCCTTTAGTTTTTGCAGAATAGTCTTTTGAAGTGTCCAGAATCAGCCTCTAATGGTTCTTTTTCAGTTCAAAAGTTTCCAGGGGATGGACACATCTCCACAATCCATCCCCTCCTTCACTCTCTCCCTCTGGAGGACATGTGGGTGTGTCTGGTGAAGAGATGCACACCCAGTCTGCTATCTAGAGCGAGCACATTCTTCACGTGCCTCTGTTTCCATGGCAGCATGCCCCTAGCTAAAATCTGGAAGACAGTGGAGACAGTGTGATACAAACAGTGAAGTCCTCACCTTTCTCTGGCTGTTATCTGCAAGCTCTCCTCTGAGTGACTCCAACACCTCTCTCTTGGGCTTTGATGTCCCTGTGTCCTCCGAATTCCCCCCCTTCCCTCACTCATTCAAAGTTCATGTCAGCATCTCCTCCAGGCGATGGGTGAGGGGGGAGAGTCACTGAAAACTTCTCATGTACAGAAATGAACACTGGTGAGCTCTCTACACATAGCACTGTGTTATATCAGAAGAAGAGACATTGTGAGGAGCATAGTGACCTGTGCCCTGTGTCTGTTCTCTGAAATGTACACAGTGCTATGTGTAGAGAGCATACTTGTGTACAGTACATAGGAGAGGAGACTGACAACTCCCCCACATCTAAAGTGACCCCTGATATGTCCCCAGAGTCTCCTTTATTGTACATAAAAAATCATCCCTCTGTAACTAATCCCTCTCCCACTGATGTCGTCCTTATCCCCCATCCCCTGTACTCCTATACAATCCCATCATCCACATCCCCTGTACTCCAATACAATCCCATCATCCGCATCCCCTGTACTTCTATACAATCCCATCATCCCCATCCCCTGTACTCCTATACAGTCCCATAATCCCCATCCCCTGTACTCCTATACAGTCCCATCACCCCCATCCCCTGTACTCCTATACAGTCTCATCACCCCCAACCCCTGTACTCCTATACAGTCCTGTCATCCCATACTGTGTACTCCTATACAATCCCATCATCCCCATCCCTTGTACTTCTATACAAATCCCATCATCCCCATCCGCTGTACTCCTATACAGTCCCATCATCCCCATCCACTGTATTCCTATACAATCCCATCATCCCCATCCCCTGTACTCCTATACAGTCCCATCATCCCCATCCCCTGTACTCCTATACAATCCCATCATCCCCATCCCTGTACAGCATGTGATGGCACTATACGACATGCAATGACTCTGTACGGCATAGGATGGCACTGTACGGCATGTGATGACTCTGTACGGCATGTGATGACTCTGTATGGTATGTGATGGCTCTGTACGGCATGTGATGACTCTGTACGGCATGTGATGGCACTGTACGGCATGTGATGGCTCTGTGCGGCATGTGATCCTGTAATACTATATTTACAATGAAGGGAACATTATTACTATAGGGGTACTGGGTAATACATCAATTATGGGGGAGCAAAGCTCTGTCTATGTCTGAGGAGCTCTGCTGCTTCAGTATGAAAACACAAGTAGATGTGAATAGAAAGTTTCATTGTCTCATATAAAAAGTCAATAAATGGATTCATTCACAATGTTAGCTCTGATTTGATTTCATTTTACTATACCAGTAATGCATGGAATGCCTGTGTGCTGTCACATCTATATGTGTATGCTGCTTTACAGATATATTGTTTTCACTCTGGTAGATAGAAATATGTAGAGGACATTTACATACACAGCACTATCAGTGACTTCTCCTACCTTAGTTACTGAAGTGCTGATATCTCTGCCGATTCTTTTGAACATCGAAACAGACTGCAGGGGGGGAGCAGCTACGCTCTGTGAAGTCTCGGGAACAACTAGAGAGCCAACATCAATCAAGCAAAAGGACAGGAAAGTGGGTGGATCCAGACTCCAGAGCCACACCATTGTCGGTATGACGCTGTATGAAAGTCTGTAGACCCTCCCACGGGTATTTAGCTTGATTTTAACAGAATAGGAGCACTTCTGAGAGGGCTGGAAAGATTTTTAGATATCAGCAGCTCACACAGAATAGATGTAAGCAAAAAAAAGGAAACCAATACTTCTCTTTTAAATCCTCTGTCATTGCCCTTATCTCAGGCCCACCCTCTGGGATTCATAGAGCTAATGCACATGAATACCGGAGTCGGAAGAGACTTAAATCCAGTAGGTGCTTTTGACTTGGTTTGACTTGCTTTAGATTTATGTTATGTTGCTCATGGACTTGCTTTATGTTGCCTTTCAGTATGTTTGACTTGCTTATGAGTTGTAGCTTGCCTTTGCATTACTCATTTACCTTGACCTGTTTCTGCATTTTTATTGACTTGTAAGGGAAAGAAAAAACTGTTTAAATGCAAAATAATGCTCTTGTGTGCAAACCCTTCAGAACCATGTGAAAGTTATTCCCTTCCTGCACACCTTCTTGTAAATAGCAAAGTCCTATATTTTGCCTTGAAATAAAAAGTCATTACAAACCAGAAGGATTATGATCTTAAGCAAGTTGGCAAGACTACCTTTCATGTATATTGAATTGGTGGTGATATCCATCTAATCACTTCAGCAACCAGCCTAACAATAATCCTTCCTTTCACTGCTAGTTCCTGCCTTCCATTTTTCAACTAGGTGGCTAGACCATTTTTGCTATTTTTTACTTTAGAATTAAAAGATTGCAATGCTAATTTGACAAGTACCAAACTAATTGCGCAGATGTTGGTCAAAACTATTTTTTTTCATGAAAAACACTAAAATCCCTTTTAGCTTTTACAAAAACAACTTTCAAAATCCTTACTAACTGTAAAAGAAGTAACAAATGCTTGTAAATTTGAAATTGTGCTTTTTTGGAAAAAAAATTGAAAACTGAAGGAAAGCAAAACTGTAAATAAGTGACTTAAAGTGGTGTTCCGCCTGGAAAAAAAGAAAAAGTCAGCAGCTACGAATACTGTTGATGTTAAATTTTAATATATGGACACTTACTTACCCAGGGAGCCTGCAATGTTGGCACCCCAGCCGATTTTTGGATCGGGTGTTGGGTTCTGCAGCCGCCATTCATCATAAGGGAAAGCAGCAGTGAAGCTTTTCGGCTTCACAACCGATTCCCTGCTGTAATTTTTAAATGGCCTGGCAGCAGAGGAAGGAGGAGAGGGCCGAAATTCTGAAGGAACAGTGCCGCGGTGCTGTCTCCTGGAAGTGGGGAAGGATACTTATCAAAAACAGGTACCCGTTCCCCCCTTCTTCCTGAAATGTGACAAATATAAATGAATATATATATATATATTGTGAGAGTGAGAGCCTCTGTCTCGGGGAAAATTTGTTTAAAATGGAGACACAGGACTCTTGAAGAGTCAGTTTGAGAAGCTCCAGCAGAAGTTTTGTGAGCATAGAAAATTATATTTTACCTTATCTCTGAGTTTGTTAAATCTGGATCAGGGCTGGAGACTTGAAGACTCCAAAGAGCATTGGATGGGATGGAGTCTTCAGTCTTGTATCCAGGTTTTCCAGAAAATCTGCAGGTTTCGTGTGTGTCCAGGTGCACACATTTGTTATAAGGCAGATCCGGCTGGTGTTGAAACAGTTGTTGCAGCCAGAAATGAGGTGTGCTACTGTTTAAGAACCCAGGCAATATCCTTGGAGACGGAACTGCATGTGGGAGAGGTTCCAGGTCAGTGGACTGAGAGAGTTGGGCCAGCTGAGAGAGTATGGGGGACCATAGCTGAGACAAATGAAAGAGAGAGTCCTGGGGACCAGAAGGGACCATGAGTCTGTGAAAGCCTGGAGTGTCAGGAGAGCCCCTTTCTAGAGTCCAGGAGTGGGCCTGCATAGCATGGTACTGTGACGAAGACTGAGTGAGCCTTGAGAGCCAGGTGGCTTGGCATTTTCATTTGTTGTATTTTTTCTTGTGAAGAACCCCTGTGTGGGAAACCATGCATTTATGAATTTTCATTTTGTTACTTTTAATAAAAGTGGGCTACCACACCCTAAAACCTAAAGTTCATGAAAAATGCATCTACCACTGAGCTAGACACCCCCCATATTACAATATATATATATATATATATATATATATATATATATATATATATATATATATATATATATATATATATATATAATAAATATACAGTATCTTACAAACGTGAGTACACCCCTCACATTTTTGTAAATATTTTATTATATCTTTTCATGTGAGAGCACTGAAGAAACACTTTGCTACAATTTAAATTAGTGAGTGCACAGCTTGAATAACAGTGTCAATTTGCTATCCCCTCAAAATAACTCAACACACAGCCATTCATTTCTAAACTGCTGGCAACAAAAATGAGTACACCCCTAAGTTAAAATGTCCAAATTGGGCCCAATTAGCCATTTTCCCTCACCGGTGTCATGTGACTCGTTAGTGTTACAAGGTCTCGAGTGTGAATGGGGAGCAGGTGTGTTAAATTTGGTGTTATCACTCTCACTATCTCATACTGGTCACTGGAAGTTCAACATGGCACTTCATGGCAAAGAACTCTCTGAGGATTGTTGCTCTACATAAAGATGGCGTAGGCTATAAGAAGATTGCCAAGACCCTAAACTGAGCTGCAGCACGGTGGCCAAGACCATGCAGCAGTTTAACAGGACAGGTTCCACTCAGAACAGGCCTCGCCATGGTCGACCAAAGAAGCTGAGTGCACGTGCTCAGTGTCATATCCAGAGGTTGTCTTTGGGAAATAGACGTATCAGTGCTGCCAGCATTGCTGCAGAGGTTGAAGGGGTGGTGGGTCAGCCTGTCAGTGCTCAGACCATACGCCACACACTGCATCAAATTGGTCTGCATGGCTGTCATCCCAGAAGGAAGCCTCTTCTAAAGATGATGCACAAGAAAGCCAGCAAACAGTTTGCTGAAGACAAGCAGACTAAGGACATGTATTACTGGCACCATGTCCTGTGGTCTGATGAGACCAAGATAAAACTATTTGGTTCAGATGGTGTCAAGCGTGTGTGGCGGCAACCAGGTGAGGAGTACAAAGACAAGTGTGTCTTGCCTACAGTCAAGCATGGTGGTGGGAGTGTCACGGTCTGGGGCTGCATGAGTGCTGCTTGCACTGGGGAACTACAGTTCATTGAGGGAACCATGAATGCTAACATGTACTATGACATACTGAAGCGGAACATAATCCCCTCCCTTCGGAGACTGGGCTGCAGAGCAGCATTCCAACATGATAATGACCCCAAACACACCTCCAAGACGACCACTGCCTTGCTAAAGAAGCTGAGGGTAAAGTTGATGGACTGGCCAAGCATGTCTCCAGACCTAAACCCTATTGAGCATCTGTGGGGCATCCTCAAACGGAAGGTAGAGGAGCGCAAGGTCTCCAACATCCACCAGCTGCGTGATGTCATGGAGGAGTGAAAGAGAACTCCAGTGGTAACCTGTGAAGCTCTGGTGAACTCCATGCCCAAGAGGGTTACCACAGTGCTGGAAAATAATGGTGGCCACACAAAATATTGACACTTTGGGCCCAATTTGGACATTTTCACTTAGGGGTGTACTCACTTTTGTTGCCAGCAGTTTAGACATTAATGGCTGTGTGTTGAGTTATTTTGAGGGGACAGCAAATTTACACTGTTATACAAGCTGTACACTCACTACTTTACATTGTAGCAAAGTGCCATTTCTTCAGTGTTGTCACATGAAAAGATATAATAAACTAAATAATAAATAATAATAAATAATAAAATAAAATACATTTTTAACATTTGCATGTACCTTTTAGCACAACTTTACAGAAAATCGGTATGAACAAAAGCTTAAAAATATGTTGGTGTATAAACAGTAACAGAAAAAAGGTAAACAGGCAAAGATAAAAATAGAGATTAATGCAGAGTAACTAGGTTCAACTAAGAAGTAATTGGGGCTATAAATGTAAATATGTCATTATCAAGAATAAAACTTCATGGGTTTACTGTAATCTGTTAAATCAGTTGCTAATATTGACGATAAAACAAAATTGTTATATTGCTGATTTACATTATCGCTGTAACATCATTGAAACAGTAGCCACTGTAATAGGCTCCTGCTTATAGGAAGAATGCATTGTAAGATGTAATGGGTATACCCTGTACAGGCACTGTACAGTAAGGGATGGCCCACTGCTGCACACCACAAATCCCATACTGTACATTATAGCACATTGTGTTGCTAAACAAAAGAGGCACATGTATTTTAAGTCTGTTGCAGTTTGTTGGCAGCCCAACACGATCAATGAACTGCTTTAACGTTGAAAGGACCTAACCTGTAAGCTACATTTTGCTCTTGTACATAAAGAAAAGAAGAAACGTGCTCAGCCACCAAGTGTGTAAAAAGCGAGTGGGACGTTGTTATTGAAAGCATTAATAAAAATGTTAAAATGCAGACAGAGCAGATAATTGCTTTTGTCTGTTCCAAATGATTGTACATTTTCTTCTCATTTATTTATTGTTTTGTCTGCCACAATAAACATAGTTGAAATTGAACAACTACAGATTATTTATTGTTGGTTTATTTACTGTGTACAGGGTATTACATAATAAGCAAACAAAAAATCTGAGCATGAATTTCATAAAATAAAAACTGTCTATATTGTACCATGCATTACATCATTTTGAACACGTTAAAAGAAAGGTAAAACTCTTTGGATGCTCCAGCCTTCCAATCCAGTGTATCACAGGTTAAAATTAGGGTGTATCTTAAGCCAAACATTTGGCTTTAGATACACCTTAGACATAAGTAAATGCTAGAATGCCTATTAAGTCCACAACTGTACTTTAACACAAAGCAGTATAAAGTCAAATGCTTTTAATACAATAATAGTTCATATTCTCAAGGTCCATTGTATTACACATTTTCTTGCTCCCTTTTAAGCAGAGAAGTAATTAGGTAATTTCTCTTGTGATTTTGTATACAAGCACTGCCCACCTTATTGTTATATTATAGTGATATTAAAGTAACATTTTTGGTGGAAAATAAGATGCTGAAAATTGTACTTACAGTACATGCTCTTGCTTTTTTTTTTCTCCTCTGTGCTTGCTCCTCATACTGTCTCGAGGTCAATATGTGGTTGCCCTTGTGTCTGAAGGGACCAATAGAGTCCTGCCAAAGCATGCTTTGTGCATGTTACCATTTTGAACTACAAGCTTACATGAATCTGCTTAGAATGCCACATATACAGGCAGCACAGGAGACACAGAACCAAAGCCAAAGCTTGGGAGCCGCTGTCAATCACTGCTGTTGAGGATGAAGAGAAGCATGTATTTGGTTCATGGAGTTGCTGCACATAAGCTTGTAGTTTAAAATGAAGTGTGCATGAACTGGAGAATCTGGCGAGACTCCATACGTCCCAGCAGGCACAGGGGACACCCATATACCTGGTACTGTGTGAGGAGCAAGCATAGAGGAGAAAAAAAATAACATAATGTTTTCATATAGTTTTAGTGTACATACTTACAACTTCAAAGAAGACATCGAAAGCATGCAGATGAAGTGACTGGTTCATCTACTTTTATACTTGCTAGAGAAAGCAGCCTGCATATTTGCAAAAACATATGTACCAGCCTGTTATGTTCTAGAGCAGGGTGTCAAACTCAACTTCATGGCGGGCCACATCAGCATTATGGTTGCCCTCAAAGGGCTGGCTGTATCCGTAAGACTAGATGGCCAGAGCACCCCACCCACCATTACGTCAAATGTCAAGAGCCCCCCCTTCATCAAAAGTCAAGAGTCCCCCATCCTCCTTTACATTACCGTGTCTCCCCCTTACCATGTGCTGCTCCCGCGGGAAGAAGCTGGGGGAGAAACTGGGAGGCAGAAAGCTCAGTGTCTGGTGGAGGACCAGGAAAGGGCTGGAGTCAGCTACCGGAGCCTGCTGAATGTTAAGAATAGGGCTGGCGGAGAGGAGGGGGGTGCTACGGCTACACAGAGTAATTTAGGATCTGGCAGAGGAGTTGTCTCCTCTCCGCTGCTGACTGCTGAGACAATGTGAGGGTGGAGATGAGGGGGGTGATGCAGCTGCAGGAGAGGTCCAAAGGGCCACATGAAATTGCCTGGCGGGCCAGAATTAGCCAGCGGGCCTTGTGTTTGACACGTGTTCTACAGCGTGGGGTTTTGTGACAAGAAACGTCAGGAGCTTGGGTCTCTTGTAAGCCTGTACTTTGTGAATGGTGGCTATCTGTGTTTGGGCAGTTTCCTGTGTAAGAGTAGGAAGACTCACAGGGTCTTATTATTGGCCAATGTGCTGGTAAAATTTAAAATATCAATTTATATTTGAAACAAAAAAGAATGCAGACTGGGATTTTTTACCACATAAAAAATACCAGTGATAAAACAAACTTTTTTTTTAAATTAAAGATTACGTAAAAAGAACTTCCATAAAACAAAAACGCTGATAACATACATGGCCAGCCCAATATTCTCTATTATATCATAACCATCCTACATTGCATATGTTATATATTTTATATATAACATATATATTTATTTTAAAATAGTCAAACTATGACCAAATGTTACATGACTCCCAACATGTTTTAATTTCAGGATAACCTTCTTCAAAGGAAAATTGGTAGTCTATCTTAAATGAGAATACATACAGTATATCAAAAAAACATTCTAATGGATGATATATAGTATACTAATTTATCCCAAGGAGACAGAGCATGCCTAAATGTGTTTTGTGGTGTGGGAAAACTAGATTTACTAACTTTCAGGTCTGACGTAAGAAGGTGCCAATATCTATTAATATATTTCCTCACTTGTTCATGTTGGGCATTATATTATTGTAATAATACACACAGAGGCATCCCTTTCTTTCACCTTAGGCTTGTTAAATAATAATTTTGAGCATGATTGTTTCAAAGCTCTATGAAAAGCCTTACGTAAACAAGACATACTATGCCCATGTTCCAGTATAAGAGATTTTAAAGCTAACACTGCTTCCTGAAAGGTAATCTCTCCTTGACAATTAAGCCTTAGCCACAAATATTGGGTATAAGCTATAAATTAATTAGAAACATCTAATGGAAGCTGACTGCATAAAGGATTGTGTTACCCGGTGTTTGCTTCCTGAATAAATTGCTGGGAACATTCCAGCCAGTGCCACCTCTACTTCAAAAAAAGTAATTTTATGAAAATCATACGATATGGTGAATGTCAGATTATATGTGTTCGCATTCATGAATCTTAGACAATGCTGCAACCATTGGGTTGGACCTCCCCAAATCAGGAAAAAACATCTATATCAGGTAACCAAGTCATAATGTGACTAGTATACTGTATATTGATGCTTCATTTGAACGAGGGAACAAATGTGTCCACTCCTCCAGGTTCAGATTGATGTAGGGTGGGGCACTGCATGTCCCCATCGCTATACCTGCACCTGCAGGAAGTGACAAAAACAAACACATTGTGTTTTAAAGCGAAAGCTAATATCTTTAAAGCAAACTCATAATATTCTTGATAGTATTGATTACTGAAAAATAATTAACAACCTAAACACCTTACTGGTGGGACAGAAAAAACTTTCAAAAAGTATCAGTTTACCTTTTATATGCTCATCTCCCCTCACATATCTGTAGGTGATTGGGGAGCGTCGCCGGCCACCCGTGATCGTTCACTGGAGAGACAGAACGGCAGTCTGCCTATATAAACAAGGCAGATCATCTTTCTGTCAGTGAGGGAGAGAGAGATCTGTGATTCCTGCTAATCAGGAACACATATGTGTCTCTTCCTCGAGTCAGTCTATCCCCCACACAGTAAGAAAACACACCGAGGGAACACGGTTAACCCTTTGATTGCCCCTGATGTGAACCCCTTCCCTGCCAGTGTCATTTATACAGTGATAGTGCATTTTCTTTTAGCACTGATCACTGTATTGGTGTCACTGATCCCCAAAAAGTGTCACTTAAAATCATATTTATCCGCCCCAATGTCGCAGTCCCGCTAAAAATCGCTGATCGCTGCCATTACTAGTAAACACAATAGTGATAACTTTTGCACAAACCAATCAATATACAATATAATATATTTTTTTACAAAAAATATGTAGCAGAATACAAATTGGCCTAAAGAAATTTGATTTTTTAATTTTTTTATTGGATGTGTTTATAGCAATGTATGGTAGACGTTCTGCGCTACCCCCAGTGGTGATAAAACAATGTGGAAGAATGTGAAAATCTGATTAAAAATAATACATTAAAACACAATGTATAAAAATACAAGTATGTGAAACACTAATAGTCCCGGGTGCTGCAACTTAAAACCTTGAACATGAGGTTTACACAGTATAAAAGAAAATTCAGTGCGCTACCCAAATTAAACAAAATGAATACAATGAATGTAGGTAAGTATAAATATATAGTTCATATAGGAACTGATTAGTATCGTGAACCAGAGGTGCAATTCCTCATTGTAAATGATGTTATCTTCTCTAAATCTTCTTTGTATCTTCAAAGACAGGGTAAAGATATAGGAAAGGGGGGCTGCTTACCAGAATTGATGGATCCCTATTACAGAGATTCGCTCCGGTATCAGGAACAGCTGGTCTTTAAGCAGAGACGGGAATCCCTCCACGTCAGACAGTTCAAACTTCAGAGGCAGCAATCAGGAACAATCTCCACTGCTCGCTGCTACGGCAAGACCGCTCATAGCAGGGGATAAGATGTTTTAAGAGAAAAAGAGGCGCTTCATTGTGCAGTAGGTTTAAAATGCTTTAATCCATAAAACGGACAACTGACATCCAAAGCATTGGCAGGGCAAACACAGTTGCAATTAAAAAACACATCCGAGGCCGAAGCCGATCAGCTGAGAGAGTGGTGACGTCAGGTCCTCTGGCTCCGCCCAACGCTGCGTTTCTCCTTAACAGGCATCGACTGGGAGAGGAGGCTCATGTGTTTATAGCAGAAAGTAAAAAATATAGTTTTATTTTCAAAAGTCTTTTTTTGGTTATAGCAAAGCAAAAGTGATCAAATACCATCCAAAGAAAGCTCTATTTGTGGGGAAAAAAGGACATCACAGCATCGCAGGACCGCGCAATTGTCAGTTAAAGTAACGCAGTGCCGTATCACAAAAAATGGCCTGCTCATAAAGGGGGTAAAACCTTCCAGAGCTGAAGTGGTTAGAGAAGCACTCCACCTATGCTGCAGGCCAGGGACGTGTGGCTGGTCAGAGCTCTCAGCAGACTTGCAGCGGGAACATTTAGCGGGGCACAGAACTGCAACAGCAGACAACCAGGCAGACACTTAAACAGGTCAGGAAGCCAGAATTAGAGACAGAAGCCTGGTCACAGGATTAGCCAGGGTCATCAACATGCAGGCAGCGGGGTACCAAATAATGAGCAGAGTCAAAGTCAGGAACAAGCCCGGTCAGAAACAAACAACAAGACCAAAGCAAGATCTGAGATCAGGTCAGGAGTAAGCCAGGTAAGCAACTAAGGGAACACATGAAGAACGCAGGACACTTTGAACAGCTGAAAACCATTCAGCACCAGGCAGGAGCATCCTTAAAAAGTCCATCTAGCGCCAACATGCATTGTGCATGCACCCGCATTCCTGCACACATGCGAATGTCTGGTTGTCATGCTGCAGAGACGCGCATGCCCATTTCTATTAGCCAGACATCTCACAGAAATTCCTGACTAACACACTTCCTGTCTTTGGGTGTCTTTACTTGACTGGAGGAGCAGTGGAGACACAATTAGACAACAGCATTGTCATTCTGGGGAGAGGGTAATATTACTTGCACTAGAAGATTTAGAAGTACTTGACTAACAAATTAAAACCAAACACCAGTGACCACTTTTTAAATAGTTACAGCTACATTTTTTAATTGTAAAAAGTGTAAATCAGTGAATAAAAGCTGACCATTATAAGCACCCCTATCAGTGGTAAATGGTTTGTCTGGATAAGGAAGTTTGAAAAATAACAGACTTAAGCCTCGTGCACACGCTTAGATTTTCAGATGACCGAACGCTCGTTTTTTGTGGCATGCTAGTCTCATGTTGAAAGTGAAGAGGTTACTCACGATATGAAAATTATCGTACGACAGAATACAAGGTCAGAAGTGATGTAATGTATTGAATAGTTTTGTATATATCCTTTAGTTTCTGAGCATGTGTAGTCTTGCTCTTACGATTTTTTTTTGTATGAAAACCGCACTAATGAAACAAAAATCGAACGTTGAGTTCACATCCGACAAAAATGTTATAGTCTGCACACCTAGCTTTTGTCTGATGAAAAATCGCAATCTGCTGTTGAAAGCACCGTACTAACGAACCAAAAATCGTCAGACAGCTCGTCGTACAAATTTTCCCATCCAATTTTCGTATCATGTCTACAGGAGAAAGGTTCAAAAAAAGGAAACAGTGCAGTCATCACGTCTACGAATTTGTAGGCTGCAATATATTACATTTTAGTCTTTGGGTTTATTACTGCTTTAGAGTTGAACTTCAGTCAGAAGAACACTTACCTTATTTCTCCCCTCCGCATTCCTCTTCTTCTGGTAAGTAGACCAGCCCTCAGCATTGTTACATACAATGCAGGGCTGCAGGTTAAAGAGGAGCGATGAAGAGGAGCAGCTTTTAAGTTTAGGTTTTAAGGCTGCAGGAATGAGGAATAAGGTAGGTATTCATCTGGCTTAAACCTCACCTAGACAAAACAAGCATTTAAAGTATAACTAAAGGCAGAACTTTTTTTTTTTTTTTTGATGGTGGAGATGGATTAGAACACCCAGGGCTTTTTTTTCAGGGGTAACTTGGTGGAACTCAGTTCCACCACCTCTGGCTCAGACCCTTGGGGGGGTCCTGCTGACCACAATCACTTGTAAACACAAAAGTCCGGTTTCTGTGTTTACAAGTGACAGCTCTGCACTCTGTGTGTAACCCCCCTGAACTCTGCACTCTGTATGTAATGCAATCCTGGCAATAAATTATCTGCCAAACTGTACATCACTATTGGTCCCTTTTGTTTCCATTTTGGTACCAACATCTGCCTATGACCATCATGATTAGGGGAGATCTTATTTGCAGCATTTTGTGAATCGCCATTCATGGCCAGCGTCCTAGCCTGAATGACCCCTAGACTGAAAAGCTAGGGGTTCATTTCTCTTAGTGAGTGAGGACACAGGAGGGGTGTGCGGCACACCTTGAAATTTGGAGCACTATTGCACTTTAATGATTGGTGCACCCATGCACAGTTTATATGGACGTTTTTTATAATTTGGTTCAGTTTTCAGGTGTGGGAATTGTAGCCTCAGTTTCCTGTTCTTAGCTGACAGGAGTGGCACCCAGTGTGGTCTTCTGCTGCTGTAGCCCATCTGCTTCAAGGTTCGATGTGTTATGCATCCAAAGAAGGTATTCTGCATACCTTGGTAGAAAAAAGTGGTTATTTGAATTACTGTTGCCTTTCTATCATCTCGAACCAGTCTGCCCATTCTCCTTTGACATCAACAAGGCATTTTTCCTTCACACAACTGCCACTCCCTGGATATTTTCTCTTTTTTGGAAGATTCTCTGTAAACCCTAGAGATGGTTATGCATGAAAATCCCAGTAGATAAGCAGTTTTTTAAATACTCAGACCAGCCGTTTGGTACCAACAACGATGCCACATTCAAAGTCACTTAACACCCCCTTCCTTTCACATTCTGATGCTGGGTTTGAACTTCAGCAAGCCGTCTTCACCAGGTTTAGATGCCTAAATGCATTGAGTTGCTGCTATGCGATTGGCTGATTAGCAATTTGTGTTACTAAGCAATTAAACAGGTATACCTAATAAAGTGGCCGGTGAGTGTACGTCCATGTCAAAAGCATTTCCCATATCCCCGGACATTACGCTTGCTACGAAACACATCTAAACATTTTTTACATTTATCTACACTTCCCGCTGACACCCCCCAATGATGGAAAGGAGTTCCACATCCTTACTGCTTTAACAGTAAGAATCGCTTACGCAGTTTGAGGTTCTGAGTATCTGTGATGGGGTTACAGTGTTGTGGCACCACCATCCAAGGCCAAATTTTTCCTGCGCCAGAGCATCTGTGAGGGGTTACAGTCTTGTGACAACACCACTAGGGATTAGCTGAACACCCCCCGGTTTGATTCGCACCAGAACCTGCGAACGGACCAAAATGTTGCACGAATGTTAGAACCCCATTGAAGTCTATGGGACTCGAACGTTCAAAATCAAGTGCTAATTTTAAAGGCTAATTTGCATGGTATTGTCCTAAAAAGGGCCCGGGTCCTGCCCCAAGGGACATGTATCAATGCAAAAAAAAGTTTTTAAAACGGCCGTTTTTTTCGGGAGCAGTGATTTTAATGATGCTTAAAGTGAAAAAAAAGTGAAATATTCCTTTAAATATCGTACCTGGGGGGGTGTCTATAGTATGCCTGTAAAGTGGGGCGTGTTTCCCGTGCTTAGAACAGTCCCTGCACAAAATGACATTTTTAACCGCTTTCCGCCCACCTCACATACATTTACGTCAGCAGAAGGGCTCGTACAGGCAAAATCACGTTCCTGTACGTTGCCCTTTAAGAGGCGGCCAGCGGGTGCGTGCGCGCGGCCGGCGGCGTGCGCGCGCGCCCGCTGCAAGCTCCGTGAGTCGGGTCGTGGGTCCCGCGGACTCGATCGCCGCGGGCATACCCGCGATCGCCTCACAGAGAGGACGAACAGGGAGATGCTGTTGTAAACAGCATCTCCCTGTTCTGCCTAGCGACAGTGTCACTCGATCTCTGCTCCCTGTCATCGGAGCAGAGATCAGTGACGTCACACTTACAGCCCATCCCCCTGACAGTTAGTAATCACTCCCTAGTACTGATTTAACCCCTCCCCGCCACCTAGTGGTTAACCCCTTCACTGCCAGTGTCATTTATACAGGAATTTTTATAGCACTGATTGCTGTATAAATGACAATGGTCCCAAAGTGTGTCAAAAATGTCCGATGTGTCCGCCATAATGTTGCAGTCACGATAAAAATCGCTGATCACCGCCATTTAAAAAAAAAAAAAAATTGAATAAAAATGCCAAAAAACTATCCCCTATTTTGTAAACGCTATAACTTTTGCGCAAACCGATCAATAATCGCTTATTGCGATTTTTTTTACCAAAAATATGTAGAAGAATACGTATCGGCCTGAACTGAGGTAAAAAATAGTTTTATTATATATTTTTGGGGGATATTTATTATAGCAAAAAGTAAAAAATAATGCGTTTTTTTCAAAATTGTCGCTCTATTTTTGTTTATAGCGCAAAAAATAAAAACCACAGAGGTGATCAAATACCACCAAAAGAAAGCTCTATTTGTGGGAAAAAAAAGGACGTCAATTTTGTTTGGATGCAACGTCGCACGACCGCGCAATTGTCAGTTAAAGCGACGCAGTGCCGAATCGCAAAAAGTGCTCTGGTCAGGAAGGGGGTAAATTCTTCCGGAGCTGAAGTGGTTAAAGGAATAAAAGTCATTTAAAACTGCTCACGGCTTTAATGTAATGTCGGGTCCCGGTAATATGGATGAAAATCAGTGAGACAAACGGCATGGGTCCATTACCAGGCCCTTTGGGTCTTGCATGGATATTAAGGGGAACCCCACACCCAAATTAAAAAAAAGGAAAGGCGTGGGGCCCCAGGCCCTCTGAACAGCAGTATACAGGCAGTGCAAACAAGACAGGGACTGTAGGTTTGTTGTTAAGTAGAATCTGTTTGTAATTTTGAACTGGTACATTTTTAAAGTGTTTAGCTCCAGCCAAAAAATCTATTTTAAGCTTTTTGGAAAACATAGGGAAGGGTTATCACCCCTGTGACATTTGTTTTGCTGTCTGTGCTCCTCTTCAGAAGATTTCACCTCACTTTCTGTCCCAATGACAAATGTTTTTTTGAAAATTTGGGGGTTTTAGTGAAACAAGGATTGGTGATAAAGCATCAGTGGAAAGGAGAAACGTTTTTCCCATATTAACTCTTACAGGAGAGAATTTCTCTTCCTAGGGGTAGATTTCATCTCACTTCCTGTTGTCTGCTTTCGTTTGCAAGTAGGAGTCGTTTGTAAGTTGGATGTTTGAAAGTAGGGGCCTGCCCTATATACTCTGCAGAAATTCAGGCCTTAGGTGTTTGTGTTGCCACACCACTGTAAGCCCTCACAGGGCCCTGCTGTAAAATATTAGATCAAGAATTGTAATTACATGCCCCTGTTAAACAGTGTCAGAAAAATTGGGCCTTTGGTGATGGTGGTGGTGGTGCTGGTGCCACAACACTGTAAATCCTCACAGTTATTCTTGGTGGGCGCAGAAACGGGCCCTGCTGTGAAATATTAGATCAAGAATTGTAATTACATGTCCCTGTTGAACAGGGGCAGAAAAATTGGGCCTTAGGCACTGGTGCCACAATACTGCAACCCCTCACAGATACTCTTGGTGGGCGCAGAAACGGGCCCTGCTGTGAAATATTAGATCAAGAATTTTTATTACATAACCCTGTTGAACAGGGGCTGAAAAATTGGGCCTTAGGCACTGGTGCCACAACACTGCAACCCCTCACAGATACTTTAGTTGGAGCGCAGGAATGAGCCCTGCTGCAAAGTATTGCATCAAAAATTGTAATTACATGCCCCTGTTAAACAGGGGCAAAAAGATTCGGCCTTAGCCACTGGTGGTGGCTCCCAGAACCAAAAATATTCTTACAAGCTATCAGCATGATCATTGAGGAGGAGGAGGATAGTCACTCAGCATAACAGGATAGTCACTCAGCATCAGCATAGGGAGTCTTGAATGAATCTGACATTTAAAAAAAAATGATTCGGTTACATCAGCATCAGGTGATCAAGACTGATTCATTTTTATAAAGGGCAGTCGATCGACCGAGTCGGTGGACAGGCGCACCCTGTGATCGGTTACAAAGCCTCCAGCAGCACTGAATGTGCATTCTGAAAGAACGCTGGACGCAGGACAGGCCAGTAGCTCAATTACATACTTTGCAAGCTCTGGCCAGTGATCCATCCTCAAGACCCAGTAACCCAGAGGTTTTTCGGTGGGAAAGGTGTCCGAGTCTGATCTTGCCCCTGGGTAATCCTGCACCATGTAAATCAGACGCTGGCGATGGTTGCTGGAACCGATCAGACCTTGGGGCTGCGGACTAAAAAAAAAATTGTCTGAACGCATCGGTCAGATGGCCACCTTCTTCACCGCTCCTTCTTTGACTGACCGAAGCCTCAGCAACACGTTGTCCAGGAACAGGAGTGTGTAACCTCCCAGTCTCTGGGAACGCGTTGCACAGACCTTTCTGCAAGGCCTCCCGAAGATGTTTCATCCTCTGCTCCCTCTGCGACGGCAAGATAAGGTCCGCAACCTTACCCTTTGAACGTGGATCAAGGAGGGTTGCCAGCCAGTGACGATCCCTCTCCTTGATACCATGAATATGAGGATCCTTCTGCAGGCTTTGCATGATCAGGGAGGCCATGCAGCGTAGGTTTGCTAAGGCATTCGGTCCGGTGTCCTCTGGGTCACTAAGGACAACATGATCCGCAGCCACCTCCTCCCAGCCACGTACAAGTCCATGGGTTTCTTGGGACTGTAAATCATCCCTTAAAGACTGCTGCTGATGCTGAGTGCCAGGCTCCACCTCCATGCTGACACAATCCTCCTCCTCTTCCTGTGTGATCGACGGGCATGCAGGAACACTGTCTGGATAAAGGGGGCCTTGAGAGCTAAGGAAATCCTCCTCTTCCTGCCTCTGTTCTGCCTCAAGTGCCCTGTCCATTATTCCACGCAGCGTGTGCTCCAACAGGTGGACAAGGGGGACAGTGTCACTGATGCATGCACTCTCACTGCTCACCATCCTTATTTCCTCCTCAAATGGTGACAGGACAGTGCATGTATCCCTGATCATGGCCCACTGGCATGGGGAAAAAAAACTAAGCTCCCCTGACCCTGTCCTGGTGCCATAGTCGCACAGGTACTCATTGATGGCCCTCTGCTGCGTGTGCAGATGCTGCAGCATGGCCAACGTTGAGTTACACTTGGTGGGCATGTCACAGATTAGGCGGTTCTTGGGCAGGTTAAATTCCTCTTAGAGGTCAGCCAAGCACTGGCATTAAACGGCTGGCAGAAATGCACACAAACTTTCCTGGCCTGCCTCAGGACATCCTGTAAGCCCGGGTACCTGCCCAAGAACCACTGCACCACCAAGTTAAGGACGTGAGCCAAACAGGGCACATGGGTCAGTTGCCCCTGTCAGAGGGCGGAGAGGAGGTTGGTGCCATTGTCTCAAACCACCATTCCTGGCTTAAGTTGGCGTGGTGTCAACCACCTCTGAACCTGCCCCTGCAGAGCTGACAGAATCTCTGCCCCAGTGTAGCTCCTGTCCCCCAAGCACACCAGCTCAAGCACTGCATGGCATCTTTTGGCCTGCGTACTTGCGTAGCCCCTTGAACGCCTACGGAGCACCGCTGGTTCCAAGGACAAAGCACAGGAAGAGGCCATGAAGGAAAAAGAAGAGGAGGGGGTGGAGGAGAGAGGTGTGTCAGAATCACCAGTAGTAGCATTTTGGAGGCGTGGTGGCGGAACAACCTCCAACACTGCTGCACCTTGTCCTGCATCCTTCCCAGTTGCCAGCAGAGTCACCCAATGAGCCTTACCGCTGACCGCCCTGTCCGGCGAGGCCAAGACATTGCCTTCCATATGCCGGTAGAGAGCCGGAATCGCCGGCGTTTGGGAACCTGCCACTGAGGAACCGCACATTCCACAAACTCACGGAAGGGGGCAGAGTCTACCAACTGAAAAGGTAGCAGTTGAAGTGCTAGCAATTTTTCCAAGCTAACATTCAACCGCTGGGCATGTGGATGGCTGGGAGCGAACTTCTTTCTGCGGTGCAGCAGCTGGGGCAGGGAAATTTGCCTGGTACAATCTGACGTCGGTGTACTGTTAACAGATTGGCCGCAAGTACTTGGCTGTGACACACCTAATTCTACTCCTTCATTCCTCTCAGTGCAGGTCTCAGAGAGGACTGAAGGTATAGTGGGGTTGGAGATCCCAGCTGATGAGGACCAAGGAGAGGTCCTCTTTGTTCTTTGGTGTGGGTCTTTTAGGTACGCTTGCCAACGAACTGCATGGCAGGTCAACATATGTCTGGTCAAGCATGTGGTGCCCAAGCGGGAGATGTTTTGGCCACGCGAGATAAGCTTGAGACATATGTTGCAAATAGCAGCGGTGCGATCTGATGCACTCATCTCAAAAAAGGCCCACACCAAAGAACTTTTGGAATAACGTGCAGAGACAGCAGCGCCCTGCACATGCGGAGCTCTGCGGTGTGATGCAGTCAGTATGCTGCCCTTAAGCTGGCCCCTGGAGGGCATCCTGCCTTGTTGGTGATGTGCCTCCTCCTCTTCCTCCTCCTCTTTCCTATCAGGCACCCACGTGGAGTCAGTGACCTCATCATCCCCTCCCTCCTCATCACTGGAGCAAACCTGGCAGTATGCTGCAGCAGGGGGAACATGACTGCCAGATTGCTGTCCTTCTTGGGCACCCCCTCTGTCTGGGCTCACGTTACTGCCTTCCTCTAGCTGAGTACCATCATCGGAGACTTCAAAACGCTGGGCATCCTCCTGGAGCATGTACCAAACACTGTGGTCAAACAGTTCGGGGGACTCCTCAGGAGGACATGGTGGGGCTAGGGAAGGAGTGACTGATGCCATTGAGCCCAGGGAAGAGGCTGCACAGCTACTTTGCCAAAAAAAGTACCCTGAGCCTGGGTGAGAGAGGATGAGGAGGATGAGGACGGCTTGGTCATTCACTCGACCAAGTCTTCTGCATGTTGCGGCTCATCACGGACAGCTGCCGAAAAAAAAGGCCAAGCGTGTCCCACGACTATGTGCTGATGAGGATGCACCGTGTCCACGACCAGCACTGTTGCCTCTAGACACAGAGCCTGCTTGCCCTCTTTTATTGGCTTTTGACTGTCTGCCTCTCCTTGTTGGCCTTCCAGACATACTAATGGCGTGCAGTGAGATGTAGCTGCACAAAACTGGATGTGTATATATACCGATTACACTGCAGCTAGCAGAATCAACTGCCTGCCTGTAGTATTATTGGTATGAGAACACCTGCACTTGTCTTCAGGTAGCTATACTGTAGGTGCAACTGTGCAGGGTTACACAGTACACTAACTGTAAATACTTCAAGAGCCTGCCTGTGCTATTAATAGGATCAGAAGAAGCACACAAGAACCTGGCTTCAGGTAGCTATACTGTAGGTGCAACTGTGCAGGGTACACAGTACACTAACTGTAAATACTTCAAGAGCCTGCCTGTGCTATTAATAGGATCAGAAGAAACACACAAGCACCTGTCTTCAGGTAGCTATACTGTAGGTACAACTGTGCAGGGTACACAGTACACTAACTGGAAATACTTCAAGACCCTGCCTTTGCTATTAATAGGATCAGAAGAAGCGCACAAGCACTATGCTTCAGGTACCTATACTGTAGGTGCAACTGTGCAGGGTTACACAGTACACTAACTGTAAATACTTCAAGAGCCTGCCTGTGCTATTAATAGGATCAGAAGAAGCACACAAGTACTTGGCTTCAGGTAGCTATACTGTAGGTGCAACTGTGCAGGGTTACACAGTACACTAACTGGAAATACTGTAATCTGCCTGCCTGTCAGTATATTAGGAAGAGAATAACAGGAACGGATCTAGCTAAAATGATTACAGTTATATATATATATATATATATATATATATATATATATATATATATATATATATATATATATATATATATATATATATATATATATATATATATATATATATATATATATATAACACCTAGGATGCATATATATACACAATACACTGTAAGTGCAGCTAACTGATTCCACCTGCCTACTCTATCTAACTTAAATCAAATTACACTGTCTCTCTGTCTATCTATCTCTCTCCGCCGCAACACACTACACAAGGCCGCCACACAGTGTGGGGCGTGTACTAAACCCCCTGAGCCATAATTGGCCAAAGCCTCCCTGGCTTTAGCCAATTACGGCTCTCCGTGTACACACGGCGTTGTGATTGGCCAAGCATGTGGGTCATATTGCATGCCTGGCTAATCATCAGCCAGCAATGCAGTGCCGCAGTGAATTATGGGCCGTGACGTGCCACTCAAATTTGGCACGAACAGCCCATAACGTTCATAATTCGGCGAACGGCCGAACACACAATGTTCGAGTCGAACATGCGTTCGACTGGAACACGAAGCTCATCCCTAAACACCACCACCACCAAGGCCCAATTTTTCTGCCCCTTTTTAACAGGGGCATGTAATTACAAGTTTTGATACAATATTTCAATGCAGGGCCCATTCCTGCATCCAACAAGAGTAACTGTGAGGGCTTACAGTGTTCTGGAGCCACCAAAACCAAACGCCCAATTTTTCTGCCCCTGTTTAACAGGGGCATGCAATCACAATTTTTGATATAATATTTCACAGCAGGGCCTGTTCCTGCACCCAACAAGAGTAACTGTGAGGGTTTACTGTGTTCTGGCGCCACTAAAACCAAAGGCCCAATTTTTCCGCCCCTGTTTAACAGGGGTATGTAATTACAATTCTTGATATAATATTTCACAGCAGGGACCATTCCTGCGCCCAACAAGAGTAAGGCCCAATTTTCTGTAGAGTATATAGGGCAGGCCGTATAGTATATATACTGCTGTTCAGAGCATATAGTGCCTGGGGCCTGGGGGACCCCCACACCATTTTTTTTAAATGTGGGTGCGGGGTTCCCCTAATATCAATACCAGACCTGAGGGGCCTGGTATGGATTTTGGGGAGGACATCGACGACATTTTTTTTGGTATTTTTGGTATGCAGCCGCAAGCAGTTTTAAATGCCATTTTTTCCTTTAGAAACATAGTTTTGATGTGGCACTGTTATAAACATCCTCAAGATGTGCTACTTTACCGGCATACTAAAGACACCCCACAGGCACGATATTTAACCACTTGCCGACCGCCGCATGTACATTTACCTAATCAGAATGGCATGGACAGGCAAATGAACGTACAGGTACATCCCTTTAAATTTACCGCCGTGTGGTCACGTGCATGCCGCTCCGTGAGTGTGATCGCGGGTCCCGCAGACTCGATGTCTGCGGGGATACCCGCAATCGTCTCATGGAGAGAAAGAACAGGGAAATGCTGATGTAAACAAGCATTTCCCCGTTCTGCCTAGTGACACTGATACTGATCACTGCTCCCTGTGATCGGGAGCGGTGATCAGCGTCGTGTCACATGTAGCCCAGCCCCCCCAGAGTTAGAATCACTCCCTAGGACACACTTAACCCCTTGCAGCCCCCCTTCTGGTTAACCCCTTCACTGCCAGTCACATTTACACAGTAATCAATGCATTTTTAATCGTACTGATCGCTGTATAAATGTGAATGGTCCCAAAATAGGGCCAAAAGTGTCCAATCTGTCCGCCATAATGTCACAGTAATGATAAAAAATGCTGATCGCCGCCATTACTAGTAAAAAAAAAAATATTAATTAGAATGCCATAAAACTATCAGCCATTTTTGTAGACGCTATAACTTTTGCGCAAACCAATCAATAAACACTTATTGCAATTTTTTTTACCAAAAATATGTAGAAGAATACGTATCGGCCTAAACTGAGGGAAAAAAATGTTTTTTTTATATATTTTTGGAGGATATTTATTATAGCAAAAAGTGTGTGTTTTTTTCAAAATTGTCACTTTTTTTGTTTATAGCGCAAAAAATAAAAACCGCAGAGGTGATCAATTACCACCAAAAGAAAGCTCTATTTGTGGGGAAAAAGGACATATATTTTGTTTGGGAGCCACGTCGCACGACCGCGCAATTGTCAGTTAAAGCGACGTAGTGCCGAATCGCAAAAAGTGCTCTGGTCTTTGGCCAGCCAAATGGTCTGGGGCTTAAGTGGTTAAAGGAATATTTCATTTTCATTTTTTCACTTTAAGCATTATTTAAATCACTGCTCCCGAAAGACATTTTTAAAACTTTTTTTTGCATTGATACATGTCCCCTGGGGCAGGACCCGGGTCCCCAAACAATTTTTATGGCAATAGCTTGCATATAAACCTTTAAAATTAGCACTTTGGATTTTTCATGTTGGGTCCCATAGACTTTAACGGTGTTCGCGTGTTTGCACAGATTTTTTGCCTGTTCGAATGTTCTGATGCGAACCGAACTGGGGGGTGTTCGGCTCATCCCTGCCTGTCATCAGTTTGATTACCCTTCTCTGCAATTTTTCTAGTTCTCTGATATCCTTTTTTGAAATGGTGCCCAAAATGAAAATGTTGACTTTGTAATGGACAGCTTCACTGGAACCCCCAATAATCACCTTGCAAGCACTCCCTCACTGCTTCTACTTGTCAAAGTAGGTAATACCAAGTGTTCCAGATATGGGAGACCATATGACCTCACCCCTCTAACTGCATTCAGGTCTGGCAACCATTCTCAGCCAATGCAAGGAATTTGAGTAGCAGCTCCAAAAGAGGCAGGAGAGGAATGGGGACCTTGGCAAGGTAAGTATCAGGGGTTCGAAGGAGCCTTGTACAAAGGCTGTTATTTTTTACCCAAATGGGTAATGTGACAGTATCTCTTTAAAAGAATATACTGTAAATCATAATTATAAAATATTAAAGGAGAAAAAATACCCTTAGCTGGATTTTTATTGTCATGTGCTCATTCTTGGTTATTCTTTGTCTTGTGCAGATAATGCTAAAATGGAGAAGCACAGAGGTGGAATAATGATAGGGAAAGGAAGATTAAAATGTATTTTTATTTTTTCATTGGGTTAATTAGAAGAACATTAATTGGAAAAGACATCTTTTCATAGCAGAAACTGAAGCCTATGATTTTCGTATGCAAATTGAGTACAATAACAGAGAACAGCGAGTACATCAAACTTTTTATAGAAGCATGAAATAAATGATCTAGGCTTCAAATTGAATTTGACAACGTCATATTAAATTGCTGTATCGTTTGTCTATGACTCTATTTGTATTAAAAATTACTTAACTGAATAATATATTTATAATAAGTGAACATATGATTAACTAAAATTAAATAACTTTTATGCATTCACATTCTTCTGTAAATTATCTGTCAAAAAAGACTTATTAATCAGGGGATTGACTATGAATAGGCTCAGTTTCAAGAAAGTCTTCTGTATCATTTTTTATGATACAGAAGACTGCCACTCAACCCAACAGAAGTATTTTAATTTGCGTGGGTTATGTTAAAAGGAACAATGTACAATGTGCAGTATACAATCTACTGCAGCAAAACTGAAATTTAGTAAAAAAAAATGCTCTTTAAAGCAACTTTGCTTTGTTTGCAAACAGCTGGAGACTCATTCATCTAAACAGAACCCTTATCAAAAAAATAATGGTGTAGTATAGAAGTTTGGGGATCCAAAAAAAGATGTGAGGTTCCCCTCTTTGATGAGGGTCTGGCATGATTTATAAGGGGGACCCCCATATAATATATGAGCATGCAGTCTGGCTGGTCAGAAAAGGATGGGGATGAGTTCCCCCCATCCTCATACTGGGCTCTATGCCCTCAACAAAGGGGGCTGGTGGGGGGTGTAACATGGGGACCATAACCCTGGCCTGGTTTTGGTTTTGGGGGTCTTATCAAAATCTGGAAGCCTCCTTTAAAAATAAGAGGGGGGCAGATACTGCTACTCCTGGAGTGCATAAGTAAAGAGTACATAATACCCCTACTTATTCACAAAAAAAGTAAATAGTAAATAAAGACAGACTTTTTTAAGGTTCTTATTAAAAAAAAATTAAAACCCCCAAAAATGTAGCACAATGTATGTCCATTGTCAAATGTAATTTTCCAGATATGACTAAATTTTGACAATGATCTCAGCCACTATCTCCACCTATTTGTTTACATGGTCTGGGATCCCCAGCAGTGGTGTCTCCAGCTTTCATATTTAGGGGGGCACATGGGGGGACAGGGACAAAAGTAGGGGGGCAACTATAAAAATAGGATTTTTTAAAACAGCTTACCTGTAAAATCCTTTTCTTGTGATGAACATCACGGGACACAGAGCCACAGTAATTACTGATGGGTTATATAGGTATCACTGGTGATTGGACACTGGCACACCCTAACCAGGAAGTTCAACCCCCTATATAATCCCTCCCCTTGCAGGGATACCTCAGTTTTGTAGCCAAGCAATATAGTGTATTAGAAGAGGGGCGGGACCTCTGTGTCCCGTGATGTCCATTGAAAGAAAAGGATTTTACAGGTAAGCTGTTTTAAAAAATCCTATTTTCTTTCTCGAACATCATGGGACACAGAGCCACAGTAATTACTGATGGGATGTCCCAAAGCAATGCTATCTGAGGGGGGGGGACCACAACCAAGTAGGGTGCAATCAGACCTGAGGACCCTGTACCGCTGCCTGCAGCACACTATGCCCAAAGGCGATATCCTCATGCCTTCTCACATCCACCTGATAGAATCTGGTGAATGTATGGACTGAAGACCAGGTTGCGGCCTTGCAGACCTGAGCCATCGAGGCCAGGTGATGCACGGCCCAAGAAGCACCAAGGGCCCTTGTGGAATGTGCCCTGATCTGAAACGGAGGAATCTTCTGTTTCAAACCATAAGCTTGAATGATCAATTGTCGAATCCATTTAGAAATGGTAGCTTTTGATGCTGCCTGCCCTCTACTGGGACCCTCTGGCAGCACAAACAAAACATCCGTTTCGCGAATCTGAGCAGCCGCTTCCAGATAGACCCTAACTGCTCTTACTACATCCAAGGAATGTAGTGATCTTTCTTCCGGAGAACAGGGATCTGGAAAAAAGAAAGGTAGAACAATGTCTTGGTCTAGATGAAAATCTGAAACCACCTTCAGTAAAAAACTAGGATGAGGGCGCAGTACCACTCTATCCTTGCGTACAATCAAATAAGGCTCTTTACAGGAAAGAGCTGCTAATTCTGATACTCTTCTAGCAGAAGAGATGGCTACCAGAAAAATTAACTTCCTTGTCAGCAAGACCAAAGGAATCTGACATATTGGTTCAAAAGGCTGTTTCTGTAACACAGACAGAACCAAGTCCAAGTCCCAGGGGTTTAAGGGTGCCTTAACCGGAGAATTAAGGCGCGTCACCCCCTGCATAAAGTTTCGGACCAAAGAATGTGAAGCAAGTGACCGTTGAAATAATACTGATAAGGCCGAGACCTGGCCCTGGATGGTACTCAAGGCCAGCTTCATCTCTAACCCCAATTGTAGAAAATCAAGAATTCTATATATAAGGGCCTCCAGACTCTATGATAAATCATTCTGGAAGCTGGCTTCCTTGCATTGATCAAGGTAGATATAACAGGACCTGAAAGCCCACGATGCATCAGAACGTGGGTTTCAATAGCCAAACCGTCAAATTTAACGTTTGTAAAGCAGGATGGAACACTGGACCTTGAGACAACAGGTCTGGTCGTACTGGTAGTGTCCACGGGGAACCCACCGTCATCCTTACTATTTCCGCATACCAAGTCCTTCTGGGCCAAGCAGGAGCCACCAGAAGAACTGACTTGCTTTCCTGCCTGATCGTGCGAAGGAGTCGTGGCAGTAGCAGAATAGGCGGGAATGCAAAAATCAGTGAGAATCGATGCCACGGAATCACCAACGCATCCGTCCCGCATGCAAGAGGATCTTTTGTCCTTGCAACAAATTGTTGAATCGGGATGCAAAGAGATCTACATCTGGGACCCCCCATCTTGGGCATATGTTCCAAAAGACGTCGGGATGCAGAGACCATTCCCCTGGAAGTAACCGCTGGCGACTTAAATAGTCCGCCTGCCAGTTCTCTATCCCTGGAATGAAAACTGCCGATATGCATGGCACATGCCTCTCTGCCCAGACTAAGATCTGGTTCACCTCTGTTTGAGCAGCTCGGCTCCGGGTGCCTCCCTGATGATTGACATAAGCCACTGCTGTGGCATTGTCGGACTGGATCCTGACCGGGCAACCCAGTAGCCTGATAGTCCAGGCCTTTAGGGCTAGATATACTGCACGGATCTCCAGTATGTTGATGGGTAAAGTCCTCTCAGTCTTGGACCATACCCCTTGGACCGCAGACTGTTCCAGAACTGCTCCCCCAACCCGACAGACTGGCATCAGTTGTTATCACCGTCCAGTTAACCGGTAGAAAGGATTTCCCCTTCTGCAGGTGTTCGGGTATTAGCCACCAATTGAGGCTGTGACGCACCGCATGAGACAGGTGCATCAGAAAGTCTAATGCCTGAACATTCTTGTTCCAGGCCGACAGAATACTGTGTTGCAGCATTCTTGAATGAAACTGAGCATAGGGAACTGCTTCGAATGAAGACACCATCTTCCCTAGTAGCCTGATACAAAGGCGGACAGAAGGACCCTTCTTGGTCCTGACTGCCAGAATCAGCTCTCTCAAAGCAGTGATCTTTTCCTGAGGTAAAAATTTTTTCTCCTGGCTTGTATCTATGATCAGACCTAAATACTCCAGTCTTCTTACTGGTTTTAGGAAAGACTTTTCTAGGTTGAGGATCCAACCCAGGCGTTCCAGGTACTTGACTGTTGTCCTCAAGTTTCCGTTCAAGGAGGCTACCGACTCGTCTATCAAGAGCAGGTCGTCTAGGTATGCTATGACAGGTATACCCTGAGCCCTTAATCTGGCCAGAGGAGGAGCCAAGACCTTTGTGAACACTCGAGGTGCAGCGGCTATCCCAAAAGGCAGAGCCAGAAACTGGAAATGGCGCCCTCCTATCTCGAAGCGCATAAACTTCTAATGAGCAGGAAAAATGGGCACATGCAGATATGCATCTCTAATGTCTATTGATGATAGAAATTCTCCTCCCTGCAGGGTGGAGACTACTGTCTGAATTGATTCCATGCGGAAGGATTGAATCCTTAGGAATCGGTTCAGATCCCTTAAATCCAGAATGGGCCTGACATCCCCATTTGGTTTTTGGACCGTAAAAAGGTTGGAATGGAAGCCCAATCCTTGATCCTTCGCGAGAACTATCACAATGACCTCCTGCGACAAAAGTCGCTCTAACGCTAGAAGGAGCGACTGCTTTTTCTCTGGATCTCTGGGGACACTTGACCTGAGGAAACGAGGAGAAGGAAATTCCTGAAACTCCAGCTTGTACCCTAAGGTTACTGTGGAGATCACCCATCTGTCCTGGAAATCCTCCTGCCAGAGCCCTGAGAACTGTCGCAGTCTTCCCCCCACTCGAGTGAGCGGGGGCGCCCCCCCATGCAGAGGTCTTAGTGTTTTGCCTAGTAGGCTTCTTCCCCCAGGACTTCTTTTGTCCCTGGGACTGACTCTTGTCTCTGGACCCAAATGGAGGAGGCTGTCAAGACTGCCTGGAGGCTGAAGCCCCTGGCGCTGGGGAAAGAGTCAGTTTGAAAGAGGGGCGCTTACTCTTCTTCTTAACAGGTAAGAGAGTGCTTTTCCCACAAGAGATTCTCTTGATATAGTTATCCAAGTCTTCTCCAAACAACCTTTCACCACGAAATGGAAACCCAGCCAGGAGCTTCTTACATGGTGCTTTGGCTGACCAATTTTTCAACCATAGGATTCTACGTATATGCACCAACCCCAGTGAAAGACGGGAGGTTTGCACGATAGAATCTCTAATGGCGTCAACAACAAAGCATAAGGCCACTGGAAGGTTAGCCAACCCCTGGGCCTGCTGTTCAGGTAAAACTTTGATGACCTGTTTAACCTGGTCTCTTAAGTACTGACAGACTCCAATCGCTGCTACTGCAGGTTGAGCCACTGAACCTGCTAAGGAGAAAACATCCTTCAATAGGGATTCCATCCTTTTATCTACAGGATCCCTGAGCATCTGAGCATTGTCTACAGGACAAGTCAGACTATTATTTTCAGAAGAAATGGCGGCATCAATGGCTGGTATTCCCCACATTTTAATAAACTTTTCTTTCATAGGATGAATGAATGAATGAATGAATGAATGATTTGTAAAGCGCTGCAATTGCGAACTGAATCGCCTCAAGGCGCTAGATGTATTCTCTGTAGCCAGCTTCTAGAAAAGGAAGGTCTTTAGTTTTTTCCTGAAGGCCTGGTGGTTTTCTTCCATGCGGAGGTTGGTTGGGAGAGCATTCCATAGTCGAGGTCCTTGGACTGCAAATCTACGTTCTCCCTTTGCTTTGTAGCGGTATTTGGGAATGATGAGGAGGTTTTGGTTAGCTGATCGAAGACTGCGATTCAGTGTGTAGTGTTTTATTTTTTCCCGGAGATATTGCGGAGCGTTTCCTTGTATGCATTTATGGGTGAGGCAGAGGGTCTTGAATGTGATCCGATTCTTCACAGTTAGCCAATGTAGGCTTTTTAGGGATGGGGAGATGGATTCCCAGGGCTTTTTTCCTGTTAACAGTCTTGTCGCCGTGTTTTGGATGAGTTGCAAGCGCGCAAGCTGATATTGGGGTAAACCTACGTAGAGGATAAAGTGTAGAAAACTTTTTCGGTGGAAAAAAACGTTTATCTGGGTGATCCCACTCAGCATAAAGGAGCTTTTCAAGTAAATTATGAACAGGAAAAGCCTGTGCTGTTTGAGGAGGTTTCAGTGACCCTAAAGAAGAAGAGGGTTCTTTAGCTGATTCAGATATGGGCAACTTAAATGTGGAGCGGACCAATCCAGTAAGGATCTGCACTAAGACTTTCTCCTCTTGGGAAGTCGCAGAGGGTCCCTCTCCACCTGATTCCTCCGAAGAGGAATCATCCATCCCATCCCGATCCTCTGAAAGGGATTCCTCTCCTTTATCCCAGGGCTCCTCTTCCTGAGGGTCTTGGGGAACAGAGGAAGGCCTAGTGCGTTTTCTTCCACCAAGTGAAGACGTAATCACGGCCATTAATCTTTCCTCTAAACCATTAATGGTTGAGGAAAAAACCTCCTGTGTAATATATACAGGGGCTGAAGTGCCAGAAGCAGGTATAGCCCCTGACCCTGACAGCTCTCCCTGGATAGCCATCCCTGGCCCCTCAGGGGGGGAGGATGCTGCAGACAGGGGGCCCTCAGAACCTGAATGAGATCCCCTAGAGTCTCTGGTTCTTGGGGTGCTTGAACCTCTTCTACCCATAGTGCAAAGCAACAAGGTGGAGGTATCACAAAATGAACACTGACTGCTGAGCAATGTAGTCTGGCTAAAAGCCTTGCTACCCAATGCTCAGTCTGGTGTTACTTTAGTAAATGCTGCCTAGGAGAATGCCTGTGTCCCACCTTACATGCGACCGTCAGTTCTGTGTCCCTCCAGAAGGCTTAGTGCACCTGTAATTAGTGCCTTTAATAGCCTGCAGCTGGTCCTGTGGGCGCCTGAGCACACTGTGCTGATGCCCCGCCCCCCCCTCAACCGCGCCCCCCCCCTTCGTTTTTTGAAACAACGGGCGCTTCCCGCGCTAGTCGACACTTCTAAATCAAGCATGGAGGAGGCTGGGGGAGGGGAGGAGGGATAGAGGCTGGTAATGATAGGCCTGCCTGTCTAATGGCGGCAGCGGCGGCCAGCGATGGCGGTGAAAATGCGGTGTCTAACCGCCTTACAATTCTGTGGAATCTCCCTTATCTTATCCAGCCGCAGGGTTCTGTTGTACAGACCCAATTTTTGCCTCTCATGGTGGGCTCCGTTTGAAAAACTGTCAAAGACTGGGGCCCCCTACGAATAGGGAGATCCACAGTTCTGGCCCTGTAAAGCACCCGGCTAGAAATTAGGCTAGAAAAAACATTTTCTAATCTGCGGGGTCCAGCTCTCTTAAAAGAGAAGCGTTACAGGTTAAACCTCGTTTCTTTGGACACGAGGCCCGGGTACCATCCAATTCAGCCTAGAAAAGACACTTTGGAATGGATCCGGTTCGCCTGGCCTGCACCAGTATAGGATATAATATAATCCCTTTGGAGCTCAGCACAGGACATCTTTACACGTCCATTACCTAAGACACTGGCGTAAAAACTGAGGTATCCCTGCAAGGGGAGGGATTATATAGGGGGTTGAATTTCCTGGTTAGGGTGTGCCAGTGTCCAATCACCAGTGATACCTATATAACCCATCAGTAATTACTGTGGCTCTGTGTCCCGTGATGTTCGAGAAAGAAATGCAATTTATATATATATATATATATATATATATATATATATATATATATAATATATATATATATATACATATATCCTGGGGCCCTTTACTACGATCCCACAACGGCCCTTTCACATATTCTGCAGTGAGCTCCCTTCCTACTGTATTGGGCCCCCCTAGGGTGGCAGAAAACAAGAGATATATGTCACCAGTATACCAAGAAAATATAAGGGTCCAAAGCAGTGGGAGAACTATTAGGGTTGCAAAGGTTGTCTTGCCACCTGGCCCTGGTGTTCTGCAACTGTGGGGTTCCCCAGCCTCCTCTTACTGTCCTGCCCCTGCTATTGGCAGCGCTGGTCTGTCATCTCTTGGAATTTACAAGCTGGTTCTCCTGTCCTAAGGACGCGAGAAATCAGTCTGTTTTTTCAGTAACTGCGAGTCCTGGTGGAGTCCTTTCTGCAACTCGCTCTTCTCCCTGCCAATGAGGATGCAGGGGAAGGAGCAGATTGGGCGGCCATAGTTGTGTGAGCGCTCGCATTATGCAGTGTCAACGAGCAGAGGGAGGGGGGGAATCACCCACACGAGCTGACTGTGGACGCTCTCCCTCTTAGACATTGCCTTTTTGTAAAAAAATATATATTTTTTTTTAATTGGGGGGGCACATGGTGGGGCACAGCATAATGTTGGGGTGAGTCAGGGCCCCCTCTGGCCCCCCTAGGAATGCCATTGATCCACAGCCAGCAAATTAATGGGTCTGGGTGATATCAATGATTGCTGAGGATGCGGTGGGTGCTGGCACCCACTGCTTCCTAGCAAGCATTAACAGGGGAAGAAGGAAGCTTTCATAAATAGTAGCGGTAGGAAAACAGGCTAAAATGTTGGTATTCAGTCAAATGCTCAAACATAATTACATAGAGTTACATAGTTGCATGATTGTTAAGGTTTAACCTCTTTACGCCCACGCTAAAGACATGGGCCTAAATTGCCGGGAGGGCATCCATGTACGTCCTCCCATGCATGAGCTGCCTGCGCGCCCCCTGCTCTGCAATCAGTGAATCAGTGAGACTCGCCTGATCACAGATCGGAGTAAGGGGCTGATCCCAGCTTCTTACTACGTGATCAGCAGTCAGCCAATGACCGCTGATCACGTGATGTAAACAAGAGATCGTAATTGGCTTTTTTTTCCCCTCATGCTGACATCGTGAGCAGAACAAAAAAGGCAATTACTGGCTTCTGTCAGAGGGACATTGGTCCTGCACACGGACACCCACAGCTGCTAAACAGTGCCCACCAGTGCCACCTGCCAGTGCCAACCAGTGCCACCTACCAGTGCATATCGGTGGTACCTATCAGTGCCACCTACCAGTGCCCAACAGTGCCACATATCAGTGCCGCCAATCAATGCCCATCAGTGACTCATCAACAGTGCCACATATCAATGCTGCCTATCAGTGCCGCCCTTCAGTACCACCTGTCAGTGCCCTTCAGTGCAACCTATTAGTGCCCTTCAGTGCCGCCCATCAGTGCCCCCTATCAGTGCCACCTCATCAGTGCCCATCATGCCGCCTTATCAGTGCCCATCAGTGGAGCCTACCAGTGCCCAGCAGTGCAGCCTATCAGTGACCATCAGTGCAGCCTATCAGTGCACATCTATGAAGGAGAAACATTACCTGTTTGCAAAATTGTGTAACAAACTATGAAACTTTTTTTTTTTGTGTGTTTTCGGTCTTTTTTTATTCTTTTAGCAAAACATTACAAAAAAGCAGTAATTAGATAGCACCAAAAAAAACCCTATTTGTGTGAAAAAAAATGATAAAAATTTCCTTTAGGTACAGTGTTGCATGACAGTGCTGAAAGCTGAAAATTGGCCTGGGCGGGAAGGTGGTTTAAGTGCCCATTAAGCAAGTGGTTAATAAAGACACCAATCCATCCAGGTCAACCTGAGTGTGCGTGTGTGTTTGTCAGTACCATTTATCATATACCTGTACATTACCTTCACTAAGAAACACATCTAAAAGTGGAGGAAGGGAGATGCACTTCCTTACTGCAATAACAGTAAAGAACTTACACATCATTGTGAGGCTGCGTGTCTTCTTCAGAGACTAGGGTTGCACCGATACTACCATTTGCACGAGTACTTGTACTCGCACAAATGCTCCCGATGCCTAATCCGATACCTGGGAATGAAGAGGCGGTGTTGCTCGCAACTGAAAGTCAGGGGGCGGAGAGTGCGGAGCAGGGAGTGAGACCTCAACAGGCTGGCAGCGGCAGAAGGTAAGCTGGCAGGGAGCGCAGCCGCATGTTCCATCAGAATTGGTGACCGGGGCCGTCACATTCCAATATGGAAGTGACGTTCCGTGTCTCCGTCAGTGGTTGATCATCCCGATGCCGATCTTGGTACACCCTGAACTCGACCGTAGTAAGCCAGCAGCGGACATCTTGTTACACCCAACCCATATAGTTCAGGCTGAGTGTAGCAAGATGTCCACTGCTGCTTACTGCGGCCGAGAGCAAGGTGTACCAAGAAGCAGCATATAGCATTGCAAAATCCTTCCTTTCCTCTCATCATTCATTTAATTTATTATGCCAGGCCAGCAATTGCCAATCAGTGCTGCATTTCAGTGCCCATCAGTGCCCAAAAGTGCCACCTATCAGTGCCCATAAGTGCCGCCTATCAGTGCCAGCCATCAGTCAGTGCCACCTATTAGTGCCCATCAGTCAGTGCCACCTATCAGTGCTCTTCAGTGCTGCATAATCAGTACCCCCTATCGGTGCTCATCAGTGCTGCATAATCAGTGCCACCTATCAGTGCTGCATATCAGTGCCACCTAATCCTATCAGTGCCCATCAGTGCTGCATATTAGTGCCTCCTCATCAGTGCTTCCTCAGTGCAGCATCATTAGCGCACATCAGTGAAGGCAAAAAAGTACGTACTTACAAAATTTTCTGACAGAAACTAAGAAAGACATTAGAAAAAGGTATCGGTAATCGGTATCGGCGAGTACTTGAAAAAAGTAGTATTGGTATTTGTACTCGGTCTTAAAAAAGTGGTATCGGTGCAACCCTATCAGAGACCTTATATTCGTTTTCTCCCAATGCTAGAGTCACCATTTAAAGATTTGTATATTGTGATCCCTTGTTAAGCGCCTCTTCTCCAGGAAGAATATGTTAATTTTTTGCAGTTGTTCCTTATAACTAAGGTCCTCCAGTCCCCTTATTAACCTGTTGGCCATGAGCGCACTCTCGACGACCAGGTCCTGGTGCTGAGGGGGCGCATATTTGCCTGCAATAGTGCCAACAGCGCTGTGCTGAAAGAGAGCGCCCTGCGCTCTCCAGGCTAGGTGACTGGTAGCTCAAGAAAAACTCCTGATCACTGCTTGCGATGATCAGTTTTATGATCATGTGACCATCCTGACAGCAAATCAAGGCAGGCACATGGCCATGAGCCCCGTCCAGCCTCCCGTCATAGCAAACCCCTTAAAGGGCTGGCAGAGGGTTGTTTTCTCTTTTCTCCAAACCTAATTAATGCCTGGTTTTATTAACTGAATTCCTTTCCCCACACTGGTCGCAGTAGATTGGAAGTGCCTAGAGGTTGATATCTCCCTTGAGGAGGACCAGGAGGCAATAGGTTGTCTCCAGAGTGGGAAAACCCCCAGTACGAATGAACTCCTGATAGATTTTTATTCGCAATTTGTTGAACTGTTGGCTTCTAAGCTTACCTCTCTCCTTGCAGAGCTTTCCTACCTGTGTCTATGGAAGAAGCTATTATAGTGTTGGTTCCCAAACCCTTTTTTCTCTATTGACTGTCGATGACAAAATTTTCTTCCCTCTATGGTAATAAAGGATTTGATGCTCATGAACCAAACAGACTTTATGTTGGGAAAGGGAACAGATATCAATATACGATGCCTTTTCCTTAAAGTGGACTTAAACCCTCACATATACCAAGTGAGGTGAACAGCTCCAGATGATACACAGAGATGAAACAAATCTCCCCACATAAGTTTAACTTGTATATCAACTGTCTTCAGCTTTCTAGACTTTTTAGAAAGTGCACATCCTGTTTGAAATTGTTCTTCCTGTTTCAGCAGTGGGATGGGAGTCTGGACATACACTGTGTTGGAGGAAAGGCACCCCCCCTCCACATAGGCAGAGGAATGAAGAAACTTGCAGAGCTGTGCTGTGAAAAGACAAGCTCTCTGAATATTAGACAATATTAGACATTATCAGCTCAGTTTTGTTGATATTAATTTTGGCAAAGTATGAGATGTTCAAAGAACTAGGATGCTTTATTAGTAAACGAATAGATACAGAATGTAAGGCCAGCGAGATTTCTCAATTTTACATTAGTGTGGCTTTCTTAAAAATAACAAGAACGTATAATCCAGAATGTTGTGTTCATATGCAACCAAATTTAACCAAATTTAACTTTATGCCAAAAATATGTATATTATATGTATATATATGTATATATATATATATATATATATAAAAATTAAACTGTGTATTTTACTTTTGTTCTTGCTTTGTTTTACAGTTTGTTGCTCAGCCTAACTGTCAGCAGCTGTTGGCATCGCGCTGGTATGATGAATTTCCAGGCTGGAGGAGACGGCACTGGGCAGTGAAGATGGTGACATGTGTAATAATTGGACTACTTTTCCCAGTCTTCTCGGCTTGTTACCTAATAGCTCCAAAAAGCAACCTTGGACTCTTTATCAGGAAGCCATTCATCAAATTCATCTGCCACACTGCATCATACTTGACTTTTCTCTTCCTCTTGCTGAGAGCGTCGCAAAACGAATACAACATAAACAAGCCAGGACCAATACCTGCTCCCATTGAATGGATGATATTACCGTGGGTTTTGGGTAAATGAATTAGTGAATTCAACTGTTTGTGCAAATCATTTTTAATTCTTCTATTCAAAATAAATTGGTGTGCTCTGTTACCTATCATGCAAGCTACATTATTAATGCCCACCTAAACTTTCAGTTATAATCAACTAAATATATTCCAGATGTATCAAAACAAAAGGTGTAAAAAGTCTTATGCCGTGTACACACGGCTGGACTTCCCGACAGAAAAAGTCTGATGGGAGATTTTGGTCGGACATTCTGACCGTGTGTATGCCCCATCAGACTTTTTTTGACGGCATTTCCGACAGACTCAGATATAGAACATGTTCTAAATCTCTCCGTCGGAAATGCCAACGGAGTTTAGACCGTTCGCAAGTCCGGCCATGTGTACGCGGCATAACAGTTTATTTATAGAAAGCAGTTACAACCAGAGTAGAAAAGCCTGTCCTCTGCCAGCATGCTGTTGATTAGGACTTCCGCTTTTTGTGTGGAAGCAGCGGTCTCTTTGCAGAGATCCAACACACGCCTTGCCGAGCTAGAGCTCTCCATTTAAGCAGAGGGAGTCAGCTTTGTTGGCTGCAGCGCTATTGGTCTGACTCAGAAAGGGGGGGAGTGGGTGTGTCGGACCGCCGCAAAGAGACTTGCTTTCACAAACAGTAAAGCTTTTCTGCTCAGGCTGTGGCTGCTTTCTAAATAAAACAAGTAAGATTTTGAACACCATTTTTTTGATGTACCTGATTGGAACTAAAATTTAAATTGTGCTTTAAAGTAAAATCTGTATGTTTTGCATCATAATAACTAAATCAGATATTCATATTCCTTCTCAATTTACAGGGCATTATTAAGTCTGTTTGAAATGCAGTGAAAGACAGTTTTTATTAATTCTATTTTGGCAAACCTTAACCTTTCAACCAACCCCAAAATAGTTTCTGATCATGCCTATTGGTAAGTAAAGCCAGCCAACACAATAATAGACCAATAATGGACTTTTGGAGATTTGTCCAGTTGGACTTTTACAGGAAAAGTTAAGATTTTCGAGTAATTTCTACTGTCTATGTCTCTAGACCTAGTGGACCTAATGGTGATTTTCACTGAATATTCAATTATCTCTTTTCTATTATATGTTCAATCTGATTGCGTCACAATTACGGTACTTCAAATGTATAGGCATGCACCTAGATTGGACTGGCTGGCTTTTAAGAGAGATTACAAGCACATCTGTGGTTATGTAATGTTTTTTCAGCATCATAGTTTAGCACATTAGTTACTGTAATAAGCTGTCACAGTTGGTTGCCCACACTAGTGATGCCGGCACCGGGGTGAGGCAGGGGAGAGAACCAAGGCTTCGGGCGGCCACATCGCTGGATCATGGAACAGGTGAGTGTATGTTTGATATAAGTCAGCAGCTACACTTTTTGTAGCTGCTGACTTTTTTTTTTTTAAAAGAACAAGTTTATTTCAAATAGTAATTCGTACAAGTATGGTACACAGAGTACAGAGTTTTAAATGCAAAAGAGAGAAAAAAAAAATCCACACATAAGATTGGCAGGGTTTAGCATTTCCCATCATCAGGTAATTCTCATAGACAGCCTATTGAAATATACAAGCAGACCCTACATCACATTATCTTTATGTTAAAGTATGCAATTAACAAATGCCTTCCCAGGGACCATACCATTAATACCCAGGGTATCGTCTTCTAGCTCGTTAAATGATATGGCTTGGTACCGTTAGAGACTGTGTGGACCGTAGCCATTAATTATTCCGTGCATGTGTTAGTATTATTTAGCCACCTATCCCAGACCTTGTGGTATTTGGAGGGACACCCCCTATGTCTATAAAGGACTTTCTTATATGGTAATGATGCATTTATTTCTCCGATCCATTCTTGAATGGTAGGAGAAGCAGTCCTCATCCACCTTCTAGCGACTAGTTTTCTGGCGCAGAATAAAGTTTCGCCAAGGAAGGAGGTTAAATGCTTGTCCATGTCAGCATCTGGGAATAGCCCCAGTAGACAAGGCCTAGGGTTAAGCGAAATTGGGGAGCCCATATGATCATGTAAGAATTTTATGATCTGTGCCCAGTAATTTTGAATGTCTGGGCATGACCATAGTAGGTGGAAGAATGAACACGGACTACTCGAGCATCTCGGGCAGTTCTGGTTCTGACTTGAAGAGAATTTGGCTATTCTGGATGGTGTGAGGTAGGACCTGTGGATTATGTACAACTGAGTCAGGCGCTCGGATAATTTAGGGGATGTTTTTTTGACGTTTTCTAATATTTCGTCCCAGTCAGAGATTTCTATGGGGCCCACATCATCTTCCCATCGAATTCTGGCTGTGTCTGTGATTCTTGCTATCGAACTTGTGCGCAGTATAGTATAAAAAGAAGATATTAATTTGTCTGGGTTCGACCCTGTAACCACATCCACCAGAGGAATCATTTGTGTGTTAGGGAATCCATTTACAAATTGAGTTTGAAGTGCATGTCTCAACTGCACATAGTTAAAAAACATGTGGGAAGGAAGATCAAACTCCTCTTGGAGAGTCTGAAAATGTCTTACACCGAAAGGTGTAATTACTTGAAAAAGGAACAGTATCCCCCTAGCGGCCCAGGTTGTGATTCCTGGTATAGATAGCAGTTCTCCCATCTGAGGATTATGCCATAGGGGCGTGTGCGAGTGGAAGAAATTGGCGCCCGTTAATTTAAGTGCAGCTTCCCAGATGTATTTGTGCTGAAGGAGTAGTAGACTTCGACCGTCTCCACCCCTCCTTCCTCTCCCCCCCCTAAATAGTACCTGTAAGGGGGAATGAATGACGTTGTTCGGCTCTTTACATATTAAAGTGTGGTACCTGGTGTCGTCTGATTTATGTATGTAGTAAAAGTGTGAGAGCTGTGCGGCTACATAGTATGTGTGGAGGTCGGGGAGAGCAGTCCCACCTGAGGAGGTGGGGTTTTTTAACGTGTTCCATGCCAGCTTATGCCTACTCGGTCCCCAAATAAAGGAATTAATGATCTTGTCCATTGTCTTAAAAAATTTTAGGGGAATAATTACTGGTGAGTTCCAGAACATATAAAGAAACTTGGGAAGTAGAATCATTTTAAAAAGATTGATTCTTCCCATTACTCCTAAAGGAAGTCTTGCCCAGGATTGCATGCGGGATTTTAAGTATGAGAAGAGTGGTTCAATGTTATTGGCAATGTAATCCGAGGGCTCTTTAGTAATTTCCACTCCTAGGTATTTTATAGATGCGACCCTTTGCAGGGGAAGTGAGGCTGAGTTACATGTAGGGGATGATGAGTCTAAGGGCAAAATTTGGGACTTGGACCAATTCATACTTAGTCCTGAGTGGTTTCCAAATTCTTCAATGGTAGAGAGAGCTGCTTGGAGAGACGGACCAGTGTCTTCCAGGTAGAGAAGCATGTCGTCAGCATACAGACTCAATGTTTCTACAAGAGATCCCACACGTAGCCCGCGTATATTTGGATTTGACCTAAGGGATATAACGAGAGGTTCAACCGCCGAGGCGTATAAAAGGGGGGACAACGGGCAACCTTGACGAGTTCCGCGTTCTAGTGGGAAGGGGTCAGACATCCGCCCATTTACGACCACCCTGGCTTTCGGGGAGAAATATAGTATCTTTACCCATTGTATAAAACATGGACCAAATCCGAACCCTTTTAGGCATTCCCATAAGTATACCCATTCCACTGAATCGAACGCCTTGGCGGCGTCTAATGCCACTATCGCTCTATCTCCCGTATTCTCGTGTTCGGCCTGAATGTTCATGTGTAGGCGGCGTAGATTCATGGCTGTATTTTTCCCAGGCATGAATCCCGTCTGATCTGGGTGAATGAGGGACAAAATACTACGGTTGAGACGGATAGCTAGCACTTTGGCCAAAATTTTTATGTCCGCTTGTAAAAGTGAAATTGGGCGGTAGGATTCTGGAAGATGAGGGTTTTTACCTGGCTTAGGGAGTACTATAATTACTGCCTGGCTAAGGGATTCAGGGAGTGATTTAGTTTCAAAAATATGATTATATAATTTCAATAGTTCAGGGACCAAAACATCTGAGTAAGACGCATAGAAGTCTAATGGTATACCGTCCCCACCAGGGGACTTAGCTGGTGCAAGGGAAGCTATTGCCGCTGCAATTTCATCCATGGTAAGAGGGGCTTCCAGGTCATTCAGTTGGGATTCGGAAATTTGGGGAAAGGCGATATTTTGGAGAAAAGCCTGAGTTTCTTGTGTAGTAGCCGTTACCTTGGAGGAATATAGGTCAGTATAGTACTTCTGAAATTCCTCTGCAACCAGCGTAGTGTCTGTGATTGATTCATTTTTTGAGTTTGTCAAGGTAACCACCACTGGAGGGTTGGTATCCTGACGGGCCAAAAATGCCAGCAATTTACCCGCCCGCTCTCCCTGCTCAAATACCCGCTGTCTAGAAAAGAAGAGTTTCTGCTTAGCCTTTTCGAATTGTAATTGGTCTAGGATGCGGGTTTGGAGCTTAAGCTCAGATGCCTTGGCCTGTGTGGGGTTTGCCTGGAACTCACTCGTTGTTGCTTCTAATTTTTCGGCTGCTTTCTGAATTACTAGTTTAGATGAGGCTTTCAATCTATTTATTCGCGAGGATAGAATGGTGCGGACATGTACTTTAAAAGCCTCCCATACCATACCCACTGAGGCCTTGTCCCTGTTAATATTAAAATAGAATTGCCACTCTTTGGTTATGTCCTCTTGGTCCTGCAAAGCAGACAGCCAAAAGGGATGGAGGCGCCACGTGCGAGGTCCCGTTTTGGGGGCCAAAGTCAATGTGGCCCAGCATGGCGCATGGTCAGACAGAGATCTAGTATGGTAACTCGAGTCTGATAGCATTGGGAGTAATACATCAGAAATTAAGATAAAGTCTATACGAGACAGGGAGGAGTGTGTTGCCGAGAAGCAAGAGTATGCCTGGGTGTTTGGGTGTTTATATCGCCATGTGTCGGTTAGTGAAAATTCTTTCAGAGTGCGACTAAAACGGGTGGTGTTAGGGAGGTGAGCGCTCTGACTCAGCTGTAGTCTGTCCATTTTGGGGTCTAACACAACGTTAAAATCCCCCAACCAAATAGCAGGAATATTAGGGTGTTGCGTCATGTATAGAAGTCCTTCTGTGATCAAGGTGGATTTATAGGGAGGGGGAATATAAAATGCCATAATCAGGTATTGTATGCCCCCTAAGGTGCAATGCAAGAAAATAAATCTACCCTGTGGATCCGTTTGTACTGAGATAATTACAAATGGGGTATTTTTGGCTATTAAGATAGACACCCCCCGGGAGTATGTGTGGTGTGATATGCCCAGCCTATCCAGGGGCGCTTCAACGCGAGTTGAAGTTGACCTGTGGCGTGTGTCTCAACCAGCACGGTTATATCTGCTCTATAGGATTTAAGGCAGCTGAAGACTGCTGTGCGTTTAAATTTGTCCCGGAGCCCCCGTACGTTCCAGGTGAGGAATTTTATATTAGCCATGCAGATCTAGTGGTAAGTGTAGTGAAAGCAGCTGCGGGGTGAAACCTAGGTCACACACCTCCATACTCCAAAGTAGTGTAAAGATGGTTTTATGTCGCGCCCTTGTGAGGCGCCAAGTATAAAACTCCACCATACTGTTTAGTACATCATTGATCTTGTTCTTTAACCTAAATATAAAACTTCCCCTAACCCCCCTCCCTACCCTCAGCCTCCCAAACATGGCTGGGGTATCGTTCCCAAAACTGGTGCCGTTACATGTGGAGAACATATTTTCATTCAAACATGTGTAGTGCACATTAAACTTACTGTCGCCGGCTGAAGCTTATAGGGCAGCGCCGGTTGCAGTTTAACAATTTCCTAATGGGGGCGAACAATCTCTGGTTGTGAGATTAACAGTAGAATGAGTGCAGACCTTGCAGCGAAACGCTGTCAATGAACCACACATATGAGATCGCTCGCCCCGCTGTGGTAATTATAACAAAGAGTTATACTTATAAGAACCAATATTCAATATCATACAATATCTATTGTGGGAGCGAAAGGGGTGGATTGCCCCCCCCCCCCCCAAAAAAGAGAACCATAGCAGCAGGCTCACTGTGCTGGATTAGTGGAGGATAGGTGAACCCCCCCCCCCCCCTCTCCTTAAAGGAGAAAAATAAAAATAAAAAATAAAAAAAAGGGGGGAAAAATGCTACGCTCCAGGATAAGCAGAGTTTCCAGTCATATGTACTCAGCACAAGAGCGGTCTTTACTTGACCCGAACAGTTCAAACGTAGGAGTTCATAAGAGGGGTTGTGAGAGGGAAGTTCAATTGGATATTACACAGTACCTGCTGGCCATCTATTTGCGGGGCGTCTGGTACCAGGAGCCGAAAATTTGTTTTAACGGTCCCGCTATAGCAACATACCAGCAACATGGGTGCATTGTGGATGTCAGGCTTCACTAGGCGAAATAAATGTTACGCAGGCCAGAGGGGTCTGTGTATCAGGTTTAACAGTGTCACTCACGTATTCCAGTTTGCAGGGGTTATCTTCAAGCGGGACGATTCTTCTCCGCGTCTCGTTGATCAATCCATGCAGCTGCTTGCGCCGGATCCTCGAAAAAGTGTACACGGTCCTCACCAGTAATCCGCAGACGAGCAGGGAATAGCATTGCGTACTTTATGTGATGCACTCTGAGGCGACGCTTGATTTCCGAGAATTTTGCGCGCTGTTTCTGGACCTCTGCAGAAAAGTCGGGGAATGCAGATACAAATCCCGACTGAAAGGGAATGTTCCCCTTAACTCTGGCCATTCTTAGGACCGCATCTCTGTCCCTGAAGTTTAATAGCTTCGCTATAAACGTACGCGGCGGTGCACCCTCAGGTGGACGGCGGGCTGGCATACGGTGGGCCCTTTCCACCACGAATGTCGCTGAGAAGGCGTCTCTGCCATATGTTGCGATCAGCAATTTCTCCAAGAAGGTGGCAGGGTCGGGGCCCTCAGATCCCTCCGGGAGACCGATAAACCGGAGATTGGACCTACGGGCCCGGTTCTCGAGGTCATCTTGTTTCTGTGCCAGTTGTTGAACTTGGCGTTGCAGATCCTCTTGAGAGTGCTGCAAAGGGTACAGTGTGTCCTCTGCCCGCCCGAGCCTGGTCTCTGCCTCCGTGACCCGCTCCCGAAGTTTGGTCATGTCATGTCTCAGTAGTGAGATGTCCACCTTCACCTCCTCTATCTTTGTTGTGAGTGTGGACTGGCATAAGGAGATAGCCTCCAGGACTTTTACTGTGTCCGCTGCCTCGTGCTCTGTATGGGGAGCCACATGAGCTGCAGCCGAGGCGCCATCTTGTTCCACAGGGTCCCGTTCCGTCCTCCGGTATCTATCCAGAGACGAGGAGGCTGTATTGTTCCTCTTCGGTGGGGACATGTTGCGGAGGTTACACTATGCTGGTTCTCTCGGTTTTTGTATTGAAAAGTCGGTTTTAGAAGTGCAGGATTTCTATGCCAGGATCTACCACGAGCGGAGCTTCACTCACACACGTCCTATCTCCTCGCCATCCAGGCCACGCCCCCCCCGTAGCTGCTGACTTTTAATAAACACAGAAACGGCTGCAACTCCGCTTTAGTATGAAAAAAGGCAGTGCTGTATTGAAAAGAATGTAATTCATTAGGGTTTACATTCACTTTAATTGTAACATTGAAGTATATTCTCTCCTTCTTAGCGTAGTGATTTATTTTGTATTCATAGTACACACCAATTACACATACATTATAGAGCTACTTTTGTAATATGGAAGCAGTTTCATTGCAGTATAAACTCCCTTCATAATCCCTAAAACACATATAACAGCTTCAAGTTGGTTTACAAAAGGCAAATAGGCTGTTCTTTTTGCAAGGGAAGTCACACTTTGCAAGACAATTTGCCCCAGAGCGTAGTAAATGTGGTGAAGTTACACTTTGCAAAGAATCCTCAATCACGAGGAAGGAAAATGAAAAAAAAAACATTTTTGCCTGCATGTAATTGGATGACCAAAATCAGCAGAACTTCATCTTCACTATGCAAAGAGCAACTTCCCTTGCAAAGTGAAATTTCCCTTGCAAAGTGAACAGCCTATTTGCCTTTAGTAAATCAACCCAACTGAAGGCCTAGGGAGGATATTTTGGCACTATTATTTTACTGAAGTTTTCATTAGCAATATACAAAAACACAACATCACATCTATATTTAACCCAAGATTTCCGAGTCATTGAAGCCCATGGCAGAACCAGAAAAAAAAGTAAATAGACACATTTTCAGTGATCTGATTTTAAGATTAAGTTTGCATATTGTGATTGCACTTTGCCCTGTTTTACCCAACGCAACATCAGTGAACTTGTATTTGCCTATCTAATGTTAGATGGTAAAAATTGTTGAAAAAAGACACAAATCCAACCAGTCCAACCACCAGAGGAAAAAAAACAAAAAACACAACACACACAAATAGAAAACCTTCATATACACTATCCAATACCCACAGTTGATCCAGTAGCCACATTTAAGCCAGAGAAAGGCAAAATAATATAATAAATCATGGTCCAATTTGCTCCAGTGGAGCAAAAAAAATTACCTACTGATCCCCCAAGAGGCAGTCGGATATTCCCTGGATCAACTTTACCTGTAAATATTAGTACCCAGTTCGGGAAGCTTTCCAATTTTAAGGTTAACCCGACTAAATCGGAAACGCTAGAAATTAATAAAAGTAAGCTTATAGATAACTCATATCAAAAACACTTACCATTTATATGGGGAAAAAAAGAACTTAACTACTTAGGAGTCAAAATAACTACATCAAAACAGTCACTGTTCCAGGCGAATTTTATGTCCCTCCTCAATGAAATAAGACAATAGCTCAATAGAATCACACGCGGACAATTATCTTGGGCAGGGAAAATTAACATCTACAAAATGGTAATATTACCTAAAATCACATATAAAATGCAGATGCTCCCAATACCACTCCCCCAAGCATATCTTAAAAGTTTACACACAATGTTTCTTAGATTTATTTGGAGGGGAAAAAAACCTTGGTTAAATTTCACACAGTTAACTAAATTGAAGGATAAGAGAGGGTGGGGAGCACCAGATATCCGTAAGAATTATGAGGCAATTGCCCTGGCACGAGTAATAGATTGGGTTAAAAATAATAACAAAAAACAATGGGTAAAAATGGAAAATAATATTAGCAAAATCACGTTGAATAAGATAATATGGATCCCACCATATTTAAGAAAATGTAGCACTGATACACAGGATATAACCAGACACGCACTCAAAATTTGGGACACATTGCACAAAAGGGAGCATTGGGAGTTTACCTCGCCCCTAATCCCCCTTAAGAATTCAGAATATTTTGCACCGGGTAAGGAGGATTTGTTTGGGAAGTGGATTCTGGAGGAAGACGCTCAACTAAAGGATGTAATGCGACAGGATAAAATATGCACATTTGAGGAACTTAAAGATAGGGGAAATCTGTTAGTGATTGACCCATGGAGGTACAACCAACTAAAACACTTCATTGACTCACTCTCGCAGCCATTTGGATCGACAGACAATCTACTCCCATTGGAGAAAATATGTATGGATAAAAAAAGGAAGGGGGGTTCTCCAAAATATATAAAATATTAATAGAGTTGGGTAACACGGATGCTCCTCCATACATTATGAAGTGGGAGAAGGATCTGGGCAGCAAGCTGAAAGACCCGGAAGTGTGGCAGACACTGAGGAGGGTTAATGCCACCTCGGTCAACTGCAAAATATTGGAGTTGAATTATAAGTGCCTGGCGAGAATGTATATGACCCCTGACAGAGTACACAAATGTCAGAAAGAAACTTTGCAATTATGCTGGAGGGGTTGCAAAGATATAGGGTCAATGGCGCATATTTGATGGCATTGTCCGGAAATTAAAATATTCTGGGGCGAGGTAAGGGGAATAATCAAAGAGATTACCAACATTGCTATCCCGGATGACCCATGGGAATGTTTATTCCACAAGAGCGAAATGCCCACCAAGATGTACCTGAAAACGCTTTTACCTCAGCTTAATAATGCGGCTAAAAGCCTTATACCTAGGTATTGGAAAAAGAAAGGAAGACCCACGATGAGAGAATGGTTTAATAAAATCAATGAAATCCAAAGTTTAGAATATCTCAGGTTTAGTGAAGGGACAAAAATAGAGGTTTTCGTGACGAAGTGGAGGGAATGGGTGGAGTTTAAAGACTCAATAAGAGCAGCCGAGGCTTGGGGTACCTAGCCCAAAAAGCTAGTCAGTGGCAGATGTAGACCAAATGGGTTAGGGCGAGAAGAGAGGATATTGGGGAAGATAAGAGCAGATCAGATTAGGATTGGGAGTGGGGGATTTAATAAGCGAGAGGCGGCAGGGGGGGCGGGCGGGGGTAGCTGGGGGCTGCACCTTAGGATGCGCTAAATACGAGGGCATATCAGTGTAAAAAGGGTATTTCTGTGATATATTTGATTTGTAAAAATGCAGATAAATATTGCCACCATGATGTGATGAAGCGAAGGGATGAGTTTGAATTTTAATAATCTGAAACATGACTCCCGGAAAAATGTCTCGCTGATGTGGCAAAAAAAAAATATTAGTACCCAGTTATATTAATTACATTTAGGAAAGAATCCAGGCCTTTGTTAAAACAATCTACTGAACTGGCCAGAACCAGCACTTGAGGGAGTCTATTCCATATTTTCACAGCTCTTACTGTGAATAAGTCTTTCCTTATTTGGAGATTAAATCTATTTTCCTCCAGACATAAAAAGTGCCCCCCTGGTCTTCTGTGATGACCTTAAAGTGAGTAACTCAACACCAAGTTCACTATATAGACCACTTATGGATTTTCTACATGTTAAAAATATCTCCGCTTGTGCGCATGCACGAGAGCTCCGTGATGTCCGCTTAAGCCCGGGGCTCCACACCACCCCGGACCGACGAGCGGCATAACCCTGGTCACAGCAGGTGGAGGACCCACACGAGCACTCCCCCCGCTTGCGGAACAGCGGGGGCACACGGTGAGATGTCCGCCGCACAAGCTCGCCGAGATTTGGGCCCGCAATTTGCAGCGGTGGCGGCGGATGGGTGCACTAAGATGGCCGCCGACAGTGACACAGCTAGGCCTCACCCAGCCACACAGTACAATGGGAAGGAGCAACGTCCCATACTCACCCGCCCGACCCTGACCTATGCCCAGGCAGCTCAGGGAGGCCCCAGCACGCTTCAGACAGCTCATCAGGGCCTGCAGCAGCACCAAGCCTCACAGGGAGCTCACAGAGAGACACACAGCGGTGAGCAGAGGGAAGATGGCGCTTCTCCCTCAGGCATATCCCCTCAACTCCCCTCATCTGCAGGCACATCACCTGGATACTCATTTAAGGACATTTCTGCTATGCAAGAAGATCTCTTCTCCAAATTCTCTGCTCTTTTAGAGCCTTTCCACTGTTAGCTCTCTAGCCCCTGCAGGGGAACGTTATTTAACAATTGATGTTACACGATATGTTGATACAAATTCTGTATTCTATTTTTTTGTTTTTGCAAAAAACCAATAAAAGATTTTGAAAGTAAAAAAAAAAAAAAAATATCTCCGCTTAACATCCTCTTCTCAAGAGAGAATAAATTCTGTTTAGCTAATCTTTCCTCATAGCTGAGCTCCTCCATGCCTCTTATCGGTTTGGTTGCCCTTTTCTGCACTTTCTCCAGTTCCCCTTTTTTTGTTACTAATGATTTGTACAGGGGCAAAATGATATCATTCTCTCTGGAGTCCATCCCTCTCTTAATAGAAGAAAGGATTTTACTCACTTTGGAAACCACTGCTTGGCATTGCATGTTATTATTACCAAACACCCAAATCCTTCTCCACCATTGATTCCCCCCAGTTGTATCCCCCCCAGTATGTATGGCGCATGCATATTCCTAGCCCCCAAGTGCAAAACTTTACATTAAACCTCATTTGCCACATAGTTTCCCAATTAGACAGTGCATTGAGGTCGGCTTGTAAGTTGGAGACCCTATATCATTTATAAATATATTAAAAAATAAAGGTCCCAACAAGGTTCTACTTACCTCCCCAATAAAGGAAATTAGATTTGTTTGACAACTTCTGTTTCATGAACCTATGCTGTCTGTTGCTTCACTTTTTTTTTCTCACAAAAACTCATCTACTATATGTGGCCTTATATTAAACTCCCCACTATCTTCCCAACTAGTAGTTAAACTAAAATGTCTATAGTTACTTGGTAAAGGCTTTGACCCCTTTTTAAATATGGGCACCACATTGAACTTATCCAAGAGGTGTTGTAGCTTATCCAAGCCACTGCTTCAGTTTTTTCAATAGAGCTAATGAACTGGCTTGGATAAGTTATGAAACCTCTTCAGTTTTACAGAACAAGTCCAATAGTATGCGACTAACTAGATATGCCATGACCTGAATCACTGAGAACCTTTACAGACAACATCAATTACTGCAAACATTATCAAGCAATGTTTTACCTTTGAGTATTAAAAACCCATATTTGAATTTTACAGTTCTACTGCCTCTAGCTACCAGTGTTTTTACTGGTTAATTTAGCTGGGTCTACTTTTAGCCCAGATAACATAGAATGCAGAGTTTACTAATATCCTATACCAGCAAAAAAAAAACCTTTGCATGGGGAGCAGCCCTTTGAGATTATGGCAGGCTGAAATTTGTTTTGGATCATTTAATTGTAGACACAGAGACACAACAATTTGTTTAGCTGATTTATTATGGCACCTTGTGTTCAACATCAAAGGAAACCTGTGCAAGAGAAATACAGGGCTGCCATTGTTGCCCTTCTTCTGAGAATGCTTTTAACCTTGCTTACTCACTGACCCAGAGCAAGCGTACAGATCAGGAAAGTCAGGCCCCTTTCAAACTACTGCGACTTCAAAGTCGCGTGATTTTACCGCAATTTCGCTGCCTCAATTTTGCCGCGATTTTGCTGCAATTTCAGGGAATGCCTGTGTAACTGGCATCAAAGTTGGACCAAAGTAGTGCAGGGACTACTTTGAAGTCGGAACAACTTGAAGTCATACTAATATGAATAGTTGTCATTGGTAATCATGGGGAACGACTTGTCATGCTACTTTGCAGTCCCAAATCGTGGGACAAGTTGTACAAGTGTGGATACAAGTTGGCACACATGTTTTGGATCAGAAACCATTGAAGCCATTATCAGCATGACACCCCGAGAATTAACATTTTATTAAGAAGAGGCTAGCAAAGGCAACCTCCCTACTTCTTTAGTGCAAGTTTTTGTTTTGTTTTGTTTTTGTTTTTTTAGGCCTCTGTGTATTAATGCTGACCAGAACTAAGTTTTTTGCAGATTTGGTTTGTAGTTGCCTGTGTATTTGTTTCTCTGTGCACACTAAAAGAAACAGAACAATATTTTTAAAAAAATGATAAAAGTTAACTAAATGTTAAAAATAGTTATTTTTTCACAATCTTTGATAGTTTGTCAGCTTATTTTAATTTGACTGATTGAGGTTTATTTATATTCTACAATATAAAAGTCTTCTAAGTGATCAAGACAAATTAAAATTATTAAGGTAGCCAAGTTAGTCATAAGGTTATTGTCTGTTTTTCTGAGCATCCACAAATATATGATCTCTGGTTATGAAATAATTATTCCAAATTAATATTGCATTGACAAATATTCCTTTAAATTCCACTTGTACAACATTTTTTTTGTTGAAATGTTCAATATCAAATGTGCATCAGAGCATTTTGCAAATGTTTGATTTGTCTTATTGACTCTATGGAGAATAATGCAATTCAGGAATCTAAATGATTGTGACCCATACATTATGGAAAAAAAATCTGCAAATATATTTTTAGGTGAATGTGTGTCAAAGAATGTAATGTCATCAGCATACCAGGATCTCCAAAAATGTGTCCAAAACTTTAATCAGCGATCACATAATTACAGCAGAAATCAACGTTTTGTCGCCACGCAGGACCCCTTCATCAGGCATGTGACGGTGTCAGTTGCCTGTTTTATGAATCTATTTGCTCATCGCTAGCCTAATACACTGCATCACATTAACACATTTCCATATATTTTCCAAGCTGTCTGGCCTCTTCCAATTACTTTCTTAAAAATGTTTTAAAAACAACTGAAACATACCCACGTACAGTTTCCTCTCTATCGCAACTGTATATCATGCATTTTTACTGCAGATAGGCTTGGCCCACTGACATATTGATTTCTTTCAAAAGTTTTCTAGCTGATGAGTATTTCAGTTTGTTTAAAGCAGAACTCCAGGAAAAAACTTTTTTCCATGTCCTTTTGCTGATCACCTACCTTTACCAACTATGCCATCCACCTTCTTCTGAGCTCTGTAGTTCTTCTGTAGCAGCCTGATGGTTTTGCAGAAAAGCCGTTTATCTCCATTGATTTCCTGTTCGGAGGGGTCTCATAGACCCCAGTCTGTACTGCCCATCGAGGTGGTTTCCTCTCCTTCTCCTCTGTTCCCTGCCAGCACCGCCCCCAATCTGCCCACCCCCCCGCCACTGCCGTCGCCGCCCGCCCGCTGCCATCTCTCAGTGCAGAGTGGAGATCGTTAACAGACATCAGCCGGATGACAGAGTGGAGATCTCCGGCTGTGACAGATCTTGTATGTGAAACACCCACCATAACGTCCCGTCTCTTGGACCGGCTGCCAGTCCAGGAGGCGGGATGTTACGGCGTGTGATTCACATACAAGATCTGTCACAGCCAGAGATCTCCACTCTGTCATCCGGCTGATGTCTGTTAACGATCCCAGCGGGTCTGCACATATGGACACTGATGGGCACAAATGAGACCGCACTAAGAGGCACAGATGAGGCTGCACTGATGAGGCTACACTTATGGGCACTGAGGTGGCACTGATGAGGCTGCACTTATGGGCACTGATGAGGCGGCAATGATGGGCACAGATAGGTGGCACTGATAAGCTGCACTGGTGAGACCGCAGTGATGGGCACAGATAGGCGGAACTGATGGGCACAGATGAGACTGGACTGATAAGCTGCACTGATGGGCACAGATAGGCTGCACATGATAAGCACTGATAAGGTTGCACTGATGAGGCTGCACTAAGGCGGCACTGATGAGGCTGCACTGATGGGCACTGATGAGGCTGCACTAACGCGGCACTGATGAGGCGGCAATGATAAGCTGCACTGATGAGGCTGCACTAAGGCAGCGCTGATGAGGCTGCACTTATGGGCACTGAGGCGGTACTGATGAGGCTGCAGTTATGGGCACTGATAAGCTGCACTGATAAGGTGGCACTGATGGGGCTGTACTTATGGGCACTGATAAGCTGCACTGTGGCAGCACTGATGAGGCTGAACTTATGGACACCGATAAGCTACATTGATGGGCAATGATGAGGATGCACTGATAAGGCAGCACTGTTATGCTGCACTGATGGGCATTGATAAACTGCACTGAGGTGGCACTGATAAGCTGCACTGATAAGGTGGCGCTGATAAGCTGCACTGATGAGATTGCATTTGTGGGCACTGATGAGACTGCACTGATGGGCCCTGAGTTGGCACTTATGGGCACTGATGGGCACTAAGGAGGCTAATTGGGCACTAAGGCTACACTTATGGGCACTGAAAAGCTGCACTGATGGGCACTGATAAGGCAGCACTGATATGCTGCACTTATTCGCACTGATATGCTGCACTGATGAGGCTACACTTATGGGCACTGATGAGGCTACACTTATGGGCACTGATGAGGCTGAACTTATGGGCACTGATAGGCTGCACTGATAAGCAGTGAACACTGTCCACTGCTTTACTGACACTGTCCACTGCCAAATATCTGTAGGAGGGGTTTCCACCATCCCTGCAAAGTTTGCAGTCATTTTTTATGTCTTATTTTCAGTATGATGTGTATTATATGTGACATTACATATCACAGAGACCAGTATTGTGGTAATATTGAAGCTTATTGAGATTTCCATACATTAGAGGGTTCCACCATTGCGTTATTGATTAGTAAGTTAGCGCTGCACTTTTTTTTTTTTTTTCTCATTCCGAAATTTACTTGTGCCACATGCTGATGTAAAGCAGCATGGTCGGTCCGGCTCTTTCTGTGTTGCGGCTAGGGATGTGCTCATACACCATACAAGCGCTGATTGCTGTTAGAAAGATCTCAAGGCTACAGCAGGAGTAGGAATATTTATAATACTAAATTACAGCAGAGTGCAGTGTGTATAATATATAATTATGGGAATGTGTCTACAGCTCAGTAATGATTACATAAACATACCTCCCAACATTTTGAGATGGGAATGAGGGACACCTACTAGCAAATGTATGTAGGCATAGGACATGCCCCCTGCCACACCCCTTAAAGGAGAAATAACCAAAAAATAGGTTAAATAATTAAATAAATGCTTTTTTTTACCACTATTATTCCTTTATATTGGCTTTTAACATTTACAAATGCAGCAATTTAGAAATCAGATGAAAGGTTTAGCACTGGGAAACACTTTTTGAAAGATAAAAAGTGCATTTTATATACAACTATATAGATCAGACCAAAATGAGGGACAAATGAGGGGGAAAGAGGGACAGAGGGACATTGCTCCAAATCAGGGACAGTCCCCCAAAGTCAGGGACAGTTGGGAGCTATGCATGAAGCAAGTAAGGACAATATGTTTATCTCCTGTTGTGGCTGGAGGGGGAGAGCACAAACATGCAAACATTTATAAAGCTGCAACCTACCTATCCTGCTGTGTGTTATTGAGTAGTATGACTGGCTGCAGAATGAGGGGCATGATTTATGTTGAAGTGGGCTTGTTCACATTTAACATGTGCAGGCCTAGTGTACCCTCCCACATTCTCTCCAATTCCCAAAGATTCATGGGAAGTGTAGTTTGATTATGGTGTAGAGAGAGAGGAGAGGAAATGATGTAATCACTGTGCTAACAGCTCCTCCTTGGCAGAATACATGCTACATTTTTTCAATTATATGGCTGACTTCCTGAAAATTCAATTAGACTGTTTTCTTCAATGGTAAGGAATTTCACAAATGTAATAACTGTTTAGTGTTTTGTGTAGGGGGTGTACTAATGGGGCATTCTTTGTCAATCCCGGGGGTTCTGCTTTAAATAAAATGAAATAGCAGTCAAATGCATGACAGGTAGCTTCTGTTTTCCTCTGCAGAGCACATTGCTAGCTGTTACTTGATCTTCCTCTCATTTTGATAATGATGATAATTGAGTCTTGATAATAGTAATTACCTGTATAAAATTGGGTTGTATACGGTTAATGATTTAATTATTCTAGATTAATACAGAAATATTAGAATGGTGAATACAAAAAGGTCCCTTCCCCACTTTCTTTTAGCATGGAGAACAAATAGTTAGATCTGATCATTGTTTCTTTTTCTGCAAAGAAATGGCAGTAGCAGATAATGATGGCTTCTACATTGTCACTGCAAAGTTGAACTTTAGGCCAACAGCTAAATGTACCAATGAAAGATATATCAGTACAGCATCACCTGTCAAAGGATTTGTTGTTGTGTTACACTATGTGATTTATAATGCTCTGTGTCTTTAAGATTTGTTCCCTCTGTCTATCTGAACTCTTTCTCTCACCGTAGTTCTGTATATTCTCCTCCCCTTCCTCTCTCTGATTCATTGTGCGCAGTATACCTCATTGCTGTAACATCTTTACATGTGACTTACAACTGCAACGTTTTTCTACCTATGAATATCCATCATTAAACGGAACATTCGAGAGGATTCATCGTCTGTCTTTCCATACAGTGAGTTATTCATTGAGTTAAGCTGCCTGAATTGATGCAAGGGATAAATAGATCACCAGGTCATGTAAGCTCTATGTGAAGCTGAAGATAATATTTATAGCCTTGTAGTTGAGTCAGAACAGTAGAAAAACGAAGTTCCACAGCTTAATTACAAGATTTCTGCATACAGTACTGTTACAGACAAAATTTACTGCCCTCATTGCAAGAAAGATTGAGTCAGCAGCACATGAAATCTTCATAACCTCAAACCAGGCTGCAGGGTGTCATATTACAGCACACAGATCCTGCCTGCTTATCACTGAGACATTCTCTGCCTGTGTCAGCCATGAGTTACCACAGCTCTCAATATGAATACACAGCCACTCCAACACAAGACACTGAGCCAACTGACTTACCCAAACGCTCAGTCAAACCCACCTGGAAAGTGATGGAGAATTATGAAGCCTTAAGAACTGAATTGTTTAATAGCTTGAAGCTAATTTGGGACAGGATTGCCTTTGAATCAAATACAGTGTCTGTTGAAGGTGAATTACTGACACTAGAGGGCGCCATTAAACAACTCTCTATCTCTTATGAGCTCTATCAGCTTACCAGTGACAAGTTCATTAATGTCTTACAAAATATGAACACAGAACTTTCACTCAAGGAATTAAAGAATTTCAAGGCTCTTAATCTGGAAAGAGACAGTTTTATCCAGCAAACTAAATTAAAGGCAGAAGCAAAGTTAAAGCTGATACAGGACACTGCATCTCACAGATCTGTTTCCACCAGACATTCTAAAAGGTCTTCTAGAAGTCATAGTTCAAGATACTCAACACTCAGTGAACGACTTATTAGTGCCCGCGCTGAAGCGGAAGCCAGCAAGGTGCAGGTCGCATATGCAGAAAAAAGAGCAGAGTTGGAAACGGAGTCAGTGCTTCAGACCACACGTAAAAGAGCAGAGTTCGAAGCTCACACAGCACGTCAAAGAGCAACTATAGAAATCCTAAATGAACAGTGTAAACATGACGCAGCTATGGCAAGGCTAATGCCGCGTACACACGGTCGGACTTTTCGTCTACAAAAGTCCAACGGACGCTGACGGACTAAAGCTGGCTGGTAATCCGATCGTGTGTGGGCTTCTCCGGACTTTCAACTGACTTTTTTAGCCTCAAATCCGACGTACTTTAGATTTGAAACATGCTTCAAATCTTTCCGACGGACTCGAGTCCGGTCGAAAAATCCGCTCGTCTGTATGCTAGTCCGACGGACAAAAACCCACGCTAGGGCAGCTATTGGCTACTGGCTATGAACTTCCTTATTTTAGTCCGGTGTACGTCATCACGTAAGAATTCGACGGACTTTTGTGTGATCGTGTGTAGGCAAGTCTGTTCGTTAGAAAGTCCGCCGCAAGTCTGTCGAAAGTCCGCCAAAAGTCCGTCGAAAGTCTGTCGGACAGGCTGTCGGACTTTTGTAGCTGAAAAGTCCGACCGTGTGTACGCGGCATTAGAGTTTTAGAGCAAGCTATCAGTGCAGACGAAGGTGCAAGTGAGAAAGACAGCATCAACCTAAACATAGCAGATATGGAAGATCCCCTCAAACGCACTAAAGACTATGTCCTAAGCCACTGCAGTATACACTCCATTGTCTCCAATGCTCCTGGCAACTTAGAAACTCCTTCACAGCTCCAAGTTAAAGAGGTTCCAGCAACTTCCTGCATGCAAAATCACTCCAATGCATTTCCTGCCTGCCTACCTAACCGTCCTTCTTATGCCACAGAGCATCAGAGCAAGCTGCAAGCAAGTCATCAATTTCCTGTCATCGGTACAGTCAACGTACCATTGGAACAACCGACTTCAAGCAAGCAACTCACCTGAACGCATCTGCTGCACCATATTTACCTGTGTCCTTTAACAATAATGTCAAAGATAGTGCAATCAGCACCGTTCAGCCAACAGCATCTCACATAAAGGCAGAGACAACTGAGACAGCAGAGTTTGTGAGGTACATACTTCGCAGAAAGCTCACAAAGACTGGTCTTACAAGTTTTGATGACCAACCTGAGAACTACAGAAGTTGGAAATGTGCTTTCAGAACTGTAATCAGCGATCTTGGCATTACAGCGGCTCAAGAATTGGATCTCCTGATTAGATGGCTTGGTCCTCTATCTGCTTCACGTGTTAAGCCATTAAGATCAGTTTTCATGGACAATCCTACAGCAGGCCTCACAGCTGCATGGGAGCGACTAGAGCAAAGTTATGGCAGTCCAGAAGCTATAGAAAATGCCTTGTTCATGCGCCTGGAAACTTTCCCAAAGATATCTGGTAAGGACAACAAGGAGTTCCAGAGACTGAGTGACCTTCTCCTTGAGCTTCAGCTAGCCAAGGCAGACCCAAAACTACCCGGACTCAGTTACCTTGACACTGCAAGAGGGATAAACCCAATTGTCTCCAAGCTCCCGTATGGTGTACAATAGAAATGGTCTGCACTAGGATCATCATACAAAAAAGAGAACAAGGTTTCCTTCCCACCATTCTCTTTCTTCTGCAACTTCATCAGGAGAATCGCAGAGACCAAGAATGATCCAAGTTTTTCCTACGGTGAGTACAGTCTCTTCTCACCATTTCCTAAGAGTACCAGTCTTCAGGGCAACTATAGAAGCCGTAGAGGCCCAGTATCCGTGAAAAAGACTGACATCCTTCCCACTCCTACCACAGTTGTTGCCACGGACAGACAGAGTAGGAAGATTGAAAACCCTAACAGAGAGTGTCCCATTCACAAGAAGCCACACCCCCTCAAAAAATGTATCGGCTTTAGGAAAAAGCCTCTTGAAGAGCGTAAGGAGCTTTTAAAGACATTTAGGGTATGTTTCAGGTGCTGTGCTTCTACCGAACATTTTGCAAGGGACTGTAATGTATCCATCAAGTGCATAGAGTGTGGCTCCGAAGAGCATGTGCAAGCCCTACATCCGCTTGAGCCCAGCTCTGCACAACCTGCTAACTCTCCTCCCAGGTTAACGCATGGCGGGGAGAATACAGACCAAGTGCCTAATTCTACCATCATTTCTTCATCCTGCACTGAAGTTTGTGGAGAAGACCGCTGCGATAAGTCCTGTGCTAAAATATGCTTGGTGAACATATACCACAAGGACCAACCAGAAAAGACTCTAAAAGCCTATGCTATCTTAGACGATCAGAGCAATAGATCGCTTGCAAAATCAGAACTGTTTAATCTATTTGAAATAAAAGGAGAAGCTCATCCTTACACCTTGGGTACCTGTAGTGGAACTACAGAGGTTTCTGGAAGAAGGGCTCATGGACTCATGGTATCTTCTCTCAAAGGTAACTTGCAATTACCTCTACCTACTCTTGTCGAGTGCAATCAGATACCCGCTAACAGGGAAGAAATCCCTACTCCAGCTGCTGCTTTCCATCACCCTCACCTGAAGGTAATAGCAAATGAGATACCGCCGCTTGACAAAGATGCTCAGATCCTTCTTCTGTTAGGAAGAGACATTCTAAGAATTCACAAGGTACACAGACAAGTCAGTGGACCCCCAGATGCCCCGTTTGCTCAGCGCATGGATCTAGGGTGGGTCATCATAGGCAACGTCTGTATAGGCAAAATGAAGAGACCTACCAACATTTCGTCATTCAAGACAAATGTTCTGCCAAATGGCCGAAACACTTACTTTGAGCCATGCCCACATCACTACTGGGTGAAAGAGAAGATAGCCAGCCACGGATGGCAACATGGTATCTCAGGTAACACAAGCCCTTTCTCCTACCACGATGACGACTTCGGCTCTACAGTGTTTAATACAACCAGTCAAGATGACATACTGGCTCCTTCAATGGAAGACAAAGAATTCATCAAGGTAATGGACAATGAGTTCTTTCAAGACGACTCCAATAACTGGGTAGCACCCCTACCTTTTCGTCTCCCAAGAGAGAGACTGCTCAACAACATGCTCCTTACAGGGCCTAACTTGAACAACAGTCTAATAGGAGTCTTGATTCGCTTCAGACAAGAACCTGTAGCAGTTATGGCAGACATTCAACAGATGTTTCACTGCTTCATTGTCAGAGAAGACAACAGAAACTACCTCAGGTTTCTATGGCACAAAGACAATGACATCCACAAGGAAGTTATAGACTTTCGAATGAAGGTACATGTCTTTGGTAACAGTCCTTCTCCTGCAGTGGCAACTTATGGGCTAAGGAGAACAGCTCAGACTGGAGAAGAAGAATATGGATCTGATGCTCATCAGTTTGTTGAAAGAAACTTCTACGTTGATGACGCACTCAAGTCTTTTCCAACCGCTAAAGAAGCGATTGATCTCCTCACCAGAACAAAGGAGATGCTGGCTACAGCAAACCTTAGACTGCACAAGATTATATCCAACAGCCAGGAACTTATGAATGCCTTTCGCTCTGAGGACTATGCCACCTGTCTAAAAAACCTTGATTTGGGTACAGATGTGCCTCCTGTACAGCGAAGTCTGGGTTTGTTGTGGAACATCGAACATGACACATTCACCTTCCAAGTGTCAACTTATGACAAACCCTTCACTAAGAGAGGAGTCCTGTCGGTGGTGAATAGCATCTATGACCCACTCGGTTTCCTTGCTCCAGTTACCATTCAAGGTAAAATTCTGCTAAGACAGTTATCTACTGAGAACATAGACTGGGATACTCCCTTACCTAGTGAGAATCAACACAAGTGGGAAAGGTGGAGACATTCTTTGAAGTCACTAGGAAAACTTCAGATTTCCAGTTGCTATGTTCCAGGTTCTATTTCAACTGTTTACCGGAGGGAAATTCATATTTTCTCAGATGCATCAGTTGAAGCTATTGCTACAGTAGCCTATTTAAAGACCTCTGAAATGAATGGGGAATCACACTGTAGTTTTGTCCTAGGCAAGGCAAAACTCACTCCCAAACCTGCACATACCATACCAAGACTCGAACTTTGTGCAGCCGTGTTAGCAGTAGAAATTGCCGAAGTCATACGAAGTGAAATGGACACTAGAATTGATTCTTTCACCTTCTGTACAGACAGTAAGGTAGTACTTGGTTACATATACAACCAAACAAAACAGTTTCATGTGTATGTCAGCAACAGGGTTGAACGTATTAAGAGATTCTCCCTACCAAGTCAATGGCATTACGTTCCCACTGAACTCAATCCAGATGACTGTGGGACCAGAGCCGTGTCATCTGATGTTCTGCTGGACAACTTATGGCTGTCACCTCCAAGCTTTTTTTGTGAGGAGTCATACTCACCCCCTATCGACTCCATGTTGCAGACTCACAAGTCTTTACCACTCACCCATGATACTTTGTCTACCTTTCTCGCTGAAGTGTGTGCTATGGTGAACGCAAGACCTTTAGTGCCGGTATCTTCAGATCCTGATGCTCCAGTGATCACAGAGGACACAGAGGGACACAGTTGGGGGTGGAGGACACAGGGGGACACCTTGGGGGTGGAGGACACAGGGGGTCACTGTGGGGGGTGCAGGACACCATGGGGGTGGAGGACATAGTGGGGGTGGAGGACACTGTGGAGGTGGAGGACAGAGGGGGACACAATGGGGGGTGGAGGACACAGAGGGACACAGTGGGGGGTGGAGGACACAGGGGGACACCTTGGGGGTGGAGGACACAGGGGGTCACCGCGGGGGTGCAGGACACCATGGGGGTGGAGGACACAGTGGAGGTGGAGGACAGAGGGGGGGACCATGGGGGGTGGGGGACAGAGGGGGACACCATGGGGGGGTGGAGGACACAGTAGGGGGTGGAGGACAGAGAGGGACACTGTGGAGGGTGGAGGACACATTGGGATGTTTAGGACCGAGGGGGACAGCATGGGGGGTGGAGGACCCAGTGGGGGGTGGAGGACAGGGGGGGAACAGCGTGGGGGCTGGATGACAGAGCGGGACAGCGTTGGGGCTGGAGGACAGAGGGAAACAGCGTGGGGGGGAAACAGGAGAGTAAAACAGGCCACCTACTTCTGTACTGGCTGCCTCTGCTCCCCCCTCAACAGTGATGTTGATAGCATACAGCCTCACCCGATGCCTGCAATTAGACCTCTCATGGCGTGCTGCTCTCTGCCGGCCTCTCTGCTTTTCTCGTCCGTCCAGGATGCAGACATGTACAAGCACCTGGGGTGGATGGGGGGGAGGGGCCGGCAGGGAACAGCACGCTGTGAGAGGTCCTATTGCAACTCCTTCCAGTGCTAGTGTTGCTAGGTGCTTGTGTGGGCTCTTGATGTATTTCCAGTTACTGTACTGTGTACCCTGCACAGTTGCACCTACAGTATAGCTACCTGAAGCCAGGTGCTTGTGTAGGCTCTTGATGTATTTCCAGTTACTGTACTGTGTACCCTGCACAGTTGCACCTACAGTATAGCTACCTGCAGCCAGGTGCTTGTGTAGGCTCTTGAAGTATTTCCAGTTACTGTACTGTGTACCCTGCACAGTTGTACCTACAGTATAGCTACCTGAAGCCAGGTGCTTGTGTGGGCTCTTGACGTATTTCCAGTTACTGTACTGTGTACCCTGCACAGTTGCACCTACAGTATAGCTACCTGAAGACAAGTGCAGGTGTTCTCATACTAATAATACTACAGGCAGGAAGTTGATTCTGCTAGCTGCAGTATAATCGGTATATATATATATATATATATGCATCCCAGTTTTGTGCAGCTACATCTCACTACAGGCCAATAGTATGTCTGGAAGGCCAACAAGGAGAGGCAAGACAGTCACAAGCCAATAAAAGAGGACAAGCAGGCTCTGTGTCTAGAGGCAACAGTGCTGGTTGTGGACATGGTGCATCCTCATCAGCACGTGGCCGTGGGACACGCTTGGCTTTTTTTTCGACAGCTGGCCAAGTTGAGCCGCAACATGCGGATGACCCAGCTGTCCCAATCCTCCTCATCCTCTCTCACCCAGGCTCAGGGTACTTTGTCTGACAAAGCAGCTGCCAACGCGGCCTCTTCCCTCGGCTCAATGGCATCAGTGACTCCTTCCCTAGCCCCACCATGTCCTCCTGAGAAGTCCTCCGAACTGTTTGACCACAGTGTTGGGTACATGCTCCAGGAGGATGCCCAGCGTTTTGAAGGCTCCGATGATGGTACTCAGCTAGAGGAAGGCAGTAACATGAGCCCAGACAGAGGGGGTGCCCAAGAAGGACAGCAATCTGGCAGTCATGTTCCCCCTGCTGCAGCATACTGCCAGGAATGGTGGTTTGTGACAATGGCACCAACCTCCTCTCTGCACTCCGACAGGGACAACTGAACCATGTGCCCTGTTTGGCTCACGTCCTTAACTTTGTGGGGCAGTGGTTCTTGGCAGGTACCCGGGCTTACAGAATGTCCTGAGGCAGGCAAGGAAAGTCTGTGTGCATTTCCGCCGGTCATATAATGCCAGTGCTCGGCTGGCTGACCTCCGAAAGGAATTTATCCTGTCCAAGAACCGCCTAATCTGTGACATGCCCACCAGGTGGAACTCAACGTTGGCCATGTTGCAGCAGCTGCACACGCAGCAGAGGGCCATCAATGAGTACCTGTGCGACTATGGCACCAGGACAGGGTCAGAGGAGCTTGGTTTTTTTTCCCCACGCCAGTGAGCCATGATCAGGGATGCATGCACTGTCCTGTCACCATTTGAGGAGGCCACGAGGATGGTGAGCAGTGACAGTGCATGCATCAGTGACACTGTCCCCCTTGTCCACCTGGAGCACACGCTGTGTGGAATAATGGACAGGGCACTTGAGGCAGAACAGAGGCAGGGAGAGGAGGACTTCCTCAGCCCTCAAGGCCCCCTTTATCCAGACAGTGTTCCAGCGTGCCCACCGATCACACAGGAAGAGGACGAGGAGGAGGATTGTGTCAGCATGGAGGTGGAGCCTGACACTCAGCATCAGCAGCAGACTTTAAGGGATAATTTACAGTCCCAAGAAACCCTTGGACTTGTATGTGGCTGGGGGGAGGTGGCTGCGGATCATGTCGTCCTTAGTGACCCAGAGGACTCCAGACCGAATGCCTCAGCAAACCTATGCTGCATGGCCTCCCTGATCCTGCAAAGCCTGCGGAAGGATCCTCGTATTTGTGGTATCAAGGACAGGGATCGTTACTGGCTGGCAACCCTCCTTGATCCTCGTTACATGAGTAAGTTTGCAGACCTTATCTTGCCGTCACAGAGGGAGCAAAGGATGAAACATCTTCGGGAGGCCTTGCAGAAAGGTCTGTGCAACGCGTTCCCAGAGACTGGGAGGTTACAAACTCCTGTTCCTGGACAACGTGTTGCCGAGGCTTCGGTCAGTCAAAGAAGGAGCGGTGGAGAAGGTGGCCATCTGACCGATGCGCTCAGACAATTTTTTAGTCCGCAGCCGCAAGGTATAATTGGTTCCAGCAACCATCGCCAGCGTCTGTTTTACATGGTGCAGGAATACCTAGGGGCAAGATTTGACTTGGACACCTTTCCCACCGAAAATCCTCTGGGTTACTGGATCTTGAGGATGGATCACTGGGCAGAGCTTGCACAGTATGCAATTGAGCTACTGGCCTGTCCTGCATCCAGCGTTGTTTCGGAACGCACATTCAGTGCTGCTGGAGGCTTTGTAACCGATCACATTGTTCGCCTGTCCACTGACTCGGTCGATCGACTGACCTTCATAAAAATGAATCAGTCTTGGATCACCACCAGATACCAAGCACCTGATGCTGATGTAACCGAATAAATGAAATGTCAGATCCCTTCAAGACTGCCTATGTTGATGCTGAGTGACTATCCTGTTATGCTGAGTGACTATCCTCTTCCTCCTCAATGATCATGCTGATAGCTTGCTAGAATATTTTTGTTTCTGGGCGCCGCCACCAGTGGCTAAGGCCCAATTTTTCAGACCCTGTTTAACAGGGGTGTGTAATTACAATTTTTGATGCAATTCTTTGCAGCAGGGCTCGTTCCTGCACTCCAACTAGAGTATCTGTGAGGGGTTGCAGTGTTGTGGCACCAGCACCAGTGCCTAAGGCCCAATTTTTCACACTATCTATTGCAGGAAACAAAGTACAGGTACGTTATTTCGCGCAATAGAGCGGCCTGCCGCAGTATATATGGGCGGTCTTTAAGCGGTTAAAGTACCTTTTTTTTATTAGTAAAATAGACAAAGTAAAATTAATTTTTTTTTTTTTTGCTTTTAAGTGTAAATGTGAGATCTGAGGTCTTTTTGACCCCTGATCTCACAATAAAGAGGACCTGTCATGCTTATTTCAATTACAGGGAATGTTTACACTCCTTGTAATAGGAATAAAAGTGATCAACATTTTTTTTCTAAAGAGACAGTGTAAAAATAAAAAGTAAAACAAATAAGAAAAATATTGTTTTTTTTTAAGTGTCCCGTTCCTCCGAGCTCACGCGCAGAAACGCATATGTAAGTCGCACCCACATATGTAAACGGTGTACAAACCACACATGCGAGGTATTGCCGTGATCGTTAGAGCAACGCTGTATCCTGGCCTAGGCCGACAAGACCCAGGCCTAGGGCAGCACTTTGCAAGGGGGGCAGTACCAAAAGAGTCCACACCAGCTTGCGCTACACTGTTAGTGTAGCACCAGTCTTATGGAGCGGACTGGGCTGAGAGGCAAATTAGTCTAGCGCCCCCATAAAGCATCCGTACTCCTTCCGTTATGCGGGCGGCCGGCATTCCGCAACTGTTGGGGGGGGGGGGCGCTTCTAATTTTGGCTGTTCTGTCATCCTGGACCACAAACATTCCTCACTGTGCTATATGTTTTCTACTGCACCATTGGCATGGTTATATCTTCTTAGTCCTCTCCATAAAATTATCAGAAATTTGTGCTTAAAGTAGAACTATAGGCAACACTTTTTTTTTCCATTTTGGATAGAGTAAGGGAGGGTTATAACCCCTGTCAGTGTATTTTTTTACCATTTCTGTCCCATTGCAGAGATTTACCTTCACTTCCTGCCCCATAGCCAAACAGGTAGTGAAAGAGAAATCTATGCAAATTAGGGGAATCCATTGCTCTTCGCCCCCCAGGCCCTTTAGAACTAGTGTCCCCACTCGAAAATTTCAGGGCGGGTCTTAAACAGCAAGGAGTGTGGCCTTGACAGAATTTTGACAGAAATTAGGGGGTGCACGAGTTTAGTCAGGCCTAGGGCAGCTCAAGACCTAAATACACTACTGCGTTAGAGCGAAAGCAATAATTCTAGCACAAGGCCTCCTCTGTAAAAAAAAAATTAAAGTGTCACCTATGGAGATTTCTAAGTACCATAGTTTGTCGCCATTCCACGAGCGTGCACAATTTTGAAACATGACATGTTGGGTATCTATTTACTCTGCATAACATCCTCTTTCACATTATATAAACAAATTGGGATAACTTTACTGTTTTTTGTTTTAATTTTTTTTTTTTTTATTGCGTTTGAATTACCACTGCCCAAATACAGTGTGACATAAAATATTGCAAATACCATTTTATTCTCTAGGGTCTCTGCTAAAAAATATAAATAATAGTTGGGGGTTCTAAGTAATTTTCTAGCAAAAAATACAAATTTAAACTTTTCACCACTAGTGAATAATCATTTTCCTGTCTCTGGGTGGCTACATTATTGCAGTTGAGAACAGATTAGCTCTTTGATTGGAGTGGGAATTTAAGAATATCTGTTACAAAGAATTTAAAACTATAAAGGGAAGAAAAATGTACTTTTCAATTTAAAGTAAATTCTAATAGCTTTCTAAATAATTTGAGGAACAATATCTTCGTGATGGCCTCGGCAGAAGAAGAGCTGTAGAGAAATAAATTGTTTTCCTTATATAAATTACCAAGATAAACCACTTCAAATAGAATAGGGTTTAGAATCTGGAGGCAAACCAGACGATGGAAGGAAAACAAGTGATAAGCAATTACATTGCTATATTTGGTTTTACTGTGCTCAGTGTGCTTAATAACTGCAGGATAATTGCTTAATGTTTGCATTTCTAGACTAAAAATAGATATAAAACTGTACATCTATTTACCTGTGCAGATTTTAAATTGATGCTGTATAAACAGGACTGTGTGGGCACAGGGAGTCTTGCTACATTTTAGGAAAGCTGAGAGCTGAAGGTTCTTGTATATGCTTCTGCAAGCCATTTATTAACATGTTTATTGAAAAAAAATTGAGGGGGGGGGGGGATGTTAGGTGTTTGCTTTACAAAGGAAGATGTCACTGATAATGCTATTACTTTATTACTATTGGAAACACTTCACGCACGAGTAGGTTTCTTCATTATGTAAAAAGTGTGTTAATCCCTTGGCCCCCGGGCCATACCCAAATATGGAGCCTCTTGGGGCCTTGTGCTTAGTGCAGAGGGGGCCGCATATTTGTGTGAATTGTTGCCAATACACCTGTGCCGAGAGTGCGTGCGCTGCATGCTCCCAGCAAAGTTACCATTGCCTAACCGAAAGCTCCTTATGGCTCCTTGCGATTGGGAGTTTTCGGATCACGTGACCGCCGTGACAGCCAATAACAGTGGTCATGTGGTCTTAAGCCCCGCCCCGCCTCCCGGCATCATAAACCTCTTAAAGGGCCAGGAGGCACCCACGCTAAGAGGTTAAAGGAATAAGCAACAAAAGTAATTTTTGACCTCCATTTTTGTTCTTCAGTTAAAGTAGTAATAAACCAAAAAGCAAACATTTTATTATATTTCAGTTCACCAATTCTTAAATATGATGGCTGTACTCGTTTTAGGCTTTCTTTCCTTTATTTTCAACTGTCATCCTGTCAGTAAGTGTTATTTTTCAAAAGAACAAGCTGTTCTGCAGATTGTATCAGTTACAGAGACAAACCATTTACCAATGACAAGGGTACTTACATTGACCAGCTTTTATTTACATATGTAAAACCCTTTTCTCAAAAGGAAAGAAAAATCTTTGCTGTAATTACTTATAAAGTGTTAGCTGGAGTTTGGTTTCAATGTGTTAGTTACATAGTTACATATAGTTACATAGTTAGTAAGGTTGAATAAAGACACCAGCCCATCCAGTTCAACCTGAGTGAGTGTGGGTGCGTGTCTACAATTATAGTAAGTATAGTAATTATAGTGTATTTAAATCTTTACATCTGTACATCTAAACCCCCCAACCACCATATTGACAATGCCGCTGTCTAAAGGTGCCCCCTGTGCTACTTCATCCAGAGTGGGGGCACTCTACTACTAAAGGTGTGTCACTGGCCAGATAACCAGGTGAAAACAGGTGCAAAAAGCATACAAAAAGAAAATGAATGCAGCCACCACATCTAATGCTTGGTAAGATGTAACGTATTAAATTTTTGGTTTTAGGTTTTAAGCTGGCCATAGATGGATCAAAATGCCGCTGTTTCAGCAGGCACTGTCCGAATTTCAGTCCTTCTATAGCTATTCCCATTCAAGAGGATTCGATCAAGTGATCAACTCCTTTCGAGCAGGACTGCCAGAAAATTTGAGTTTACGTATACTGCCAATTGAAGTCCTGCTGTCAGAACACAATAGCGCAGTAGAGAGGATTTTCCTATCCCCCTTGAACATGTGGATGGGGCAAACGTTTTTTTTAAACAGCCTGCTGGCTGATCAAAAAGAAAACTGAATGATGTATGGCCAGCCTTAGCAGTCATGAAAGCATGTTAATATCTATTTGTTTTTTAATAGTCTCTGTGCATTCTATAATACATTACTTGTAGTTTATTCCCTTAAACAGTGTGCTCCTTGAACGTACTTCTGTGGGTGATCCTTTTCCTGCCTAAATGGTCTTAATGACCTAGCAAGTCCCCCAACACTTCAGACACCCTGGGTTCTGACATTTCTGAATATCAATGCAATTTCACAGACCCCAGATTATGACATAGTAATCAAGTAGTTCTTTTAATCAGAGTTCTGCAGTTAAACAAATCAACAAGGTGTGACGTAGGCAAGTATGAGGTTATTGTCAAACTCTTAGCACAAATAAACAGGAAAATTATGAACATAGAGTTTCAATGGGAAAGAGAGCAGCAGCCAGTAACTTGATTAAGGCCTATGGCCACAGGTAAGAAAATGGAAGGAGAATGACGGTCCTTATGTCAGACTACTCCCTTTTGCCCCGTGACGTTACAACCCCAAATTAAAGACAGATACTCAAAAATGTTTCAACAGATTATACACAAGATATAAGACCCTGGTCTCTGAAAAGAGTTCCTTAATAATATGGACAGGTATGGTACCCAATGTCCCTTTAGTTTAGATGTTCTGTGTCTTCAGCTAGCTTAAACAAGGGCCCAGTATAGATCCTGGATAATGACATTCAATGTTGGAATAGCAAATGTAAAGTGTCTCCTTAAGAGGGCTTTAACGAGAGAAGCAAAGTAAAGGTGTCTGCATGCAGTGTCTCTTCGGGTGCAAAGAGGGTGGGCTTCTGCCCGTTCACCAATCCAAACGATACCAGGCTCAAAGGAATGGTGGAAAGACCCTGAATCAGGCTCCTGCGGATACTGTGATCAGAGAAAAAGTGCTCGACCACACACCCTGCCATGATTCAGCCGAATCTGTACTGTGGGCGATGACGGTTACATCTTGATTGTACCAGGCCGACTGGAGCTGCTGATGATGGATGCATCCAAACACGCCTGCCGGAGGCTTCCCTTGCTGCCTAGGCTGCAGCACCGACTCGCACTACTCAGACCTTCCGGGTTCCTGCTTCCAGGAGAGAGATTCCTCTTCAACACAGGCTATTTATCACCTCTCCCAGCATTCTGTTCTCTCCAGCCCGCTGGAACTTGTAGTCCAGGACGATCAGCCCCTAGTGTAGATTTGGGCTACGTATCCCAAGATCATCTGCTCTTCTGTAAAGTTCTCACTCACTCTTCATTCAGGATGTGATAAGGCAGAGTCCAGGCTGAGCTCTAGAGGGAACGGCCTCACTGTGGCAGATGTAGTAAAGCGTCCCCTGACAACACAGGCAATTTAGCCAGCTCCTGGCTACATGCTCTATACTGCTGCATTCTAAACACTATGCTTTATTTTTGTGTTCAGCATTGCTGTATTTAGTATACTGCATTCTATGTTATGAGCTGTACACCTTCCACTCTGTAAAGGGCACTGTGTGTTATAGGCTCTACACAACTCCACTCTGTTCTATTCTCTATAAGTTATATGTGATGCACAATTACATTTTTTAACCCTTTCGCTGCCAGGTCCATACGCCCTCATTTCTCCTTCCGCTATACGCTCATGGTCACTTCAGTGCTTCCTTATTGACCTGAATGTGTAGCATTCGGAAGGACGCATCACTGCAAGTCAGGTCAACTTTGCAATATGCCCACAGCATGTAGTTGGCAAGCGGCAGAAACGCAAGTTTGAACAAGGAATAAAGCCTCATTCATGTGGGGCTGCAGGGGAAATTGTTACTGTTATCTGGAATAGGGCTTTAAAAAAAAATGTATATATATATATATATATATAACATTTTTGTTAGCCTAAAAATAACAGCAGTTCTACTCTGAGATATTTATAAAATGCAGAAAAATACAGTAAATATACACATCAGTTTTTAGTTTACATCTATTCTCTAAATATAAATTTTAGTGTCAGTGGTATCACTGAAGTATTTAAGTAGACTGTTCCACTTGCTTTTTTATCTTACTGTTAAGTAGGGATGGGCTGAACGACCCCCTGTTCAGTTTGCACCAGATCTTTCAAAGAACGCGAAAGTTCGGAACCGAATAACAAACCCCATTGAAGGCTATGGGACCCGAACGCGGAAAATCAAAAGTGCCCATTTTGAAGGCTTATATGCAAGTAATTGGGCATACAATGGTTATGGGGGCCCTGGGGGACACATATCAATGAAAAAAAAGTTTGTAAAAAATCTAATTTTTAAATGAGCAGTGATTTATTGATGCTTAAAGTGAAAGTATAAAAATGAAAAATTCCTTTCAATATAGTGCCTGGGGGGTCCCTTTAGTCCACCTTTAAAGTGACACATCTGTGCTGTGTAAAGATGTTTCAGCAATAATTGCATTTATAAAGCCCAAAAAATGACATTTTCCCTGCAAGCTTTCCTTATTTTGTAAGCAACGGCTTGGCGAGCCAGTCTGTATGATGAGGCCACAATGTAGTGCACTGGGAACAAGATTAGAGATTTTTTAGATAAATTCTGGTGTCTCTACCACAGACTTTGGATTTCTACTTCTGTAACAGGTGCAGAAAAATTGTTCTTTGGGAGTCGGTGGCGCCTTCACACCGTAACCCTATAGAGGTACTCTTGATGAAAGCAAGAATTGACCTTGCTGTCAAAAATAGTAATGATATGCACCTGTCAAACAGGTGCGGAAAAATTGTTCTTTGGGTGTCGGTGGCGCCTTCACACCTTAACCCTATAGAGGAGGGATATGCAGCTAGTGGACCTCCAGCTGTTACAGAACTACAAGTCCCATGAGGCATAGCAGGATTCTGACAGCCACAAGCATGACACTCAGAGGCAGATGGGAGTTGTAGTTTTGCAACAGCTGGAGGTCTGCTAATTGCATATCCCTGCTATAGAGGTACTCTTGATGAAAGAAAGAATTGGCCTTGCTTTCAAATTGCTATGATATGCACCTGTCAAACAGGTGCAGAAAGATTGTTCTTTGGGTGTTGGTGGCGCCTTCACACCGTAACCCTATAGAGGTACTCTTGATGAAAGCAAGAATTGGCCTTGCTGTCAAAAATTGTAATGATATTCACCTGTCAAACAGATGCAGAAAAATTGTTCTTTAGGTGTTGGTGGTGCCACACTGTTACACTGTAACCCTATAGAGGTAGTCTTGATAAAATAAAGAATTGGACAGGGCACTCCTTGAGTGCCCTGTCCATAATGCCACGCAGAGTCTGCTCCAGCAGGAACACAACAGGGATTGTTTAACTGATGCATTGTCATGGCTCGCTATCCTTGTAGCCTCCTCAAATGGTGACTGTACAGTGCATGCATCCTTTATGAGCAGCCATTGGCGTGGGGAAAAAAAGCTGAGCCGGCCTGAGCTTGTCGTTGTGCCATACTCACACAGGTACTCATTGACAGCCCTCTGCTGCATGTTCAGCCGCTGCAGCATTGCCAAAGTCAAGTTCCACCTGGTGTGCATGTCACAAATCAGGCGGTTTACGGGCAGGTGCAGTTTCAGCTGAATTTCAGCCAACCGAGCACTGTCTGTGTATGACCACCTAAAATGACTACAGACTCTTCTGGCCTGCTTTAGTAGATCTTCCAACCCCGGGTACTTATTTAGGAAACGCTGCACCACCAAAATGAGGACATGTGTCAGGCATGGCACATGTGTCAACTTTCCCTGTCTAAGGGTGGACAGGAGGTTTGTGCCATTATCACACACCACCATTCCTGGCTCCAGCTGGCATGGCGTGAACCACCTCTGGGCCTGTCCCTGCAGAGCTGCAAGAATCTCTGCTCAGGTGTGGTTCCTATCCCCTAGACACACCAGCTGAAGCACTGCATGGCACCTTTTAGCCTGACTCATTGAATAGCCCTTTGAACACTTAAGGGGTACTTGAGGTTCATAGGACAATTCAGCAGAGGAGGGCATGGAGATGAAGGAGGAGTAGGAGGAGGAAGAGGGGGTAGAGCTGACAAATCTGACATCATCACCAGCTGTATGGAGACGTGGGGGCACAACAAGCTGCAGCACTGAGCCCTGTCCTGCATCCTTTCGAGTTGCAAGCAGAGTTACCCAGTGTGCTGTGAATAAAATATATCGTCCCTGCCCATGCTTGCTGGGCCACGTGTCAGCAGTAACGTGGACTTTGCGGCTGACTGCCTTGCCCAACGATGCCACAACATTGCCTTCCACGTGATGGTAGAGAGCTGAAATGGCTTTACGTGAAAAGAAATAGCGACTGGGAACCTGCCATTGTTGTACAGCGCTTGCATTTAGATGCTGGGCATGTGGGTGGCAGGGACTGAATTTTTTTCCCGCTGCAACAGATGGGGCAGAGAAATTTGCTGACAATAGTCTACAGCTGGTGGTGTGCTGCTGGCAGATGTGCTGCAAGGACCTGGGACACCCTGCGCTATACCATCATCCCTGTCAGTGGAGGCTTCCGAGAGGTCATGAGGTATAGCAGGGACAGACTGAGGTGAGTAAGGAGGGGAAACAGATTTGTGCCCCTTTTGTGTGGCTTTTAGGTGCTCTTGCCAACGGGCTGAGTGGTGGGAGGTTAAATGCCTTATCAAGCATGGTTGGTGTTTTTGCCTCACTTGATGTGCTTAAAACAATTTTTGCAAATAGCAACAGTGCGATCGGCTGCACATGTACTACAAAAGGTCCAGACAGCTTAAGCTGTGGGAAGTGGGCCGGGAGATAACAGCTCCACAATTTGATGGAATAGGGTTGCTGCTCTCTATTCTTGCATGATGGCTGCCTCATTGGGGTTGTGCCTCACCCTTACTTTCCTCCTCTGCTCTATCCAGCACCCAAGTCGTGTCAGTGACCTCATCATCATCACCTTCTCCATCCTCATTACCACTGGAGACAACTTGGCAATACACTGCGGCTGAGGGAACATGAATGCCAATTTGTGTACCAGTGTTTTCCCCCCTCTGTAGGCTCATGTTCCTGCCTTCTTTAACCTTAGAACCAACATCCTCTGAATCGGGTAATGGCTGTGCATCATCAAGGAGCAAGTGGCTGACGCTGTGTTCAAATAAATTTGCTGACTCCTCCATGACTGATGCTGGGACTATGGTAGGAATAGCTGTGGACAAGGAGGCAGGTTTTGCCACTCTGACAGCTGCAGGGGACTGTGCACTAGTCTCTGCTTGGGTGACGGAGGATAAGGATGGTTTAGTAAACCAGTCCACCACCTCCTCTGCATTCTGTGATTGGATAGCACAGGCAACATCACTAAACAGAGGAAATGATGCCCTGCCTGAGGACTGACCACATCCACCTTTGCCTGTGGACACATTGGCTGCTGGCCCCCTTACAGTGCCATGGGAATGTCTGCCTCATCTTGCTGTCCTCCCAGACATGATGGGGGAAGTGGGGGGGTGCTTATTAACAAAATGTAATGAAGATGTGTAAATGTGTATGTGGATGCACTTTAATCAATGGAAAGTGGTGTTTGGTGCACTTTAGTTTGAGTATTCACTACACAGACACACTCCACGGATACACTATAATATAATGCAGTGCGTCAAACCTGCAGTAACGCACAGAACTATATGGCGTTAAACTTGCAGTAACGCACTGAAATATATGGCGTTAAACTTGCAGTACTGCAATAAATATATAGTGTTAAACTTGCAGTAATGTAATGAAATATATGGTGTTAAGCTTGCAGTAATGCACAGAACTATACGGCGTTAAACTTGCAGTAACGAAATTAAATATATGGCGTTAAACTTGCAGTAACGAAATTAAATATATGGCGTTAAACTTGCAGTAACACAATGAACTATACAGCGTTAAACTTGCAGTAACACAATGAAATATATGGCATTAAACTTGCAATAACGCACAGAACTATATGGCGTTAAACTTGCAATAAGGCAATGAAATATACGGCATTAAACTTGCAGTAACACAATTAAATATATAGCATTAAACTTGCAATAACGCACAGAACTTTATGGCGTTAAACTTGCAGTAATGCAATGAAATATATGGCATTATATTTGCAGTAGCGCAATGAAATATACGGCATTAAACTTGCAGTAACGCATTTAAATATAGGGCATTAAACTTGCAGTAATGCAATTAAATATACAGCGTTTAACTTGCAGTAATGCACAGAACTATATGGCATTAAACTTGCAGTAACGCACTGAACAGTACAGCGTCAAACTTGCAGTAAGGCAACTAAAATATTCTGCGTTAAGAGCGCAGTAACGCCCAGAAATGTACTGCATTAAATGGAACGTAATGCACTGAAATATATGGCGTTAAACTTGCAGTAATGCGCTGAACTGCACGGCGTTAAACTTGCAATAACACAACTGAAATATACTGCGTTAATCGTGCACTAACACAAAGAAATGTACTGCGTTAAATGGCACGCAACACACTGAAATATACAGTGTTAAACTTGCAGTAACGCAATAAAATATACTGTGTTAAACGGTCACTACACTCACACTGACTAAACTATCCCTAGATGCACACTAAACTGATATTCTACACTGACAATAGAATCAGAATAGCACACTATAGCACACTAACTTTCTTATAGCACTGAACTGAGCCCTGTTCTATCTCTCTCCACGCCGCTATCACACTACAAATGGCCGCTATGGAAAGAATACTTTTATAGTGTGGGGTGAGATTAAGAGAAATTATTAATGATTGGATACAGTCATCATAACAGCGTCCAATCATGGCTCTGACAGTGCTCTGTGCCCTGATTGGGCGTAGCTTTCATTGCTTAAGCCAATCGGGGCTTTCAATGCACTGTGCAGTGGCTCAGTGCATTGTGGTCCTTCGGGGAGCTGAACAAATGGTCCAACAATCCGATAATTCGGTTGTTCAGAGAACGGCCAAACCGTTCGCCCATCCATACTGTTAGGTAATGATCTCTAGAAACTTTATGAGAGAAACTTTCAAATTTCCTTTTGGCCTCTCAGTGGGAGGTCTCCACAGATGGCTTTCTCTCTGTTACATGCTGTGCTTCTTATAAGCTCTAGTAAGGGACGATTTAAGGCTGAATCTGACAATTTGAAGATTTGGATTAGTGTACTATAAAAAAGATTGCTGACTTCAGCAGTGTTACTTTAACCTTCACATACCTTTTATCATATATATGCTTGATACAAAATATTTTTAGAGAAATGTGTGACCGTTAAGTGATGATGCTGCAAGAAAAAAAAATAGAGTTAAGTCTCCAGTAGAAGGCTAATCTCAAATTTTAGAAATAGCTTTCCTCTTGTTATCCTGCTCATTTATTTAGCATGATATGAATATTTATAACTCAGTTATCTTTAAAGACATTAAAAACATCTTTAGGGCAGTGGAGGAAGTAGGTTATCAACCTTTTGGCCTCAAAACGTATGTCACACCAGCCATAAAGAAACTTCGAAGGCAAAGCCTGAAAAGAAGGTTACTTTGCAGGTCAAATGTGGTTTAAAAAAAACACAGTTTTATTATACAAAATTATAATTGTGCAAAAATATAGAAAATGTTCCCCTCGCTCCAATAAAAATGACAATATTGTCAAAAAAATTTTTTTTCACCTAATGGTCCAGACCCCACTCAAATCCTTACATCATTAAGATGTGATAGACACTGTGAAGGGCTTCTTATAATTAGCCTTTAACATGGAACCCATGCACTTTGCCAGGAGTTCAATGCAGGCTTAAAATCGCCTTTTCTTAACGACAGCAAAATATGCACATGTCTACAGTAATTGCCTCATTCACAGCCAAGGGCAAACATCCAAGCAAGGTCTCGGCCATTAGGAGAGCATGTCAAAGCGTTTTGTTCACACATCTTGTGAACTTTATCAGGACTGGTGCTTCACATTTTATTACTTTCAATTCGTTTTTTTTTTTAAATTAAATTAAAAGGCTTTAACAAGGGGCCCTCCCCCCTGTGTGAAATGGTAAGGGGTACCCCTACCATTTCACAAAAAACTGTCAAAAATGTTAAAAATGACAAGTGACAGTTTTTGACAATTCCTTTATTTAAATGCTTCTTCTTTCTTCTATCTTCTATCTTCCTTCGGTTTCTTCCTCCATCTTCTTCTTCTTCTGGTTCTTCTGGTTCTTCCTCCGGTGTTCTCATCCTGCATCTTCATCAGCGGCGTCTTCTTCCCTTCTTCTCCTCGGGCCGCTCTGCATCCATGATGGCATGGAGGGAGGCTCCCGCTATGTGACGCTTCTCCTCTTCTGACGGTTCTTAAATAACCGGGGGCGGGGCCACCCGGTAACCCCGCCCCCCTCTGACGCACTTGGACTTGACGGGGACTTCCCTGTGGCATTCCCCGTGACATCAGAGGGGGCGGGGTCACCCATTACATAACCCCGCCCCTTCTGACATCACGGGGAATGCCACAGGGAAGTCCCGTCATTTCCCCGTGCATCAGAGGGGGGCGGGGTCACCAGGTGGCCCCTCCCCCCCATTATTTAAGAACCGTCAGAAGAGGAGAAGCATCACACAGCGGGAGCCTCCCTCCATGCCATCATGGATGCAGAGCAGCCCGAGGAGAAGAAGGGAAGAAGACGCCGCAGATGAAGATGCAGGACGAGGACACTGGAGGAAGAACCAGAAGAACCAGAAGAAGAAGATAGAGGAAGAAACCGAAGGAAGATAGAAGGTAGAAGATAGAAGAAAGAAGATAGAAGAAAGAAGAAAGAAGAAGCATTTAAATAAAGGAATTGTCAAAAACTGTCTCTTGTCATTTTTAACATTTTTGACAGTTTTTTTGTGAAATGGTAGGATACCCCCTTACCATTTCACACAGGGGGGAGGGCCGGCATCTGGGGGTCCCCTTGTTAAAGGGGGCTTCCAGATTCTGATAAGCCCAGCGCCCGCAGACCCCCACAACCACCGGGCAAGGGTTGTGGGGATGAGGCCCTTGTCCCCATCAACATGGGGACAAGGTGTTTTGGGGGGCTACCCCAAAGCACCCTCCCAATGTTGAGGGCATGTGGCCTGGTACGATTCAGGAGGGGGGGTGCTCTCTCGTCCCCCCCTCTTTTCCTGCGGCCTGCCAGGTTGCGTGCTCGGATAAGGGTCTGGTATGGATTTTTGGGGGGAACCCACGCCATTTTTTTTTTACATTTTGGCGTGGGGTTCCCCTTAAAATCCATACCAGACCAGAAGGTCCTGGTATGGAATTTAGGGGGACCCCCCACGTCATTTTTTTTTTTAAATTTTGGTTCGGGGTTCCCCTGTGGGGAATTCCCATGCCGTTTTTAGCAATGAACTTTTATGTGTATTGTCGGACCGGCAATTCATTAATAGCCGTGAGTAGTTTTAAATTACTTTTTTTCCTTTGAAATGTCATTTTGCTGTCAGACTGTTCTAAACATGGGAAACATGCGCCCCTTTACAGGCATACTATAGACACCCCCCAGGTACGAAATTTAAAGGAATATTACACTTTTATTGTTTCACTTTAAGCATTATTAAAATCACTGCTCCCAAAAAAACGGCCAAACATTTTTATGACAATAACATGCATATAAGCTTTTAAAATTAGCACTTTTGATTATTCATGTTCGTGTCCCATAGACTTTAATGGTGTTTGTGTGTTCAAATGAATTTTTTGCCTGTTCGCAAGTTCTCGTGCGAACCGAACAGGGGGGTGTTCGGCTCATCCCTATTCACTAGCAATAGGTGGTATAATGTTTAAGTGGGCTCAATTTATTTGGGTACACTTGAATGGGACTGCGGCTGCCTCCCCCCTTCTTTCCTATTAATTATAAGTTATTTATCAATTGTGGTCGGTTTATTTCAATAATGTTATATCATGAATAACTGGTGTACTGTCTCTTTAAGAATTTATCTCACCTGGCTGGACAGGTATGATTGGCCAATCAAAAGTAAGAGAATCTGCTAGAAGGTGTAGGGCACATTATAAAAGGGTCCCAACACAGGTGTGTCTTCCTTTTGGGATCACCACAGCAAGAGAGCTACAACACCTGTGCAGCTCCCAGAGTGGAGAGCCAGCTGAGGAGTGTGATAGAGAAGGCATAAGCCAGTGGTGGTAAAGAATGGCTGTGCAAGTGTCTGCAGTTGGAGGCAGCTGAAGAACCCAGACATGAGAGGGATAAAGAGGCCGGCGGGTCAACGCCATTACCAGCAGCAGGTCGGAGCCATGGCAGAAGAGCCTCTGGGGAGAGAGTGTCAGCCTCGCAGGTCTAGATGCAGCTGGCCCCTGGAGCGCGTGACTGCTGGAATGCCAGTGGGGGAAAAAGGAGCCCGTCTGCCAAACATGGAGGCGACACCTGAAGAAACAATTGGCGGCTCGGCCAGCACGTGAGAAGGAAGAGGTGAGCCTATTTGGCTGCAGCTTCTGCCTTGCATCAGGTTGAGTTGGCTAATGTACATGTGTTGCACAATTTAGTAGGTTCTCTATGCAGAATTATTAAGTCTTTGTCTGCTTCTCAGCTAGATTTGACTGTGCCTGCTATTTCTCCTGTGCCAGGTGTGAGTGAATTACTGAATGTTAACCCTTGCCTCTCTGAGCAACCTATTAGCAAACCGAAATTCTGTCCCAGAAGCATGTTTTAAAGATGTCCTCCCCTGCAATATTTCTCCTTTGGGATTTCACCTAACTATGACATTAAAAGAGAAGATATGGAGAGGGGAGTTTGTGGACATATTGTCACTGCTCCCATTTTATAAGGAGTATAATGTTAGGTCGGATAAAAGACAGGAGGCAAATTCAGAGGATGACAGGCACAGACCGGTGCCCCGGTCCTTTAATAACTGGCTCCAGGCATATTGCATATTCTCTAGCATACTTGGTGAGAGACACCCTGAGCTATGTAGTGGGTTGTTTCAACACCTTGAAAATGTTCTGGAAGCATATAAGAGTTTTTGCGGATTGGGCTTTTTTAATTATGATGAGTCATTCCGCCAAAAGCTGTCCATTCATCATAAGTTGAAATGGGGTATGAAGGATGTGGGGTTGTGGCTTTACCTCATGTTGGCATCAAACGCAAATACTAATAGGCAACCACTAGCTTATTCTTTAGTCTCACCTTACAGGAAAGGTGTCTGTTACGCCTACAACGAAAGTCTATGCCAATAGAACACAGCGTATAAGTACAAGCATGAATGTTCACATTGTTCTGGCAACCACCCAGTGGCCAAATGTTTTAAAAGGGCCAATGCCATCAGCAAGGCACAGCATGAATCCTCATCCAAAAGATTTCTCTCCTGTGATTATAGCAAACATGTGCCCTTGGCTGGACAAATACCCAGACAGGGAGACGGCTCAGCTCATAATTGATGGATTTACTAATGGCTTTGTTTTACCTAAATTTACGAGACAGGTTGACAGGTTGTGGGTAATTTGAAGTCTGTGGACAAGTATTCTCACATTGTTAGGGTAAAACTAGATAAAGACATTAGTTAAGGCCGCATGGAGAGCCCATTCCCTTGTCCCCCTTTTCCAATTTTAGACTATCGCCTTTAGGGGTGGTTCCTCAAAAAGAGCATAATTCATTTAGACTTATTCACCACCTCTTCTCTACCAAATGGGGCTCTTTGAATGATGACATAGATTCAAGATTATTATCTGTATCTTATAATTCTTTTGAAGAAGCCATACAGAAAATTTGATGGTATGGTGCTGGGGCCCTTATGGCTAAAGCCAATATTAAGGCTGCATTTCGGCTCCTGCCTATATCACCTGTGGCATTTCATTCTCTTGGTATCTTCTTTGAGGGTAATTTTTATTATGATATTTGTCTCCCAATGGGGTGTTCCCTGTCCTGCGCATACTTTGAGAGGTTTTCAACATTCCTTCATTGGGTTATTGATTTTGATCGGGCTATGATAGTATCATTCACTACTTTGATAACTTTTTATATAAATTGGTATAATTCTGCGCTTAGGTGTAGGCTGGGCTGCTACCTCCCCTCGGGGCTCCACAAATGGGGCACCAATGGTGTTAAGAATAAATATATGAGGGGTGGGTGGTGCTGCCCATCACCTGAAGAGTGAACCTCCTGGTGAGTCACACTTCTCAAGTGAAAGTGCTATTACTACGCCAGGCAATCCGATAAGTCAGTATGTGAATATGAAACCGTGTATTTAAAGGTGTTCTCACCCTATACCAATAAATATATATATTGTGTGTGGTGTTCTAGTGAATGTTTAGTCACAGGCGTGTATATATATTCCAAACACACAGTACCGTTAAATTAAATATATAGTATAATACAAAATCAAATATTATAAAAATTCATCAAAAAAAGTCCATTCTACATTCTTGGCCTACTCTGTCGGTCCTCATCGTACATTTAGCAGGCAATGATGTTGGCCATACAAAAACTTTGATGCATATGATTAGAACTGATTTATACCGTTTTAAAATGGCTTCCCCGTTGACAACCATAATATTTTTGGAAATGATTCCTCGCATAGCATGGCTGGCTTCATCAGAGTTACATAAGCTAGATAAGATAAGAAAGAAGATCAGTAGATGTGTTCAGAAATTTATGCCACTGATGGGTTCTCGTTTAAGCATATAAATCTGGAAGGTGGTATTTCAGGCCTGTATAGGAGGGATTTGGTTCACCTATTTGATATTGACAATGATATTTTTAATTTGGACCTTCAGTCCTACATTGAGAGGGCTGCAAGCTTGAGGTAGGCCGGACTTATAGCAATAAGTCTGGCGTGTGGGGACTGGTTTATGTTTGAATATGTTTTTGCCTGAGTTTTTATGACTGAGCAATGAGATATTAATACTTTGAATTATTTCCTTATTGATGAAATTGGTGATATGGTATTTATTTATGTTTCAAACCACAATAAAGTGCCACGGCCATTTATTGTCAAATATAAGGTCTGGTGTATTTATTATTTCATATGGTTGTCTTTGGGGGGGAGGGGGGTACTGTGCAGACTGCATTTCCCATGCTCAAGTGGGCTCAATTTAATTGGGCACACTTGCATGGGTCTGTGGCTGCCTCCCTCCCCCTTCTGTTCTATTAATTATAAGTTATTTATCAATTGTGGTTGGTTTATTTTAATAATGTTATAACATGAATAACTGGTGTAATGTCTCTTTAAGACTTTATCTTACCTGGCCAGACAGGTAAGATCGGCCAATCAACAGTAAGAGAACCTGCCAGAAGGTGTAGGGCACATTATAAAAGGGTCCCAACGTAGGTGTGTCTGCCTTTTGGGATCATCATAGCACCCTCCCACCTGCATTGAGCACTTATTTGTGGATTTGTCACTTCTGGAATTCAGGGGGGGGGGGGGGGGTGACTGGTTTATGTTTGAATATGTGTTCGCTTGAGTTTTTATGACTAAGCAACTAGATATTAATACTTTGAATTACTTCCTTATTGATGAAATTGGTTATATGATATTTATTTATGTTTTAAACCAAAATAAAGTGCCATGCCCATTTATTGCCAAATATAAGGTCTGGTGTATTTATTATTTCATATGGTTGTCTTTGGGGAATTTAAGGTTTGATATTGGGGGGGGGGGGGGGGGTACTGTGCAGCCTGCATTTCCCAAATCTGGAATTAATTTCCATCCCATAGAAACAAAACTCTAGGTAAGGTCTCACACCATAGTTAGGTATTAACCAATCATAGTCAAGGTTCCAAAAAGAATAGAGAATCATTTTTTTTCAAAGCAAACCTTGAAAAAAAATTACTGTTTCAGAAAAACCCAGCCAAAGATTTTATTTACAAGTCATGATACATTAGCAAGGTCAGAAAATTTTAGATATATTAATAAATAATATAATGAAGAATGTGGCAGTCCTTAGAGTATCCAAGGTGGATCAATTTCTAATACCATCTCCTAGCACTTTGCTTTATATAGTAACATTTTTTTCAGTATGAATTATGAAATTACAACAAAAAACAATAAGAATAATGTTGAAAAAACAAACGCAGTTAGATCCCTTTACATTGGTGGTCAGTGAAGAAGTGCCTTTATATAATGGGGGTCAGTGGACAAGTCCTCCCTCACATCTGTGGTCAATAGAAAAGTGCCCCCTTACCTTGGTGGTCAGTGGAGAAGGGTCCTTATATATTAGTGGCCAGTGAAATAACACCCCTTCACATTGGTGGTCAGTGCAAAAGTTCCTCCTCACATTGGTAGCCAGTGGAGAAGGGCCCCTTCACATTGGTGGTCATTGGAGGAGGGCCTCCTTAATGTTGGTGGGAAGAATACCCCCCCCATACAGTTGGAGCTGGTATGAAGAATGCCACCCATATCGTAGTAGTTTTAGTGAAGAATGCCATCTGTACAGACAGCTTAAATAGGAAGTAGACCCTGATTGGTTTTACTTCCTTTTTGTTTCCCTGCAAAGGTAAAGCATAATGGGCTACTATGCATCGCATAGTAGCTCATTATGTGTCACTTACCTGACACAGGAGCCTGTGATGTCACTGCTGTCCCCTCTTCCACGAAGCGTCCATCTTTCTTCCGGGTATCGCGGCTCCTGCGCTGTGAGTGGCCAGAGCCGCGATGGTGTCACTCCCGCGCTTGCGTGCGGGAGCCACCATTAACGGTGCGATCGCCGTTAGAAATGGCACGCTCAGTGCACCTGTGCGCCGTTGTCTGCGGTGCATGCACTGTAGACATCGGTGCCTATCTTTTGCAAATATCTCCTAAACTGTGTAGGTTTAGGAGATATTTCTTGCACCTACAGGTAAGCCTTAATCTAAGCTTACCTGTAGGTAAAAATGGTCTGTAAGGGTTTACAACCACTTTAAAAGATCATTGGTGTCAGTGGTTACTCATCTGAAAGAGGAGAAAAGAGGCTACATGGCCTTCAAGTGTTGTTGGCCACATATCTGAATGCAGGCACCATCAGATGGGAGTTCAATCCACCACTGCTCAAGGAACCCCTAGCAATCTGACTTTTGATTTTTCTCAATTGGTTACTGTACACAAGTCTTACTTCCCATATTCTTATAAAAAAAAGTTCTGAAAGCCAAAATTAATTTAATAGAGGATATTGGCCTGTCTATTGTCTGACAATTTTTTTTTCTTCATCACATTTGATTGTGCTTTAGGAAGAGAGTTTATTAACTAGGTAAATCCAGTTGTTAATATAATTTATAGCACTTTATATTAAAAGTTAAGCAATGGCAAAAAGAAAATACATAAGGTATGAATATTTCATTAAAATGCATTTGAAATTCCTCTAATAAAATGTTTACTGTCTTTAGCATTTCGCAGACAGTTGCATTTTCCTGTTTTTTAAACAATTTAATATGTTAATATTTTGTTTTCGTAAACATTAATAATCTGTAATGAACCAGACATAAAACGTTGACTTGTAAAGCATGAGCTGTAAACAGTAAGCAGTATTAAATTGGTCTCTGTATAAGAAGACGCACACTGTGTTGGGGAAAGTTGATAAATATTGTAACTGTAATTACAATGCATAATTTAAAAAGAATGAAATGAATGGGTGTTGCTAATTAGAACCTCTGTTAGATCCATAGCAGTAGTACATTGCTGTTCAGTGCCTGAAACAAACATTGTGTAACCATTATATTCATATAGAGTAGTCATTTTACACCTTATATTTGTAGAGTGGTTATGTACTGTAAATGCATTACCAAAATGTACCCTTAAAGAATGCATTCTGTTGCTGTAGCAATAAATATATTTTTTGGGGGGGCCCATAAATGTTAAAAATGCCCCATTAAGGCCTGTAAACAATTTTTTTGTACAGATCCGAATAAAGCTCTATGATACTGTAGCCAATGTGTCAATGCACACAGCCATGTTTAGCAGCATTTTCTAGCACTGCATTCAGGTCTGTAAAAAAAATGCCTGAGTATTCCACTCTGGGGTACATATTTGGAGTAATATATGCGTGTACTCGCCTAAAGGGATGCATGTATATCTACTGTACATGCGTATGTGCATGAATTCATTCTAGTATTCTAGTATGTATGATTAATACACATTAGTGAATTTACAAGTGTATGCTTCTAAACACTATACATGCTTAAACATGTGCACTTTATGTGAAAATACACTTGCTTTTTCCAGTGAATGTTTCAGCCAGCAGCAACAGCCAGCATCAACAGGCATCATTTGATTACAGCCGTGTGCATGAACTCTTATTACTCCATGTAACATCTCCACCAAATTTGTCAAAATTCTGCAGGGGTAGCTGTTGGAAGCTTAGTTGCTACTGACATAGGCACACCCCCAGAACTACATCTCTCAAGATCTCTTTCCCTACAGGCATTGTGTATGTGCAGGCTCCTGGGAATTAGGCAGCAGCAACATGGTTTTGCTGGGAAAATATTCAATGTACACATGTGGCATGGGACAGTATGGTGAGTGGATAGGTGGGTTCTGTAGTTAGACAGGCAAGGATGAAAACACTGGTTGGGGTTTCAGTGCAGCAAAGGAACTGTGTTGTTATCCCAAATTGATTGTTTGGGTTACACTGACTAATTTTGGCAGATCAACATGAAATTTTTCTGTACTTGCAGTAATTTTAAATGAAGAAAACCTTTGGAAATGTGCATGTACGGAAGAGATGTACTGTTTTTTTTTATTTGGGGGAATCTTGTCCAGGCATACACTTTTTGGTAAACACTTTTACTTTCAGGAAAACCCATCTAGGAATGCAAACATTTTGCACATTTCCAATTAATTTGCATATACTGCTTGCAAAGGTACAACAGTCATGGGAAATCCAGGGTTTTTGTCAATGGTCAGCCTTAGAACATAAAGGTCAGTCAATATCAAAGTAATTATTACAATGTAAAATGTAAATGTAAAATTCTATAGAAATACAATTTTTTTACATAATGACAATCCCTAAACACAAAACAGAATTAAGATTTTTAGTTGAAATTATGCAGTTTTCTGATTTAGCAATGGAGATTTAAACTAAAATAACAGAACCCAGCTGATTTTTTATTTTTTTTTTTAGAGCAGAATGAATTTAAAGAATGAAAGGGATTTTGACATTTGTCAATATTCTACCACTGTGAGCATGTGACATATTTAATTTGAAATTCTTTTTAAAGCTATTTTATTTAAACCAGCTTTATCAACATATGATAGTTATTTTACTTTTCTTTAAATATCTTGTTTCTTCTTTCTGCCTGCTTTTATCTTTTATTTTAACTATGTAATTAGGCAAAAATTAATTGTGGGATGGCTATAACAGGACATGGAGTACAAATCTTCTTACTTTGTTTAGCAAATTTATTCCCTTTCCCACAATGCTATAAATACGAGTGCTAAATTAGATTTAATCTTTTTTAAACCAATTTAAATATCTAGTGCAATAATATTTTTTTTTACTGAACAAAGTTTGACTGGTTCCATAAGTAATCAGGAAAGAAAAGCTTAAATTACTCTCCAGGTGAAAAACATTTTAGCTCAGGCTTTTAATTCTTTGAGGTGGAGACTCCCACCACAAAAGAGATATATATGGAAAGAAGGGGCTATAGCCAAGCTTTGGCCTCAGCCATCTGTACCACAGTATTCCTTCTCCCCTTCAGAGGCCCCCTCTGATATATATTTTACTTTATTATATGCTAGCAGTGATTGGTCTTGGATGACACAGAGAGTGGTACTGATGTGATAGCTTCAGTGCAGTTCTGTGCACTATTATAATTAGGGATGAGCCCGAATGGGTTAACCAAATAGCAAGATTCGGCCAGTTTACCTACTTCTACCTTCTGCAGCTAGAAGTTTTTCATTTAGTGGAGGTATTACCACTATCTTCAAGCAGAGGTAGTGAGCCAGTCAATGGTAAGTGGATTCAAACATGCTTGGGACAAAAGATCTATACTCATATGAAAAAGTTGCCAAAAAATATATATATATAATTATGTGGTAGACTTGATGGGCCACTTGGTCTTGTTTCCGCCGCCACTTTTCTATGCTTCTATTCTTCTATGCCACCAAATAAAAGCTTCTGTCCAGCCGCTGGCTTGCTTCAAATTGTAAAGAAGCTGGAAGACGACTTGGGTGACGTCATTGACCAGATATGGTCAGTACAATATTTGGTCAATTACATCTGCCAGCATCCCCTGTTGATTTGTTGACATTCAATGGCCAGCAACTGTTATGCGCTATAAGAGGGGATCTTCGTGGAGCAGGTCACTGTGTTTTTGTCGGCGGGTCATACGTTTGCCATTGTGATTGATGATGGATTTACATTGTCAGATGATGCCTTTTTTCCAGCAGTATATCCTACAGGTGAACCACTTCATATGCAGGTTTAAGGCACCCCAAGCATGTTGTTTAAGACATCCCTCAAGCTTTTTATTTTTAATGGGGCCCTTACAGTTTAATGTGGCACCATATTGATACACCTCAGGGTCTGCCAAAGGTGAACCATGTACTCACATTATATGCTCAAACTTCTAGATGAAGTGTGATGAGATAACCCTCCCTGAAAGCGGAGTTCCAACAGTTTTTTTTTTTAAAAACACCCCCCGTGTTGTTTGCGCCTAATGCTATTAAACAGGATTAGTAGTTAATGTAGGTTTTCTAAATGTTGTTTTTTTTTTATATTATTTAATTTGCTGTCCCCACAAGCATGCTGCCATCTTCAGTGTGGGCATCTGAAGCCCACTGGTATCTCCTTCCGGGGTACGGTGCTGCTGGCTACCCAGCATGCACCTCCCTATCTTGTGCATACACAGTGCGTAAAAAGCACGGCACACTCATTGAAGTGGAGGATGCCCATTGACTCCTGGGATTGATGACACCCATATCCCAAGAGCCAATAGGCAGAAAGACATGACGTACCTAATGTAATAAGGTAATGTGGAAGCAGAGGTTTTACAAGAAAAAAAGGGTATTTGGTGTGCAGGAAAAAAAAGGCCAAGTAGATAATAGGAAGTGATCACAAATGTGTGGGTGGGGGTGGGGGGAGTCGATAAAATGCCTAGGACTCTGCCTTAAGGGGCAGGAATGAATGCCCTGCACCCACAATATCTCCTCGGTCTTCTGAGTTGAGTGACTCCATGTCAACCTGGAAGACTGAAGCCCTGGATAAAAGGTGTTCAGTGCGACCTGAGTTGTATCTTTTTTTTAGATACCTGATAGGAGACTTTTTCAATTTTTATAATTGTTGCTAAAAGTTGGGCTTTAAGCTTTCCTAAGGGTGGGTTGATGTGAGGGTTAGGGGAGCAGTAGTGGGAGAGATAGTGTAAAGTGTCATTTGATTTGGGCATCACTGTGTGCTTTTTTTTTTTGCATTATTTTTCCTTGAGCAGCTAGAGGCTCATTCACACAAATACACTTTGTTTCTCATTGATCAAAAACATGTGCAGACAGAGCTGACCAAGCGCTAAAAAGACACAGATGACCATAAAAAAACTGGCTCTGATTTTAATCCTCCCCTACTCTATGCAAAGCGCAAAAATTTTTTCCTTTAGATATACTTTGAAGAAAGTCATATATCTAGACTTACAATTTTCAACTAGAATTACATATTGTAGACAAACAAGATGTTTTATGATTCATTGCTAATAAACTGGGTGCCAGGGCTGAATTTCTGCATAGCCTATATAGGCCATGACCTAAGATGACAAGGCTGCAAAGAGTGTCTCACAGCCAGCCACATATTATGTTATTGCCATCAGTGCCAAGGCCGGGTCGTCAAACACCCAGGGCAAAGTTGCTAAACTATGCCCCCTCCCCTGCTGCTAATGCTTGATGCAGATGGGCTTACGCCCTGTGTCACGTACCTGGTAGGAGTCTGAAATGACGAGATCAGTCTCTCTTATATCTCCAACCCAAGCCCCACTGGAGGTGGAACAGATGGTGGCTAGGGTCAGGAGGAACACGAGTGCCTGTAGTTGCTGCGTGCAGAGCTTGCAGGAGGAGTTGCAGACTTGGAGGTGCAGGCAGGGCATCAGGTGACGAACTGGAACCGGACAGACTGAGAGGATGGACGGCCAGCACAGGTACTCGGAAGCAGCGTGCAGCCAAGCAGGAGACAGGAGCGAGGTCATCAGGAAAGCTGGGTTCAGCAATGGGCGGGCAGCAAGGTACCAAGGCATAAACAGAAGCAGGGTCAGACAGGAAGCCAGGATCAGGAATCAATAATCAAAGTAATCAGAGTCCAAAAGCAGGGTCAGGAAAGCAAAGGTTGAGTAACAGGTATCCAATCAGACAAGCAGGGTTCAGAGTCTCAGGACACAGCTGAAGATCAGTCAGCACTTTCCAGAAGCCAGAGCAACCCTTAAATAGACCATCTGGTGCCAATTGTGGCTAGGGGCGCGCTCCTGCGTGTGCACGCATTGCGATGCGCACAGGCATGTGCAATGGCGCGTGAAGGAATCTGCCCATGCCCGTGAATGCAAGCATGCGTGCGTGTGTGCACGATGCACACTCTGACAGTTCTCTAACACCCTGTGTGCATTGGGTATGCTGTTGTCCCCAGTGCTTTTGCTGCCCATAGCTGTAATGGGGGATGCACTGGGAATGTGTGGCTATTCACTTTGTTTCTAGCATCTGGGGGTGGGCAGAAAGTTGCACATGACTGTGTGTTTTCCATGTAGGCTGTGAGTGGTTGGGGTGAAGGGAGCAGAAGTATGCAAGTTAAAGGGAATAGTGACAGCAGTAACCGTCAGAACAGACAGAAAGATGTGGCCCAGGAGAAGGAAAGTTGTAGTCCACTAGTTGCCCACCAGCGATCTGTATCATTCTCACTAATTTAGAGCACGCTTGTGGTGCACCCCCCCCCCCCACGAGGGCACTAAAACCAGGGTGGCTGCCCCTCCAACCCCCCCCCCCCTTCCCATCCTAGCCCTGGGTATCAGAACATATTCCCATATATAATAAAAGGAGCCAAACTTCTGCACCACCTCCCAGAGTAATCCAACTGGGTCTGCACTGTGGCTTCCCTGAACAGTTTGTCAATTACTGCCAATAGAATTCTGTATGGTTTACTTACAATTCACCCATTTTGAGTCCATAAACCTAAAACTGAACTGCTCGTAGGATAGAGTTCTAGGTGCACTGATGCGGTATGGACAAGTCATCTCCTTCACCTTTTTACCTTGAGCCTCAACATGTTTTGTTTGGCTATGATGTCTAATTTTGTTATGATACATAGTTTTGCCAGTCAATTTAAATAGGGAGCCTAATGATAAATCCAGCCCTGCTTGGTGCATTAGGGAATGTAGTAGAGGGAAAATACAGTTATCCTCCTAGAGAACTGTTGCGTTTCATTGTTGTTTGGAATTGCCAGCTTTTAAAGCAAATGGTTGTGCAAGCATGACCATGTAATTGCAGATAAATGGGGCCTGAATAAACAAGGGATTTCCTTTTCCCTGGACATCTCCATTTATCATAAATTTGTCAAGTGGCAAATGGTGCTTAAGGCATGCTAAAAATAACTGGTATAACATTGGTTAAGAGGCCACTTTAGTATGCCATAAGTGCATTTTAAGGTGCCTTAAATGCTATTGCTGCAGCTTCATTATTCAGGCCCTTGACCACCTTTCTAATGTGCTTATTGAAATTTCTAAATATATCTATTCTAAACTACTGTTTTCTCCATCAATAGGTATCATTTGGGCTGAAATCAAGCAGATGTGGGATGGAGGATTTCAAGATTACGTCCATGACTGGTGGAACTTGATGGATTTTGTGATGAATTCATTATACCTGGCAACTATTTCATTGAAAATTGTTGCATATACGCAGGTACAGTAAAAATAAATTGTTGATCATTCACATGGACAATACAAATAAGTATCTAAGGAGTTCACAATCTCAAAAAACAAAATTGTTTTACATAAAATAATTGAAAAAAATATATAAAATGCATTTAATTGTAAAAATGAAAACAAATGTTTTATATCATCAGCCACTTAGGACTGGGTAGTGTTTGAGGAGGTGTTGAAAATGACACTCCCCAATTCTGCTTCATGTACTGTATAAGTGCTGGTTAGTTTAACACTACATAGCAGCTGTAAAAAACCCTGTGTTAGCTGCTTTCAATTTAGCTACCTTCATTTTTCCTTTCCAAATTGGTTAAAATTATTTGTTTTTCCGGTACCTTTCCACCATTGTTATTATCTGCCTAAGAGGGACAATTTACATAGGTCTCGTAATGGGCTGCCACTCCCCTGTTCTGATTAGGTGGTGTGAAATCTGTCAATGGTGAGTCCCCTTCCCTAGAACTGGTAGGGAGATGGGGGGGGGTTGAGTCAGACTCAACCTTCTGTGAAGAGAGTTTCCTGTCCTTGGTGTTAAAGAAGTGCCGGTTCACACTACAGCGACTTGGGATCCGACTTATCAGACCTCAAGTTGCCCCAAGTTGCTGGACATTAATGTACACTACTGAAGTTGCTCCGACTTCAGAAAAGGTTCCTGTACTACTTCAAGGTGACTTCTAGGCAACTTGTACCCATAGATTTCAATGTAAGTTGCCTCCAAGTCAGATCTCCATCTATATTGAAGCTACTTTACAGGAAAAAGAAAATAATTTACCCAGGTACTTTCCACGTTTACCCAGGCAACCCCTCCCTCCCACAGAGCTGATTATTCTGTGTTGGCCACAGCCAAAGTCGCCTGTCCTGGAGGCAACTTTAAGTGGCGTTGTAAGTTGTGCAAAGTCACGCTGAAGTCACCTCCAAATCGCCTTGCAAAGTCGCGCTGTAAGTCGGGTTGCCCCTGTGTGAACCGAGCCTTACTGCTCTCACATAACTACAATCTGTACAGTTAGGTGGCCAAATATTGTTTTCACACAGTGGTTGATTTACCAAAACGGTAGAGTGCAAAATCTGGTGGAGCTGTACAATCAGCTTCTGGGATTTGTCAAAACTTAATTGAACAAGCTGAAGTTAGAAGCTGATTGGCTGCCATGCACAGCTGCATCAGATTCTGAGTGCTTCAGTCCTAGTAAATCAAACCCTTAGTGACTGATACTGTTCCCTGAGTTTTTCATTATCTGAGGCAATAGTTTTGTGATTTTATTCTAAAGAATGGATTTCAATTTTTAACCTCCCAAACACAGAACAGGGCTTAGGGTCTGCAGAGTAAAGAAGTCCTTAAGCTGAGAAAGATTTGCAACTAGTTTGTCATATGACCTTATAATTCCAAGAAGCTCCCATGTAGAAGGGTACCCTGGGAAGCTGAAGGGATGAGACAAACCATTTAACGCTGACTGGGGTGGTTACCATTGCCAGCTTTTATTTATTTATGTAAAACCTTTATCCCAAAAGGAAAACTCCTGACTGCTGTAATTGCTTATAAAGTATTAGCTGGAGTTTGGCTTTCAATTTGTTAGTGTATTTAAATATTTTAGTACATCTAATACTCCCCTCCTCCCAGACTGACAGTGCTGCTGTCTGCTGTGCCTCTGTGCTCCACCATCCAGAGTGGGGGCACTCTATTACAGGAGGTGTTACTGGCCAAATCAACAAGAGAAAACACCTAAAATGAAAAATAATGCAGTCACCTCATCTAACAATTAGATGCTTACCTTTTGTTATTCTGAAGAAACAGTTTGTCTGTGTTCATGTGCAAATTGAATCTATATGGGATGGGCTTTATAATTATCAATTAGCTGTGCACCTGTAGGGCTCTAACAAGGAAACCGCAAGGTCTGCATCCCTTTAGACGTGATTTGCTTTTGGGAGTATCTCACCAAAAATGACAATTTTTTTGCCGGGGATGCCAAAAATGTGATGTGTATCTAAGTGCAGACTTCTGGGAAAATCGGTAAGCCAATCACACAAGCAGGAAATTACATTTTATGGGGACATTCTTTACACCATCTGTGTACAGAACACCTCCAGGTAGCCATATTGCATTGCATTTTACAGAAAATGACAGCGGCTGCAGATTGAAAGGGAAAGGTAATTTTTAATAACATTCAATTACAATATGACTTGAGTCGCAACTGTATACGCTATATAGTTTTTTTTTCTTTGCTATTTTTTACCCCCCACGAAAGTGAAGTTACCCTTTAAAGATAAAAATCTCAGCAAGAAACTTTTTAAACAAAAGGAAAATGTACCAAGAAATATCAAGACAATTTAGCCAAAGGAAAGCCTTTTTTAAACATACCTAGTACATGGGAGGACATTGTGAATGTTGGGGGATTTAGCCTATCCCCATAATATATCTTTTTATATGTACCCACTCAAAAAACCAAAGCAAGTGTCAGGGTAGGTAAGGGGGAGATGGGATATACCTGTAGAGAAAGCGAAAAACATACTGTATTTTATATTTGACCATGAGTTCATTTTATGGATTACATTTTGCAATTTTCACTTAGAAAAATACATAAATAATCATTTTCTTTTTTTTCTGTTGTTGGCAGTACAATTCAGAATTAATCACTCGAAATCAATGGGACATGTGGCATCCAACACTGGTTGCTGAAGCATTATTTGCTATCGCCAACATCTTTAGCTCTTTGCGGCTGATTTCATTGTTCACAGCTAATTCTCACCTGGGTCCCCTTCAGATTTCTTTAGGAAGAATGCTTCTGGACATTTTAAAGTTCCTTTTTATATATTGTCTTGTGCTACTTGCATTTGCCAATGGTTTGAATCAATTGTACTTTAACTACGACACCAACAACTTTGATAATAAAACCTTGAACTGCACTGGCATCCGTTGTGAAAAACAAAACAATGCCTTCTCAACGTAAGTAAATATTGATTTTTTTTGTTAACATTAGATGGAAAGCCTATTCACACATATTTCTTACCTTTTAGATGCATCTCAAGAAAATTGGCTCCATTCACTAAAGCAGATCGCATGGGTTATTTAGGTTCCACATTTTCCCTAAATATCGCATGCGATCCTGAAATTGTCAATTCACTATGCCGTTTTGCGGTGATTACCTCAAAATGCTGAAGATGCTCGGTAAATACTGCATTTCTGAACATTGTCAGAGTTATGCCCCGTACACAAGATTGGAAATTCCGCCAGCAAAAGTCTGATGTGAGCTTTTGTGTGTACGTTCCATCTGACTTTTGCTGGCGGAATTTCCGGCAGCAAAAGATTGAGAGCAGGTTCTCTATTTTTCCGTCGGAAAAAGTTCCTATCGGAAATTCCATTCGTCTGTATGCAATTCCGACGCGCAAAAAAACACGCATGCTCAGAATCATCGCTTCGTATGGAACTTCCCTTTTCTAGTGCCGTCGTACGTGTTATACGTTGCCGTGTTCTTGACGATCTAAAGTTCAGAGAACTTTTGTGTGACCGTGTGTATGCAAGCCAAGCTTGAGCAGAATTCCGTCGGAAAAACCATCCAAGGTTTTTCAGACGAAAATTCCGATCGTGTGTACAGGGCATTAGACTTTTCTAAAAGAAAGGCTTAGTACAGCCTGAGTATACTCTCATTAACATATAATGCAAGAAGCTTAGCTTCTAAATCTTTAACCCTATGTTAGGACAGACAGTGTTCAGGGTTTGCTAGCACAGCACACATAGGTTTAATTATGGCAAACACATCTCCCCAGAAAAGTAAGTTAGGAAATAAGTAGGATTTTTGAACACTGGAGTTTTCAAAAAAGAACATTTAAAATGGTATGCAGAATTTTTTTTCAAATTTGTTTTTAAGTTATGCTAAATTAATGAGAATATGTAACAAATATAAAGTAGGTGTTATCCTAAATTAGCTGCAAAAAGTGAAAATACAAATTTAGTTATATTAGATAATATTACATTGTTTTAGTGATAGGACTGTGTGATGTGCAATTTACTGTATGCAAACACTTCTGAACATTTGAAAAGTCGAATTCCCAGCCCACTAGTCATATTTAGTGTCACTCATTTCTTATTTAAGTATTTTTAAAGTAGTTCGTTTTTTTTTTTTTTCATTTTGAATAAAATAGGGAAGAGTAAGTGACTATTGTCCCCAGAACTGAAAGTGAGAGAAAATATAAAATTCCAGTCGTAGAAGAGCAAAATTCCATTGGGGTACTTGTTTTGTTGACAAGTCTCAAGAGGAAATTTCCCTTCTTTTGGAGAAATCTCCCCTCACTTGATGTTGTGTTTCTGGGAGAGAATGGGAATCAATATCTTCTTAAAGTGTATGCAAACCCCAACAATGAATTTCTTTTATTTGCTCAGGTTCGGTCTGTTAATTATACCCTTAAAGGCATTTGTTTTATCTATTTATCAATTACAAAAAACTACCTAATGATCATGTCAGAAATTCAGAGCTGTCCCGTGTCCTGTGCTTATTATCTTAAGGAGCCATCCCAGTTCTCATTTTGCACTACAGAGAAATGAGTCCTTATGTTTTGGAGATCAGGAGAATGGATGGGATTCTGTAGGCTTTTTTTTTCTGAGGGGGGGGATTCTATAGTTTAACATCAGACAACTGGGCAGGGCTAACACCGAGTGCAAGTCAGAACTTCTGGCAGATTAAAGGGTGTTTCACACCGACAGCAATGCCTATCAACCTCCTAAAAGCTATCCATGGTAAACTGCTGTTCTGAGGGCACTATAGCTGGCAGACATTCAGGAGGCACTACTGCTGCTTCCTGATAACTGTTTTTTCTTTTTTTTTTTTACATTGCAGGTCTGTGCTGCAACTGAGAGTCAAGCATTTGGCTTACAGCTGCAGTACAGCCTCGTTTATCTCAGTGGGCAAGTTTGACAGGTGGTGCAGCCTGTCAAACTCTGAAGCCTGAGTTAAAATTGCCACGGCAGTGAAGCAAAGCACCCCTCTTAGGCTGTAATGTTAGTATTCAGGTGGACGGTTGGAGGCAGTAAAACTGTTTTTACTACCTCCAAGCCACCCTCTCCAAAACACATGCTTTGTATGTACATGTTTAAATGCAAAATGAAAGCATTTTGCTGTAAGATTTCTTGATGTAAAATCAGTAAAACCCCTTTGATAAAGTGTCAGCTGTAGTTCTACATTAAAGAGCTTTTTTCATGTATTTACAATAAACTTTATCTAAGGTAGAACTACTTCCCTCAGTTTTATTTGTAATACCATCTGCTGCTGTTTCTTTATATTGTTTTATAGGCAGTCCATTATGTGTGTATTTAGAAAGGGAACCTCTAGGCAAATATAAATAACAAAATAAATGCATTTGAAAAAGTTTTGGCTTTAGATATTCTTAAATGTTACATAAATATATTGTGGATTTAGCAAAGTGCAGACAGGTCTGTGACCCAAATACCAATATTTTTAGCAAGGCAGGAGAACTTTCTCGGCTTAGTATTCAATACTATTTTAAGGGTCTTCTTGCTAAAGTGTGATACTTCCTCTGCCAAAAAGCATATAATGTGAAAATATGAGTTAGAAGGTTGTAACTGTGTCAGTGTACTTGTAACAACACAGTAGAATACTATATGTTTGTATGTGGTGCTTCTTTTATTTGCAGTGGCAGGTAATTTTTTAGGAAAAGCTTTTGAAAGATTCACTCTACTTTTATTAGAGTGAATCTTTCAAAAGCTTTTCCTGAAAAATTACCTGCCACTGCCACTGCAAATAATATTAAAATATTAAATAAAAATTATACTTACATATACTGTAAGTATAATTTATTATACTGTGTCTGTATGTATATATATATATATATATATATATACACTACCGTTCAAAAGTTTGGGGTCACCCAAACAATTTTGTGTTTTCCATGAAAAGTCACACTTATTCACCACCATACGTTGGGAAATGAATAGAAAATAGAGTCAAGACATTGACAAGGTTAGAAATAATGATTTGTATTTGAAATAACATTGTTTTTACATCAAACTTTGCTTTCATCAAAGAATCCTCCTTTTGCAGCAATTACAGCATTGCACACCTTTGGCATTCTAGCTGTTAATTTATTGAGGTAAGCTGGAGAAATTGCACCCCACGCTTCTAGAAGCAGTTCCCACAAGTTGGATTGGTTGGATGGGCACTTCTGGCGTACCATACGGTCAAGCTGCTCCCACAACAGCTCAATGGGGTTCAGATCTGGTGACTGTGCTGGCCACTCCATTACCGATAGAATACCAGCTGCCTGCTTCTGCTGTAAATAGTTCTTGCACAATTTGGAGGTGTGTTTAGGGTCATTGTCCTGTTGTAGGATGAAATTGGCTCCAATCAAGCGCTGTCCACTGGGTATGGCATGGCGTTGCAAAATGGAGTGATAGCCTTCCTTATTCAGAATCCCTTTTACCCTGTACAAAGCTCCCACCTTACCAGCACCAAAGCAACCCCAGACCATCACATTACCTCCACCATGCTTAACAGATGGCGTCAGGCATTCTTCCAGCATCTTTTCATTTGTTCTGCGTCTCACAAACGTTCTTCTTTGTGATCCAAACACCTCAAACTTGGATTCATCCGTCCACAACACTTTTTTCCAGTCTTCCTCTGTCCAATGTCTGTGTTCTTTTGCCCATCTTAATCTTTTTCTTTTATTGGCCAGTCTCAGATATGGCTTTTTCTTTGCCACTCTGCCCTGAAGCCCAAAATCCCGCAGCCGCCTCTTCACTGTAGATGTTGACACTGGTGTTTTGCGGGTACTATTTAATGAAGATGCCAGTTGGGGACCTGTGAGGCGTCTGTTTCTCAAACTAGAGACTCTAATGTGCTTATCTTCTTGCTTAGTTGTGCAACGCGGCCTCCCACTTCTTTTTCTACTCTGGTTAGAGCCTGTTTGTGCTGTCCTCTGAAGTGAGTAGTACACACCGTTGTAGGAAATCTTTAATTTCTTTGCAATTTCTCGCATGGAATAGCCTTCATTTCTAAGAACAAGAATAGACTGTCGAGTTTCAGATGAAAGTTCTCTTTTTCTGGCCATTTTGAGCGTTTAATTGACCCCACAAATGTGATGCTCCAGAAACTCAATCTGCTCACAGGAAGGTCAGTTTTGTAGCTTCTGGAAGGAGCTAGACTGTTTTTAGATGTGTGAACATGATTGCACAAGGGTTTGCTAATCATCAATTAGCCTTCTGAGCCAATGAGCAAACACATTGTACCATTAGAACACTGGAGTGATAGTTGCTGGAAATGGGCCTCTATACACCTATGTAGATATTGCACCAAAAACTAGACATTTGCAGTTAGAATAGTCATTTACCACATTAGCAATGTATAGAGTATATTTGTTTAAAGTTAGGACTAGTTTAAAGTTAGCTTCATTTAAAAGTACAGTGCTTTTCCTTCAAAAATAAGGACATTTCAATGTGACCCCAAACTTTTGAACGGTAGTGTATATATATATATATATATATATATATATATATTTATATATACATACTGTATGTGTATGTATGTGTGTGTGTACAGTATCTCACAAGTGAGTTCACCCCTCGCATTTTTGTAAATATTTTACTAGATTTTCTCATGTGACAACACTGACGAAATGACACTTTGCTACAATGTAAAGTAGTGAGTGTACAGCTTGTATAACAGTGTAAATTTGCTGTCCGCTCAAAACAACTCAACACATAGCCATCCATGTCTAAACTGCTGACAACAAAAGTGAGTACACCCCTAAGTGAATATGTCCAGATTGGGCCCAAAGTGTCAATATTTTGTGTGGCCGCCATTATTTTCCAGCACTGCCTTAACCCTTTTGGGCATGGAGTTCACCAGAGCTTCACAGGTTGCCACTGGAGTCCTCTTCCACTCCTCGACGATGACATCACGGAGCTGGTGGATGTTAGAGACCTTGCGCTCCTACACCTGCCGTTTGTGGATGCCCCACAGATGCTCAATAGGGTTTAGGTCTGGAGACATGCTTGGCCAGTCCATCACCTTTACCCTCAGCTTCTTTAGCAAGGCAGTGGTCATCTTGGAGGTGTGTTTGGGGTCGTTATCACATTGGAATACTGCCCTGATGCTCAGTCTCCGAAGGGAGGGAATCACGCTCTGCTTCAGTATGTCACAGTACATGTTAGCCTTCATGGTTCCCTCAATAAACTGTTGCTCCCCAGTGCTGGCAGCACTCATGCAGCCCCAGACCATGACACTCCCACCACTATGCTTGACTGTAGGCAAGACACACTTGTCTTTGTACTCCTGGTTGGCGCCACACACACTTGACACCATTTGAACCAAATAAGTTTATCTTGGTCTCATCAGACCACAGGACATGGTTCCAATAATCCATGTTCTTAGTCTGCTTGTCTTCAGCAAACTGTTTGCTGGCTTTTTTGTGCATCATCTTCAGAAGAGGCTTCCTTCTGGGACGACAGCAATGCAGACCAATTTGATGCAGTGTGCGGCATATGGTCTGAGCACTGACAGGCTGACCCCCCACCCCTTCAACCTCTGCAGCAATGCTGTCAGCACTCATACGTCTATTTTCCAAAGACAACCTCTGCATATGATGCTGAGCATGTGCACTCAACTTTTTTGGTCAACCATGGCGAGGCCTGTTCTGAGTGGAACCTGTCTTGTTAAGCTGCTGTATGGTCTTGGCCACTGTGCTGCAGCTCAGTTTCAGGGTCTTGGCAATCTTCTTATAGCCTAGGGCCTCTTTATGTAGAGCAACTATTTTTTTTTTAGATACTCAGCGTTCTTTACCATGAAGTGCCATGTTGAACTTCCAGTGTCCAGTTTGAGAGAGTGGGAGAACATGTACACTGTTATACAAGCTGTATACTCACTACTTTACATTGTAGCAAAGTGTAATTTCTTCAGTGTTGTCACATGAAAAAATATAATAAAATATTTACAAAAATGTCAGTGGTGTACTCACTTTTGTGAGATACTGTATATATATATCTATATATATCTATATGTAGACCAGCTTTTTTTTTGTTTTCACCAAAAATAAGCAGCCTGCTGTACCTTTATTATATTTATTTTATTCTGTAATCTATTTTTTTTTCCTTAAAACTTGTTGGATTCTATCCACATATATACACATATACATCATTTATACACACTTTTTACTACTTCAATGTATTCTCTTTCCTTGTAGGTTATTTGAGACTCTTCAGTCCTTGTTCTGGTCAATTTTTGGTCTCATCAATCTCTATGTAACAAAGGTGCAACCTGATCACAAGTTCACAGAATTTGTTGGTGCAACCATGTTTGGGACCTATAATGTCATCTCCTTGGTTGTTCTTCTAAACATGTTAATAGCTATGATGAACAACTCCTACCAGCTCATTGCTGTAAGCAACAATTTTTTTACCTTTATATTACAAAGACCTAATAACATATTTCTTCTATAAGAACCATGCACCATAAAATCAAGTCAGAAAAAATAAAGTAGCCCCTCTTTCTTCAAGCAAGAGTTGCTGTGAAGTAGCAAAGGTGTTTGTAACTCCTGCTTGAGAAAGGGTTAGTTCTGACCCAAAATGTAGCACAGTTTTAATGGCATGCTCTGTTGTGCTGTTTGTAACACTGAAATATGTGAATTCTGATGGACATTTTAGAGGATAAAACAAATATGCACATTTTAAAATGTCAGTGTGAAGTCCCTGGTGCAGTTCCATATAATTGCCAGTGACTGTATCCTGTAGGTGCCTAGGGGTTGGGCCATTGTATAGGGAATTTAATACATATAGAGATGCTCAATTTGTCCATACTTTTCTCAATTATGTGTACATGACATATCTGTTTTATTTATCTGCTGAAAAATCTGTAGGAATCTTTAGGGGTTTTCTTTCTATGTTGTAGCCAACTTGGACCCTTGATAAAGATATCTGTCTTCATGCAGCAACCTGTGGGAACTGTGCTAGCTGATCAATCTGTTGTTGTACAATTTGTATTATCATGGAGTCCCAGAACAGTTCATATTGTTGTAATGTAATGTTTATAGGAGGACCATTATGTTTTTGTGGAAGCTCTGCTTTACTAGACTTACTGTAATTCATGAACATAGTGAGACATAAACAGTGTTAAAGTGGAGACCTCTACTATGTGATGGAATCTGAGTTTATTTTCCCTAAAATGTAGAAAACCCTTTTTAAGTTGTTTGTGTTATTTCAAGTAAGGGTAGGAATAGTGGAACACAACTAAACTCATTTTAAATCAGCTAAATACATTTCATAAAGAACATATCTATGGCAGCTAACAAATCTTTAAGGTGAACTGTCTCTCAGAAAGTTACAGTTGGCACTGTATTTTGGATAAAATCCAAAGTTTATTTATTTTTTACTCAACCAAAACAGCAGGTCCGTCATGTCAAAGACATGAGATTAAGTGCTCAAAATATCAATGGTATGAAAACACAAATAAACAGAACCCTTTGTAATGCTAGCCCGACCACAGTACTGTGTGTTTACATATAGAACTTATTTGTGTACTTCATATAGACCACAGGCTCAATTGCCCAAATATAAAGTTAGCATGTCCATCATCTGTAACAATAGAGTAGAGTAGATATCAAAAGCTGTGGATGAGTTCCAGTACCCAACGCAGAGGTGCTTCTTCAGGATAAAGGTATTCTGAAAACTAAAGAATGAACAAAAGGGTACATAGTACATGAATATTATTAGGAATCATGTGCAATATGGTTTGGGGTGATCCATTCAGACTCGCCACATAGATATAATTTCCTCCGCACAGAGGATTTCTATTAGGGTCACAAAACATTGGATTTTATACAAAAAACAAGATCAGTTGTAATTTTCTGAGAAATGATTCACCTTAAACAACTAAGAGATGTATTGGCTGCCCTATGGGATGGATTTGTTTTTTCTATACATACGGGATGTGGGGAGTAACAGTTCTAAGTGAACTCCAGGCAACATTTTCTATAAATATATTTACGGTGAAGCAAAATAAAAGTTGTACAAAATCTTATGCCATGTACACACGGGCGGACTTTTCGGCATGAAAGGTCCGACAGTCTTTCCGACGGACTTTCGACTGACTTTTGACGGACTTCCGACAGACTTTCGAACGAACGGACTTGGCTACACAGGATCACACCAAAGTCCAACGGATTTGTACGTGATGACGTACGACCGGACTAAAATAAGGAAGTTGATAGCTGGTAGCCAATAGCTGCCCTAGCGTCAGTTTTGGTCCATCCGGACTAGCATACAGACGAACTGATTTTTCGACCGGACTCAAATCCGTCGGAAAGATTTGAAACATGTTTCAAATCTAAAGTCCGTCTGATTTTCGACTGAAAAGGTCAGTCGGAAGTCCGATGAAGCCCACACATGGTTGGATTGTCCGACGGATTCATTCCGGCGGATGAGTTTGGTCAAAAAGTCTGCTCGTTTGTACACGGCATTAGGGTCTGTTCACACTACTACTGTATTACAGTTAATGTGTTACAATTCCTTTTACTTTTTTTGAATGGTAACCCAACATCTCAGAGAACACAACTTCATTATAGTATGTTGCAATGTACCAGAAAACACAATTTCCAAAAAATATGTACATTTAGCTACATGCATTTTGAATGGGCTGCCTAATGCAATGGCCACAACACATCTGGATGTGAATGGGCCCTTACAGTTTATTTTCTCGTGAAAGAAGCCACAGCCTGAGTAGAACAATTTAGTCCCTTTTCCAGCATTCTACAGAAAAGGACCTTTCTCTGAGTGGGAGTTGCAGAGTTCTGTAACCAGCAGGAAGAATGAGGTAATTTACTTGGGGTCCTGACCTTTACTGGGTTCTTGATTACCCCAATGAAGGAGGTAGTTCAAGAGATCCATCTCAAGTAAAGTGTAACTAACTTGCCTGGTGACCCATGATGGAAAGGGATGGGAATTACATTGTTTTTTGTTGGTCACAGGAACAGGAGATGATGGAAAATCTATCAACAGGCACCCCTTTTATTCTGCTAACTGTCTAAGACTGACTTTGAAGAGATTCTCAATCACTTCGTGTTGTGTTTCTAGTGAAGTCTAGTGTCTCTAACTGTTCCCTAATTTATCCAAACCTAAAAAAGGTTTTGGCTAGATATATACCTTAAGTCGTGCACCGGAAGACTACCCAAACTTCACCATCTCTCTTTAAGTGTACAGCAATGGTCTGCAAACATTCTAAACAAAGTTAACACTGGCATTAAAAGCAGGCGTTTTAGAGGCGGTAAAAATACCCCTCAAACGCCTATGAAAATGATACAATGGACAGCACATAGTGCTGTTCACAGTATCAAAACATGAACTGTTAGCAACGCGTCATTTCATAATTAATGTCTCATGTTGAGTAAGGAGGCGTTTGAAGCCTTTCAACGCCTCCCATTCAAGTCTATGGTAACGCTTCACAAACACTCTGGTAGGCAGTTGCGGTGCGGTTGCGGAGCATTAAAATAAGCTTTTTAACTGTAATGGAATAGGTGTTTGTGGAGCGGTTTTAACGCTCCTAAAGCTCATCAAATGCTTCAAAACTGCCCATAGGCAATTTGAGGAGCATTTTTAACTCCTCGTTAATGCTTGTAAAATGCCAGTCTAACGCCCATACTAAAGCTCATTAAAGTAAGTCTAACGCCCATACTAATGCTATAGAAGCATTTGTTAAGCATTAGAAATTTAGTCAAGTGTGAACAAGCCCTTACTGTCCTACAGAATTTAGAGGGGCCTGAGTATGGCCAGTGGGAGTAGAAAATGTCTTGGCATTAGTGGGAGTAAACTATGATCCATCATTGTATTAGGGGGAGGAATAGTGCCCCATCGTTAGTGTCAGTGGGAGGAATAGTGACCCTTAATTGGTGTCAGTAAGAGGAATAGTGTCAATATTCTCACTGCACATGTCCCTGGCTTTTAAACTAGGTATTACGGGGGGGGGGGGGGGGTCAGAGGAAGCAATAGGCGGAAGTGAGCAAAGGACAGAGGGTAATAGTGTAGTCAGCAGGGATAATACAGCTGTACCTTCTAATCCTGTGGTGAATGCAAAGACAATTTGAAAACAAAGCCTGAGGAAACTAAGGGGAAGTTAATATGCACCCATACAATGCTGAAAGGAGTATAAACAAATGCTAGGAGTCTTTCTAACTGTCAGGGGGACTGACTGAATGGGAGTAATGAGAGATCGCTGTTTCTGATCACTAGGAACGGCTGATCTTTCTTCTCCCCTGTCAGAACGGGAATCCGCCTTGTTTACATAGGCAGATCCTCATTCTGCCTCTCTTCACCGCGATTGTGGGTGGCCGGTGGACATCGAGTCTGCCGGACCTGCAGGCGGGCTCCCGCAGGGTGCGGTGGGCACCTCCGGCGGCGGGTATGTTCCCGCAGAAGCTAGTGCATGAACCGCCGTACCGGTACGGCTATTCGCGCAGCTGAGCCAACTTGCCGAAGTATAATTGCGACGGCTGGTTGGCAAGTAGCTAAATAATATAAAGGGGATTGGTCACCATCAGCATTCTAAAACTACAAGGAATGGAATAAGTGTAAGAACGCGATCAGGGCAGCCAAAAAAAATTATGAGAAGACATATAGCGGAGGAGAGTAAAAAAATCCAAATACATTTTTTTAGATACATTAACAGTAAAAAGGCAAGCTCAGAGCACATTGCCCACATAAAAGACGAGGATGGGAGGATGGTTATGGATAACACAGAGAAGGGAACTGTACTAAATACCTTCTTCTCAGTTTTTATGCAGGAAAAGGAGGGGTATACTGACCGCGACAGTACTGTTAGTGACACACATCGCAGGGCATACCCTTGTGGCTAACAGAGGCCACTGACACACATGCAACTATACAGGTTGAACTGGATGGACGTTTGTCTTTATTCAACCTTACCTACTATGAAACTATGGATTAGGCTCAGACATAGTGGGTGCTGCAGAAACAATCAGCTGGAAACTGAAAGCATCACTGGTCAATGTACATCGTTGCCAGCACACCACGAATCAATAAGTACTAGCTGAAAGTTTCCCATTGTTGGTGTCAGTAGCAGGAGTTATGCCCCATTGTTGGTGTCAGTGGAGGAATAGTGCCCCAAGGGCCAGGAAAAGGCAAGCAAAAGGCTGCATCTGGTCCCCAGGCCGCAGTTTGGAAACCACTGGTGTACAACATTGTTTCTCACTTCGGACTAAATAAGTACTGGGCCTTAAAAGTATGATGGCCCTAGGTAGTCTAGAAGCCATGCTTGCATTGTTTAGCCCTATTAGCCCTATTTTTAAAAGTGCACTTACTGTAATTCAGATAAGATTTTATCACTAAACAATAGGAATGTTTCTGTTACAATATTATTACAATTTACTATTAAGTTCACCTGTGCCCAGCCTATGAACTATAAACAAGCCACCCTGTCTCTCTAGCTGTTTTTATTATGAAGTTATTTATTCTCAAAACTATTAAAAATATCACAACAGAAGAAAAAAAAACTGGAGAAAAGGGGGGGAGGGGAAATAATTTTCCCCTGGGACTTTTAAGGTACTGTCAAGAATATGGTCAAAAATTCAAAAAATCTGTACAATCATATTGAATAAAATTATTATTTATTAAATCAAGATTAAAATATCTGTGCCTCACATAGAAAATGAGACATAATTGTAAAACAATTTGACATAGACAAATTCACCCAAAATACATTCACATTGAGCAATGCACCATAAAGCAACTACTTAAAGATGCCATGACAATCTGCCGCTCGACATGTTTCGCTCTAAAACGAGCTTCTTCAGGAGTTTATAGGCAATGATTGTGGTGAGCTCTGGATGATAGGAAGATAAACAATAATCAATACATGATTTAAACATATATAGAGTACATCTCATGAAATTAGATTTACTCTAACAAGATGGGAATTAGTACAGAGCATTGAAATGCATATACATAAATTCAACAATTTTACCAAATTTATATACAAAATTTAAGTTTGCACATCTTACCAGGCTGTAGTGCATCAATGTAGAACAAGTACTTCAACAGACTTATATCAATATCAAACCGGTACGCTTTCATACAAAACGGGACAACGCTGCCATGCTGTGACCACAGGGGAATACAAAGTTTTAAAACGGCCCTTTAAAAAGCAGGATAAATTTGAGAGATTAGAACAAGGGGATCGCATCCCATTTACTTCTTTCCTGTTTGGTCTAGAGGAGTATATTACCTTCAGTAGAACCAATCATGGATCCTTGCCTTAAACCAAAAGGTCTCTCGGCGTGTGCATGTCAAGTGGGTAGGGATAGCACCATGGTCTGCTAAACTAGTCAATGGTGACCACACAATATGGTATTGTAGGGGGAACGATCCGAGTCAAAACTGCTTTCTAAATGAAAGATGGAGTACAATAAAAGGGGCCATTAGGGTTCAAAAGGTGCAGCTCAGTTTGTGATACGGCTGCGGAAAGAGAACTTACTTGAAAATCAATGATCCGGCACATAGGCTTGAAGGAGCTTCACGCTGCCTCTGTGGAACAGCGCCGGTAGCAGAACTGTAGGCGGTACGAAGCCACCTTTATATACCCCCATCGTGGCGGCGTCTGACCTCGCCGCCGGGATGCGGACGCTCGTTAGGACCGGCTACGTCACGACGGGGAAGGACGTAGCGGCATGGTGCTGACGTCAGCAACGTTTCTGGGGCTTAGTGCGCCTGTCAGAGCCTGTAAAGGCGTCACAGGCGCCAAAGGCGCCATCTTGGCTAAGGGAACAAATGAGGTAAAAGATGTGATTTAAAGCATTGTGTGTTAACTTTGAGTACTCTTGCTGTATTAACAGTGCTTAAACAATGTGTTCCCCTGGATTTATTAAATAGAAGCTCAAATGCCTCATGATTGAATATCAAGCACCCACCATGATATAGCCGGACCCAATTTAATAGGGCCACCACCATGAGGGCGATTGGTTCAACCCCCACTAGTGGGTGCCCCGGGCGTCCGTGTGGTCTGGATTGGCAGAGATAGTCCCAGTATGAAAGTATTTATTACCGTGAAATTAATACCTAGTATTGAGAATGAAAACACCCTTTCTAGGTGTATGTTTGCAACCACAGCCTGCAAGGTGCATATAACAACAGCTCAGTGGAGATTCAATGACATCAAATGTAACATACAAAACATATGTGGTCATATTACAACTATTTCTATCCATTTTATGGCTCATAAATACATATGATGCCAAGTCTATTCAGAATTTAACAATACTGAACATGGCAAATGACCTAGAGGGAGAGGAGAGAACAGAAGAGAGAAAAGAACCAAGAAGAAGGAAAAGAACAAGGAAAGGCGAGAAAAGCATACTAAAAAAAGAGAGAAGGAACCGGGCCCCACCCAGGCCGAGGATGTTTCAGCTTTCAAAGGAATGGCTTAAAACTGAACGCATCGTTCATGCCTGGATGCTGAAGTGCCGATAACTCATGTATCCAGCGTGCTTCCTTTTGAAGGAGGAGCTTATCATAGTCACCCCCTCTGTCGCCAGGGGGGATATGTTCCAAGGCGAAAAAATGAAGGCAATCAGCATCAAAGCCATGCTGCAATCCAACATGGCGGCTGATAGGAGTCTCCATCCTTTTTTTCTGTATCAGGGAGACATGATCCCTGATTCGGCAGAAAAAGGGTCTCTTTGTCTTCCCGATATAGAACATCTTACACTCACACAGCATAATATATACTATACCAATGGATTGACACGTTACCGCAAATCTTGGTTTGAATAGATGCCCATTGGGCAATAAAAGGCTTCGAGTCGCCAAAATATATCTACAATAAGAGCAATGATGGCAAGGTCTGCTACCCCTATCAGCCTCTTTAATTTTGACAATGTGGCTTTCATAATGGCTATGCACCAACGAATCCCTCAGAGATCGACTTCGTCTGAAAGTGATCTCAGGATATAGATTTAAATGTTTGGCCACTTTTTCGTCTCCCATTAGTAGATACCAATACTTTTTCAGGATGTCACGAGTTTGTTTATGTTGACTCGAGTAGGTAGTGATGAGTCTGACTCCAGGATTCGCCTTTTTAGTTTTCGTACTATGCAGAAGAGAGGCTCTATTTTGATTTTTAGCTCTGAGGTATGCTTTTTTAAGGCATTTTTTACTGTATCCTCGATGAAGAAAGCGTGAGCGTAGACATTTAGCTTCCTTTTCAAAGTCAGACTCATCACTGCAATTGGGTTTTGCTCGCAAGTATTGCCCGTAGGGTACGCTAGTGATCAGGGGGACTGGATGAGAGCTGGTGGCATGCAGCAGGGAATTTCCTGCGGAGGGTTTCCGGTATAGAGTTGTTCTGATGCTGCCATCAGGTTTAACTATGATTTGGGTATCCAGAAAGGTCAGACTGGATTGACTAAATTCAACCGTGAACTTAAGGTTGAACCTATTGATTTTTAAACTTTCCAAGAAAGACAAAAGAAGGTCTTTAGGGCCCACCCATATGAAAAAGATGTCGTCAATAAATCTCCTCCATAGGGGGATTTGTTCCATATATCGCTGCATATCGTCTCTGGAAAATAATTCCCGTTCCCATCCCCCCAGTTACAGGTTGGCATAAGAGGGGGCACATTTGGTCCCCATAGCCACCCCCTGTATCTGGAGGTAATAGGATCCCCCAAATAGGAAGATGTTGTTGGAGAGGATAAACAGCAATAAATTCAAAATGAATCCATTGTATTGAGAAGATATCTCATGATTTTGGAAGAGAAAGTCCTTAACAATCTCCACCCCCTGCTGGTGGGGAATGGAGTTATATAAGGCCTCCACGTCGAGGGCTACCAACCAAGCGCCCCCGGGAAGGGAAACTCCATCGAGGGCGCGTAGCAGGTCATTGGTGTCCTGGAGGTAGGACACCAAACCCTCGACGTGGGGCCTAAGAAAGTCATCAATGAGTTGGCTTGCTGTCTCGGTGAGACTGCCATTACCCGGATTTTCGGAAGAGCATATAAGGTGGGTGTTCGCGGAGATGTGACATTTAGGAATTCCCAAGTGGACTTGTTAATAAGACCACTACGATAGGCTGAGCCAATAAGATATTGGTAACGGTTGATGGTTAGAGTGACATGGGTTGGTGATACTTTGCGGTACCATTCATGGTTTTGGACAATGGCCAGCACCATTGATTCGTATTGGCCCTTGTCCATCACCACTAGGTTACCGCCCTTATCAGCAGGCTTGATTATAATATTTTGATTTGATTGCAAAGATCTTAAAGCCTCGGCCTGAAGAGGGGTCAAATTAGCTTCAGAGGTGTTCCTCCATTTAGTTCCCATAATCTCCTTGGTGACTTGGTTGGTAAACGCCCATACATTGGGATTACCTTGCAGGGCAGGGAATTTCGAGGATTTGGGTTTGTAATTACGGGGTATAGCAGTGGTCAAGGAGTGGGGGCAATGGAGGTGGGGGAGGGGGTGGGGGGTCAACAGCCGTTTCAAGGGCAAGGGCCTCGAGCAGGTCTGTTTCATTGACCCCCCCTCCTCCCACAGCTCCATTAGATCCTCCATGGCTTTAATATCATTAATGGACATATCCTTCCACAGAGGGTTATCCAGAGAATAACTCTGGATAGAAGGAGGTGGCCTGTCATAAAGGATTTTAAACATGAGTTTTCTCGAGAATAGGTTGAGGTCTTTTATCAATTCAAAAGGGTCTACCCTTCGCGTGGGGCAAAAGGTGAGACCCAATTTTAACACAGAAATTTGTTCTGCCGAAAGTGGGCAGGAGGAGATGTTAATCACCTCGAGTTGAGTTTCTGGGGTTTGGGATTCCCCAGGTCTGAACTCATGGTTCTTTTGGGATCCGACATCATCTGTGTGAAAATCGAAGCTGGACGAAAATCCTGCTGTGAAGAAGAAGTGTTAACATTACTTACCGAGGTGCTCGGACCCGTTGTAAGTGCGCAAGTGGTTGTGCAAGTATTGGGGAAAGATTCAGGGTGTGCCGGTGCGCTAGTGAGTGAGCTTTTGTTTGCACCCGCTCGAGTGACCATGGGTGTCTTGAAATTGGGAGTGCGTCTAGATGTACCAGCAGATGCATTTTCTCTGGAGTGTTTGGAATTCAATGAATCCTGAATTCTGGTGAGACGCGTGAATTCTTGTGCCTGTAGTGAAGAAATAGAGGAGACGGATGAGTCAGAGTCCAAAACCATGAATGGTACCGTAAAGTATCACCAACCCATGTCACTCTAACCATCAACCGTTACCAATATCTTATTGGCTCAGCCTATCGTAGTGGTCTTATTAACAAGTCCACTTGGGAATTCCTAAATGTCACATCTCCGCGAACACCCACCTTATATGCTCTTCCGAAAATCCATAAAAGTCAAACCAAACCCCCGGGCCGCCCGATTGTTTCGGGTAATGGCAGTCTCACCGAGACAGCAAGCCAACTCATTGATGACTTTCTTAGGCCCCACGTCGAGGGTTTGGTGTCCTACCTCCAGGACACCAATGACCTGCTACGCGCCCTCGATGGAGTTTCCCTTCCCGGGGGCGCTTGGTTGGTAGCCCTCGACGTGGAGGCCTTATATAACTCCATTCCCCACCAGCAGGGGGTGGAGATTGTTAAGGACTTTCTCTTCCAAAATCATGAGATATCTTCTCAATACAATGGATTCATTTTGAATTTATTGCTGTTTATCCTCTCCAACAACATCTTCCTATTTGGGGGATCCCATTACCTCCAGATACAGGGGGTGGCTATGGGGACCAAATGTGCCCCCTCTTATGCCAACCTGTATCTGGGGGGATGGGAACGGGAATTATTTTCCAGAGACGATATGCAGCGATATATGGAACAAATCCCCCTATGGAGGAGATTTATTGACGACATCTTTTTCATATGGGTGGGCCCTAAAGACCTTCTTTTGTCTTTCTTGGAAAGTTTAAAAATCAATAGGTTCAACCTTAAGTTCACGGTTGAATTTAGTCAATCCAGTCTGACCTTTCTGGATACCCAAATCATAGTTAAACCTGATGGCAGCATCAGAACAACTCTATACCGGAAACCCTCCGCAGGAAATTCCCTGCTGCATGCCACCAGCTCTCATCCAGTCCCCCTGATCACTAGCGTACCCTACGGGCAATACTTGCGAGCAAAACCCAATTGCAGTGATGAGTCTGACTTTGAAAAGGAAGCTAAATGTCTACGCTCACGCTTTCTTCATCGAGGATACAGTAAAAAATGCCTTAAAAAAGCATACCTCAGAGCTAAAAATCAAAATAGAGCCTCTCTTCTGCATAGTACGAAAACTAAAAAGGCGAATCCTGGAGTCAGACTCATCACTACCTACTCGAGTCAACATAAACAAACTCGTGACATCCTGAAAAAGTATTGGTATCTACTAATGGGAGACGAAAAAGTGGCCAAACATTTAAATCTATATCCTGAGATCACTTTCAGACGAAGTCGATCTCTGAGGGATTCGTTGGTGCATAGCCATTATGAAAGCCACATTGTCAAAATTAAAGAGGCTGATAGGGGTAGCAGACCTTGCCATCATTGCTCTTATTGTAGATATATTTTGGCGACTCGAAGCCTTTTATTGCCCAATGGGCATCTATTCAAACCAAGATTTGCGGTAACGTGTCAATCCATTGGTATAGTATATATTATGCTGTGTGAGTGTAAGATGTTCTATATCGGGAAGACAAAGAGACCCTTTTTCTGCCGAATCAGGGATCATGTCTCCCTGATACAGAAAAAAAGGATGGAGACTCCTATCAGCCGCCATGTTGGATTGCAGCATGGCTTTGATGCTGATTGCCTACATTTTTTCGCCTTGGAACATATCCCCCCTGGCGACAGAGGGGGTGACTTTATAAGCTCCTCCTTCAAAAGGAAGCACGCTGGATACATGAGTTATCGGCGCTTCAGCATCCAGGCATGAACGATGCGTTCAGTTTTAAGCCATTCCTTTGAAAGCTGAAACATCCTCGGCCTGGGTGGGGCCCGGTTCCTTCTCTCTTTTTTTAGTATGCTTTTCTCGCCTTTCCTTGTTCTTTTCCTTCTTCTTGGTTCTTTTCTCTCTTCTGTTCTCTCCTCTCCCTCTAGGTCATTTGCCATGTTCAGTATTGTTAAATTCTGAATAGACTTGGCATCATATGTATTTATGAGCCATAAAATGGATAGAAATAGTTGTAATATGACCACATATGTTTTGTATGTTACATTTGATGTCATTGAATCTCCACTGAGCTGTTGTTATATGCACCTTGCAGGCTGTGGTTGCAAACATACACCTAGAAAGGGTGTTTTCATTCTCAATACTAGGTATTAATTTCACGGTAATAAATACTTTCATACTGGGACTATCTCTGCCAATCCAGACCACACGGACGCCCGGGGCACCCACTAGTGGGGGTTGAACCAATCGCCCTCATGGTGGTGGCCCTATTAAATTGGGTCCGGCTATATCATGGTGGGTGCTTGATATTCAATCATGAGGCATTTGAGCTTCTATTTAATAAATCCAGGGGAACACATTGTTTAAGCACTGTTAATACAGCAAGAGTACTCAAAGTTAACACACAATGCTTTAAATCACATCTTTTACCTCATTTGTTCCCTTAGCCAAGATGGCGCCTTTGGCGCCTGTGACGCCTTTACAGGCTCTGACAGGCGCACTAAGCCCCAGAAACGTTGCTGACGTCAGCACCACGCCGCTACGTCCTTCCCCGTCGTGACGTAGCCGGTCCTAACGAGCGTCCGCATCCCGGCGGCGAGGTCAGACGCCGCCGCGATGGGGGTATATAAAGGCGGCTTCGTACCGCCTACAGTTCTGCTACCGGCGCTGTTCCACAGAGGCAGCGTGAAGCGCCTTCAAGCCTATGTGCCGGATCATTGATTTTCAAGTAAGTTCTGTTTCCGCAGCCGTATCACAAACTGAGCTGCACCTTTTGAACCCTAATGGCCCCTTTTATTGTACTCCATCTTTCATTTAGAAAGCAGTTTTGACTCGGATCGTTCCCCCTACAATACCATATCGTGTGGTCACCATTGACTAGTTTAGCAGACCATGGTGCTATCCCTACCCACTTGACATGCACACGCCGAGAGACCTTTTGGTTTAAGGCAAGGATCCATGATTGGTTCTACTGAAGGTAATATACTCCTCTAGACCAAACAGGAAAGAAGTAAATGGGATGCGATCCCCTTGTTCTAATCTCTCAAATTTATCCTGCTTTTTAAAGGGCCGTTTTAAAACTTTGTATTCCCCTGTGGTCACAGCATGGCAGCGTTGTCCCATTTTGTATGAAAGCGTACCGGTTTGATATTGATATAAGTCTGTTGAAGTACTTGTTCTACATTGATGCACTACAGCCTGGTAAGATGTGAAAACTTAAATTTTGTATATAAATTTGGTAAAATTGTTGAATTTATGTATATGCATTTCAATGCTCTGTACTAATTCCCATCTTGTTAGAGTAAATCTAATTTCATGAGATGTACTCTATATATGTTTAAATCATGTATTGATTATTGTTTATCTTCCTATCATCCAGAGCTCACCACAATCATTGCCTATAAACTCCTGAAGAAGCTCGTTTTAGAGCGAAACATGTCGAGCGGCAGATTGTCATGGCATCTTTAAGTAGTTGCTTTATGGTGCATTGCTCAATGTGAATGTATTTTGGGTGAATTTGTCTATGTCAAATTGTTTTACAATTATGTCTCATTTTCTATGTGAGGCACAGATATTTTAATCTTGATTTAATAAATAATAATTTTATTCAATATGATTGTACAGATTTTTTGAATTTTTGACCATATTCTTGACAGTACCTTAAAAGTCCCAGGGGAAAATTATTTCCCCTCCCCCCCTTTTCTCCAGTCTTTAAATAATCATGGGATGTGGTGCTTTCAGTTGACTATCTCTGTCCTCCCTAAACTTTAATAGAAGAAAAAAAAAGTTAATATTTCAATCCCTGTGTTGTGAACTTTAAAAATGCAATATCTTCATAGTGTTTGTATACAGAGATGAATGAGGGCTTGTTTTAAAGAGCTTTTACAAATATGTAAAGCGTGCATATTCAAGGCACAAATTCAATTTAAATAGTACATGCCCCAGTTGTACTAAAGCTCACTCAATGCAGAATGAGTATCAAAGCAGCCTCTCATCACATGATTCTATTTGCTTTAAAGCCCCACCACCCCTTTTCACTCTCTAGTGTGTGTATCACAGAGTCCTGCTCAAAACAATAATAAAACAGTTCTTAGAGGAAATCCTGCATGCTCAGATTCTGAGCCTTTTAGGAGAATAAAGCTAAAAAAAATGAGGCAATTCATTAGGTTGGGTGTAAATTCATGTTTGACTTGGAAATACATAGAAGTTGTTAAAAAAATTAATTTTGCATTATAACATTCATTATTTTATTTCCTTCTAGGATCATGCAGACATTGAATGGAAGTTTGCTAGAACAAAGTTGTGGATGAGTTATTTTGAAGAAGGTGGAACACTTCCCACTCCATTCAATATAATACCTAGCCCCAAATCTGCATGGTATTTTTTTAAATGGATTCAGAAACAAGTATGCAAGCAATACACAAGAAAAAAGCCTCAAAGCTTTGGAACAATTGGTGTACGTATCTTGTAAAAATATATGACAAAAATCATACACAACACCAACATACAAGTAGATAATATATTTTCAGTATTGGAAATCACAATTTGACTTTTTTTGTGTAACAAAAATGGCTTACATTAATATCCTTAGAACATGCTGCAATGCTTGTTGTAATGGGAAGATGCCAATAGATTTAAGTGTGTGATCCAATGTATAGGCATGTTCAATTTGGTTGTATACTAATCTTCCATTGTCATTCTAGAACTTGTAAGTGTTTTAGAGTTCATAAAAAGAGTTCAGTTTTCAAGCAAAGAAGAGCAACCAGACCTCCCACCTATAACATTTTTTAAAGTGTTACTAAACCAACAACAGTAAAATCAGTCTGTATATGCGGTAGCATGTGTGTTATACTCACTGTGGAACCTAAGGGGTTATTCCTCTGCATTGTGTAAAAAGGCTGTTTGATCCTGTCTTCTCTTATCCCCCCTTCTACCACTGTCCCCAATCCATCTCCTGATAGAACAGAGTTTTGGAGTCACTCTGCACATGCTCAGTTTGGTGTGTAATGCTAGAGAGTTTTTTTTCTTTTTTTGAGAGGGTGCATGGGATCAGTACCGGCCCAATCAGCACTGTCCAGACAGAGGGTCAGGGGTCCTGCAGCCTCATAGGACAGTCTGAGTAGAATGAAAACTCCTCCTACAAGCTTTACCAGTGCTCGGTCGGACACTGATAGAACTAATAGAAATGATAGAATTCACAAGACTGCTATATACTGCTGATGAGAAAGGGTATTTAGCAGTTCATATTTACTAAAATAATTGTATTTCTGTGTACTCCACCTGGCTGCACCCCCTCCACCTGGCTGCATCCCCCCCTCCACCTGACTGCATCCCCCCTCCACATGGCTGCATCCCCCCTCCCCTGTCCACTTGGCTATATCCCCCTTCCACCTGGCTGCATCCCTCTCCCCTGTCCACCTGGCTCTATCCCCCCTCCACCTGGCTGCATCCCCCCTCCCCTGTCCATCTGGCTCTACCCCCCTCCACCTGGCTGCACCCTTCCCTCCTCTGTCCACCTGGCTGCATCCCCCTCCACCTGGCTGCACCCCCCCACCTGGCTGCATCCCCCCTCCCATGTCCACCTGGCTGCATCCCCCCTCTACCTGGCTGCATCCTCCCTCTCCTGTCCACCTGGCTGCATCCCCCCTGCCCTGTCCACCTGGCTCTACCCACCCTCCACCTGGCTGCATCCCCCCTCGCCTGTCCTCCTGGCTGCATCCCCCCTCCACCTGGCTGCACTCCCCCTCCACCTGGCTGCATCCCCCCTCCACCTGGCTGCATCCCCCCTCCATCTGGATTCCCCCACTCTCATGTCCACTTGGCTCTGTCTTCCCCCACCTAGCTGCAACCCCCTCTCCACCTGGCTGCACCCCCTCCTCCTCTGCTGCCCACCTGTGTTCCATCAGCTGTAGTGGAGTACAGAGGGGACATCCAGAGTCTAATTGACCCTGAATGTCTACAAAAAGAGTATCTGTCACCTATATGTTACCACATAGGGGGCTATTGGTCCCCTATGTAATGGCAATTAAAGTTACGTAAAAAAATAAAGAATAAAAAAAAATATATATATATAAAAAAATGATTTAAACATTTAAAGAGACACATACAAATACAAAACATTTTAGAGCTCACCCTCCCCTACACACACACACACACATACACACAAATGCATGTGATCGCCCTACACATGTTATGTATCACCATGCATGCTGGAGTGAGAACAATAATTCTAGCATCAGAACTACTGCATAACACTAACCTGATGTCCTGCAGGGGTTTTTTAAGCGTTGCCTATGAAATAATATAGGGTGCTGATGTTTTGCGGTGCTTCATGGGTGCACACACGCAAATCCCCTGATAGGTCATCAGTTTAGTGTTATGCAGGAGTTCTGGTGCTAGAATTATTGAATTAATTATTTTTTTTTCCTTGTAGAGGGGGGCGCATATATATGGTCTTGCCTAGGGCGCAAAATAGTCTAGCAACGGCCCTGTCCCTACTCCACACCCACCCCTATGTACTGCTGAAAGAGGAAGAAAGATTTTTAACACGATCTGCACATTTCAAAGGGTGTAGAAAGGGGAAGACAGCAGATATACAAGTGAAACTTATGTAGGAGGATTTGCTTCATCTCTGTGTATCATCTGAGGCTATTCACTTCACTGGGTATATGTGAGGGTTTACAACCACTTTAAGTGGAAGAAAGTATGTAGCATATCCATATGTTCCACATTCTCTCAGACCTCTCTTTTTTATCTTGTAGGATTGTAGAATATGTAAAAGCTGAGTGTCTGAAAGTGTTTTGGTACATCAGTAATTAGTTTGTGTAAGAGGGCAATGCGGGCATTCATTGGAACCATGGTGAGAGAATACTGTATATCAGTGTGTGTATTCTTGTCCAGTAGCATTTTTGGGCAAGTCCACCAAACCCGGAATATTGATCCTGTGTGCCCGATCCTCTAAAACAATTAGGGGGCCCTGGGAAAGATTTTGTCCAGTCTTGTGAGAAGATTATATTTGGATTAATAACATGGGGAAGTTGATAGTTATTGGAAATAATTAGCATTTCAACAAACAGGATTTTATGCTAATTATTTGCTCATCTATTTTATTGAGTTATCCACGTTTGTGTGACTAATTGGCCAGTTTTTTTTTTCCATTAGAAGATTAGTTGAATAATTTATAGTTTAGTTAATCTTATAATGTTTCTACAGATAATTAATTAACTAGGTGAATTTGCTGATTTGGTATTTTGCTTTATTTAATTAAATAAGGAGGATTTAGTGGTACGCTAGGGTGTAACTAATATGACTGACTGATTTGATTAAATTGAGACACTGAAAATGATAATATGCATACTTGCATATACTTGGGGTCCCTTTAGACATAGGTACTACTTCTGAAACTAAAACTGTTAAATATAAAACTACTGGGACTTTTTTTTTTTTAAATAATTTTTTTAATGTATAATGATAAACATATGCTAGTGCCAGCATTGGAATGTGGCCTCAATTTTAAGATGGCTTCTGATATAGGCATTTGGGTGCAGCATTGCTTACACATCACTTTCCTGTGTGTGTGGGCATCTGCTACATATTCTTTGATTCCTTCAGCAGTGGAGTTGTTTCCTGGGCTAAATTGACACCTTTGCTGGTATAGGTGGAAATAAGAATTTTGGGAAAACACAGGAGAGCGATGTGATGTACAAACTATTGCTTATTACATCATCACATCCTCCCTTTCTAAGCCCAACAAATTATTGCATCTAGAAGAGTGACACATGACAAGGCTTGAAATGTTATTGTCAATGTGTAAGCATTGTCAGTTGAAGAAAAAGTGACTTGACAAGGCTATTTCTAACAGAGTCAACAGGTATTTTAGGGTAGAAATCAGAACAATTGAGGGAAATGAAAATAGTGTGATGCAATCCGCGCAATCACCAACACAAAAAAATTGTGATCGATAACACTCCACCCAAAATTGTGCTAGTGTATAATAACCAAGGCAAAAAATTCCCGCTAACACTCTACAAGTGTTTCCACTAATCCATCACTTATGACATATAACAGGGGTAGGCAACCTTTTGAGCACAGTGTGCCGAAAAATGTTTTCAAAGAAATTGAGCGTGCCGATTTTATAACAAAAAAAAGTCAACTTCACACTCTCAATCATGAAAAAGATTTTTTATAAAGTAAATGCTGTAAACTACTTAACCACTTAACGAAAAATGACGTACTGGTACGTCGGTACTTTGACGCTAAATACCGGGGTTATGGCAGCAGCTGAGGGGAAGCTGAGGGGAAGATGGCCCCTGCTCGGCTCCATGGGAGGGTGGAAGCGACGTCAAACGTCACTTCTGCCCATATCTCTTAAAGGAGACATTTTTTTTCCTACAATTATTTATTTTTTTTAATTGCATTTTTGTGTAAATATGAGATTTGAGGTCTTTTTGACCCCAGATTTCATATTAAAGAGGTCCTGTCATGTAATAGGAATAAAAGTGACCTAATTTTTTTTTTTTTTTTAAACTGTGTCAAAATAAAAAATTAAAAGTAAAAAATAAAAAATAAAAAATATATATACATATATATATATATATACACATATCTATATATCTATATATATATATATATATATATATATATATATATATATATATATATACCTTCACACCTCAGATCACTGTCCACCCTGCATATCTACCCCACCACTGTGCTACCCTGCACATCTGCCCCACCACTGTAACCCCCCTGCACATCTGCCCCACTACTGTACTACACACACATATATATATATATATATATATATATATATATATATATATATATATATACCTTCACACCTCAGATCACTGTCCCCCCTGCATATCTGCCCCACCACTGTGCTACCCTGCACATCTCCCCCACCACTGTAACCCCCCTGCACATCTGCCCCACCACTGTACTACCTTGCACATCTGCCCCACCACTGTACTACCCTGCACATCTGCTCACCACTGTAACCCCCTGCACATCTGCCCCACTACTGTACTACCCTGCACGTCTGCCCCACCACTGTAACCCCCTGCACATCTGCCCACCACTGTAACCCACTGCACATCTGCCCCACCACTGTACTACCCTGCACATTTGCCCCACCACTGTAACCCCCTGCACATCTGCCCCACCACTGTACTACCCTGCACATCTGCCCCACCACTGTAACCCCCCTGCACATCTGCCCATTACTGTACTACACACACACACACACACATATATATATATATATATATATATATATATATATATATATACCTTCACACCTCAGATCACTGTCCCCCCTGCATATCTGCCCCACCACTGTGCTACCCTGCACATCTGCCCCACCACTGTACTACCCTGCACATCTGCCCCATCACTGTACTACCCTGCACATCTGCTCACCACTGTAACCCCCTGCACATCTGCCCCACTACTGTACTACCCCGCACATCTGCCCCACCACTGTAACCCCCTGCACATCTGCCCACCACTGTACTACACACATATATATATATATATATATATATATATATATATATATATATATATATATATATATACCTTCACACCTCAGATCACTGTCCCCCCTGCATATCTGCCCCACCACTGTGCTACCCTGCACATCTGCCCCACCACTGTAACCCCCCTGCACATCTGCCCCACCACTGTACTACCTTGCACATCTGCCCCACCACTGTACTACCCTGCACATCTGCTCACCACTGTAACCCCCTGCACATCTGCCCCACTACTGTACTACCCTGCACGTCTGCCCCACCACTGTAACCCCCTGCACATCTGCCCACCACTGTAACCCCCTGCACATCTGCCCCACCACTGTACTACCCTGCACATTTGCCCCACCACTGTAACCCCCTGCACATCTGCCCCACCACTGTACTACCCTGCACATTTGCCCCACCACTGTAACCCCCTGCACATCTGCCCCACCACTGTACTACCCTGCACATCTGCCCCACCACTGTCCTACCTGACCCAACACTGTGCTTTTTTACACCCAAGTGTAAAAAAGAGGCTCGGTCCTTAAGTGGTTAAGTAGTAGTGAGAAATTAACATCCTGCACTCTCACGCCTCATTCAGCCCCAATTTATGCACCTTCACACCTCAGATCACTGTCCCCCCTGCACATCTGCCCCACCACTATGCTACAGCTGAGAAAAAGTGCAGCGCTTTGCGCCGCAGCAAATTTTTGCTGTGATTTTCATTGTTCTTAATACTGGCTGTGGCTTAAAGGGACACAGAGTGCAGGGGTTCAGTAGTAAGTGATGCAAAGGTTCAGGAATAATTTCAACCAAGTTCCCAGAAGCTCAACAGTAATTCCACAGACTGTCACCTGATTGGGGTTTTCTCAATCTCTTCTTTCTGAGATTGGTAATGGCAACCAAGCGAGTCATCTTCCCCAGATGGTGGACGGGGCTAGCAGGACTGTGATTGGCTTTAGCAGTGGCCAATGACAGTCCTCCTCCTCCTGGAAACAAGGACCGCTCCCCCCCCGAGGAGAACTGCACTCAATCTCTTTCCCATCACAAAAACTGACAATCGCAGCTACAGCAAAGTTAGAGAACCAAACAATGTTTCCCATCTTTTACAATGTGTGGGGGCACAGTGCCTTCCCCTCAGTGCAGGGGCGGCATGGGGAATTCTGAAATTGGAATGCACTAGTATCTCACTGACACTTGCCTGCGCTGTTCTGCTGATGTGGAGGGAGTCGAGTGCCGACAAAAGAGGCTTTGCGTGCCGCTTGCGGAACCAGTGTCAGAGGTTGCCTACCCCTGACATATACTATAAATTCAGTAGAGTTATATGTAAATACTCCTAAATAAGTATCAAAACAAAACAAGAAAAAAAAGAAAAAAAATTGTTCTCAAAAGTCCTTCAAATGTCTCCCAATCAAGAACAGTCTCAACAGAATCCACACCACTGTGTCATAAACAAGTGACAGTACATGTCTTCTCAGATGTGTCCTGTGAACCACCACCTAAAGGTGAAATGCCCTCCAGAATCAGACCCCACTACAGAGTCTCATTCACCTCTACTCTACTCCTCCTGTAAGCGCTTCAGCAACACTCCTCCTCCTCCTGGTTCCAGTTCAGGGTGCTCCTATTCTTTTCTTCTACTTGATCTTCAGTCATTAACACATGACAGAAGATATAAATTGGAGGACCATAGTGTTCACTATTTTTAAAAAAAACTTTTATGCACAATACACCAGGGATTAAAAACATCTGCAATACAATAGATAGAAACAAGCAATCAATACTCGCAGCTCTTTGCTGAAAGCCATTGTGTGACGTCACAGGCTTGGCTCCTCCCACCCATATGCATTACACCCTCCAATTGGGCTTCTTCAGTAGGCCTACTGTCAGTTGTTTATGACACAGTGGTGTGGATTATAAAGGGAATTTTTGGGAGATTTTTGAAGGTCTTTTGAAAACACATTTTTTTTTTTGTCTTGTTTTATTTTGATATTTACAGTTAATTAGTTGTACTGCACCGAATTTATATTATATTAATTGAGGGAAATGATAGTGCTCTTTGATGTTTAGTTGCCTGGCTGTTATGCTGATGCATTTGGTACATTTTAAGTTACTGACCCAGCAGTATTTACGTCATGAGTTTTGAATTCTCCCTAAATTAAAGCTGAACTCCAATCAAATAGTCAAATACGTAGGTGGAAAACATATATGGGAACTTTACATGCCAGAGGATTTGCATTTCTGTTCATCCATTTCTTATATTCACTCAGCTTTGCCACGCACCACAGTCCTGTCTGACAGGGCATTAGACCAGACTTTCTTCTGCTGCAGTTAAGTAACTTAGTCTTGTCCCAGCCTCTAACTGATCAGTAGGCATCAGATTGATGAGCTTATCTCTCAGTCGTGTTGCTTCTTCCTCTCCCGGCCTGAGCTCTGCTGTATATGGACTGCAAAAAGCTGATACCAAGTCAGATTTAGGTATTTACATTTGCAATAAAAAAAGAACAAAGTACAAAAAGAAAAATAGTTAATATTTAAAGCTGAATTAAACACAAAACCAAAAATGTAATATATTGCAGCTTACCAATCATTAGATGTGTCCCCACTCTGGATGGAGGAGCAACAGAGACACCTTTGGACAGCAGCATTATCAGTCTGGGGAGAGGGGAGTGTTATGCCGCGTACACAACCGGACTTTCCGCCAGAAAAGGACAGACGGAATCATTCCGTCGGACATTCTGATCAGGTGTGGGCTTCATCGGACCTTTTTTTTCGAAAATTCTGACGGACCTAGAAATAGAACATGTTTCACATCTTTAGGACAGACTCAATACTTTATAAGCAGTTACAGCAAACCGTTTTTATTTCCTTTTGGAATAAAAGTTTTACATAAATAAAAGCTGATGACTGTAAGCACCTCTGCCACTATAAAATGACTTGTCTCATCAAATTACATCTGCAAGAGAGCTTGTTCTTTAAAAAACAACAGAATTACTGTCAGGATCACCATATGAAAACAGAAGAAAGAAAGCCTAAAAAGGAAACTGATGCAGCCATCACATCTAAGAATTGGTAAGCTGCAATATCATGAAAGTTTACTTTTGGGCTTAATACTGCATTCATTTTCTAAATGCTTGTTTTAGTTTAGTGACTAAGAAAGTCTTGAATGCAGGTAGTGTTGTTTAGAAGTTCAGCGATAGCAACCAGGATAGATCTCACCATACTTGAGGATGAGCATCCTACAGAGATTTGCACTAGTGCTCCACCAATTATCTGACATACCAGCAGTGGCGTATCTAAGGTATGGCAGCCATGGCAAGTGCCATGGGCGCCATGGGGGGAAGGGGCGGCTTTAAGCCGCCCTCTGCATGAATAAAAAACCCCCACCTGTCCTCCCAGACTAATATAGCCCCCGGCGCCGCGGCCAGCCTGCAGGATCGCGGCGCTGGTGTTCTATCAGATGGCTGTCGGGCTCGGTTTAGGCTGAGGGAGGCTCTGTCAGCAGGGAGGGGCGGGGCAGGGAGCTCCAGTGACGCTCTGACCCTGCCCTGCCCTGCCCCATGTACTCTGTATGTGCTCGGAGCACTGACATCGCCTCTCCTGGACCATGAATATTCCCGCCCCCTACCGCCGTAAGCCCCGCCCCTACCACGGAAAGCTCCGCCCCCGGACCTCTGAGAGGTGAGCCCGGCTGGTCAGGTAGGTCTTTCTACCTATAGACTCAGTGTTACTAAACCCTCCCTAACAATGTTCTTTATCCCCCTGTATAGCTATGCATTGCTGAAAGCTTAAATTTTAAAACTGGCTACTTGGTCATCTCCTGTAGTATGTCACATTCGCAATCTGGTCATCTGCTGTAGTCGCAGTCTGGTCATCTCCTGTAGTATGTCGCATTCGCAGTCTGGTCATCTCCTGTAGTATGTCGCATTCGCAGTCTGGTCATCTCCTGTAGTATGTCGCATTCGCAGTCTGGTCATCTGCTGTAGTCGCATTCGAAGTCTGGTCATCTGCTGTAGTCGCCTTCGCATTCTTGTCATCTCCTGTAGTATGTCGCATTCGCAGTCTGGTCATCTCCTGTAGTATGTCACATTCGCAGTCTGGTCATCTCCTGTAGTATGTCGCATTCGCAGTCTGGTCATCTCCTGTAGTCGCATTCGCAGTCTGGTCATCTGCTGTAGTCGCATTCGCAGTCTGGTCATCTCCTGTAGTCGCATTCGCAGTCTGGTCATCTCTTGTAGTCACATTCGCAGTCTGGTCATCTCCTGTAGTATGTCGCATTCGCAAGTCTGGTCATCTCCTGTAGTATGTCGCATTCGCAGTCTGGTCATCTCCTGTAGTATGTCGCATTCGCAGTCTGGTCATCTCCTGTATTCGCAGTCTAGTCATCTCCTGTAGTCACATTCGCAGTCTGGTCATCTCTTATAGTCGCATTCGCAGTCTAGTCATCTTCTGTAGTCACATTCGCAGTCTGGTCATCTCCTGTATTCGCAGTCTGGTCATCAGCTGTAGTCACATTCGCAGTCTGGTCATCTCCTGTAGTCACATTCGCAGTCTATTTAAAAGTAGTACCTGCTGTTGCACAAATCACTTTATTACACTTTTATTTCTGATATTTATGGCTATGCTCAATATGGATTAAATAAATAGATATCATAAAGTTTAATAAAGTGATTTGTGCAACAAGCTCCTTAAACAGTCCACATCCAGTGAAAGTTCATGCAGTGCAAACTTTGCAGTACATGAACTTTCACTGAATGTAGAATGTTTAATGACCAGGGGCGAACTGATCCATTGGGCAGTTTATGTAGTACTAATCCATAATTGGTAATAGAAAGATTAAAGAGCTTGACTTGTAGTTTTGTTAGCTGTTTTTTTATTTCTTTTTTTTGACAGGGGCGCAGTTTCAGTGCTTGCCATAGGCGCCATTTTCACTAGATACGCCTCTGCATACCAGCCCATCTGGTCTGATGCCAGATTTGGGAGATTGGCAGTTTGGGACAGTGTGCTATTGTTAAGAACTGCTTCCTTTCTGCACATCAGATCAACTTCTTGTTGGTACTTGTGACTGTATTAATGATGCTTATGTCTACAGATATGCACATAGTACATCCTCCGAACATTAAAATAGTTTCTCCTAATATTTACAATATCCTTTTTGTATGTTTCTTTGCAGAGAAGAGCAGCTGACAATTTCCGAAGACATAATCAATATCAGGTATTTTCTACTTACATCCCCTTACTGTATAACCAATAAAAACATGAACACAATATGTACCAGTTTTTGACATATCTGTTCCCATAGAAATCAATCAAGAGCTTTACAAGATTGGGGAACAAAAATAAAAACAGCTATAGGTATAAAATATAGGCAGCAAGAGGTATCTCTTTGTGGTTCATATATACATTCAACAGCCTCCCAAGCCTTCCTGTCAAAGCTAAAGCCATTCTGACAGGAAAGGCTTTGACACTTCAGGGCAGTTTAACCCCTAAGTGTAAAACAAATGTTAATGCCTAAGCACAATTTTGCAACTTTGACATGTGTTAGTAAAACCGTACATATCATCACTAACTACTTTGTGCACCCAGGTGGACTATACCTTGTTATTTTTAGGAAAAATTGGGCTTTCATTTGGTGGTAAATGGTAATGGATATCTGCTGATTTTTTTCTTTTTATTATTAAAGGAAAACTGTCCCAAAATTGTAAAAAAAAACATGTTTTTTAAATTTAGCTGAATTATTCTTGTTACTGCCATAACTTACCACCAAAGAACAACCAAGAATAAATTCTCCTTCTCCTGGCGATTGCATCAATGTCACATATGTGTATGTTTTTTGTTGTTTGTACCTATAGTACAGCAGGGACAGTGGCTTGTGAGGCAGTGGCTAGTATCAGAGCCAGATACACACAGGTTACATACGCCGTGATCGTTAGAGTGAGAGCAATAATTCTAGCACTAGAACTCCTCTGTAACTCTAAACATGTAACCTGTAAAAAAAAATTTAAAGTGTCACCTATGGAGAGGTATAAGTATTGAATTTTGCTGCCATTCTACAAGTGTGTACAATTTTTTTTTTTTTTAAAGTAGTTTATTAAGTTTTCACAAAAGTAAAACAAGTGAAACAAATATATGCACATGTTACAGGTTGGCAATGGATAAAGTTGATAGTTACATCATAATTGGCTATTGTATATATAATATATCACAATATTAAAGGCAGTAAGAATCGGCATATAATGAACCTGTTATGGTCCGTAGATAGGAGTAGAAATAAAAAATAAAATTGAAAAATAATAATAATAAAAAGTGATGTTGAATGAGAATCGTAGGTGGGAGTTGCGTTATGCCTGAGATATCCCTGTGGTGTAAGATAACACGTCTAGTTGTAGTTTTCCTGGCCGAAATGTCTCCACTCCTACACCCGAGCACCCCTATATGGGCACTAACTGTGCCCGAGTGGAGGAGTAAATGGAAATGTTAGTCAGTGGTGAAGCATTCCAGGTCAGGGAACTTGTTCTGATGCAGTGGTATCTCCCCAACGTATTGGGTAGCGTTTGTGTTGCCTTTTAAGATGTTAAATTTTCAGGGTGTAGTTGATGTAATGATGTGGGGAGAGGGGATAGGAGGGGGGGGGGGAGGGAGATGGAAAGTAATGGTTAGTTAAGTGTTTATTTATGGAATTATGTAGGCATTTGTGTGTTTGTGGTTCCCCCTGAGTCTGTGGGGTAGGGGGTGGTTGAACCAGTCTGTATTTGGGACGATTTAAAATGAACCCAACAAGCCCAGATGTTCATGTATTTGGTTGGAGTGTCTGCTGTTTGGTGAATAAGGCTTTCCATTTCAGCCACTCTATCAACCCGCTGAATCCATTCTGTTATGGTGGGGGGGATGTGGTTCTCCAGTGTACTGGGACACATAAGTTTGCCGCATTGATGAGGTGTAGAACCAGGGATCTCCTATATGTGTGTTGTGGGAGAGAGGTATGGTGGAGCAAAGCATAGGGGAGGGAAGTTGGGTTGATACCTATGAATCCTGTCCGGGGTCCTGTACCATTTTGTAAAGATTTTATATCTATTTTCTTGAGTTGATATGTTGCATGAACCTTTATGCATATGATAGAGGGCTCGCTGCCACTCCTCTGCGGAGAGGTCTATGTTCAAGTCCTGCTCCCACCTTCTAATTAAGTCATCAGTTTTGATTTCGTCTGTTGAAAATAGGAGTTTATATAGTGATGAGATGAGGTGTCTTTGGGGTTCGGAATTGTTACATAATAGTTCAAAAGGCGTAAGATCTCTGTGCAGGTCCACCATGGGTTTGAGGCTATAGATGAAGTGACGTATTTGCAAGTATTTGTGGAAGGGAATGTGGTAGTCTGGAAATGTGGAAGTGAGGGCATGGAACGTCAAGAAATTTCCATTGTGGAACATTTGATGTAACTTGAGTCATGGTCTATTGGGATTTGTTACCGGGTGGAGGGTGTGTACTCCTGGGGTAAACTCTGGATTGTTTTCCAGAGGTGTCATGGGACCGGGAAAAGGTTTCAATTTGAGTGGTTTGCAAGCTGCTTTGAAATTTGTTAACGTGGAGTTGATAAGTGGATTAAGTTTGGCTTGTGTTGGTACTATTTTTTGGTTAATCCATGGTAACGTGTGTATCGGTCTCGGGGTGGAAGCGTTCTCAATATAGACCCAATCTTTGCTTGTATTGTTGGCATGCCAGTCTACAATTCTGGCCAGGTGGCATACCCAATGGTATTTTTGCATGTCTGGAATGTTTAATCCCCCCTGTGACTTATGCCGCGTACACACGGTCGGACTTTTCAGCTACAAAAGTCCGACAGCCTGTCCGACAGACTTTCGACGGACTTGCGGCGGACTTTCGACGGACTTGCGGCGGACTTTCTAACGAACAGACTTGCCTACACACGATCACACAAAAGTCCGTCGAATTCTAACGTGATGACGTACACCGGACTAAAATAAGGAAGTTGATAGCCAGTAGCCAATAGCTGCCCTAGCGTGGGTTTTTGTCCGTCGGACTAGCATACAGACGAGCTGATTTTTCGACCGGACTCGAGTCCGTCGGAAAGATTTGAAGCATGTTTCAAATCTAAAGTACGTCGGATTTGAGGCTAAAAAAGTACATTGAAAGTCCGGAGAAGCCCACACACGATCGGATTACCAGCCAGCTTTAGTCTGTCAGCGTCCGTTGGACTTTTGTAGATGAAAAGTCCGACCGTGTGTACGCGGCATTAGGGTTTGTTAGTCTTTTCCAATTTAATCTGGGCTGTTGGGAGGACCATATAAAATTTCTAAAGAGCCTTTTGAGGGTGGAGAAGAAGGCAAGGGGAATTTGTATGGGTACGGTCTGAAATAGATATAGCAGTCTGGGGAGCACGTCCATTTTTGTAAGTCTGTTCGTATAGTATTTAGGATAGGTAGAAAATTTTAATGCCTAGATATGTGAGAGCCTAGGTTTCCCAGCTGAAAGGGAAATTTTGCTTGCATTGGGTGACTATTTTGGTGGGTAAGGAGACGTTAAGGGCTTTGGATTTAGCTAGATTGATCTGCAGGTTGGATAGAGATTTGAATATAGCAAAGTCTTTGAGGAGGTTAGGTAAAGTAGTGATCGGGTCCGTTAGAAATAACAGGACATCGTCCGCATAGGCCGCAAGTTTAAATTGTTTATGGTCTATTTCCACACCTTTGATATTCGGGTTTTCCTTAAGTGTGCGGAGGAGTGGTTCCATCGTGAGAATGAAGATTAAGGGGGACAGGGGGCAGCCCTGTCGTGTTCCATTGGAGACGGAGAAGGCGTCCGACAGGTGCCCATTCACTCTTATTTTTGCAGTGGGTGAGGAATATAAAGCCATAATCATATGGATTAGTTGGAGTGGAAGGCCTATAGAGTGTAATGTGGCTTCCATATAGTCCCAAGCAACCCTGTCGAACGCCTTCTCCGCATCCAAGGACAAGAAAAAGCCTTTGGTGTTGTTGGTGGTCATCCAGTAATGGATGTCTAGGGCTTTAGTGGTGTTGTCCCGGGCCTCCCTTCCCGGGACAAAACCAACTTGATCTGTGGATATTAGTTTGGGAATTAGCGGTAACAGACGGTTGGCAATAGCTTTGGCGTATACTTTAATATCAACATTAAGAAGGGAAATTGGTCGGTAGTTGGAGACCATGGTAGCGTCCTTACCTGGTTTGGGAATAAGTGTTATGTGAGCTTCTAATATTTCCTTGGATGCTATACTATGGGGCGAGAGGTTGTTCAGTGCTTTAACTAGGGGGGGTATGAGTATGTCTGAGAAGGCTTTATAGTACGCTACAGTAAGCCCGTCAGGTCCCGGACTTTTACCTGGTTTCATCTGCTTTAGTGCTAGAGTGATTTCTTCTGGTGTTAATGGGGAGTCTAGTGCGTCGGTGTCTTCTGTCATGAGGGGTGTGGGAGCGTATTGAGAGAGGAATGTTTGGATTGTTGCCCGTCTATCTTCTGGGGTATCGGTTTGTGGAGTGGAGCGTAGGTTGTAGAGGTCTGTGAAGTAGTTCACGAATTGTTTCGCTATGTCTCCAGAAGTAACGGATGGTTTGCCTGAAGGGTCTTTGATTGTGTGTATGGTGTGGGCCGCACGTTTAGCTTGTAGGGCTCTCGCTAGGAGCTTCCCCGATTAGTTGCCATATTCATAGAAGCATTTTTGTTGCAACGTATATTTGCGCTTAAGTCTGGTGTGTAATTCGTTCAGTAGTTCAGTTCTAGCTTGTGTCAGCGCTGTGAGTGCTTCAGACGCCAGAGATTTTTTATGTTTTTGTTCAAGTTAAGAGATGCGTGTAGTCAGTTCTTCCAGTTTAGCTTTTCTGAGCCTATTTCGATGTGCTGCTATCGAGATGAGTGTGCCCCTTATAACGCATTTATGTGCGGCCCATACCACGTCTGGCGAGGTGTCACCCGGTTCGTTGTCTGTGAAATAATTTGTGAGGTGTTGGGAAACCTTGCTTGAGATATCAAGATCGGTAAGTAAGGAGTTGTCTAATCTCCATATGTGGGGGCGCACCGACTTATTGGGAAGGTGAAGGGTCAGTGTAATTGGGTTATGATCTGACAAAACCATCGGCTCGATAGTGGTGTGTTTTAGCAGTGGAAGATCGTCTTGAGATATAAAAAAATAGTCGATTCGTGAATATTTAGAGTGTGGCGTAGAGAAGAACGTGTAATCCTTTTCATTAGGGTTCATGGTGCGCCAGGTGTCATGCACTAGTAGGTCACTAAGTTGTTGTTTTATGGCACGAAGGGCTCTGTACGTGATGGAGGAATTGCCATTAGAGGTGTCGAGGGCTGGGTTGAGGGGTACATTGAAATCGCCTCCGATTATTAACGTGCCCGAGCTAAAGGCCGCGAGTAACTGTAACGTGTCTCGGAAAAAGGAAACTTGGTGTGCATTCGGGGTGTATAAGTTGGCAATTGTGATTCTTTTCCCGTATAGGGTGCCTTTTATGAAGAGGAAGCGTCCTTGTGGGTCATTGTGTGTGTCCGAGACAATAAATGGGCAGTCTTTTGCAATGAGAATGCAGACTCCTTTTGATTTTGCTGCATTGTTGGTGGCATGGTAGATTGTGGGGAATTGTTTGTTGTGTAATTTGGGGGTGGCGTCTGTTCTGAAGTGTGTTTCCTGAATTAAAGCTATATGTGTTTTAGACTTATGTAGCGAGGCGAGTAGGAGAGAACGTTTTTCGGGCGTATTTAGGCCCCGAATATTGATAGATTGGAGATTCAGAGGTGGGTGTGATTTCGCCTCAGTGTTTGTTGTTCAATTGGTGTCCATTATTTCCGTCAGGGTCAAAAATAAAGGACCGAGATGAACAAAAAAAAATTATAAAGGAAGGAGTGAGGGGGAGGGGAGGTGTGGTCTGGGCAGAGTTTCTTTTAATCATAAATGAGATTAAGTTATGTTTGGTATCTAAGAACTATGTAGAGTAACCGATGAGTCCACTGGGATAGTAAATTATCCCGTTTCCTCACTTTACAGAAAGGGATCGGTAATGTACAGCTCAGGGGCTATGCACAACCCGTTGTGAACAGGTCGGTACACAACTCCGAAGCTGTGTGGGGGTTGGAATATACCCGACACGAGAGAGTTGGTGGAGGTATAGAGGAAGTGAGTGTCCCGCCCCCGCACGGCCATTTGGCAGATTGAGGGTAGATGGAGGGGTGTGGAAAGAGCCTATATGGAGTGAGTGTACAACCGATGCCAATGAGAGTGTGCATACAAACAACAATATAGATTTCTAATAATCAATTATAACATCAATAACCGCTCTAGTAAGGAGGAACAAAACAGGTAAGTTCGTCAGTATCAACCTCTGCGGGGTGTCTAGTCAGACTACCGGGGTCGCGCCCACACCAGTGGGAAAATGCACTGGGTAATCACGGGAGCCCGTCGCGGCATATCATGCAGGGTTGCGGGTACTGAGGAAGTTGAAAAGATTCCACAGCTTGAACAACTGAGATTACTTATCAAGCGTGGAGTAACCAATAATCTCCCAGGATTATAAGCGTATCATCCATGTGAATCACATAAACACACGATAAGGTAAACTCAGGGTATACTTGTAGGTCGAGCTCCGGAGCTTAAAGTTGCTCGGGGCCGTGGATACCTCAGGGTTTCACCCTGTTCAGTGTTGTATACCCCCTCCCTCTCTATATCCCTTGGGACGGGAGAATCTGGGACACAATGCTTACATATAACAGTTTCATAGCTTAAGACCTTAAATGTGTCCTGGGAGCCGTGCTGGGGAGTGTGTGGTGGATGACCAAATACCTCTTGGGGTCCGTTGCTCACTCCGACTTTAGGCCTTAGGGTAAAGTGGGTAGAAGTGGGTCCTGGTGATCAGACGGAGTGAGGGGAGTGTCTCATCTGGTGCCAAGCAGGCCTCTTAACAGTAAGATACCGTTGCAACATTGAGGTCCTTTGCTGTGGATGCGTATGACGAGCGTCTCTGCAGGCGGTATCCCTGAAGCGATCAGCTGTGGAGAGCAAGTCGTCTGAGAAGTCAGGATGACGTAGCATGGTGTCAGGTGACTGATGTGGACGTTGATCATGGGGATCATTGTGAAGGTTCCGTCAGTCGTCCTTCTGTACAAGTCTGATGTCTTCGGTTGCGGATCTGTGTGGCAGGTAAGCGGGATGAGCTGTGGCAAGAGCCGCATTGTGTGATAGCCTCCGTCGCTGTGGTGGCGGATATGCTAGTGTTCATGTTCATCTGGATGAGGGCAAGGAGGTTTCCGTGTCCTGTACGAGGGTCCCCTTGCACTTCCGGTTTGCACTGCATTATGGTCGTTGTAGTCTGCTGCTCATGCTATGTGATGCCCGCGAAAGAGGCACATTACCTAGGGGTTCTTTTGAGTCCCACCAATAAACTGGTTTTACTCATACAGGGCATGTGTACTCACTGTTTATCCCGTTGGAGGTCGACAGCGTTAGGGGTAACATGTATTTGAGAGACATGACCAAAAATTAGCGTCAATTAACTGTAGTGGAAAACAGAGAGAGCCTAACGTGGCCCAACAGAAAAAGAGGGTTACTGTAAAATTTCCTTTGAGGAAAGCAGTGCGACCTTGCGAAGTGGCAGCCAGGCAGAAGGGGAACTTCCATTTGTAGTTGATGCCTTTGGTGCGAAGGGTGTTTAGTAGGGGTTTTAGATCCCTTCTGTGTTGGAGAGTTATGCCTGACAGATCTTGGAATATCTGGATAGGTTTCCCCTCGTGTATTAGCTGTGGAATGCTTCTAGCCTGTCTGAGAATATCCTCTTTGACTTTGTAGTCAGTCAGGCAGCAAATTATATCCCTGGGCAGGTCAGTGTCCCTTCCTTTGGGTCGCAGTGCGCGATGGATTCTTTCAAAATCCACAGGTGTCTGAAGGGGCCTGTGTAGAATGCCATTGAATAGGCTGATAACTGATGGGGTCAGTTGATCTCCTTCAATCGACTCCGGGAGCCCCCGAACCCTCAGGTTGCGTCTTCTGCCCCGATTGTCGAGATCCTCGAGGTGTCTCTGCATGTCCCTCATCTGTAGGGTATGTGCATCGACATGGCGAGTAGTTTTGCGCAATTGAAGGTTTTGTTGTTCAGCCATTTGCTCTGCCGTTGTAACTCTGTCAGACAGGGTACAGAATTCCAGGCGAAGTTCTGATATGGCAGCCGACAGTGTGTCCTTTATATCATTGGCTATCATCCGCAGATCATTTATGTTCAGTTGGTGGTGGGGTTGTTCCTCTGGTAAAAGTTCCCCCGGGAAGCTGACCGGTGGGGTGAGAGACGGTGCTCCCTGCTGAGAGGACATTGCGGCCTGTGAGCTCCTGTGGCGGGAGGACGCCATGTTGCTTCTGCCCGTCCGGAACATTTCGGGGATATTGTGTTCCGTGCGTTCCGGGTGTCCCCTCGGAGAATGGGAACGGGAGGCTGAGGTGTTCCTAGACGCAGTCCCCATGTTGAGAGGCAGGTTTCGGTCGGCTGAGCCTCCGGTAAGTGAAGTTCAGGTCGTGTGATGGTGGGAGCTGAGGAATTAAGCAGCCATCTTCGTGTCAGTTCAGGCCACGCCCCCCGTGTGCACAATTTTAAAGTGTGACATGTTGGGTATCTATTTACTCGGCGTAACATCATCTTTCACATTATACAAAAACATTGGGCTAGCGTTAGTGTTTTTTTTTTTATTATTCTTGAAACCTTTTAAAAAAATTGTTCCGCAAATACCGTGTGACATATAAAGTTGCAATGACCGCCATTTTATTCCCTAGGGTGTCTGCTAAAACAATATATATAATGTTTGGGGGTTCTGGTAATTTTCTAGCAAAAAAATTATGATTTTTACATGTAGGAGAGAAGTGTCAGAATTGGCCTGGGTGGCAAGGGGTTAATTACCATAAGTAAGTAATATACAAAGAATTATTATATATTGTTTTTAAGGTAATTTACTGTATTTTCAATCTGTACTCAAGCAGGTGGATGAACGGACAAATTACTGAAGTTTGAAGTTATAACTTCCAACCAGTAATTTCACAGTAAATTGATAAATAATAAATTATTATGTTATAACATATAGCTTATAAATATATGATTTCGCTTTTTTAGATTAAACAGTACCTTTTCAAAACACTCGATTTCTCCCTCTTAACTGTGTGAGAAAAACATGGGATTGTGGGTAAATCTTATACACATAAACACATGTTTTCTCATTGTAGTTAAGAGGGCAGTGCTGGAAGGGAGTATTTGCCTTTTAGACACATGCCCACTATGTGCCTCCACTGCAGCATTTTTATTAGACAGCTGGGACCAATGGTACTTTACCATTGGTCCAAGACTCCAAGCTGTTCATTGAGCTCAGTGCCTCTGACAAGAAGTGAGAGTCACTATGAGCTCAACCTCTCAGTCTGCTGCAAACAGAGTGTGTCAACTTGTATTTAAAGTGGCCGCTCTGTATTTAGCTTCTGACAGGCTGCGCAAGGAGCCCCATATCTCTGGAAACATAAGTCGCAGGAGCCCCAAATTTTTACCAGTGGTGGGGTAGGACTTAGGCTCTGTGACTCCAGGTCGCCGAGCTACGACCCTTGAAGCTCGATTTTTTTTTTTTTATGTTCATGGCAGGTGAGGCCCTGCCTCTCCTTACTGCACATCCTTGTAGTACAGCCCAGAAACAATAGTGCACATTTTGCTTTTTTATATCCTACCTAATGCACACTGACACTGATACTAATTTTAAAAATATTTTCTTTTTTTTTCAAATCCTGCCCAAAATATACTGACTATGACTGTTGACCCTGACCTTGACCTTTGACTCCTACTTGACCCAAACACTATCTCTGGCACTGACCTGGATCAAACCTTGATCTAGGTATTTTTTCTGATACTGGGCCTCAGCACAGGATCCTGGGAAAGCTGAGGATCTCAAATAACACAATAAGATTCTCTAGCACAATGCAGGAATCCATTTTTGTGGGACTTGGAAACTTCAGTTTTCCCATTATCCCACTAAACCATGTCTAGGCAAGTGCACTTGGTGTAAGGTATTTTTTACATTTTTCTTAAAAAAAATGTATGCCTTTCACTGAACATTTTTTAATCAGGGGGTTCCAAAATTTCTTGTGGATATGATAAAAATGTAGAGGTAATAGCACATCAATTTTACCAAGAGAGTCTTTCAAAAATATAGAAAAGCATTGATTTAAACCACCACTTTGTACTCAAATATGAAATATCAGCTTTGGTTGGAGTTGCTAGTCTCTTGTAATAATTATAAAACTGATTTAACTTGGAAAAATTAGCTTCTTAATAAATCCAACGCTCAGTTTTCAGATTCTAGAAATATTAAAGTAATATTCATCCTTTATTTTACCCCTTTACACACTAATACTGAACTGTGATAATTCCTGTGTTGTCATTAAGGAGGTGATGAAGAACCTTGTGAAAAGATATGTAGCAGCAATGATCAGAGATGCTAAGAAAGAAGAAGGACTAACAGAAGAAAACTTCAAGGTAAGATACATTGTAGGTGTATGGATGCATTAGTGGGCACATAAATCCAATTAGTAACAGTAAATCAGGACACTCTCAGCTGTAACATAAATAGGAAAATTAGAGTATTGTAGAACTAACTGCAAGATGCAGTGAAAGCATCTATTAATTAGTGAGCTAGTGAATTAGTGAAAGTGGTTATGTTTTTGCATTATCAATGCTCACAGCTTATTTATGATCCAGATGAATACATAACAACTACTAAAAGAAAAGTATTTAGTATGCAAAACTTTTGATGTGTGTCAATCATATTCATTGGTATGAGCCTGATAGCCAATCCAAATGGCTGAAACTAGCAGTCTGACTTCAGGACCAGTGGCTAGTATTCTAATCTTAATCCCTTTACCCTTATCGTTCAAGGGAGGATGAAAAACCTTTGGCCTTGAGGGCTAATGTAACCAACTGGCCCTTTAATGGTGGGGACAGATTTTTGAAGGCTAAAGAAAGCGTACCCTGCAAAGTGAGCTGTGGTGCCTCATTGGTTGTTATGCATGGTGAAATTTGGGTGTTCTAACAGGTCATGGTTTATTATAACACATCTTCCGGCATCAGCCTTCTTTGTGACTCCAGCATTAAGCCAAATTACATCTTTCAGTCACAAAGAAAGTTAGTGCTGGAAGATTTCCCTCTGCCAAATGTAGGTCTTAATGTGGTGAGGAAGCTATATAATGTTCAATATGTGTCACTAACTGTGTTCCCTCAAGGCCTTTAGTTTAACATATCTTATTAGTGCTATCCTAGAGAACATATGCTTCCCTTGTCAATCATCCCCTGCTTGTGTTATATTTTAATGGTTAGTTCCAAGTCATGCCTGTAGTGCTCCAAAGGATGCAAACTGGCTAAAGGTTCTGTATGTAATGGTTCCCATACAAGGGAGAATATGTCAGGAGATCCTGTTACTACGATCCTTAGGAGTCAGCTCCTGTTTGTAAAAGTGATTACTGAGCATCCCTCTAGCACAAGCAATATTCCATTCTATGGAACCTTAAAACCTCTACTATTATTTTTCCTGCAGCTCTAGTTATTGATTCAGTAGAGCACTGGCAGATGCTAATGAGTTAGACATTTTTATTGAGGGATAGCTGGTGCTCACATCTACAAACAGAAGATGGCTGTGACACTTGTATGTCAACGCTGTTAAATTAAAAAGTAATCTCTTCAAGGCATTCAAAGATTGGGACACTCGAAAAAGAAAAATATGTTCCAGTGAAAGTGAGTAGCAACACAGGGTGAACATGCTGAAGCCTATATATTTTTGTTTTTTTATTTGCTTATTATTTTTTTTTTTTGCTAATTTATTTTTTGTTTCCTTATTACTGCCAACTTCGTTTTATTTAAGGAATTGAAACAAGACATTTCAAGCTTCCGTTTTGAGGTTTTGGGTTTGTTAAAGGGAAACAAACTAAATCTCAATAATACAAAAATGAGCAACAGCTCAGATAACTCAGAGGCAGAAGAGAAGAGTCGGCCCAAGGAAAAGAAAAGTCGAACACAAAAAAACAGGATCAGCTTCTTTGATATCACCACAATGATCCATCCCAGAACAGCAGAGATAACTGCTGAAAAGCATAACATAAGTAATGGATCTGCCACCCTGGCTTCAGAGACTGCCAAGGAGAAGCCAAAGAAAATTCAGTTTTCCAAAGACATAAAAAGCTTTGGGCTTTTTCACAGACGTCCAAAATCTAGCAGCATGGAACAGAGCTCTAACAAAATTTACTCTGTTTCGGAGGAAGTTCCAGAAGAACTCATATCCAATCCCAGTGAAAAAACATTGGACACAGTCAAAGATCTAGAGCCGAACTGTGAGTTAAATGTAAATACTTTGAATGAACAGTGTACAGTAACAGAAGATACCCAGGATACCTTGGTATGTCTACCACTACAGCCTTCCGACAGTTTTGTAAATGACAGTCCAACAGACAATGTTGAACCCACTATAGACAAAGATGTTATTTCAGAAACAAGTAGCACACAAGCAGAAAAACCTGCAGAAGAAGAAGATTCCATAACAAGACTGTGATTTTCAATTGATGTATATATGAAATATATATTTTATCAGTGCATTTTGGAATGTTTGAATATTCCTTTGCGAACCCAGTCAACATGCTGCCAGTCAAGGCATGAAAGCTCAATATACACTAAATCATATACAGGGATTGAAATACATTATAGGAATAAAAGGAATGCTTGGTTAAAAGGATATACATTTGATACTATGTTAATCAAGGTATTTTACATTTATGTGTTGTTTGCAATAATCCACCCAACATTATATCATGTTAGACTATGCAAAATAATCATATCAAAAGCACTGTGCATACATTTATTTATTTTTTTCCCCAGACAGAGGTATTGGTTATATTTATAATCATTAAATACATTATGCTTGTTAATATATGCTACCCTAAAAATATAAATATACAGTATAAAGATTACATTCAATAAGGAGTCGTACCTGCTCAGGGAAACCAAGAACACATTTGTTTGTTATGTATTGCACAAAACCTTTTGGATGTCAAAGGTAAACTTAATTCACAAATTAGAGCTCTTACTTCATACATCTGTCACGCTATATCTTTGTGTCCTGTGGAGAAGAGAGAACCCAAAATGAAAGCATTTTAAATTACACTTGTATGGACAATTAATAGGTTATTAGTAAACAGATAGTATGATCTATTACCAGCAGTTGGTGAAAGACTTCTGTCACCCACTGTTGGAATTGCACATATACACTATATTAGGACACCTGCCTTTACACGCTCATGAACTTTAATGGCACCCTAGTCTTAGTCCTTAAGTTAAATATTAAGTTGGCCCACCCTTTGCAGCTATAACAGCTTTAACTCTTCTGGGAAGGCTGTCCACAAAGTTTAAGAGTGTGTCTATGGGAATTTTTGACTATTCTTCCAGAAGTGCATTTGTGAGGCCAGGCACTGATGTTGGACGAGAAGGCCTGGCATGCAGTCACTGCTCTAATTCATCCCAAAGGTGTTCTATTGGGTTGAGGCTAGGACTCTGTGCAGGCCAGTCAAGTTCCTCCACCCCAAACTCGCTCATCCACGTTTTTATGGGCCTTGCTTTGTGCACTGGTCCAAATCATTTGGTGGAGGAGAGATTATGGTGTGGGCTTGTTTTTCAGGGGTTGGGCTTGGCCCATTAGTTCCAGTGAAGGGCGCTCTTAAGGCGTCAGCATACCCCAAGACATTTTGGACAATTTTATGTTCCCAACTTTGTAGGAACAGTTTGGGGATGGCCCCGTCCTGTTCCAACATGACTGCCCACCAGTGCACAAAGCAAGATACATAAAGACATGGGGGAGCGAGTTTGAGGTGGAGGAACTTAACTGACCTCAAACCTATAGAATGCCTTTGAGATAAATTAGAGTGGAGACTGCAAGCCAGGCCTTCTGGTCCAACAACAGCGCCTGACCTCACTAATGCGCTTCTGGAGGAATGATCAAACATTCCCATAGACACACTCCTAAACCTTGTGGACAGCCTTCCCAGAAGAGTTGAAGCTGTTATAGCTACAACGAGTGGTCCAACTCAATATTGAACCCTACGAGCTAAGACTGGGATGCCATTAAATTTCATGCATATATTCCCAATACTTTTGACAATATAGTGTAGGACCATTTCATTGACACAGACTTAAATCTTATTGTTACAGGGAGTAGAGAACCCCACTTGTACAAGAAAAAGAGGTAGAAATATATGGAGTGAATGAAGTTTTTTTCTGCTATTCTGGGAGATTGGTGTCCAACCGGGCAGCTGGTGTCCTGTGTTGACTGGCTTTCATTTGTTTCAGGTGGGTTTGCATTCTCATACAAGTCAATGGTAATGCAAAACCTTCTTGAAGCAGGGTAAAAGCAGGTCAGAAGAGGGTCATCTGCAAGTCAACTGCACTTGTCAGTAATTTCTGAATGATCTTAGAAGCATCTCAAACTGATGCCATCGACATAAGCCCAAAGATTTTTAACACTGGTTGCAAGAGTCTGTTGTATTCATTTAGGAATTTATTTGTTAAGCCATTCCTGATCTTGGAGGAGTTTCTCAAGTCATTTGCCATTATGATCCCTGTGGCAGGAATATGCCAGTGGACACAAGGTATGTTGACAAATGAAATCATAATAATTTGATATCACATCATGAGTATTAGTCCTTTCATTTTCTTTTAGTTTATTGCATATGTTTTGCGCGTTTAAGAGTGCATTGGAAAATTATTGAAATTTGATATTAAATGAAATCATCTCAATAGATTATAAATCATCTCAATTGTTTTTAATATTGAGTCAAATTGGGGATTTCTACCGACTGTGACCTATTTGATATCTTGGTTTAAAATGCAACAGGAGTGACCTAAAGCACCAGAAATGTATTTGTTTTTAATTGTAGAAGAATAGAATATGAGGATCTATTTTGAAAAAGCACCTTCACCTTGACCTAACTTGCATAGTGTCTTACATGCATTTATTATTGAATTTCAATTTTTTTGGTCTAAAAAAACATTCAGGACCCACAATAGAAATGATTTACAGAGTAGCTAGAAATATTTCTTCTTAAAGTTGGAAATAGGAATGAAAAGTGTAATTTAACCCCTTCACGCAGACCGTACGCAAATTTTCATGGCTTGAAGGGGTTATACCGGGATGATGCCCACAGCTGCAGGCATCGCCCCGGTACCATTTTTGTTTTTGAGCAGGCGGTTGGCTCTAATGCCGCTCGGCTGTTATCCTAAAGGAGCAGGAGTGTATGTGCCCCCCCTCCCACCACCTTCTGCTGCTCTTCCTGGGCCTCCCGTCCCACCGGGAGACCTGAGCTACCGGCTAGGCTGAGACCCGAATGAAGCGGGTTCAGCTCTGATTGGGTCTCCGATGTAAAATCCCGGACATCACTTCCAGTTTACTCAGCTGCCAATGGCGCCAATTTAAAAAAAATGACAGTATTCATAATCGCCAGTTTTGGCGATCTGAATACTTTTAAGTGCAAAGGAGGGATTTGGGGTCTTTTAGACCCCTGATCCCTCCATTAAGAGTACCTGTCACCACCTATTACTGTCACAAGGGATGTTTACATTCCTTGTGACAGCAATAAAAGTGATCAGGTTTTTTTTTTTTTAAAGGGATAATGTAAAAAAAAATAAAAATTAAATAAATAAAATAAATAAGAAAAAAAATTAAATAAAATTTAAAACGCCCTCGTCTTCGCGTGCTCGTGCAACAAAGAAAACACATACGTAAGTCACGCCCGCAAATGTAAACGATGTTCAAATCATACATGGGAAGTATTGGCACGATCGTCAGAGTGAGAGCAATAATTCTAGCAAAAGACCTCCTCTGTAACTCTAACATGGTAACCGTTACATTTTTTTTAAAGTGTCGCCTACAGAGATTTTTAGGTACCGTAGTTTGTTGCCATTCCACGAGCATGACATGTTAGGTATCTATTTACTCGGCGTAACATCATCTTTCACATTATACAAAAAATTTGGCTAACGTTACTGTTTAGTTTTTTTTTAATTCATGAAAGTGTCTTTTTTCCCCAGAAAATATGTTTGAAAGACCGCTGCACAAATACGGTGTGACAGAAAATATTGCAACAATCACCATTTTATTCTCTAGGGTCTCTGCTAAAAAAAATATATAATGTTTGGGGGTTCTAAGTAATTTTCTAGCAAAAATACAGATTTTCTAGCACAAATAGTAATTTCAACTTGTAAGGAACAAATTTTAGAAATAGGCTTAGGTGTGAAAGGGATAAATATATACACACACACATACATACAGTATCTCACAAAAGTGAGTACACCCCTCAAGTTTTTGTAAATATTTTATTATATCTTTTCATGTGACAACACCAAAGAAATGACACTTTTCTACAATGTAAAGTAGTGAGTGTACAGCTTGTATAACAGTGTAAATTTGCTGTCCCCTCAAAATAACTCAACACAGCCATTAATGTCTAAACCGCTGGCAACAAAAGTGAGTAGACCTCTAAGTTAAAATGTCCAAATTGGGCCCAAAGTCTCAATATTTTGTGTGGCCACCATTATTTTCCAGCACTGCCTTAACCCTCTTGGGCATGGAATTCACCAGAGCTTCACAGGTTGCCACTGGAGTCCTCTTCCACTCCTCCTTGATGACATCACAGAGCTGGTGGATGTTAGAGACCTTGCACTCCTCCACCCTTCATTTGAGGATACTCCACAGATGCTCAATAGGGTTTAGGTCTGGAGACATGCTCGGCCAGTCCAGCACCTTTATCCTCAGCTTCCTTAGCAAGGCAGTGGTCGTCATTGGAGGTGTGTTTGGGGTCATTATCATTTTGGAATACTGCCCTGCGACACAGTCTCCAAAAGGTATGTCACACTACATGTTGGCATTCATGGTTCCCTCAATGAACTATAGCTCACCAGTGTCGGCAGCATTCATACAGCCCCAGACCATGACACCCCCACCATCATGCTTGACTGCAGGCAAGATACAATCGTCTTTGTACTCCTCACATGGTTGCCGCCACAAACGCTTGACACCAGCTGAACCAAATAAGTTTATCTTGGTCTCATCAGACCACAGGACATGGTTCCAGTAATCCATGTCCTTAGTCTGCATGCCTTCAGCAAACTGTTTGCTGGCTTTCTTGTGCATCATCTTTAGAAGAGGCTTTCTTCTGGGATGACAATCATGCAGACCAATTTGATGCAGTGTGCGGCATATGGTCTGAGCACTGACAAGCTGGCCCCCCACCCCTTCAACCTCTGCAGCAATGCTGGCAGCACTTATACATCTATTTCCAAAAAAGACAACCTCTGGATATGACGCTGAGCATGTGCACTCAACTTCTTTGGTCGACCATGACGAGGCCTGTTCTGAGTAGAACCTGTCCTGTTAAACTGCTGTATGGTCTTGGCCACCATGCTGCAGCTCAGTTTCAGGGTCTTGGCAATCTTCTTATAGCCTAGGCCATCTTTATGTAGAGTAACAATTCTTTTTTTAGGATCCTCAGAGAGTTCTTTGCCATGTGGTGCCATGTTGAACTTTCAGTGACCAGTATGATAGAGTGAGAGTGATAACACCAAATTTAACACACCTGCTCCCCGTTCACACCTGAGACCTTGTAACACTAACGAGTCACATAACCCCGGGAAGGGAAAATGGATAAATTTGGACATTTTCACTTAGGTGTGTACTCACTTTTGTGAGATACTGTATACAGTATGTGTACAGTGTGTGTATATATATATATATATATATATATATATATATATATATATATATATATATATATATATATATATATATATATATATATATATATATATATATATATATATATATATATATATATATTCTTCCACTTGACAATTATGTGCTACTTTGTGTTGGTCTATCACATAAAATCCCGCGCCCTCTGGCAGCTGTTTAAGAGGAAGACGTACCCTTACAGGGTTTTGCCCAGCGGTGCCATTCTGCTGCAGTATATATACGTGAGGCAGTCAGGAACCGGTTAAGCATGAAATGAACAGCTTCTTCGTGTTAGAGGTGTTTCAGTAGTTTTAATGACAAGAAAAAATATACAACTTCTCTTTGCTAGAGGTGTTCAAAATTTTAATTTTCTGTAGTTTTTAATGGCAGAGCTAAAGATGACCTCTTAAATGTGTCTAAATTGCAGGAGCTGGATGGGGCATATATATATATGCAGGTTGGCTGATCTCTTACATTAGACACCAAGAATATTTTAATATTTGTGCTTATTTGTGGGAGCAAAATTATTTTTCTTCTTTTCATTCATACAGCGGGGACGGAAATTATTCAGACCCCATTAAATTTTTCACTCTTTGTTACATTGCAGCCATTTGCTAAAATCATTTAAGTTCTTTTTTTCCTCAATAATGTACACACAGCACCTCATATTGACAGAAAAACACAGAATTGTTGTCATTTTTGCAGATTTATTAAAAAAGAAAAACTGAAATATCACATGGTCCTAAGTATTCAGACCCTTTGCTCAGTATTTAGTAGAAGCACCCTTTTGATCTAATACAGCCATGAGTCTTTTTGGGAAAGATGCAACAAGTTTTTCACACCTGGATTTGGGGATCCTCTGCATTCATCCTTGTAGATCCTCTCCAGTTCTGTCAGGTTGGATGGTAAACGTTGGTGGACAGCCATTTTTAGGTCTCTCCAGAGATGCTCAATTGGGTTTAAGTCAGGGCTCTGGCTGGGCCATTCAAGAACAGTCACAGAGTTGTTGTGAAGCCACTCCTTCATTATTTTAGCTGTGTGCTTAGGGTCATTGTCTTGTTGGAAGGTAAACCTTCGGCCCAGTCTGAGGTCCTGAGCACTCTGGAGAAGGTTTTCGTCCAGGATATCCCTGTACTTGGACGCATTCATCTTTCCATCGATTGCAACCAGTCGTTCTGTCCCTGCAGCTGACAAACACCACCACAGCATGATGCCTCCACCATAATGCTTCACTGTTGGGACTGTATTGAACAGGTGATGAGCAGTGCCTGGTTTTCTCCACACATAACGCTTAGAATTAAGGCCAAATCAGACCAGAGAATCTTATTTCTCACCATCTTGGAGTCCTTCAGATGTTTTTTTTAGCAAACTCCATGCGGGCTTTCATGTGTCTTGCACTGAGGAGAGGCTTCTGTCGGGCCACTCTGCCATAAAGCCCCCACTGGTGGAGGACTGCAGTGATGGTTGACTTTCTACAACTTTCTCCCATCTCCCGACTGCATCTCTGGAGCTCAGCCACAGTGATCTTTGGGTTCTTCTTTACCTCTCTCACCAAGGCTCTTCTCCCCCGATAGCTCAGTTTGGCCGGACGGTCAGCTCTAGGAAATGTTCTGGTCGTCCCAAACGTCTTCCATTTAAGGATTATGGAGGCCACTGTGCTCTTAGGAACCTTAAGTGCAGCAGAAATTTTTTGTAACCTTCGCCAGATCTGTGCCTTGCCACAATTCTGTCTCTGAGCTCTTCAGGCAGTTCCTTTGACCTCATGATTCTCATTTGCTCTGACATGCACTGTGAGCTGTAAGGTCTTATATAGACAGGTGTGTGGCTTTCCTAATCAAGTCCAATCAGTATAATCAAACACAGCTGGACTCAAATGAAGGTGTAGAACCATCTCAAGGATGATCAGAAGAAATGGACACCACCTGAGTTAAATATATGAGTGTCACAGCAAAGGGTCTGAATACTTAAGACCATGTGATATTTCAGTTTTTCTTTTTTAATAAATCTGCAAAAATGTCAACAATTCTGTGTTTTTCTGTCAATATGGAGTGCTGTGTGTACATTAATGAGGAAAAAAAATTAACTTAAATGGTTTTAGCAAATGGCTGCAATATAACAAAGAGTGGAACATTTGAGGGGGTCTGAATACTTTCCGTCCCCACTGTACATAAATATTTATGCCACATGGGGGGATATTAAGATGTGACAGATAGACCCGTATTGTTTTCAAATCTCTTGCAAGTTTATGACTGTAAGACATGGTGACCTCATAGCCAGTGTTTTTTCTCAAAGAGTTGTTGTTTCATTGAAATTAAAATGAGTCAGTTATATAGTCAGTTTAGATGCAAATAATTATTTTGAAGTTTTTCTTTTAAAGTCACAGTGAATTTATCACCTATTTTCCCATTCAGTAATTGTTTTTAACATAATCAATGCTTTATCAGGAATACAGTTTAAAAAAAAAGAATGAAAAAATGATTATTGCTGCTATGAGATTATCTAAACAACATTTAGAAAGATAATTTACTAAATAAAAAGTTTCTTTATCCAAGTTACATTTTCCTTTATCACTCCAGTGGTGGGACCTGGAGCTTCAGTTTGTAAGCATACAGTGTTAAAGTTCACTTCATCCTTCAGCTTAGAATAGTAGGCAGTCCTACATTACAACGAGGAAGAAACAAGGAAAAATAAAATCCCAGCCAAAGGGGCACATCAAAAACATGTTTGTAACATAAAATCGCATAATCAAAATAACATACAAAGATGTGCAATGACAGCACGCTACTAGTTCATGGGGGGCTTAGCTTTGGGTGGTAGTGAGCGTTGCGCTGTCATTGCAATAAACTTTGATTGGAGTTGAATGTCTTCAGTGTAGGGCCCATCATTTGTACGGTGAACTACAGTGGAGCAAGAGTGGATTCCAGGACCTTAGCACCTGACTGATTGCAGGGAATCAAGGAGGATACAGATTGCACTGTGGAAGGGATTGGGTTTGTCTATAAAATTGAACAAACTTTTTTAACCCAACATTTAGAGACAGTGGATATCTGGGTAGGTATAAAAGGCAGGTGCTCAGAAGTATTGACTGAATATAGCTGCATTTTCCGCTGCCTGTACCTGTTATGTCAGCAAACTTTATTACATTATATGCTGGAGCTAGTCTGGCGAACATTCTGTTAGGATAGATCAATGTGCATGAATTCTTACTGTGCCGGGATCCAGAGGTAAATAACACCCAGGTAATTTTTACAGGTAAAATGTATGCAGAGGCGAAAGGAGTCAAACGCCGCAGGGGTGTGATCTATCCTGGAATCTGGTGATGAAGCAATGCTAAAAAATTCCTGCTTCAGGTCCTCCTGCTGTAATGTATCAACTATCGATTGAATCCTACTGATTAATGAATTGGAAGACAAAAGGCACAGGAAGTTTAGCCAGGTTAAAGTAATCCTCTACGGACATTAAACTTATTGAGCTACTAATATGTCTCCACAGCAGGCACCTGGTTTTGGAGTTTTTAAGTGCCTTCTGTGTAGACATAGTAGCCATTTCATAACCTTAATGTTAGCATGGGTTGAATTTAATGATAGCCACAGATATAAAATGTTAATTTCCCAGCCCAGCATTCAGTGGCCAAATCCAGCTATCCTGCAGAAACCACCACGTCGACTGATCTCAGTGAAAGACTCAATCATCTGGAATGGATGTCCCCATGGGTGTCTCCACGGGTTGTAAACAAGCACACTTGACTGTTTCTGTGGTATGTTTTCAAACACAGTTCTCTGTCTATGGATCCCTTAACATCCTTGATTCTTTAACGTCCATATGTAGACCACTTCCCTGAATGTATATTATGTGCCTTTTACATCTACTCAACAGGATCACTTATAAGTATAGTCCACATAATTGAAATTTGTTATCATTATTTGAAAGTATTTACAGGCTAAGAAAGATAGGTAAAATAGGGCATGCACATTATTAGCTTGCACAAAGTTACAATATCCTCTACGTTACATGCCATGCATTCAGTACATCCCACAAGGTTGCTTAATTGCTTGGTCACTTTTCACTGATAATGTTTTTCTTACTAAGAAGGGGTCTTCTGAACTGTTCAAAACTACCTTCTTTAAAACAAAATGGACTAAGAAGCAAATGTTTTATTTATGAATCCGATATTTGCATGCATTGTCTACAAAAAAAAGCTTTTGCTTATTGTCTTCAGTGAGCATACAGTATCTATGTATCCTTGATTGGTATAGTATGGAATGATATGGTGTATAGACAGCTGTAGTAGAACTTGGAGGCTGATTCCATTAAATGAGAGAAAACATACTCAGGTGTTGCTGAAATAAACAGTGCAAATAGGCTGTTTTTCGTCTTTGCCATTCATTCCCCCACCTATTTTAAATGTTTACTTTTTATACTAAGAAAGAAAGATTGGTGTTGGTCAAAGTTGCAGGATACAATTTAGACAAAAACCTAAGCTCCTTACAAGACAAAAAAGAACTGCTCAATAATTGAAAATATAGAAACTGGCTATAGAAAATCACATATGCATTTATTAACATTTTTAGGATATGTTTAATCAGTATTAATTGGTTATAATGGTATTATGGATTACAAAATGGCTCCCAGTTTGAGATGAAAGCTTCTTAATTTAATTCAATGCTGCTTTCATTTGAAGTCTAATTTAAATTTGCTAAATACATTACAAATGCATTAAAACAATAGTCTTATGCCCCGTACACACAGTCGGATTTTCCGATGGAAAATGTGTGATAGGACCTTGTGGTCGGAAATTCCGACCGTGTGTGGGCTCCATCACACATTTTCCATCGTAATTTCCGACACACAAAGTCTGAGAGCTTGCTATAAAATTTTCCGACAACAAAATCCGTTGTCGGAAATATCAATAGTGTGTACACAAATCCGACGCACAAAGTGCCACGCATGCTCAGAATAAATTAAGAGACAAAAGCTATTGGCTACTGCCCCGTTTATAGTCCCGACGTACGTGTTTTATGCCACCGCGTTCAGAACGATCGGATTTTCCGACAACTTTGTGTGACCGTGTGTATGCAAGACAAGTTTGGGCCAACATCCGTCAGAAAAAATCCATGGATTTTGTTGTCGGAATGTCTGATCAATGTCCGACCATGTGTACAGGGCATTACAGTTTGTTTTCTTTATATAGTAGCCACAGTCTAAATAGAGAAACCTGTCCCTTGCCAGCATGCTGCAAAGTGGGATCCTTGCTCTCTGTGGGGAAACAGTGATCCCTATGCAGAGGTATGACACATCAACGCTAGAGCTGTCCAATCAGTGGGGAGCAAGCACTTTGCTGACTCAGTAGTGGGTATGTTGGACCTCTGCAATGAGATCACTGCTTTCTGGCAGAGAGCAAAGGTCCCAGTCTGCAGCTGTTGGTATGGGACAGGCTTTTCTACTTAAGCTGTGACTGCTTTAGAAAGAGATCAAACTGTAAGACATCAAACAACTTTTGTTTTGATGCACCGGGAATGTATTTAGCTCAATTAAACAAATAGAGGGTTCAAATTAAGTTTTAAAGCTGAACTTTGGGATGAAAGAAAAAAAAACACATCAATAGCACTAATCAGTTACTAAACAAACAACTTAATTGATTAGCTGCTAATTCTGATGAAAAATCGGTGACATCAGTGCAGTTTATAAAATGCAGCTTCGGGTGGGCACCCGGAAGAGATATAATGGAGGTGGATATGTCATATCCACTCTTCTCCCAGCGCAGCAATAAGAAACCAGAGTTCCTCCATGATGCCAAAGGAATCGTAGGGAATGAAAGTTAATTTGCATAGCTGAGGGCTGTAACAGATCAGGAGACTATTGGCCAGTCAGTCACAGTGTGAGGTCAAGGGAGGCAAGAAAAACCAAGAGTCTGCTGGATTGCCAATTAAGCAATGCTTTTAAACTGGGCAGTTCAGGCCAGGAGCCTGAGACCCAAGGATCCACCCTCTACAGTAATTATGTGCACCAAATGCTTTTGCAAACTTTGCAAACCTAGTGGTGCCAAAGCTGTGGGCGGAATCAGGCAGGTCCATCCACAGATACAAGGCCAGAAACTTCAAGCAGAGAGAAAGCAATGGAACTGGTCTTTATTACAAGAGCTTCACAGAGGTATAATGCTGGAGTTGTATGCTCGATTACAGCACAGATCTGGAAGAAATCGACAAAGAACACCAAAACTGAAATAAAGATACTCATGGCTCTTGTATTTAGACAATTTTCGTTTACCCAGCATTTTAGCTTTATTCCTAAATTCAACTAGTGCATAAAACAGATAATGAGATATGTGAGCAGAGGACAATGAAATTGTTAAACATGGCATACTGGGAAAAAAACAGTATCACTTCCACAGAAAGATAAAATCTTTTCAGCTGCCTCTTAACATTACATAAGATTTATGTGGTTATTATTTTCATATAAACCTTTTTTACTTGCTTTTCTTCTGTCAAAATAAACATTAACGTAATAAAAGATTCTATGAAAATCATGTGTATTTAATTTATTATTTTTGTACAAGGCTTTCTTAGGGTCTTTTTTCTTCTCCCAGTGTACAGGTACTGTAATTGATGATTGCATTTTTGCCAAGGAAATTGGTATTTAAAGCTGGACACAAAAAACATTAATTTAAATATATCTGTTATTAGTGTAGTTCTACCCCTACAGGTGTCGCTGGTAATTGTCCCTACTTCCCCTACTCACAGCATGTACAGCCAGGCACACAAAATTATTGGCTTTCTTTACTGGCTCACAGTTTTTTTATTAAACAGGAACTTGGAAAGATATGGGGAACATGGGATACCTCAAACTATAGAAGGGCTATGTTTCTTGCTGCTCTGTACATATTGCAAGCTGTATTGCACAACTTTAAGCTGCACTGTACTTTCTCCGGGTTTAGTACAACTCCTGGCTGTCTTGTATGGCTGCTGGCTACACTAAGCACTTTAACAATATGACATGCTTCTGGTTGGCTTGAACTACTCCTGGCTGCACCAAGCACTGACTTGTAAGATGGGTCACCACACAGTCACTTCTCCACTGTGAAGCAGGATCAAGTACTCACTAAGTCCTAGAATAGTGGAGCTTCCTCACTCTTGTCATCCTGGCTCTGACCCAGGCTCTCCCTCTCTCTGGTAGGGTCCCCGGCTAGGCCTAGCTGGGACCTTGATGTTTTCCCAGAACTCCTCTGGTTTCTCCTCTCTGTCTCTGCCCCAGGGGCAGAGCCCCCAGCACAGGGGTCACCTTCAGCAGGCTGGACCCTGGAACTCTGCACTCTGGCTGCCAGGCCTCATATTATTTATAGACCCTCTAACCACCTACTGGACATACCTCCCCAGGGATCGGCCAAAGACCCATAAATATTCAGGCTGCCTGTTCTGCTCTCCCACCCGCTATACTTCCAGAACTCTCCAGAAGACAGGGGTGAAGTAGCAGAACAGCAGCCTGTAAGAAACCGAACAGCCATAAGCAATCAATCCCTGCTCCACTGTTTACAGAGGAGCTAACTAAATTTACCTTCTCTGAGCTAGGAGGGTACTACATCATCAACAAATTATTTAAAGTATTTGTGTGCGCACCAATTGTTTTTGCAAAACCAGATATTACCGTGTAACACTGGTGGTGACATCATCACTGCACTGTGCATAGCCTGTACAGAGAGCAGAGCCATGGGAGGGACCCTCTACAGGCTGTCTGCAGAAAACTACAGGAGGGGGCAGAGACAAGACAAGTCACCTTGCACAAGGAAAGAGAGCAGCAGCAACCGGTCTTTATAACAGTTAACTACTGCACAAAGGGAACATTTTAAGCTGGTTAACTGCACAGACCTGGAAGAAATACACCAAGCACACCAAGATTCGATAAATGATACACATTCTTCTTGTATTTAGATGATGTTTGCTTATCCTGGGATTAAAGAAGAACTTTACTCATAACAATTGATAAAAAATAATGTTCTTTAGCAAGAAACATACATTCCACATTAATAATTATGCTACCAAAATTAGTGTGTGCTGTAAATTGCCTCCAGCATTGCTCCTGATTATTCTTGCTGCCATTTTGTTGAAGCCCAGAGACCTGAGCAGCAATTAAAGCAGAACTAAACCATCCTAACCTTTTCAGCCAAGGAAGCTTCCATCATTTTGATCTGCAATTGCCATGGTGCTGCACATGTAATCAGTTATGACACCAGCCATTTGATGGTTTGACAGTTTGACTGAGAAAACTAGCAAATGTTTTTTGAAACCATTAAATCAATGGTTTTAGTTCCGCTTTAATTGTTAGGCTCCTCTGTGTGTCTCTTCCACCAAAGCACCGGGCATCCAATAGGATGCCCAGCGCTTTGGCCAATTGGGAAACAGGTCTAACTGACCTGCCTCCTGATTGGCGGGGAGGCACTGTGTTGTAAAAATAGTGAAAATGTATTTGCTATGGTCACACAACAAGGTGGGATCAGGGCACACTCTCTGCGCCCCAAGCCCACCCTTTTTTGAAGCCTATTAGAGCCTCAGGCTCTAATCAGGTGCTTCAAAAAAAACCACCCCTCCCACGCTGCCATAGGAGTCCATGCGTCCGGCGTCCTTAAAGGGGCCAGGCGCATGGATAGAGAGGTGGCGGCAGAGACTAGGGGTGGCAGCGCCCGTGCGCCCACAATACATGGGCCACCCCTACATTAGATTAGCCAGTAAATGGCAGATTTCAAAATATAACAAAAAGCTTCAGAATGTTGAGTTTCTGGCTATAGGTGGTTGACTCATCAACAAGTTTCTATCCTTAAACATGTTACTGTAGTGCCAGGATCTTCTGAAATATTATTAGGTCTGAACTGGAGCTGATCCCATAATTCAAAAGATGTTGAACTGGAGCAAATTTTATGGATTTGAATGGACAAATCAATTACAAGTTTAGTGGCGATTTTTTTGTGGTTCAGCTTTCCAAAAGCTACCAAAGGCTGTTTCTACCTGATGTCTGCTTCTTCTGTTCCTGGGCATCCCTAACTTCACTGTCAGTGCCACGAGATCACACCCTTCTATTATATATTACCTGGTAGAACTTTTAAAATCAGTAGTTCAAACTTTTTTTTTTGCCCTCATTTTCTTTTCAGGTGGTGCTGCCAGAAGCCTCCCAGTCATTTGCTGCTCTGTGGTATACACCTCTTTGGAGGTGGTTTGGTTTCCCCATTACTTCATTGAGACCTCCTGTTTGAAAATTCCGAATTATGGAGGTTCGTGAATGTTTGAAAAATGCAGCCAATCTACTACAAACTGATTGAAATTTTCAGATTTTTGCTCATCTCTAGCTTTTTTTTATCACCAGCTAAGCAAAATCAACATGGTCCAATCCTACTCTACAAGCAGTGTATAGTCGTTTATTCATCTAGTCATCCAATCTTGAATAGCCCCCACCCTAAGGGTCTGATTTATAAAGGAGAATGGATATCACCATCACCACTAGGGTATTAATACTGTGGCCTGTGTTTTGCAGCCCATTCATAAAATGCATACTTGAAGGGGTCATTTACTAAAGGAAAATTAGGCTGTTCACTTTGCAAGTGAATTTGCCCCAGGGCTTAGTGAATCAGGTGAATCTCTGCCGATTTTCACCGTCCAATAATTTTGAAGTAACAAAATTCTTTTTTTTTTTTCCATTGCATATCATTGGATTTTCTTTGCAAAATTAAACTTCACCACATTCACTAAGCTCTAGGGTAAGTTCCCTTGCAAACTGCAACTTTTATCCCAAAGTGAACAGCCTATTTGCTTTTAGTAAATCAACTCCACTTTGAGCAACCTGCTTTGCCCCTATTGAGTTCTCTCTGCTTAACACAGAAGAAACAACTCCATAGCTGCAGTATAGACATTTAAACAACTTCAACAGGTAACAGTAATGGGCTCTCTGACCTTTTCTTTAATACATTCTTTCATTCAGAAGAATAGTAGTTCACCGGCTTTGGACTCCTGAAAAATCAGCGCAGTACAATGCATGTTATTATAAAGTAAATGGCTATACGTTACAAATGTGCCGGCGTTGTTTATTTTAAAGAAGCAATATGGCCCCTGCTTTTTAAATGGAGTCCTACGGTTTTTTTTTATTGTTTTAGAAGGATAATGAAATCTGTGGTCTATATGTATTTATATTTTCAATGTGCAAATTCTAAACATATCTGAAATCTTTTTTCTTGAATATGATTAGAATCAGTGTGTGCATTTGTGTAAAAAAAAAGTATCTTTCTCCGCATGAATAAAACATGACTTTATACTCATAAATGTGAAGTATAGCTAACATGCACTGTGGGTGTGAGTAGCAGCTACATTTGATAATATCAGGGACTACTGAAGCTGGCAACACACTGCAAAAAAGTCAATCACTCAGCAGCTAGGCTACAAATTGCTGGAAGGACCCTTCACTGCTACAATTCAATTATTTTGCCACAAGAATGATTTTGAAGATTGACTTTGTAGTGGCTACAAATTGCTGCTACAAAATTGCTCTTGTTACATGGTCATTAGAGCGAGATAAGAAGGAAGCAGCACCTGCATATTAAAAAAGCAAATAAGATTGCAGATAAAGCAATGATGTCATCACAGGGTAGAACTGTGGACAACCATAAATACACTATGCCACGTCTTAATCATTGTCATGGAGAATCATAGGTGAGGAAAGAATTAACTTTATTGGCGTAACTATTTAAACATTTTTTGTGTACAGCCTTTATTATAGCAAAAAAATAAAAATAAAACAAATACACACAAAATTGTGGATTAAAAACTTGCTAGGTAGCTAGAGGCAATTTATTTCTCTGCTATGGTAAAAGCAAAACAATATAAAGCCGTAACATTCCTAAGATTGGTAGGTTACCCCAATACTATAACATAGTAAGTGACCCATTCAAGTGCTATCCTGTCGATAACGACTTGGGGACAAACAAATCCAACTCACGATATGTCAGTTCAGCTTAATATCTGCTTCTTTAGGAGCTTATTCATATCTATGTAGATGAAAAATAGAATATCAATATTTTTCATATATATATATATAAATAATTCCCTGAAGAAGTGCTTCGCTGCGCGAAACTAGTCAAGCAGATATTAAACTGAACTGACATACCCTGAGTTGGATTTATTATCTGCTCAACTAGTTTCGCGCAGTGAAACACTTTTTCAGGGGCTTATTCATATATATATGTAGCTACACTGCATTTACTGCTGTTCTAAATCTTTTGAAATGTGAGTGATTTTCTTATAGATTGTAGTGGTTTTAAATAAACTTGCCGTGCTGGTTTACGCTATGTGAACTCTTTAATTATTTTTCATGTGGATTGATCCAAACACTGTGGAATTTCTGCATATCGGATTACCCTGAAGTGTGGTAAATAAGCGTTTTATTGCCATGCATGAGAGTGCTGGCAAAATATATCGGTGAGTGAGGTTCCTTTGGGAGTGAATTCACAGTTTCACGGTGGTGAGGTGAAGGATACGTGGAGTTATACACCATTGAGGTCACCACATTCATTGGAGATTCTATGTGTCACAAACAAATCACGATTTTTTATTTCACGATTGTTGGACTGATTGTCATACATTTTTTATGGTCTTTATGCATTTTTGCAGTTATGGACTTTTTTTATGTCACATCATTTGGTGATTACATGTTATTTAATTAATATGTTATATGATTGGCACAGTTTAATTCACTCATTACACATGGCAGAATAAGTTATGCATGGTCATATTTGGGGTGTATAAGCACTTGTCAATTATTCACTTATTTATTTGTGCACTTGTGTTTTAGCTTTTAATTTTTTGCTGATATCGTAGTGCACATTATTGCTATCACTGGGGGGTATGAGCGCCTCTTATTTGTTCTTTTATATCTAAGGGAAGGATCTTATGGGTGAATGGATATATGAGATCAAATAATATTCAGGTTTACTATCATTTAAAGGGGCAGCTCTTGTTTGATATATATTTTTATATTAATTTATGGAAATTTATTTCACTATATTTCATTTTTTTCACTTTAAATTTTATGTTTCATAATATAGAGGAGACCATTCACTAGGTCATATTTCTCATCTCATCATGCTCTTATCCAGTGGCGCAGTGGGGGTGTTTTTGAATAAAGGGCGGATTATTATTCAGTATACCCACATTTTCATATATATATGTAGAGGAAACATATTGATATTATATTTACAGCTTTATATTGTTTTGCTTTTACCATAGCAGAGAAATAAATTGCCTCTAGCTACCTAGAAAGCTTTTAATCCACCATTTTGTGTGTATTTGTTTTATTTTCTTTGCTATAATAAAGGCTGTATACAAAAAATGTTTTAAATAGTTATGCCTATAAGTCCATTCTTTCTTCACCTATGATTCTCCCCAAATAAGAATGTAAACATGTACAGCTATAAATACAAAATCTACATAGCACCAAGATGTAAAGTACAACTAAAAGCTAGTGACATTACATCTAAACATTTTTCTAATCCATTTACTATGTGAAGCACAAGCCTCATAAAGAAAACAAAAACTTTACCTTCCCTGACTAAGTCAGATCTAGACATGTGCACTGCCGAAAAATTTGTTAGTTTTCGTTTCATTCATTCTTTTTTTTTCCGTAAATTCGAAAATTCGTAAATTCATAAATTCGAAAATCCGAACATAAGAAAGAAAATCCGAAAATTCAATGAACGAAAATCTGAAAATTCTAAAGAATAACTAACTAATAATAACTAACTATTGAATTATAGGTGTTGGAATCTCCTTTCAAATTTGGCTGTTAGTGAACGTAACGAATACGAATTTATCCAAAGTTATGAATTATCTGAAATAACGAATGCCGCATCTAAACAAATGGAACAGAACAAATTGATAATAAATGATAATAAAAATAATAATAATACATTTTTATTGTTATTAATATTGTTATTATTATTAATTCATTACGTTCCATTCGTTAAAATACAGCATTCATTATTTCAGATAATTAGTAACTTCAGATAAATTTGCATTTGTTACGTTCACTAACAGCCAAATTTGAAGGGAATTTTCAATACCTATAATATAATAGTTAGCTATTATTTCAGATTTTCGAATTTTCGGGTTTTCAAATTTTTGTTTTTTTGAATTTACGAATTTCCGAATTTTCGAATATTAGAAATTACGAATATTCAAAAAAATTTGTTAAATGGGTTTTTGTTAATTCAGATGTTTCCAAATCAACAAATTTGTCAAAACTAATTTGGAACTAAACGAATTGCACATGTCTAGTCAGATCCTCCATCATTTGTGTATCACATGCGCCCCCTCCCAGATACTGCAGCTCACAGTGGGAGGGTATCGTCAACAGAGGCAGTCCAATCTAGAAAGCTGTGACTAATTACAGGCTTGTGAATCAGCATTCACAATGAAACTTTTTTTATCCCACTGTGGTGCAAACAGGCACAGCCTACATGTGAGTGGCAACTCTGCCCTGCGTTTTTGAGGTGTGCAACATCCTCACCATGCCATCACAGGAAGCTCAGTTAAAGTGGAACTCAACTGTATCTGAGCTCCACAAACTGATAACACAAATTCATTTTCTTGAGAAATCATTTTGAAAAACTCACCCCTGGCATTTTTTTTGCAATCATTTTTAGGAGTAAATTAACAATGTGTACAATGTCCTTGTGGTTGTGCAATATGAATGAATGAGTGACTTGTATAACGTTACCTATGCAAACTGAATCGCCTCAGGACGCTTTTTGCCGCCGGTGTCCATCTGCGGCATAGCGCAGTCCTTTACCCAGTGGTGTCCTTACAAACACATACACCTACACATATATGGCCAATTTTTTTGACAAGATATAATTAACCTACCAGCATGTCTTTGGAATGTGGGAGGAAAACGGAGTACCCAGAGGAAACCCATGCAGGCACAGGGAGAACATGCAAACTCCAGGCAGATGGTGTCGTGGTCAGGATTTGAACCAGCGACCCTATTGCTGCTAGGTGAGAGTGCTAACTACTAAACCACTGTGCTGCTCCTTATAGAATAAGTTATATGCTGGATATTCAATAGAAACACATGAATACAAAATATGACAGAGAACATTCTGACTGCTCAGGTATCATTAAGCAAAGGGTTTCCAAAACAATCATCTTGAGATATGCAAACAGTCACGGAACTGGTATGTCTCGTGAAAAACACAAATGTCTTCTAATGCACACGGCCGGATTTTTCAACCAGTCTTGTCCGACGGAACGAATCCTTCGGACAATTCGACAGTGTGTGGGCTTCATTGGACCTGCAGAGGGCCTTTTCTGTAGAAAATGTGCTACTGGCTATGAACTTCCTTATTTTAGTCCGTTCGTACGTCATCACAGTCGAATCCGTCGGACTTTGGTGTGCTTGTGTGTAGACAAGTCCGATTCGACGGAAGTCTGTCGAAATGTCCAACGTGATTCAGTCCGTCGAAAGTCCGGTCCTGTGTACACGGCATAAGAAGTCATAGGGAAATTCAAAACAAGAGGGAGAAGAACTATAATGCTTCCCTCTCCAGGAATAGTCCCCCATGTACCATACATATTAGGTTTAGCAGTCATTATGGGGCCTACCAAATCATAACATGTTAAGAGAGTAAAAACACAGAGAAAGTCCAGGAAAAGGAAGGGTAAAGGCTAGAGGAATAAGGTCACCTAACCGGAATTCCGTGCTCCCCATGCATCATGTTACCAGAATGGGCATTATAAGTACCGAAGCCAAGGATGCCAAGTTCTTTTGAGTTTAGCATATTTATCCCAAAGAATGCTAAACAGTTTTTTGTGGACCATGATCCAGGTGAGTTTATGCTTTTATTGCAGTATAAAAAATGTGTCAACCAAAGGGTTCTTCCAAGCAGTAGCTAGATATTTTGGCTACCAAAAACATATTAACCACTTCAATACCGGGCACTTCCTGCCAAGCCCAATTTTCAGCTTTCAGCGCTGTCACACTTCGAATGACATTTGCACGGTCATGCAACATTGTACCCAATCTAGATTTTTATCATTCTGTTCACACAAATAGAGCTTTGTTTTAGTGGAATTTAATAACCACTGGGTTTTTTATTTTTTTGCTAAATAAACAAACAAAAAAGACAAATCATTTTGAAAAAAAAAAACACATTTCTCTTTATTTCTGTCATAAAATTCTGCAAATAAATAATTGTTCTTCATAAATTTAGCCCAAAGTATATTCTGCTACATTTCTTTGGTGAAAATAACACAAATCAGTGTATATTATTTAGTCTGTGTGAAAGTTATAGAGTCCACAAACTATGGAATATATATGAAAATTGATCAATTCTGGTTTACTGACGGCCTATCTGATTACTTGAGGTCCTAAAATGCCAGGACAGTACAGATACCTCCACAAATGTCCCCTTTTTGGACAGTAGACAGTCCAAGGTATTTTATTTATGTATTTTTTTTATTGTACACATTATACACATGTTTGCTTATAGCAGTGACTTACATTGCTAAAAGCAAGCATTTTACTGAATGAAACAGAATCATTCAGTCTGTTTTGTTGTGATTTGCTGTGATTGGTCAAAGCTAATCACATGGTACAGATGGGCTGTGATTGGCTCTGTCTGCACTATGTGCATACTCTGATCAGTCATCGACTGTGTCCCATGGACATGGCCGGTGACAGATTGTGCCGCTGCATCCAGTCAGGATGGTAAAGCCGTCATTTGTCTATAGGCCGGGACGTGAAGTGGTTAAAAAGTAAGAGTCTGTGTGTGTTTGGGAACATTGTCAACCAGTTCATTTAGGAGGGCTACTTGAGATGAGCTTTTTTTTAGGAGGGCTACTTGAGCTGAGATTTACTTGGTAACAATGACTTTGGTCATTGTTACCAAGTAAATTAACTGTGCACCCAGAAGCGCCTAACCTTAGGGCAAGTCCACCAACCCCTGGTATTTCTACTTGCAGCCATTTTGATTAAGGGCAGATGATTCATGTAGCATGTATTTCCTGGAATCCATCTGCCCATAGCTCAAGCATGCAGGCAGGAGGATGTGCTTAGCTGAGAAGGCCATTCCTCCCCTCCTTCAGATGAAAAAAAAATGCCCATGAAGACTCCTGGGACATATGACATCATTTTGACCTAGGCCAGAAGCCAGGGAGCAACTGAAGAAATGTAAAACAAAAAAAGTTTAAAACAAGTAAATACTTTCACATACTTTCTGGCCTAGGTCAAAATGATGTCATATGTCCCAGGAGTCTTCATGGGCATTTTTTTTTCACATCTATTTACTTAAATTTACATCATAAAGATTAAAAATGTAATGTTGATTGAGAATTTAGTTAAGCTTTAAGTGGACTTCATTGGCAGGCTCAACAAGTATTTGCGGGGCTTTGCAGGGACACTAAGAAAAAAACTTTAAGTGCAGATGCACTTAAATTTTAGTGGTGCGGCATATATTTTTCTTTTTATTTGGGCCATAGTGCTATTTTAACTCACTTTGAGAAGATTGTCTACAGCTTATTTACTTCCATGTGTGTGATTCAAAACACAAAGAAAACTATAAATCCTTTTTTACTAAAGAAAGCTAAGAATTTTTTTTCTTCAAACAAATAGAATATTATTGCACATAAATAATATTCAATATTGCAACAAAAAATCCTTTGAAAAACGATTTTGTAAGTCTCTTCAAAATAAATTATATTCATCTCATCCTTTTACAATGCCATTCTGTTTGAACATAAGTCCAATGTAAATGTATCTCTGCAAAAGTAATTGACTGTTTCATCTTCTGATGAGGAGTCGTATATTTCATTTATTACTTTCTGCAATTTTGAAAATGTCGTCATGCATGTTAAAGGGTTTTAAAATGTTAATGATGTTCAGTTTGTCTTTGTACCAGATAGCAGTCTGAGAAAAAATCTCAAATGTTTTCTCTTGGCATTTACCATGAATTATGTATGGCAAACTATGCATTTATTAAGTATAATCGATTTTGTCACACTGATCCTCCTCCTGACCAAAGCTGAGCTTAGACAGATTGTGGTTGTATCACACTGCATATTTGTTGATAGATTTTGTTATTGTGACATCACTACCCCACAATTACGGCAGCTATGATATGACATTGCTCACACAGGAATAGCTTTAGTCATTAGGATTTAAAAAATGTTTCATTGTACAGCCCAAAGCAGTACTCACCCTCTGCATGCTCCAGTTCAGTGGCGGCTGGTGACGGTGGCACACCCCCCTTCGTACCCCCCGCTTGCGGTAGGTCATCTAGGCACTTACCCCTTCTACCCTGTTTCCCCTAAAATAAGACCTAGCGTGACTGTCGGCGATGGCTTCAATATAAGCCTTACCCTCCAAATAAGCCCTACCCTGTTTCCCCGAAAATAAGCCCTACCCTGAAAATAAGACCTACAAAGACTTTAACTAGGGCTTATTTGGGGGGTAGGGCTTATATTGAAGCCATCGCCGACAGTCACGCTAAGTCTTATTTTAGTGGAAACAGGGTAGGTTGCAGGCTGGCACCGCTCCTACGGGTGGCGGGCGACAGGTCCCTCCTCCTCCTAGGCGTCCAATCAGGACCCGCTTCTTGATCGGTCAGGAGGAGGATCAGTGTGACAATTCTGAATATTTATTCGCTATTATCACACAAGTAGGTGGGCTCGGAGCGCAGTGCTCTGCGCCCTGAGCCCACCCCTTTTTGAAGCCTATTAGAGCCTCTGGCTCTAATCATGTGCTTCAAACCCCCCCATTGGAATTCATGCATCCAACGCCCTGTATGTAGATTAGGAGGCCGGACGCATGGATAGGGGGGCAGTGCCGTGTGCCCCTAGTGGACAGGCTGCCACTGCTCCTCTTCCTCCTTTGGTCCCTTCACTCCTCTTCTGGTTGTATAACACCCAGTATCATGCTTATAGATCAGTAGTTGGACATTGTACAGAATGATGTCTGTTTGTGTCATACTTTGCCCTTCCATGTGCACCTTATTGCAAAGTTTAGTTATAAATTGGGATGGTAGCCATCCTTTTTGTATAGCTTTTTCGCTGGATTTTGAGTGGGGACACACTCACAATGGTGGCCTCCAGCCGCCATTGTGCTCTTGCTGGGCTTCCAATGTGTTTTTGTGCCTTTAACCACTTGCCCTCTGGAAGATTTACCCATCTTCTTGATCAGGCTATTTTTTTTCTTTTCGGCACTGCGTTACTTTAATTGACAATTGCGTTGTCATGCAAAACTGTACACTAATTAGATTTTTATCTTTTTTCTTTTTCACAAATAGAGAATTTTCTTTTGAATTATGGTAATTGGTATTTGATTACCTCTGGGTTTTTTATTTTTTTGCACTATAAGCAAAAAAAGACCGACAATTAATATATATATATATATATATATATATATATATATATATATATATATATATATATATATATATATATATATATATATATATATATATATATATATATATATATTATACTTTCTGCTATAAAACATACCCAATAAAACAATTTAAAATCAAATTTCTTAATAAAGGCTTATATGTGTTCTGCTACATGTTTTTGATAAAAAAAATGCCAATATGCGTATATGAGTTATAGCATCTACAACTATGGTATATATACTGGAATTTTTATTTTTTTATTTTTTTTCAGCGACTTATAGCAGTATTGCGATATTGCGGCAAATAATCTAACACTAACTGACACTTTGTGGGAACCAGTGACACTAATACAGTGATCAATGATAAAAATATGCACTGTTACTGTACTAATGACACTGACTGGGAAGGGGGTTAAACATCTAGGGTGATCAAAGGGTTAAATGTGTGCATAACCAGTGTTTTTGTGTTTACTATGTGCTGTTTTTACTAAGGGGCGTGGTGGATTTTGTCCCCTGCTTTGAAAGGAAACAAAATCCATCACATCCCTGTCGACAAAACAAAGCTCTTCCTTGTTTACAAGAGTTCTGTTCTGTGTCTCTCTTTGCCGATCAGTAGGGATGAGCCGAACACCCCCCTGTTCGGTTCGCACCAGAACATGCGAACAGGAAAAAAATTTGTTCGAACACGCGAACACCGTTAAAGTCTATGGGACACGAACATGAATAATCAAAAGTGCTAATTTTAAAGGCTAATATGCAAGTTATTGTCAATAAAAGTGTTTGGGGACCTGGGTCCTGCCCCAGGGGACATGAATCAATGCAAAAAAAAGTTTTAAAAACGGCCGTTTTTTCAGGAGAAGTGATTTTATTAATGCTTAAAGTCAAACAATAAAAGTGTAATATCCCTTTAAATTTCATACCTGGGGGGTGTCTATAGTATGCCTGTAAAGGGGCGCATGTTTCCCGTGTTTAGAACAGTCTGACAGCAAAATGACATTTTGAAGGAAAAAACCCATTTAAAACTACCCGCGGCTATTGCATTGCCGACAATACACATAGAAGTTCATTGATAAAAACGGCATGGGAATTCCCCACAGGGCAACCCCGAACCAAAATTAAAAAAAAAAATGATGTGGGAGTCCCCCTAAATTCCATACAAGGCCCTTCAGGTCTGGTATGGATATTAAGGGGAACCCCAGCCAAAATTTAAAAAAAAAATTGACGTGGGGTTCCCCCTAAATTCCATACCAGACCCTTCAGGTCTGGTATGGATTTTAAGGGGAACCCCGCGCCAAAAAAAAAAAAAAAAAACGGCGTGGGGTCCCCCTAAAAATCCATACCAGACCCTTATCCGAGCACGCAACCTGGCAGGCCGCAGGAAAAGAGGGGGGGACGAGAGTGCGGCCCCCCCCTCCTGAACCGTACCAGGCCACATGCCCTCAACATTGGGAGGGTGCTTTGGGGTAGCCCCCCAAAACACCTTGTCCCCATGTTGATGAAGACAAGGGCCTCATCCCCACAACCCTGGCCGGTGGTTGTGGGGGTCTGCGGGCAGGGGGCTTATCGGAATCTGGAAGCTGGACATGACGGGACTTCCCTGTGGCATTCCCCGTGACGTCACAGGGAAGTCCCGTCAAGTCACCGTGCGTCAGAGGGGGGCGGGGTCACCGGATGGCCCCGCCCCCCGTTATTTAAGAACCGTCAGACGAAGAGACGCCGTCACACAGCGGGAGCCTCCCACCATGCCAGCATGGCTGCGGAGCGGCCCGGAGAAGAAATGAAGAAGAGAAGAAGGAAGAAGAGAAGAAGAAGAAGATGAAGAAGAAGATGAAGAAGAGAAGAAGATGAAGAGAAGAGCGGGAGCCTCCCCCCATGCCATGGGTGCGGAGCGGCCCGAGGAGAAGAAGATAGAAGACGCCGCGGAGGAGATGCTGGACGAGAACGCCGGAGGAAGAACCAGAAGAGCCAGAAGAACCAGAAGAAGAAGAAGATGATGGAAGAAAGAAGAAGCATTTAAATAAAGGAATTGTCAAAAACTGTCTCTTGTCATTTTTAACATTTTTGACAGTTTTTTTGTGAAATGGTAGGGGTAAGTACCCCCTTACCATTTCACACAGGGGGGGGGGGCCGGGATCTGGGGGTCCCCTTGTTAAAGGGGGCTTCCAGATTCCGATAAGCCCCCCGCCCGCAGACCCCCACAACCACCGGCCAGGGTTGTGGGGATGAGGCCCTTGTCTTCATCAACATGGGGACAAGGTGTTTTGGGGGGCTACCCCAAAGCACCCTCCCAATGTTGAGGGCATGTGGCCTGGTACGGTTCAGGAGGGGGGGGGACGCACTCTCGTCCCCCCCTCTTTTCCTGCGGCCTGCCAGGTTGCGTGCTCGGATAAGGGTCTGGTATGGATTTTTAGGGGGACCCCACGCCGTTTTTTTTTTTTTTTGGCGCGGGGTTCCCCTTAAAATCCATACCAGACCTGAAGGGTCTGGTATGGAATTTAGGGGGAACCCCACGTCAATTTTTTTTTTAAATTTTGGCTGGGGTTCCCCTTAATATCCATACCAGACCTGAAGGGCCTTGTATGGAATTTAGGGGGACCCCCACATCATTTTTTTTTTTTATTTTGGTTCGGGGTTGCCCTGTGGGGAATTCCCATGCCGTTTTTATCAATGAACTTCTATGTGTATTGTCGGCAATGCAATAGCCGCGGGTAGTTTTAAATGAGTTTTTTCCTTCCAAATGTCATTTTGCTGTCAGACTGTTCTAAACACAGGAAACATGCGCCCCTTTACAGGCATACTATAGACACCCCCCAGGTACGAAATTTAAAGGGATATTACACTTTTATTGTTTGACTTTAAGCATTAATAAAATCACTGTTCCTGAAAAAACGTCCGTTTTTAAAACTTTTTTTTGCATTGATCCATGTCCCCTGGGGCAGGACCCAGGTCCCCAAACACTTTTTATGACAATAACTTGCATATAAGCCTTTAAAATTAGCACTTTTGATTTCTCCCATAGACTTTTAAAGGGTGTTCCGCGGCATTCGAATTTGCCGCGAACACCCCAAATTGTTCGCTGTTCGGCGAACTTGCGAACAGCCAATGTTCGAGTAGAACATGAGTTCGACTCGAACTCGAAGCTCATCCCTACCGATCAGTAAGTGCCGGCCAACATCCATTGGCCGGTACCCGCTGACCTGCTTGTGCTGTGTCTAATCACAGCACAGCCACACACATGATCCAGCACATGAGATCCGGCATAGGAGGCGTGATCTGGCATAGGAGAGCCGTTCTGCTGCCGTACTCCTATGTGTGCCAGTCAGCAAGCAGTTAAAGGGGTTGTAAAGGTAAAAATTTGGGGGGGGGGGGGGAATATGTGATCTATGTGATATATATATTGTGAATATAGATGTTGTTTGAGCCAAAATGATTTAATTACCTTTTAGAGAAGTATGATTTTTCGCAACTTCCTCCTTTCCTCTGTGTACTGTATCCTAAATTTCCGGGTCTCCGAGCGCATTCGTTTCAACTACGTCATGGCTCCAAAGGAACTACAGCAGCATCGCGCATGCGCACTGCCACTTTTTCGCCGTGTGACAGAACGAGAATGAGCCTAGTTCTCATTTCTAGTTCAGCCTTGGTTAAACACACGCCGCCCAGTTAACATGCCCATTCCCGCCTACCCAGCATGCCCATAGTATAAACAGATACTAGTCACTATTTAAAAAAACGAATTTATATATATTTAATTATTTATTTCAACTTTCACTGCAGCAAATAAGGGGGCCGGGTAAGGCGGGGCTGTGCTGCTGAGATCGTCATTCAATACAATAACAAGGCACGGGAGGCGGAGCTACACTGTCTTAGACCCGCGGCTCCCCTGCCTCCCGTGTCTGTCAACGTACACAGCGTCTCCCCGCAGGGATGTAGTCCCAAGAGAGGGAGCGAGCACGCTGACTAACCCCCAGCCAGAACGGCTCGGATGATGGGGGCAAGCTTACAGAGGAGGAACAGGAAGTTAGAAATTTACACAAAGAAAAAAAGCATTTAGAAGGGAAATCGAAGGAAAAGGTAAGTGAACTAACAATGCACTAGCTTAAAGGAACCTATTTAGAAAATAAAAAACAAACCTTTGGTATCACTTTAAGGAGGAGTGTGCTCCCTCCAGGCAAACCTGCCCTTAATATATGCTATGTATGCTTCTAGACTCAAAAATGTAAAGTTAGAACTGCAGTACAGGAGACTTGACTTCCACAAATATTTGCAAATGTGTACATTTAAAACCTCTATTTTTATCATAAATTGCTAGACCGGGTCAATTTTTTATTATTTATTTTTTTGCAGGCTAGCTGGTAAGTGTGCTGGGAAATGCTGTCTTTTTGTGTTGTGCATTGTCCATCTATGTGCACCTTACTGCAAATGCTAGTTATAAATTGGGGCAGTTGCCATATTTTTGTATAGCTTGCTACTGAATAAAATCCTAGTCACCAAGTCTGGGTGGTTTAGAAGTTTTAAAGAGTCAGATTAAAGGAAAAAGCAATTTAGACCTTTTGATTTCAGCATAGTTAGGGTGTGATTCCCTAGCATGTAATATGCCTGTATAATGCACTTTAAATGCTTGCCGACCAGCCGCCTCAGTTATACTGCGGCAAGCTAGCTCGGCTGCGCGAATCGCCGTAGCTGTACGTCGGGCTCGTACAGGGTTCCCATTGGCCAATCAGTGGGTTTGGTGGACTCGATATCCACTGGCGGCCCGCGATTGTTCCCTGCAGTGACAGAACGGCGATCTGCCTGTGTAAACAAGGCAGATCTCCGTTCTGTCAGGGGATCACACAGAGATCCTGTCTTTCTGCTATGCAGGAAGATGGATCTGTGTATTGTCCCAGACAGCTCACACCCCCACACAGTTAGAAATACGCTGAGGGAACACAGTTAACCCTCTGATCGCCCCTGGTGTTAGCCTCTTCCCTGCCATTAGTACAATGTCAGTGTATATTTTTAGCACTGATCACTATAGTAATGTCACTGGTCCCCAAAAAATGTCAGTTCGGTGTCCGATCTGTCTGCCACAATGTCGCAGTCCCGCAAAAAATCGCTGATCACTGCCATTACTATAAAAAAAAAAATAATAAAAATGCCATAAATCTATCCCCTATTTTGTAGACGCTATAACTTTTGCGCAAACCAATCAATATATGCTTATTGGGGTTTTTTTTACCAAAAATATGTAGCAGATTTTTTATTGGGTATGCTTTGTAGCAGAAAATAAAAAATATTGCTTTTTTTCAAAATTGTCGGTATTTTTTTCTTTATAGCGCAAAAAATAAAAACCGCAGAAGTGATCAAATATCACCAAAAGAGAGTTCTATTTTATTAGGGTACAGTGTCGCAGGACCGCGCAATTGTCAGTTAAAGCAACACAGTGCCATATTGCAAAAAATGGCCTGGTCCTTAAGTGGTTAAATACAGGTGAGAAGTGCTGTACTCTAATGGAAGAGCTACATTTGACATAAACATCCATCTACTAGAGCTCTTCAAGTGTTTTGTGGCTAGCAATAATCAATAACGTTGTCTACAGTTGGTCTTAATTTTACAAAAAACTAGATTGTGTGTGGACTCATTTATTTGTGCATCTGTCATTACTGCTCTTCTGAAAAGCAATCCATGGTGGATTGCTTTTCATTTTAAAGGTGGATCAGTGGCGATATGTAGCCTCCTCACCACCTGTGTTAACCAATAAAAAGCCCATCGCACCATGGCACAACTGTGTGCATTACATGTAGTTGCAGCGTGGTACCATTCACTTGAATGGGTCCTGTTTGCCGGTAAGGAAGGAAGGAAGATGGCATTACCTGCCTGGAGTTTGCATGTTCTCCCTGTGCCTGGATGAGTTTCCATCAGGTACTCCAGTTTTCTCCCACACTCCAAAGACATGCTGGTAGGTTAATTGGCTTCTGCCTAAATTGGCCCTATTATTGTAGCCAAGTCCCGGGCCTCTCTAGGCCTAATGATGACCTCCAGAGTCAGGGACAGCTGACATCCTTCTGTGTAGAGTGGGTTATCAGGCATGGTGGGTGCAATGCAAGGTAGATTAATGGGCACCAGACACTTCTTGAATGCAAAGAGATTTATTGTCTCTTAAACAGAACTGTGGGAGAGAGGGTTAGGGCCAGGACACCCTTTAGTAGTTGCAATGTTAATTTAGGAGACTCTGAGACTTCTATAGGTAGACAGCCACGCAGGGAAAGGCATCCAGCAAGACACCACATCTGCATGAGTAGGACCGCTGTCTCCTATGACAACAATCTTGAAACAGTTTCTAACAAAGGTTATAATGAACTTATTCACTTCTACAATCTGTTATTGTAGATCTTCACTCAACTGAACTCTCAGTCTTTCGCTAGACTTGCTGATCCACTGCCACTGGATCCCCCGAGCTCTTCCAATCTTCTCACTCAGTATCTTCCTCAAGCGTCACCCCCGCATCACTTCTGGGTCCCTAGCTTGGCACTCACAGATACTCCTCAAGCGTCACCCCCTGGTAGTAAGGTGGATGGTCCCTTAGTGGTGACAGTTTCCCCTCTATTTCCGACTACGACAGGTTCTTCGGCCAGCAGAACCGTCACTTCTGGTTGGACTGCAAGCCACAATCCCAAGCCTACCCTGCTCTCTTGCTTCTGGATAGGCCCCCAGACAGCCTAGCAGCCAGATGTCCCTGGGATAGGCCTCAGGCTCTGGCCTAGCAGCCTGGGGCAGCACAACACACGTCCACCCAGACAGCCGTCCAGGTGGCACAGAACCCCGATCACCTGACCTCACCCAAATAAATAGCTCTCCCAGCAGGCCAAGGGACCAAGAAAATCCCTGTCCATTAGCTGAGACACCCAATTCAATCCTAATTTGTCCTTGTACTGCCCTTGTCTTATCTAATGCCACCAGATACCTGGCCATCTAGTGACAGAAGAGAGAAGTGCAGAAATTCCAGAATAAGAGTGAAATCAATTGACCTCCTATCAATTGGCCAAAGCAACTATCACTTGGCAAATAAATTTAGTAGTAACCCTGCCTAAACATCAGGGGTCTACATCATGTTTATGTATGTAATGTGAGCAAGAGACCTTAGATTGTAAGCTCCTTGAGGGCAGGGACTGATGTGAATGTAAAAAATATATATAAAGCGATGCGTAAATTGTATATATATATATATATATATATATATATATATATATATATAAACAGGACAAGAACAGGACAGGTTCCACTCAGCACAGACCTCGCCACTCGCCATGGTCTACCAAAGAAGTTTAATGCACATGCTCATATCCAGAGGTTGTTTTTGGGAAATAGACATATGAGTGCTGCCAGAATTACTGCAGAGGTTGAAGGGGTGGGGGTCAGCCTGTCAGTGCTCAGACCATACGCCGCACACTGCATCAAATTGTTCTGCATGGCTGTCGTCCCAGAAGGAATCCTCTTCTAAAGATGATGCACAAGAAAGCCCTCAAACAGTTTGCTGAAGACAAGCAGACTAAGGACATGGATTACTGGAACCATATCCTGTGGTCTGATGAGACCAAAATAAACTTATTTGGTTCAGATGATGTCAAGCGTATGTGGCGGCAACCAGGTGAGGAGTACAAATACAAGTGTGTTTTGCCTACAGTCAAGCATGGTGGTGGGAGCGTCATGATCTGGGGCTGCATTAGTGCTGTCGGCACTGGGCAGCTACAGTTCATTGAGGGAACCCTGAATGCCAACATGTACTGAGACATGCTGAAGCAGAGCATGATCCCCTCCCTTCGGAGACTGGGCTGCAGGGCAGTATTCCAGCACAACCACCCCAAACACACCTCCAAGGCGACCACCACCTTGCTAAAGAAGCTGAGGGTAAAGGTGATAGACTGGCCAAGCATGTCTCCAGACCTAAACCCTATTAAGCATCTGTGGGGCATCCTCAAACGGAAGGTTGAGGAGCGCAAGGTCTCTAACATCCACCAGCTCAGTGATGTTGTCATGGAGGAGTGGAAGAGGACTCCAGTGGTAACTTGTGAAACTTTGGTGAACTCCATGCCCAAGAGGGTTAAGGCAATGCTGGAAAATAATGGTGTCCCCACAACATAGTGACACTTTGGACCCAATTTGGACATTTTCACAATTTTACAGCTGTATACAAGCTGTACACTCACTACATTACATTGTAGCAAAGTGTCATTTCTTCATTGTTGTCACATGAAAAGATAGAATAAAATATTTACAAAAATGTGAGGGGTGTACTCACTTTTGTGAGATACTGTATATATATATATATATATATATATATATATATATATATATATATATATATATATGTAGGAAGGCCAGTATGGTGGCCTGAATTTATGGGAGGAGCCCGGGGGGTATTTAAGCAGCCCGCTCACCTGTGGTGCTTGTCGGTTTCCTGTGCGCGATATACGTCACTAGGCCGACTATTCGATATACCAGCGTCCGCAAGTTCTTGCCTCGCAAGTTCCCGTATTCGATACTCCGTACTCAAAACTTTCGAAGTCCGCGTTTTTCGTTCCTAGTTTGTACCACGCGTCTGGCTTGGCTGTCGCAGGTAAGGTCCCGTCGGACTTTTCGTTTTCATATCATGTCACAAAACCGTGAGTTCAAATTTCGTTTCACCCGCATCTCACAAACTGCAATGTATATCGCTCGTACTTTCGATATGTTACAAATTCGACAGCACAGCGACGCTGACGTCGCTTCATTTCTAGCATGTCGGTATCGATAGACAGCCATAGCCAGTCGCAAGTGGTAAATTATCAAAGCAAGTTAGTTCGATACCAATCATTTCTCATTTCTGAAACATTCTAAACTAATTTCTGACATTTCAAATCATTTCTCATTTCTGAAACATTTCTAAACTCAATTCTGACATTTCAAATCATTTCTCATTTCAGTCACCTACCGCGCTCTGATTCGAATCCAGTCGCACCAAAAATGCGCCGATTCGTTCCGGTGTGCCCCAGTTATTACGGCCTCATTTCTATACATGCTCCAGAGTTACGTTATTGTCAGTCAATTGTACCTCTGTCATGGTTATCATTTCATTTCCATGTATCACGTTCCGACATGAATTCAGTCGCATGAAAAATGCACCGATTCGTCTCGGCGTGCCCCAGGATTGGCCTCATTTCTATACATGCTCCAGAGTTACGTTTCATCAGTCATTTGTACCTCTGTCACGGTTATCATTTCATTTCCATGTATCACGTTCCGACATGAATTCAGTCGCATGAAAAATGCACCGATTCGTCTCGGCGTGCCCCAGGATTGGCCTCATTTCTATACATGCTCCAGAGTTACGTTTCATCAGTCATTTGTACCTCTGTCATGGTTATCATTTCATTTCCATGTATCACGTTCCGACATGAATTCAGTCGCATGAAAAATGCACCGATTCGTCTCGGCGTGCCCCAGGATTGGCCTCATTTCTATACATGCTCCAGAGTTACGTTTCCTCAGTCATTTGTACCTCTGTCATGGTTATCATTTCATTTTCATGTATCACGTTCCGACATGAATTCAGTCGCATGAAAAATGCACCGATTCATCTCGGCATGCCCCAGGATTGGCCTCATTTCTATACATGCTCCAGAGTTACGTTTTATCAGTCATTGTACCTCTGTCATGGTTATCATTTCATTTCCACGTATCACGTTCCGACATGAATTCAGTCGCATGAAAATGCACCGATTCGTCTCGGCGTGCCCAGGATTGGCCACATTTCAGTACATGCTCCGGAGTCAGATTCACAGTCAGTCGCTACAATAGCACGACCGATTCGAGCCTCCGTCATGGCAAACGATATGTTACACCCTCACTTACCGCGCTCCGTTTCGAATCCAGTCGCATCTCCGATGCACCGATTCATTACGGCGAGCCCCAGGGCTCGGCCTCATTTCTGATACATGCTCCAGAGTCCGGATCATAGCTAGTCACAGACATCGGGGGATTGATCCATATCGCTGTCATGCAATTTCTACCATTTCATTCCCACAACACATCACCGTTTCGAAACCAGTCGCATCTGAGGTGCACCGATTCGTCACGGCATGCATCACTGGTTCCGATCGCATTTCATATCTATACCAGAGCTCGGTTGGTTGCCAGTCGCTAACACGGCACAACCAATTCGAGCCTCGGTCAAAATAATCATTTCTCTCATTTCATTTCATACTGCACTCCGATTCGAATCCAGATGCATCTAACAGGCACCGACTCGTCCCAGGAGCACCAATATTTTCAGTTGCCTCATTTCAATACATGCTCCAGAGCCCGGTTCACGGTCGAACAAATCATGACACGACCAGGCCGGACCTCTGTCATGCAGTTCATTCATTTCATAATCAAGGCAAACATTTCGAATCATTTCATTGTCACAAGCTTGCAAGCACCATACAGATCATTGCTTCAAGTTAGTTAGCAATCCCTTCACGAATTGTCACCACCTTGGCCTTTGGCATGCTGAGAGACGTTCTATGCTCAGCCGCCCCCAGCAGAAGGGAAGAGCTGGATTGTATCTCCATACGGTAGTAGACTTGGGCCACAAGTATGGAGGATTTTCCTTTTACGAGTACCACCGTTCCTTTTCCGCAAAGGCTGCCGCCAGACTCACACAGTTCCAAACAACAACAAATTGGAGTCTCATGGACACAGAGCTCTTCTGCCGCCATTTTTCCGGCTTACGCTCACCCCTAGGTGCGATTTGCCAGACCTCCACCCACACTGCCACCTGGTGCGCCAATGCGACTTTCAAACGTCCTTTCGAATTTCCCTCTACCTCCGGTGCACTTCAGGGTCAGTCGGCCCCTGAACAAACGCCTCAGGTGGACAAATTCGGACGCCCAGTCCGAACCGTGGGAGGGGCAGCCATCTGCAATAATTACAAATTATGGGTCCTGCAACGTCAGTCAGTGCCGCCTACTCCACATCTGCACCTTATGCTAAAGAGCGCACCCAAGGAACTTGTGCGAAGTCAAACAACAGAAGAGGGCATGACTAAACCGAAGCAACGTCTTATGGCTAAGACTCTACCTCACCTCACATCCCACCCCCTCTCTGGCCACCTACCTTATTCAGGGCTTCACAGTAGGCTTTCACACCGGCCTCATTTCACTGCCCCACAGTACGTACGAATGTGGGAATCTTCGTTCAGCAGCCATCGACGAACAAACCATAGATCGGCTCTTACAAACAGAACTAGACCGAGAGTACGTTATAGGCCCTTTCACTCAGCCCCCTCTCAGCACTTGGAGAGTTAGCCCTGTTGGGGCTTGTCAAGGGCAAATTCACAAATAAATTACGTTTGGTGTACGACCTGTCTGCACCTCATTCTTCCCACATCCCCAGTCTCAATTCCCTGATTCCCTCCGAAGAATTCTCCATAAAATATTCCTCCGTAGACATGGCGATACAAGCAGTCATCAAAGCAGCTACAGGTGCTTTCCAAAGCCGACATCTCGGATGCCTTTAAGCTCCTGCCTATCCACCCATCCCTTTGGTGCTGGCATGGCATCGGTTCGAAGAGTAGCCCTTGGCTCTTCGACACATTCGCTCAGTCTCTTGCTTGGATACTGTTACACAAGGCTCAGTGACAAGAAGTCATCCATTACCCTGACGACTTCCTACTAATAGAACCTCCCAGCAAGCCCCCAGGAGACCTCGACAAACTCAGAGCGATATTCGGAAAAACTCAATGTTCCCATCGCCGAGCACAAAGTAGAAGGCCCAACACATAACATCACCTTTCTCGGGGTCAGCTTAGACACCTGCGTTATGCAAGCCAGTCTCCCCCTCGACAAACTAACCCGCATTAAGGCGGTCCTTCACAAATTCATCCACACCAAGGGGTGTACCAAGAAGCAGTTGCAATCTCTCCTGGGAATGCTGAATTTCGCCATGCGAATTATTCCACAAGGCCGCACCTTCGTGCCACGCCTGCTGAGATTCCTGCCAGAAACACAAGACCCCGATCAGATCTTAAATCTAGACTCCGCAGCAATAGCGGACCTATCTATGTGGGACGAATTCCCGTCCTGGAATGGTATATCCCTAATTATACCCATGGTTTCAGCCCTGTCACCCCAGGTGGTGACAGATGCTGCAGCCACCACAGGTTTCGCGGCAATTTTTGGCCATCATTGGTTTTCAGGACCCTGGCCTCAACAGATACTGTTGATACCCGGCTTTATTCAAACATCTTCCCTCTTCGAACTCTATCCCATAGTGGCAGCGGCACAACTCTGGGGTCACCATTGGACAGGGCAAACAGTAATCTTCACCACCGACAATCAGGCCACGGCAGACATCATCGACAAAGGCAGGTCCAAGTCCCTAGCAGTCATGTCCTTCCTGCGCAGATTGGTACAACTGTCCTTACAGCATCAGTTTAACATACACTGTGCATTATTCCAGGCAGATACAATTTAGCTGCTGACGTACTGTCACGTTTTAACTACACCTCCTTTTCAGACAGATTCCCGGAGCCAATCCAGCGTCGGCCCCTATCCCTGCCTGGTCACAACTGACCCTGGACTAGTTCAACAATTACAAGGAGCAACGCAGCTCATCAATCACTCACTCTCTCATAACACAATTTCTCACATCCTGCCGTAAAGGACCAATAGATGTCAAACAGGTACTGGCCTTCATTTCATACTGCCACACTCAGCTGGCCTTATCGTACAATACTATTCGGCTATACCTAGCCGGGATACAACATTTCGTGACCCCGGAAGACCCCACAAAATCTTTACTGTTCTCATCACACGCTATACGAGCCATCCTAAGGGGCATCCAGGAAACAACAACCAGAGATCAGCACTAAGCGCTTACCCATTACGGGGCCCATCTTCAGGGATATGTCGACTATTCTGGCTACTTCGCCATTCGGTCTGCTGCCCAGCACGGTACTACAAGCAGCCATATAGTTGGCTTACTATGGGTTCTTGCGACCTGGCGAATTCACCTATAACAACCCCACAGACCAAGTATTATGCAGACGGCACTTGCTTCGCCACCAAGGCCATTTCATCCTGCACCTCGAGGTTTCTAAAACCCAGCAAACAGGCTCTGGAGTGGACATTCACCTCTACAGAACCAATAACAGCTGGTGTCCAGTCACCGTACTTAACCGTCTCCTCTCACTCCTGCCTGAACAACCGGACACCAGTCCTCTTCTACCATTCCCAGTTAAACCCTTAAACGCATGTCAGTTTGTAAAACACATAAGGATACTTCTCCGCAATCTTCACCTTAACCCCAGTCAGTACTCCGGACACTCCTTTCGCATCGGAGCAGCCTCCGCAGCATCCCGCCATGGGGTTCCAGACCACGTCATCAAAAGACTAGGCAGGTGGAAATCAGCCTGCTTCGCCCGGTATATACCCAATCCTCAAGTAGAGATGGCACAGGCATTCTCCAAACTGGCTCAATGAATACCTGAAAACCAAAAATATTATACCCCTACCTGAATGTTTTTGCCCCCTTATTTTGGCATACCGGCCATTAGACCAAGGCACACTTTCAGGTCCATTTCATATGGTAAGTCCACACTTCCAGGTCTATTTCCGATGGTAAGTTTTATGTTAACTACAAATGTTATCTATGTCCATATCGGACATAGGGCTCCGACCATAAGTAGGAAGGCCAGTATGGTGGCCTGAATTTATGGGAGGAGCCCGGGGGGTATTTAAGCAGCCCGCTCACCTGTGGTGCTTGTCGGTTTCCTGTGCGCGATACCCACCCTCCCATCCCCATTTCAAGGCATTCATTTCATTCATTCATTTCATTTCATTTCTCTCTACAGAATAATCATTTCTTAAAACCAGGGTATGCCCCCTTATTTTGGCATACCGGCCATTAGACCAAGGCACACTTTCAGGTCCATTTCATATGGTAAGTCCACACTTCCAGGTCTATTTCCGATGGTAAGTTTTATGTTAACTACAAATGTTATCTATGTCCATATCGGACATAGGGCTCCGACCATAAATATATATATATTTGGCATTTTAAACTATTGATAAAAATTTGTCTTTAAAATTTGTCCATATGGGAGTATTATATTGTGGTGTAGTTTGGGCACATAGATAAATTGTTAACATGAAAAATATCCGCAAGGAGTTCACACATAAATAGATAATAGGTGCATATATTTTTTTTTTTGCGCCGGTAGCACAAATTTTTCTATATCTCTGTATACCTAGCCTCTCTGTATACCCAGCCTCTCTGTATATACCCAGCATCTCTGTATATACCCAGCCTCTCTGTATACCCAGCATCTATATATACCCAGCCTCTCTGTGTACCTAGCCTCTCTGTATATACCCAGCCTCTCTGTATACCTAGCCTCTCTTTATACCCAGCCTCTCTGTATATACCAGCCTCTCTGTATACCTAGCCTCTCTGTATACCCCAGCCTCTCTGTATATACCCAGCCTCTCTGTATACTCAGCCTTTCTGTATACCCCAGCCTCTCTTTATACACTAGCCTCTCTGTATACCCAGCTTCTCTTTATACGCTATCCTCTCTGTATACCCAGCCTCTCTGTATACACTAGCCTCTCTGTATACCCAGCATCTCTGTATATAACCAGCCTCTCTGTATACCCAGCCTCTCTGTATATAAACTAGCCTCTCTGTATACCCAGCCTCTCTGTATACCTAGCCTCTCTGTATACACTAGCCTCTCTGTATACCCAGCATCTCTGTATATACCCAGCCTCTCTGTATACCCAGCCTCTCTGTATATAAACTAGCCTCTCTGTATACCCAGCCTCTTTTTATACCTAGCCTCTCTGTATACCCAGCCTCTCTGTATACCCAGCCTCTCTGTATACACTAGCCTCTCTGTATACACGAGCCTCTCTGTAAACCTAGCCTCTCTGTATACCCAGCCTCTCTGTATACCCAGCCTCTTTGTATACAGTAGCCTCTCTGTATACCTAGCCTCTCTGTATACCTAGCCTCTCTGTATACCCAGCCTCTCTGTATATGCTAACCTCTCTGTATACACTAGCCTCTCTTCTGTATACCGTAGACTCTCTGTATGTAACAATCCGCATCTGGTGGTAGGTGACGTGGCAAGTGACAATCTGCATCTTGTGGCAGGTAATGTGACAAGCTCTTTGGTGGCCCCAATGTAAGAGGGAAGCTCTCTGGGGACCCTGATGTAATGAGGGGGGTTTTGGGGACCCATATGTAATAATATATAATGATATATATATATATATATATATATATATATATATATATATATATATATATATATATATATATATACACAGTGGGGACGGAAAGTATTCAGACCCCCTTAAATTTTTCACTCTTTGTTATATGCAGCCATTTGCTATAATCATTTAAGTTTATTTTTTTCCTCATTAATGTACTCACAGCACCCCATATTGACAGAAAAACACAGAATTTTTGACATTTTTGCAGATTTATTAAAAAAGAAAACCTGAAATATCACATGGTCCTAAGTATTCAGACCCTTTGCTGTGACACTCATATATTTAACTCAGGTGCTGTCCATTTCTTCTGATCATCCTTGAGATGGTTCTACACCTTAATTTGAGTCCAGCTGTGTTTGATTATACTGATTGGACTTGATTAGGAAAGCCACACACCAGTCTATATAAGACCTTACAGCTCACAGTGCATGTCAGAGCAAATGAGAACCATGGGGTCAAAGGAACTGCCTGAAGAGCTCAGAGACAGAATTGTGGCACGGCACAGATCTGGCCAAGGTTACAAAAACATTTCTGCTGCACTTAAGGTTCCTAAGAGCACAGTGGCCTCCATAATCCTTAAATGGAAGATGTTTGGGATGACCAGAACCCTTCCTAGAGCTGGCCGCCCGGCCAAACTGAGCTATCGGGGGAGAAGAGCCTTGGTGAGAGAGGTAAAGAAGAACCCAAAGATCACTGTGGCTAAGCTCCAGAGATCCAGTCGGTAGATGGGAGAAAGTTGTAGAAAGTCAACCATCACTGCAGCCCACAACCAGTCGGGGATTTATGGCAGAGTGGCCCGACAGAAGCCTCTCCTCAGTGCAAGACACATGAAAGCCCGCATGGAGTTTGCTAAAAAAACACCTGAAGGACTCCAAGATGGTGAGAAATAAGATTCTTTGGTCTGATGAGACCAAGATAGAACTTTTTGGCCTTAATTCTAAGCGTTATGTGTGGAGAAAACCAGGCACTGCTCACCACCTGTCCAATACAGTCCCAACAGTGAAGCATGGTGGTGGCAGCATCATGCTGTGGGGGTGTTTTTCAGCTGCAGGGACAGGACGACTGGTTGCAATAGAAGGAAAGATGAATGCAGCCAAGTACAGGGATATCCTGGATGAAAACCTTCTCCAGAGTGCTCAGGACCTCAGACTGGGCCGAAGTTTACCTTCCAACAAGACAATGACCCTAAGCACACAGCTAAAATAACGAAGGAGTGGCTTCACAACAACTCCGTGACTGTTCTTGAATGGCCCAGCCAGAGCCCTGACTTAAACCCAATTGAGCATCTCTGGAGAGACCTAAAAATGGCTGTCCACCAACGTTTACCATCCAACCTGACAGAACTGGTGAGGATCTGCAAGGAGGAATGGCAGAGGATCCCCAAATCAGGTGTGAAAAACTTGTTGCATCTTTCCCAAAAAGACTCATGGCTGTATTAGATCAAAAGGGTGCTTCTACTAAATACTGAGCAAAGGGTCTGAATACTTAGGACCATATGATATTTCAGTTTTTCTTTTTTAATACATTTGCAAAAATGTCAACAATTCTGTGTTTTTCTGTCAATATGGGGTGCTGTGTGTACATTAATGAGGAAAAAAATGAACTGAAATGATTTTAGCAAATGGCTGCAATATAAAAAAGAGTGAAAAATTTAAGGGGGTCTGAACACTTTCTGTCCCCACTGTGTATATATATATATATATATATATATATATATATATATATATATAAATATATACACTACCGTTCAAAAGTTTGGGGTCACATTGAAATGTCCTTATTTTTGAAGGAAAAGCACTGTACTTTTAAATGAAGCTAACTTTAAACTAGTCCTAACTTTAAACAAATATACTCTATACATTGCTAATGTGGTAAATGACTATTCTAACTGCAAATGTCTAGTTTTTGGTGCAATATCTACATAGGTGTATAGAGGCCCATTTCCAGCAACTATCACTCCAGTGTTCTAATGGTACAATGTGTTTGCTCATTGGCTCAGAAGGCTAATTGATGATTAGCAAACCCTTGTGCAATCATGTTCACACATCTAAAAACAGTCTAGCTCCTTCCAGAAGCTACAAAACTGACCTTCCTGTGAGCAGATTGAGTTTCTGGAGCATCACATTTGTGGGGTCAATTAAACGCTCAAAATGGCCAGAAAAAGAGAACTTTCATCTGAAACTCGACAGTCTATTCTTGTTCTTAGAAATGAAGGCTATTCCATGCGAGAAATTGCAAAGAAATTGAAGATTTCCTACAACGGTGTGTACTACTCCCTTCAGAGGACAGCACAAACAGGCTCTAACCAGAGTAGAAAAAGAAGTGGGAGGCCGCGTTGCACAACTAAGCAAGAAGATAAGCACATTAGAGTCTCTAGTTTGAGAAACAGACGCCTCACAGGTCCCCAACTGGCATCTTCATTAAATAGTACCCGCAAAACACCAGTGTCAACATCTACAGTGAAGAGGCGGCTGCGGGATTTTGGGCTTCAGGGCAGAGTGGCAAAGAAAAAGCCATATCTGAGACTGGCCAATAAAAGAAAAAGATTAAGATGGGCAAAAGAACACAGACATTGGACAGAGGAAGACTGGAAAAAAGTGTTGTGGACGGATGAATCCAAGTTTGAGGTGTTTGGATCACAAAGAAGAACGTTTGTGAGACGCAGAACAAATGAAAAGATGCTGGAAGAATGCCTGACGCCATCTGTTAAGCATGGTGGAGGTAATGTGATGGTCTGGGGTTGCTTTGGTGCTGGTAAGGTGGGAGCTTTGTACAGGGTAAAAGCTAAGGAAGGCTATCACTCCATTTTGCAACGCCATGCCATACCCAGTGGACAGCGCTTGATTGGAGCCAATTTCATCCTACAACCGGACAATGACCCTAAACACACCTCCAAATTGTGCAAGAACTATTTACAGCAGAAGCAGGCAGCTGGTATTCTATCGGTAATGGAGTGGCCAGCACAGTCACCAGATCTGAACCCCATTGAGCTGTTGTGGGAGCAGCTTGACCGTATGGTACGCCAGAAGTGCCCATCCAACCATTCCAACTTGTGGGAGCTGCTTCTAGAAGCGTGGGGTGCAATTTCTCCAGCTTACCTCAATAAATTAACAGCTAGAATGCCAAAGGTGTGCAATGCTGTAATTGCTGCAAAAGGAGGATTCTTTGATGAAAGCAAAGTTTGATGTAAAAACAATGTTATTTCAAATACAAATCATTATTTCTAACCTTGTCAATGTCTTGACTCTATTTTCTATTCATTTCACAACGTATGGTGGTGAATAAGTGTGACTTTTCATGGAAAACACAAAATTGTTTGGGTGACCCCAAACTTTTGAACGGTAGTGTATATATATACACACACATACACGTATATTATATGCATGTGTAAGCCCACCTATGCGTATGACTTTCTTTACTTCGATGCTATGGGCTCTAGCCCCAGATCTTTTGTAGACCTAGCAACGCCCCTGACTGTAGGCAAGACACACTTGTCTTTGTACTCCTCACCTGGTTGCCGCCACACACTCTTGACACCATCTGAACCAAATAAGTTTATCTTGATCTCATCAAACCACAGGACATGGTTCCAGTAATCCATGTCCTTAGTCTGCTTGTCTTCAGCAAACTGTTATCAGGCTTTCTTGTGCATCATCTTTAGAAGAGGCTTCCTTCTGGGATAACAGCCACGCAGACCAATTTGATGCAGTGTGGTGCGTATTATCTGAGCACTGACAGGCTGACCCCCCTACCCCTTCAACCTCTGCAGCAATACTGGCAGCACTCATACGTCTTTTTGCCAAAGACAACCTCTGGATATGAAGCTGAGCTTATGCACTCAACTTCTTTTTTCGACCATGGCAAGGCCTGTTCTGAGTGGAACCTGTCTTGTTAAACCACTCTATGGTCTTGGCCACCGTGCTGCAGCTCAGTTTCAGGGTCTTGGCAATCTTCCTATAGCCTAGGCCATCTTAATGTAGAACAACACTTTTTTTTTCAGATCCTTAGAGAGTTCCTGGCCATGAGGTGCCATGTTGAACTTCCAGTGACCAGTATAAGAAAGTGAGAGTGATAACACCAAATTTAACACACCTGTGACCTTGTAACAGTAGCAAGTTACATGGCACCGGGGAAGGAAAATGGCTAATTTGGACATTTTCACTTAGGGGTATGCTCACCTTTGTTGCCAGCGGTTTAGACATTAATGGCTGTGTGTTGAGTTATTTTGAGGGGACAGCAAATTTACACTGTTATACTGTATGCTGTACACTCATTACTTTACATTCTAGCAAAGTGTCATTTCTTTAGTGTTGTCTCATGAAAAGATATAATAAAATATATATATATATACTTGTAATAAATAAATAAATAAGGAACAAATTAGATGACATTTGCTTTTTTGGCTGGATCAAGTGTGATCTCATACAGAATCTTTGAGTGCCTGGAAGCCAATGATGGCCAAGTGTGCTCAGGGGGAAAATTGAATGAGAAGATTATAAAACGGTCAAGATTGCTATCTCCCAATGTGATAAGCACCACAGGCAATGTTTGCCAATGCAGCTCACCCCCCCCTTAAACATTCTTATGTTAGATCAAGCCTAACATTGCTATTTATGGAGCTCTTTCTATGAAAGGTGCCAGAGGGCAACACGATTTTCAGGAGAAAATGTAAAAAGAAGTAAAACTCAAATGTAGCAGTGAGCAGTAATGTGTAAGCATACTTGTAGTATTTAATTTATAAAATAATTTAGTTTAGGTCATGAGATCCAGGCAGGATGAATAAGTGTAATAAAAAAAAACAAAAAAACACTTGCCTGGTAAGATCATGCTGCGTTAGTTACATTTGAATATCGATTTCCCTTAGGTTCCACCTATTTTAATATCTTCCATGCTTTGTAAATTTTGCCATGAAAATTTAAAGTGTAAGTTAAATATATTTTCATGTAGAGTGGGGAAGGACTCGAGACCATCCCTTTTTTTATTATGTAGCGCTACCCCCGTAGGAAACACTGGTGAATAGGGATCCCCCACACTGCACAGCCAGGCACACCAAATTTCCACAGCACGCTTGAATCAGGAAACTGCCCAGAAAATGTATTTGTTTTGTTTATTAGGGGTATTCAACTTGGATGGAGATAAGGATAGTATGGGATGCCCACTGACTCAGGAACACAACTATATACAGGCTATATATACACTCCTCTTCTGCTTCCGGCACAAATCTTGCTTGTAGAAATATTCAGGCCCAGCTGAAACACTGTTTGGGGGGATCTGACAAGGCATTCAGCCAGATCCATTAAAAGCCTTTCACAGGCAGGGACCGTTGACCCCTTTGGTGTGTAGAAAAGTCCCAGTGTCCAGCTACCTTCCTGTGGCTAATGATCCCAGCACCACCTCTTAAGGCACTGCAAGCCCACCTGGCTGCAGCTGCCAGTTTCACTAGTCCCCCTGGCTAATCTTCCACAGTCCTCCCAGGTTGACCCTAAAACCATCTCAGACTGCCACTCCTCAGTCCTCTCAGGCTGTCTCTAAGTCCTCCCCGAATGTCTCACTAACCAGCCACCCAGCTGTCTTCTCCCTAGAGATCTCCTGGATGTGCTCACTGGCTCCTGCTGCCCTCACACCTGCTCCCATGCAACTGGACAGGACTCCTCCTTGTTTTGTGAGAGGATCCCTCCTGCACCGGAGCCCCGGGCCCGAGATCACCCCCCCTCCCAGACTAGGGGGCTACCCTCAAGATTAAAAAAACTAGAAAGCGCCATAAACAAATTATTAGATGCTATGATCATACACTGACCAATCTGATGAATGATCAATACCGGGATTGACAAAAGTGAACATAAATGTGCAAATAGAAAATGCTGGATATTAGATATCCCACCTATTAGTGTATAAGTGCCACGCTAACTTAACAATGACAATATAATCAATAAAAAAAGTTCATAGTAATTGACCACAAAGGAATAATGCCAGAGGGGCCAAAACATCATCCCCTTAAATAAGTCCAGTACAAAATAGTGTCTTCAAAGTGTTGAATAAACTTGTGAAGGCAATCCACCACCGGTGAGTAGGGATGAGCCGAACACCCCCCTGTTCGGTTCGCACCAGAACATGCGAACAGGAAAAAAGTTCGTTCGAACACGCGAACACCGTTAAAGTCTATGGGACACGAACATGAATAATCAAAAGTGCTAATTTTAAAGGCTAATATGCAAGTTATTGTCATAAAAAGTGTTTGGGGACCTGGGTCCTGCCCCAGGGGACATGGATCAATGCAAAAAAAAGTTTTAAAAACGGCCGTTTTTTCAGGAGCAGTGATTTTAATAATGCTTAAAGTCAAACAATAAAAGTGTAATATCCCTATAAATTTCATACCTGGGGGGTGTCTATAGTATGCCTGTAAAGGGGCGCATGTTTCCTGTGTTTAGAACAGTCTGACAGCAAAATGACATTTTGAAGAAAAAAAAACCCATTTAAAACTACCCGCGGCTATTGCATTGCCGACAATACACATAGAAGTTCATTGATAAAAACGGCATGGGAATTCCCCAAAGGGGAACCCCGAACCAAAATTTAAAAAAAAATGACGTGGGAGTCCCCCTAAATTCCATACCAGGCCCTTTAGGTCTGGTATGGATATTAAGGGGAACCCCGGCCAAAATTAAAAAAAAAAATGACGTGGGGTTCCACCTAAATTCCATACCAGACCCTTCAGGTCTGGTATGGATTTTAAGGGGAAGCCCGCGCCAAAAAAAAAAAAACGGCGTGGGGTCCCCCCAAGAATCCATACCAGACCCTTATCCGAGCACGCAACCTGGCAGGCCGCAGGAAAAGAGGGGGGGGCGAGAGTGCGGCCCCCCCCTCCTGAACCGTACCAGGCCACATGCCCTCAACATTGGGAGGGTGCTTTGGGGTAGCCCCCCAAAACACCTTGTCCCCATGTTGATGAGGACAAGGGCCTCATCCCCAAACCCAGGTCCCCAAACACTTTTTATGACAATAACTTGTATATAAACCTTTAAAATTAGCACTTTTGATTTCTCCCATAGTCTTTTAAAGGGTGTTCCGCGGCATTCGAATTTGCCGCGAACACCCCAAATTGTTCGCTGTTCGGCGAACTTGCGAACAGCCAATGTTCGAGTCGAACATGAGTGCTGGACACTTCAATACGGTCCGTTCAAGAGAGTGACAAACATTTACTGGGGTAAGTTCTCCCTCTCCCACTTGTACTTGTAAAGTACTAAGTAAGTACAAGTGGGAGGGGGGAGAACTTACCCCAGTGAATGTTTGTCACTCTAAGTAAGTACAAGTGGGAGGGGGGAGAACTTACCCCAGTAAATGTTTGTCACTCTCTTGAACGGACCGTATTTAAGTGTCCAGCACTGATGGTTCCATGTGCAGTGTGCTGATTTGAGAGAACGTGGACCAGCCTAGGGACGTTGAGGTGGATCCTATAGGAGGATTTTACACTATGGAGCGTCTATCTATTTTTCTGCCATGTACACCCACCATTATGGTATGAGGAGAGTCTGGAATATTGGGAGCCCCTGAGGAGCTTTGGCGATCACTGTATCATCTTTAGTCCAGGTCTATAGTTGATCCATCAGATGTGCCCTGCAAGGATCTCTTTTTTACACAGGCTTCCCTTGACCCTCTGTAGTGGGGGGTCGTGGGCTTCTGGTAAGCAGCTACCCCTTACTCACCGGTGGTGGATTCCCTTCACAAGTTTACTCAACACTTTGAAGACACTATTTAGTACTGGACTTATTTAAGGGGGATGATGTTTTGGCCCCTCTGGCATTATTTCTTTGTGGTCAATTACTATGAACTTTTTTTATTGATTATATTGTCATTGTTACGTTAGCGTGACACTTATACACTAATAGGTGGGATATCTAATATCCAGAATTTTCTATTTGCACATTTATGTTCACTTTTGTCAATCCCGGTATTGATCGTTCATCAGATTGGTCAGTGTATGAGCAAACCATCTAATAATTTGTTTATAGCGCAATTCTAGGTTTTTTAATTTTGTACACTGTGTTTATGTTACTCAGGAGAGTCGCTGCTGGTTCTGCATTCACTTATTGATCAACTTGTAAGGGTTTAGGTTTATTATTTATCATAGCGCAGTTTGAATTTTCTTTTTTCTGGCTACCCTCAAGAGCCATTGACAGCCTCCTCAGCACTCCATCTCCAGCTTCCACCCAAACTCCACTGCCCCTGCTGGCCTGACCCAAAGTATTTAAGATGTCCCTCCCCCTGCCAGCCCATTTGGCCAGGAATTGGTTGGGGCCCTCATCAATACTCCAGGCAGCTCCTCCTAACCTCCCTCACATTCTTCTGGAAGTTTCTGCAAAGTTCCAGCATGTAGGGGGAGGTATCAGAGATGCTGCCTTATGAGTCACTGCAGCTTCCCTGGATCACTCACTATGACCCAGATACAAACACACAGGCTTGGCTGCCAGCCAAGCCAAACAGTTTACCTACACTACAGAAAACAAACTATCACACTAGCACACTAAGCTAGAGGGTGCTACATTTACTATCGAGAACTCTGTTTTAGAGATGTCCCCCATGCATGTCAACCCTCAAATACAGGGTGTAATTCTGTTTTCTTCCCCTTTCATTCTCACACCCTGCATAAGTCACCTGTAGTTTGTGACACAGTCTTGATTTGTGTAAAATACAGTAAATGTAAAATTTGCTGTTTTTTTTACTGTTAACAACATTTACTTGTGAACACAAGGGGCAGCACAGTGGTGTAGTGGGTAGCACTCTCGACTAGCAGTAAGAAGGGTCGCTGGTTCAAATCGTAACCATGACACTACCTGCCTGGAGTTTGCATTTTCTCTCTGTGCCTGCGTGGGTTTCCTCCGGGTACTCCGGTTTCCTCCCACACTCCAAAGACATGCTGGTAGCTTAATTGGTAGGTTAATTGGCTTCTGTCCAGAAAATTGGCCCTAGTATATGAATGTTAGGGACCTTGGATTGTGGGCTCCTTGAGGGTAGGGACAAATGTGAGTGTGTGATATATGTGGGGAGCGCTGCGTAAAAATTGACACAGCGATATATGGGTACCTTAAATACAAATAGGGATAATTGTAGACACGCACCCACACTTGCTCAGGTTGAACTCGATGGACTGGTGTCTTTATTCAACCTTACTAACTATGTAACTATGTAACTATGTAACACTTCATAGTACTACTTCTTTTGTTTTACATATAGGATATAAATATGAAACAGTATATCTTCACGTTCTTTGTGTGCTGGGTGTAATTCTCGATATCTGTTCTTCTTCTATATGTATGGACTCTGCACAGTAGGACTTATTTTTGTCAGTATATGGGCGGTGTCCACTGTGCCCAAAAAACATGGGGTAACACTTGCGTGGAGCGTGCTTATCAACACCTGGGACCAGATGGAGACTGCGGTCATGTGAAGAATCTAACATTAAGGCAGTTATCCGACTTAGAGATGAGCCCTCACTTTGTGCAGTAATAAAGTGAAGAGTTCCTCTGAAAAGCAACTTATTCCATGTCACTACACACTGTACTTGTATGTTTGCATTAGGTGGGATGTGCTGACATGCTGAACCTGCGCCAACTCCACCAGTCCAGCATACCTCTGTTACCTCACCAGCAACACAATGGGGTCCCGCTGAGCACATACAGTAGCATGGACCTTATGCCTGTTTTCACTTAACTCTGTTCTTCCTGTACCACCTGACCAAACCATAGATTTCCAAAACGCTAGTCTGAACCCGGTTGCTAAAGGAGACAGACTGCAAGGGCGGGAGCCAGAACATCCACCCCCTCGCTACCAAAAGAGCTGTCACCTTTAACAGGTACCATGCTTAATTACAGGTTGCTGTAGCTTGTAACTTCATTTGGTTCCCCACAGTGACTACACTTCTCTTCCTTATTTTGCTGAGTTAACTCTTTGTAGAAGTGTTGCACCCCTTGTGCATTTCCTGACACAGGTTCTTTGGAATATGCCAGAACCAGCATGCACCCCTGTCACGGAATGTCCCACACTCCATTTGAGTGTTTCCGTCATATACCACTGCCTCCCAGTCTGGATACAGATATCAGATATTCCAACCTCTCTGAGCACAAAACAAGGCGACACTTGCTTGTTGCTAACATGGACTATATTATTATGAATCAAAATTACAAGACTTTATATGCTGTTGGAGCCTCCTCTAACAATACAACTGTAACCTAATTAGCATGAGCTAGTTTACTAAATCATTTACCCAGACTAGGTGACTATTCAATACACATTACCATAAACATCAACACAGGGTTAATAAGAACAAACAACAATGTGTGGAATACCCTTAGAAACTGTGGTAAGCCAGACTAGACTGTTCGTCTCCTAGCCAGTCCTGAAGGCTAATGTGATCAGCTCACTCAATTAACAGGTTGAGTTCAAACTTCTCCTCAGTAAACAGTCTTATCAGCAGGGGGGCTGCTAGAGGAATCCCCCTCCCTTTACAGGGACACACATCCCAAATGATCACAGCAAAGATTCCACAACAGAATGAGACTATATACATATATACACGACTGAGTCCAACTAGTACAGTTCAGACTGGATTTCTAATTCACCTCACAAAGAGTATTGTTCCCTTGAAAATCCAGGGCCCATAATCAAAAGGCAAGAGCCTTGCATTCAGTCCTCTCCAACAGCCTCTGTTCCGGCTAGGTCTGCCACAACCCCTTTAAATAACTTCAGACCAGGCTTAGAGTAGTTAATAATACTTTACTGTAGAAAGGCATCATGGCAATACAACATGAATAACGTCCTAAATCAAACTAAAATAGCTTAGTGGCCAAGGCATGTCCCACTTCCTTTTCACCCTAAAAAAAATGTTCCTCTAGATCGATACCTCTCACTTACTGTTATGGTGATTTCAAAACTTCACCACTCAAGAAGAGAGGGAAAACAGGGACACATATAGGAATAAAAAGCTAACCGGGGTCCTAGGTAGTGATGAACAAACCGGGCAAACCCTGAACATAGCAGTGAACCCCAATGAAGTCTATGGGAGACAGAACTTGGAATTTTTTTGTGGGTGGCTTTGCTGCCATCCCCATGTCCAGGGCACGTGTCCTTGTCCCAGATTTCTGTCCCTACATGAAGTAGTAAAGGGGACACAATACTTCTTCATAATCGTTCACAAAAATAATTTAAATAGAGGAAAAAAAAAACACAGGCGCTCTAGAAAAAAACGTTAAAGAGTAACTCCACTTTTGTTGAAAAAAAAAGCATTCCCCTCTGGGTGATTCCTGTACATTGCAAGGATTTTAACAAACTTTGTTGCAGAGTTATACCTTTTGTTAGTCTGAAGAAATACATTAGCTAGCTGTTTGTTTGTCTGTGTTCATGTATAAAGTGAATGTGAATAGGAGTAACTCTATAATTATCAATCGGCTGCTGCACTTGCAGGGTTTTAATAAGGAAAGTGGTAGGTTCTGAATCCCTTTAGATGTGACTTTCCTTTGGGAGTATCTCACCAAAAATTAAATTTGTGTTGCAGAGGATGCCAAAAATCAGTTAACACAGCAGAAAATTAAATTTCTGGGGGGCATTCCGTACACCATCTGCGTATAGATGACCCCTGGGTTGCCACATTACATTACATTTTACAGATAATCATAGAGCTGTGGTAATTTTTAACATTAAATTACAATATGACTTATGTAGTAATTGAATGCTACATTTATTTATTTTTTATTTGCTATTTTTTTCCATGGAAGTGGAGCTACTCTCTTAATTAAAAAAGATAAGATACAGCCCCCCCGCTGTAAATCCAACATCAAGCACGTCATTCACCGATGTGGATCCTCAATAAGAGATGCCCAAAAGCTCACCACCATGACAATGCTGCCCTTTTGCTACTCCCGTTATAAATGACAGTGCCCGACTGGTTTCTGAATGTAAGCCAGGAATTCTGGGTGACAGCAATGACCAAATATGGCCATGACATCACCTGGGATCCCCAGCCTGCTTATTTAGAAACAGAAACTGTCTGGGGACTTGTGATTTGCAATGGGAGAAGATGATAGTTGTGCTGGGTCGCTGAAGCGTTGCTCATCATGATTGTAGCTGAATCTATAGTACATCTCGGCATAGGCGTGCGCAGCCTATTGCATTAGGGTGTGCACCCGAAAGCTCAAGCCCACATACGTGTGTATATGTATGTATATTCAAAAGTATTGGGACGCCTGCCTTTACACACACACTTTAATGACATCCCAGTCTTAGTCCGTAGGGTTCAATACTGAGTTGGCCCGCCCTTTGCAGCTATAACAGCTTCAACTCTTCTGGGAAGACTGTCCACAAGGTTTAGGAGTGTGTCTATGGGGATGTTTGACCATTCTTCCAGAAGAGCATTTGTGAGGTCACGCACTGATGTTGGATGAGAAGGCCTGGGTCAAAGTCCTCACTCGAATTCATCCCAAAGGTGTTCTACCGGGTTGAGGTCAGGACTCTGTGCAGGTCAGTCAAGTTCCTCCACCCCAAACTCACTTATCAATGTCTTTATGGACCTTTCTTTGTGCACTGGTCCAAATAATTTGGTGGAGGGGGGAGGTTATGGTGTGGGGTTGTTTTTCAGGGGTTAGGCTTTGCCCCTTAGTTCCAGTGAAGGTAATTCTTAAGACGTCAGCATGCCAAGACATTTTGGACAATTTCATGCTCCCAACTTTGTGAGAACAGTTTGGGGATGGCCCCTTCCTGTTCCAACATGTCTGCACACCAGTGCACAAAGCAAGGTCCATAAAGACATGTACTTAGCAGGGCTGGTGGGAAATAACTTCAAGTGCAATGATTCACATTATAACCGTAACTAAAACCTATACAATTAAGTGTAACACTCTAAAAAATAAAAATTCCAAAGTGTGAACCTCTCAACTAAAAAGTTGTTGCACTTGAAGTTAATTTGTATTACAATTATCTGTAGAGGGGTTTCCACCATCCCTGCTAAGGCAGCACTGATGAGCACTAATAGGCTGCACTGATTGGCAGCACTGATTGGCAGCGTTGATGGGCACTAATTTGTAGCACTGATGTGCACAGATAGGCAGCACTGATAGGTGGCACTGATGGACACTGATTGTCAGCATTGATTGGCACTGATATGCATCATTGATGGGCTCTGATTGGTAGCACTTATGGACACTGATAGGCTCTGATTCGCATCACTGATTGGCAGCACTGATGGACACTGATTGGCAGTACTGATGGACACTGATTGGCACTGATAGGCAGCACTGATGGACACTGATGGGCACTGATAGGATGCACTGATGGGCACTGACTAGCAGCACTGATGGGCACTGATAGGTGGCGCTGATAGGCAGCACTGAGGGGCACTAATTGTCAACATTGGCACTGATAGGCAGAACTGATGGGCACTGATTTGCAGCACTGATGGGCACTGATTGGCGGTGCTAATGGGCAGCACTTATGGGCACTGATTGGCACTGATAGGCAGCACTGATGGGCACTGATATGCAGCACTGATAGGCAGCATTGGTTGGCACTGATAGGCAGCATTGGTTGGCACTGATTGACAGCATTGGTTGGCACTGATAGGCAGCACTGGTTTGCACTGATAGGCCGCAATGGTTGGCACTGGTTGGAACTGATAGGCAGCACTGATTGGCAGCATTGGTTGCACTGAAAAGCAGCACTGGTACTGATTGGCAGCATTGGTTGGCACTGATAGGCAGCATTAGTTGGCACTGATAGGCAGCACTGGTCTGCACTGATAGGCAGTACTGGTTTGCACTGGTTGGCACTGATAGGCAGAATTGGTTGGCACTGATAAGCAGCACTGGTACGGATAGGCAGTACTGGTTGGCACTGATGGGCAGCATTGGTTGGCACTGATTGGCAGCATTGGTTGGTACTGATTGGCAGCATTGGTTGGCACTGATAGACAGAATTGGTTGGCACTGATAACCAGCACTGGCACGGATAGGCAGTACTGGTTGGCACTGATAGGCAGCATTGGTTGGCACTGATAAGCAGCACTGGCACTGATAGGCAGCATTGGTTGGCACTGATAGGCAGCATTGGTTGGCACTGATAGGCATTACTGGTTTGCACTGATAGGCAGCACTGGTTTGCACTGATTGGCACTGATAGGCAGAATTGGTTGGCACTGATAAGCAGCACTGGTATTGATTGGCAGTACTGGTTGGCACTGATTGGCAGCATTGGTTGGCACTGATTGGCAGCATTGGTTGGCACTGATAGGCAGCATTGGGTGGCACAGATAGGGGAGAGGAGGAGTTTTACATTCAGGAGATCGTGAGAATTTCCAGAGCAGTTCAGTGTATGAAACTGTCAGATAATGACACTGCATGCAGGGAGAGACACCAGCTGTTAAAAGTCAGCGGTAATGTTGGTGGTGGGCGGGACTGAAAAGTTACCAAACACCAGCCAATAGGATGGGTCTGGGCGGGCCGCTACATTTCTCTGGCTCCGCCCCCTCTCTGAAGCAGCCCAATCATTGGCTGTTGTTGGCGCCTGGTCCCGCCCAACCCCGACATCGCGGCTGAGCTGTGATGACTTACAACTCAGCTGCGATGTCGGGGGTGGGCGGGACCAAGTGCTATAAACACCAGCCAATGTTTGAGCTGCTTCAGAGAGGGGTGGGGCCACATAAATGTAGCCGCCCGCCCAGACCCCATCCCATTGGCTGGTGTTTAATGGCCGTTCGGTCCCGCCCACCCCCGACATCACCCCGCCATTTTGACAGCTGGTGTCTCTCCCTGCTTGCAGTGTCATTAGCTGACAGTTTCATACACTGAACAGCTCTGGCAATTCTCACGATCTGCTGCCTGTGAAACTGTTTCACAGGCAGCGCGGGCCACACACTCTCTTGGATGCAGCATTTTGGGGCAAATCTCTGGAGACAGCAAGGGGTGATTAGGGTGTGCCCAGGCACACCCGGCACACCCCGTGCGCACGCCTATGCATCTCGGGATGATGTGATTGACATTGACTTTACAACGGTGGACATTGTTCATTTATTTATTTAATTATCTAAGGTCTTTTTTCTACGCTGTCTACATTTTTATTTCCTACTTACAATTTTTTTTATGAATGAGCAACAAGGGGTACTATATTTCCCGTAATTATTCAAATGCCTTCCCCCCACATCCACAAGGCCAGAAAATTAAGGAGGAGGCCCTACCACACATTAACATGGGGACAAATCCTTTGCAAGGGTGTGGGCTTTTCTGCTCCCCTGGAACGTTCCCTCTCAATGTTGAGGGGATGTGGCCTGGTTTCAGAGGGGGAGGAAGGAAAGCTTGCTGCCCCCCCATTAAGGGTATTTTATGAATCTTTAGGGGGACCCCACACAATTTTTTACTAAAAAAAGATGTAGGATCCCTCTTAAAATTCATATCAGGCTCTTATCCAGGCATGATGCCACACATCCTCAGCATTGGGAGGGTACCTTGCCAAAGGGTGGCTTTGTACCTGGCAAGGCACCTTGTCGTCATGTCAATGCAGATAGGGGCCTCATCGCCACACCCATAGCCCAGTGATAGTGACCTTTCGGAATCTGGAAGAATATATACAGTGTGTGTGTGTGTGTGCATGCGTGTGTGTGCGTGCGTGTGTGTGTACGTGTGTGCGTGTGTGTGGGCATTTCAACGAAAGCAAAGATATATTGGCACTTGAGATATTTCCTTTAAATTTCTACAGTTTACATATTATTTTTTTTCTCTTCCACATTCTTTTATTTTTATCTGGACTTCTCTATTTGTCTTTGATACAACCCTGATTATAACTAATGGAGATGGTAGGCGCCAGACTTCTTTCATAGCAAGGCATTTACTGTCATTTTCCAGAGTTCTATTTTAATGACTGTACAAATACTTTAATTGTAAATGTAACCAAATCTAACTGAGAATACAAATTAGAAAACATCTGTTTAAACTCCTTTTTGTGAGACTCATAATTTTAGGTGTAAGAGTAGGTGTAGAGAAATACATTTGAGATCATTATTAAAATATTTTATATCAGAGATTTAGGACTATTTAGCATAGCTACATTGATCGAGCTTTGGTGAATATAAGTATGCATGTGTGATACCATTCTGATCCCTTTGGAAACTGTAAATCACTGAAGTAGGCACCATTACTACAGTGATCAACACTAGCTTCCAGGTCCTGTGCCAGGCAGCTGAACACTTGAAATAGGCCCATCAGATTTGGTTTTCATGCTGCATGCTACATAATGTGTAATTGTAACACTTACAAGTATTTAAAGGTATTGTACATCTTCAAATGTTTTTGTTGTTTTAACTAGGTAGTGTAGTTATATCCTTTGTGCTGTTTGTTTGCCTAACCTTGTAATGTATTAAATACTTTCTTCAGCACTGTGTATACCAAGGAGCATGGGGGAGCTCATGTCGATAATGGGGGTGGTATTGACACAGCCCCAAATGATCCATAATGGCTCAAAAGTGATATGGTCCAGAAATATTTAGACAGAATAAAGGTAGATAAATCACCTGGACCAGATGGCATCCATCCACGGATCAAAAAGAATTGAGCTCTGTAATTTCAAGGCCATTGTTTATAATATTTAGGGATTTCTTAATGACTGGAATGGTACCACTGGATTGGCGTAAGGCCAATGTGGTGCCCATATTGAAAAAGGGATCAAAGTCTTTACCAAGTAACTATAGACCTGTTAGTTTAACTTCTATAGATGGGAAGATACTGGAGAGTTTATTAAAAGACCACATAGACGAGTTCTTGCTGGAAAAAAAATATTTTAAGCAACAGACAGCATGGATTCATGAAAGACAGAAGTTGTCAAACAAACCTGATTTCTTTTTATGAAGAGGTAAGTAAAACCTTGGACAGAGGGATGGCTGTGGACGTGGTATACTAGGATTTTGCAAAAGCGTTTGACACAGTTCCCCACACACGGCTCATGTGTAAGGTAAAGTCTACAGGTTTGGAAAGATCAATTTGTAAATGGATAGAAAACTGGCTAAAAGACAGAATTCAGCGAGTAGTCATTAATGATTCTTACTCTGAATGGTCTAAGGTTATCAGTGGTGTACCCCAAGGTTTAGTGCTAGGACCCTTACTTTTTAATATCAATATTATAAATGATATAGGGTCTGGGATTAAAAGTAACATTTCTGTCTTTGCAAATGACACTAAGCTATGCAGTGGAATAATGCCCTTACAGGATGTCTCCAATTTACAAGCCTACCTACTACCAACTAAGTGGCAAATTAGGTTTAATGTTGATAAATGTAAAGTTATTCACTTGGGGGGTAAGAATATGCATGCATCATACATACTAGGGGGAGTACAACTGGGATCAATTGTGGAGAAGGATCTGGGGGTTTTTGGTAGATCATTACCTTAATAATAGCAATACCAAACTGCGGTTTCCAAAGCGAGCAAAGTCCTTTCTTGTATTAAGAGAGGTATGAACTCCAGAGAGAGAGATGTAATTTTGCCCCTGTTCAAATCATTAGTAAGACCTAATCTATAATATACAGTCCAGTTTTGGGCACCAGTTCTCAGAAAGGATTCCAGGGAACTGGAGAAAGTGCAGAGAAGGGCAACCAAATTAATAGGAGGCATGGAGGAACTTATGAGGAAAGATTATAGCAACTGAATCTATTCCCTCTTGAGAAGAGGAGATTAAGGGGGATATGATCATCATGTACAAATACATAAGTGGTTTTCCAACTTTTTTACAAATAAATACGTGAAAAGTGTGATGTGCATTTGTATTCATTTGTATTCCCCTGAGTCAATACTTTGCACCACCTTTACAGCTGCATGTCTTTTAGGGGATGTAAAATTTTTGTTCATTCTTCTTTGCAAAATAGCTCAAGCTCTATCAGATTGGATGGAGAGTGTATGTGAACAGCAATTTTCAAGTCTTACCACAGATTCTCAATTGATTTTAGGTCTGAACTTTGACTGGGCCATTCTAACACATGAATATGCTGGGATCTAAACCATTTCATTGTAGCTCTGGTTGTATGTTTAGGGTCGTTGTCCTACTAGAAGGTGAACCTCTACCCCAGTCTTAAGTCTTTTGCAGACTCTTATGCCGCGTACACACGGTCGGACTTTTCGTCTACAAAAGTCAGACAGCCTGTCCGACAGACTTCCGGCAGACTTTCGGCGGACTTTCGACGGACTTGCGGCGGACTTTCTAACGAACAGACTTGCCTACACACGATCACACAAAAGTCCGTCGAATTCTTACGTGATGACGTACACCGGACTAAAATAAGGAAGTTCATAGCCAGTAGCCAATAGGTGCCCTAGCGTGGCTTTTTGTCCGTCGGACTAGCACACAGACGAGCGGATTTCGGGGTCCGTCGTAGTTACGAAGTAAAGATTTGAAGCATGTTTCAAATCTAAAGTACGTCGGATTTGAGGCTAAAAAAGTATGTTGAAAGTCCGGAGAAGCCCACACACGATCGGATTACCAGCCAGCTTTAGTCCGTCAGCGTCCGTTGGACTTTTGTAGACGAAAAGTCCGACCGTGTGTACGCGGCATTACAGGTTTTCTTCTAAGTTTGCCCTGTATTTGGCTCCATCCATCTTCCCATCAACTCTGATCAGCTTTCATGTCCCTGCTGAGGAAAAGCATCCCCACAACATGATGCTGCCACCACCATGTTTCATGGTGGGGATGGTGTGTTCAGGTTGATGTGCAGTGTTAGTTTTCCACCACACATAGCATTTTGCTTTTAGGTCAAAAAGTTAAATTTTGGTCTCATCTGACCAGAGCACCTTCTTCCACATGTTTGCTGTGTCCCCCACATGGCTTCTCGCAAACTGCAAATAGGACTTCTTATGCCGCGTACACACGAGCAGACTTTTTAACCGGGCTGGTCTGACAGTCTATCCGACGGACTTTCGGCGGACTTCCGATGGATTTTCTGAATGAGTGGACTTGCCTACACACGATCACACCAAAGTCCGACGGATTCGTACCTGATGACATACGACTAAAATAAGGAAGTTGATAGCCAGTAGCCAATAGCTGCCCTAGCATCGGTTTTCGTCCGTCAGACTAGCATACAGATGAGCAGACTTTTCAACCGGACTCGAGTCCGTTGGAAAGATTTGAAACATGTTTTATTTCTAGGTCCGTCGGACTTTTGAGAAAAAAAAGTCCGCTGGAGCCCACACACAAACGAATTGTCCGACGGAGTCCGGTCCGCCGGACCAAGTCTGCCAGAAAGTCCGCTTGTGTGTACACGACATTATGGTTTTCTTTCAACAATGGCTTTCTTCTTACCACTCTTCCATATAGGCCAGATTTGTGGAGTGCACGACTAATAGTTGTCCTGTGGACAGATTCTCCCACCTGAGCTGTGGATCTCTGCAGCTCCTTCAGAGTTACCATGGGCCTCTTGGCTGCTTCTCTGATTAATGCTCTCCTTGCCCGGCCTGTCAGTTTAAGTGGACGGCCATGTCTTGGTAGGTTTGCAGTTGTGCCATACTCATTCCATTTTTGGATGATGGATTAAACAGTGCTCAGTGAGATGTTACACAGGTGGACTCTATTTACTAATTAGATGACTTCTGAAGGCAAGTGGTTCCACTAGATTTTAGTTAGGGGTATCAGAGTAAAGAGGGCTGAATACAAATGCACTCCACATTTTTCAGATATTTATTTTTAAAAAAGTTTGAAAATCATTCATCATTTTCCTTTCACTTCACAATTATGTTCCACTTTGTGTTGGATCTTCAAACCACGGCCCTCCAGCTGTTGCAGAACTACACGTCCCATCTGGCATTGTAAAACTCTGACATTCACAGACATGACTAGGCATGATAGGAATCGTAGTTCCTGAACAAGTGGAGGGCCATAGTTTGGAGACCCCTGGCATAAAATACCAATAAAATACATTTATGTGGAAAATTTCAAGTGGTATGAATACTTTTTCAAGGCACTGTATACGCTATATTGTCAAAAGTATTGGGATGCCTGCCTTTACATGCACATGAGCTTTATTGACATCCCAGTCTTAGTTCGTAGGGTTCAATATTGAGTTGGCCCACCCTTTGCAGCTATAATAGCTTCAACTCTTTTGAGAAGGCTGTCCACAAGGTTTAGGAGTGTGTCTAAGGGAATGTTTAACCATTCTTCCAGAAGTTCATTTGTGAGTTCAGGCACTGATGTTGGATGAGAAGGCCTGGCTCGCAGTCTCCGCTCTAATTCATCCCAAAGGTGTTCTGTCGGCCAGGATGGGGCCAGGACTCTGTGCACGCCAGTCAAGTTCCTCCACCTCAAACTCACTCATCCATGTCTTTATGGACCTTGCTTTTTGCACTGGTGTGCAGTCATGTTGGAACAGGAAGGGGCCATCCCCAAACTGTTCCCACAAAGTTGGGAGCATTAAATTGTCGAAAATGTCTTGGTATGGTGACACCTTAAGAGTTCCCTTCACTGGAACTAAGGGGCTAAGCCCAACCCCTGAAAAACAACCCCACACCATAATCCCCCCTCCACCAAATGATTTGGGCCAGTACACAAAGCAAGGTCTCTAAGTGTAGCAATATGGTTACATTTAATGAAGGTACAACATTTAGCAACTCATAAGGTTGATGATTAAAACAGGCATCTGGGGTACAGCTGTTCACATAGACCATCGTCCTCACCGCCATTGATGTCGTCCCTTCCAAGCTGCGCTCCACGAGCAGTTTAAGCCTCGCTTTCAGAACGCTCTACTGCAGGGTAGTCTTCCCGGTCACGACTGCAGACTGACAGTGGTGAGAGCCGGCGGTGCAGGGGATAGTCTTTGTGGACAGCTTTACCCCGGATGCCTCTATACTTAGATGTGCCTCTTTTAACTACGTGCCAACCGGGCCATAGCTGAAAGACGGCTACAGCGCGGTTGGCTTATTCTGGGAGATTGTCCATTGGGTCCATTGGGCGAGCACCCAGGAATGTCCTTGACCATCGGGTCCGGAGGCCCTTTACCATGTGATCCCTACATCCAATGATGGAGCGATCACTTGTCAACAAACCGGAGCTTGTTTGGTGCAGCTCCTCACACCGATCGGTACAGTGTGCGAGGAGAGAGGGGAGCCGGGTGCAGCAGCGCTGTGGGCTGTCTTTGGAGTGCCCACAGTGCTGATCTGTGCCCATCCATGTAACATTCATCCCTGGCTCATCCATACTCCATATGTGCCCATCTATGTAACATCCATCCATCCCTGGTTTATCCATCCTCCATATACCCCATCCATGTAACATACATCCATCCATCCCTGGCTCATCCATGCTCCATCCATCCCTGGTTCATCCATGCTCCATATGTGCCCATCCATGTAACATCCATCTATATCTGGCTCATCCCTGCTCCATATGTGCCCATCCATACTCCATCCATCCCTGGCTCATCTATACGCCATCCATCCCTGCTCATCCATATGCTATCCATCCCTAGCTCATCCATGGTCCATCCATCCCTGGCTCATCCATGCTCCATATGTGCCCATTCATACTCCATCCATCCCAGGCTCATCCATGCTCCATCCATCCCTAGGTCATCCATGCTCCATATGTGCCCATCCATACTCCATCCATCCTTGGCTCATCCACGCTCTATCCATCCTTGGCTCATCCATGCTCCATCCATCCCTGGCTCATCCATGCTTCATCCATCCCTGGCTCATCCACTCTCCATCCATCGCTGGCTCATCCACACTCCAGCCATCCCTGGCTCATTCATGCTCAATCTGTGTTCCGTCCGTGCTCATCCATGCTCAATCCGTGTTCAACCATGCTCCATCCGTACTCCATCCATCACTGGCTCTTCCATGCTCCATCTGTGCTCATCCATGCTCCATCCGTGCTCCATCCATGCCCATCCGTGCTCCATCCATGCCTGTCCATGGCTCATTCATGCTCATCCATGCCATATCAGTTCTCATCCATGTGGCATTAGTGCTCATCTGTGCCACATCAGTGCTCATCCATGCCGCATCAGTGCTCATCCGTGCTACATCAGTGCTCATCTGTGCCACATCAGTGCTCATCCGTGCCACATCAGTGCTTATCCGTGCCATATGCATGCCACATCAGTTCTCATCCATGCCGCATCCTTGCCACTACAGTGCCCATCAGGGTCTCACAAAAGTGTAATAGGTAGTCAAATTAGATTTGAAATGTATGTTCCTGATGGTGCTCCCTGCATGTTGGGCCTCTGTATGTGAGAGGGGTAGAGAAGGAAGTGCCACCTGAGTGTAGTATTAACAAATGATTTTTAATGACACCAGGTAAAAAACACACTTACAGGATAAAAACATATAAAAGGCTCATCTGTATAGGTATGTGGTCCTCGGTGTTCCCTCTGATCCTGTGGTGGTGACGCTGCAGGGATGCTGGGCTGCAGAAGGTGGATTACCAGCCGGGAGCTCCTTCTGTGGCCATCAGGAAGAGACTAGGGGCCGGCGTGGAGCACACGTGGAGCGTGCATGATGTCACAGGTCGTCCGTCTGCTTCCGGGTTCGGTATCCAGGGGAGGGATCGTCCAGGGAGGAGGGCTAGCAGGGATAGCAGGGAGGTTGAGGAGGCCTTCTCTCAAGCCAGCCCCTAGTCTCTTCCTGATGGCCACAGAAGGAGCTCCCGGCTGGTAATCCACCTTCTGCAGTCCAGCATCCCTAAGGAGAAGAAGGAAGGGGGCGAAAGGAAGCCCCCCTAAAAAGGGGGCTTCCTTTCGCCCCCTTCCTTCTTCTCCTTATATATGCCCTTATGGTCCATTGAACAACCATCTGATAGCTTGTTAGCTACACACCGTTCAGTTAATCAATCAATGATATGGGTGACGTTAGGGGTACAATAACTTAATAAATTACTTTAGTGGGTGGAAAATTCCTCTCCCCCCCCCCCCTCCACCCGTTTCCCCAGAACCTATCCCTGGATGAATTTAAGGTGTCCTCCTCCCCTTTTTCTTTATAAGTCCAGCATCCCTGCAGCGTCACCACCACAGGATCAGAGGGAACACCGAGGACCACATACCTATACAGATGAGCCTTTTATATGTTTTTATCCTGTAAGTGTGTTTTTTACCTGGTGTCATTAAACATCATTTGTTAATACTACACTCAGGTGGCGCTTCCTTCTCTACCCCTCTCTCATCCATCACAGAGCCAGCTCTCTGAGGACAGCAGCCGCCTAGCCTACCAGCCTACTTTAACCATTACATTACCGGTTACCACTTAACCCTTGAACCTCCAGCCTGTCCCCTATGGACTAAGTTGCTCAGCCCTTTATATCTCCTGTTATATATGGACGTGTGTGTTTGCGCTTACAGTTACCAATACTCTGTGGGCCTCTGTATGTGGCCAGGCTGTGTAAAAGTCTCACACATGTGGTATTGCCATACTCAGGAGGAGTAGTAGAATGTGTTTTGGGGTGTAATTTGTGGTATGCATACGCTGTGTGAGAGAAATAACCTGTTAATATGACAATTCTATGAAAAAAAGAAAAAAAATCTTCATTTTACAAAGAATTGTGGGAAAAATTTACAACTTCAAAAAACTCACAATGCCGCTTACTAAATACATTGGATCTACTTTGCAAAAAGGAGTCATTGGGGGGGGGGGGAGGGTATTTGAACTGTCCTGGCTTGTCAGGGTCTCAAGAAATGAGATAGGCCCTCAGTAAATCCGGTGTGATCAGGTGTGGTCAATTTTCAGTGATTGGCACCATAGCTTGTAGACTCTATAACTTTAACAAAGACCAAATAATATACCCTAATTTGGGTCATTTTTACCAAAGAAATGTAGCAGTATAAATGTTGGCCCAAATTTATGAACAAAAATTACTAATTTGCAAAATTTTATAATAGAAACAAAGAAAAATACATTTTTTAACAAAATTTTCAGTCTTTTTTCATTTATATCGCAAAAAATAAAAAAGCCAGTGGTGATCAAATACCACCAAAAGAAAGCTCTATTTGTGTAAAAAAAGGACAAAAGTTTAATATGGGTACAGTGTTGCCTGACTGAGTAATTGGCATTCAAAATGTGAGAGCACTGAAATCTGAAAAATGTTCTGGTTAGGAAGGGGGTTTAAGTGACCAGTGGGCAAGTGGTTAATCATCAACCATGTGAGTTGCTAAATGTTGTACCTTCATTAAATGTAACCATATTGCTACACTTAGAGGCGCCCCTCTTCTCATTTATACACTGTAGCTCCTGCTGGATTTTGCTTCTAATCCCCTTGTGGCGGCTGCCATTGGTGGATGGACATTTTATGGTTACACAACCTATCACATTGCTATAATCTTTTTATATGGACTATAAACTGAAGGAACTATGAATAAATGGTTGTGGAACAAATCATTTTAATTTCCACTATTTCTTACGGGGAAATTTGCTTTAATATACAAGTGCTTTGGTTTACAAGCGTGTTTCTGGAACAAATTATGCTTGCAATCCAAGGTTTTACTGTATATACAGTGCCTTGCAAAGGTATTCACCCCCCTTGGCTTTTTACCTATTTTGTTACATTACAGCCTTTAGTTCAATGTTTTTTTAATCTGAATTATATGCGATGGATCAGAACACAATAGTCTAAGTTGATGAAGTCAAATTAGAAAAATATATACATAAAACTATTTTTCAGAAATAAAAAACTGATAATTGGCATCTGCGTATGTTTTCCCCCACTTTGTTATGAAGCCCATAAAAAGCTCTGGTGCAACTAATTACCTTCAGAAGTCACATAATTAGTAAAATGATGTCCACCTGTGTGCAATCTAAGTGTCACATGACTATTACATATACACACCTTTTTGAAAGGCCCCAGAGGCTGCAACACCTGAGCAAGAGGCACCACTAACCAAACACTGCCATGAAGACCAAGGAACTCTCCAAACTAGTAAGGGCCAATGTTGTTGAGAAGTACAGGTCAGGGTTAGGTTATAAAAAAATATGTAAATTTATGATTATCCCTAGGAAAGAACATGGCACAACAGCAAACCTGCCAAGAGATGGCCGCACACCAAAACTCACGGACCGGGCAAGGAGGGCATTAATCAGAGAGGCAGCACAGAGACCTATAGTAACCCTGGAGGAGCTGCAGAGTTCCACAGCAGAGACTGGAGTATCTGTACATATCTATAAGCTGTACGCTCCATAGAGTTTGGCTTTATGGCAGAGTGGCCAAAAGAAAGCCATTACTTTCAGCAAAAAACAAAATGGCACATTTTGAGTTTGCGAAAAGGCATGTAGGAGACTCCCAAAATGTATTGAGGAAGGTGCTCTGGTCTGATGAGACTAAAATTGAACTTTTTGGCCATCAAAGAAAACGCTATGTCTGGTGCAATCCCAACACATCACATCATCCAAATAACACCAAGGCACTGGCACTCATGGGTGTCCGCAGAACTTTTTTCAGGGGGGGGCATCATTTTAAGGTCACTCATGCTCCGCCCCTTTTCAATGATGTAATGAATGGGAGGGGCTTAGTCATTATCACAAAAAGCGCAGGCATGCAAAGGTTTGAGAGACCTGATGCAAAAGCTTCATAGAAGGATCAAGCTGCCATTGTCTGATTAAGTAGTTCTAATTTGCACTGGAAAGATATATGTGTTATATAAGAGATAATTCATCTTCACTTTGTATTGGAAGTTACTCAGGCATACCATGCCCATATAACTAGCCTAGAGAATGTAGATCTTTTTATATAGCAACACATGTTGTAGGTGCCCATATTTTGATCTTGTTGAAAACATCTATACTGTATGAGTATTGGAGCCAGTGTACTGTATAAACCCATGGAGAATCAAGCTCATAATCTAGAAACCTGGCTGGTGAAGGGTTAAGGGAATCCCTGTGTCCTGGAGCAAACAGTGGCTGACCTTATGCAAAGCTTAAGTGATCTGAGATAACAAGTGGATAGATAAAAGTTGCAGAGTCTGGAAATGCATAAACAGTCACTCCATTTACAATCTGTGTGAACACTAGATGTGCCTAAGAATTCATCTCCAGCTCACCAGACCCGCTCCTTGTTCTTCTTCTATTGCCGGTCCACGGCCACTTCCCACTTCCCCTACATGTGTACATTCTGCTTCTCCCGTACACCTTCACTTACTCTCCTGATGCTGCCCAGTTTCAAAAAGACCACGTTTCCATCATCCGGAGGCAGGAGACGTGGCCGCGGCTGATCCTTGAAGGCTGGCCACACCCCCTTCCCTTATTCCTGCCCAATCACTGCCTTTCTCCTCACAGAAGGCGTCTTTACATAGCAGAGAGTGCCCAATAGTTAAGCTGCGGGGTGGAGGGAGGGATCTGTGCTGTGCCCACATGATTGATGTTTTTACAGACAGCGATCCTGCCCGGCCAAGCAGCCTAATTTAGAGGGGGACATACGGTGGGGCAAGGGATAACCTGAGCTTCAGCACTCCACTTGTGGGAGGCGCCGGCCGGATCTACATCTTCTCGACTCTCTCTACATAGTGGGGTAGGGACTGGAGGTGGGGCTGAGCGAGTGAGTGTGTCAGATCATGTCAGAGAGCAGCAGCAATCAGCAGACCCAGAAAAAAGTCTGCGGCAGACCACTCAGCTCATGGACACCCACTTGTCTTGTGCGGACACCTTGCTGATTCTAGGGGGGGCACTTGACCCCCCTTGCCCCCTGCTGCGGACGCCCATGCTGGCACTGTATATACTTCACAAATGTGTGGCACAGATCAGCACCTATTACAGCCTTTCACATCCATCTTGACTTGCTGCAAAGTTACAACCTTGTAGTATAATCACCGGAGGAAGATAATAGCAGGGAAATGCTTCCTCCTGCTTGCGGCACTCAGCCTAGACATGTCACTGACCAGAGCTTGAGGATAATTTTTTTAAAGCTAAAAGATTTTTTTTTATTATTATTATTATTATTATTAAACCTTTGCTGTATATTGTTTTGTGTTGGAATTTGATTCTAAAGTTACTGACAGGTCCACTTTAAGACACTGAGGGCAAATGCCTGGGAACTTTTCCAACATTTGGCCAGAGCCTCTGGCTAATCAGAGTGATTACTGGAGCTCCAGGTCAGCAGCTCTATTTCCGGCACTGCATTCAACTGATCGAGAATAACAATAACAGAGTCAATCTCTTACTTAAAACAGTCAGCTGAGTACACAGCATGGAGCTTCTTCTCCTCCGAGTCCCTCACCTCTCTCCTTCCATTCTTCTTTGCCACCTTATACAGCCCACTTCCTGTTTCTTGTCTGGTCATTAGTCTAGGCATATCACATCATGCACATCTCTCTCTCTCCTGAGAATTTGCCAGGAAGGGAGGAGGATGAGTCATAGGAGGGCCAATCAGAGCTGCAGGGCTGGAGGTGTGCCTCTGTGTGTCTGTGTAAATCCAGCAAGTGAACAGGCAGCAGATTCAAACAGTTAAAATGGATGCAGCCAGACTCAGTGGAGGGAGATTTCTGCAGCATATTTGGCAAGTACAGAATTGCAGTATATATAGAATAATATGCAAAGTGGTTGGAGAGAAGCTTCAGAATGGCAAAAATGTTTTTATTACAAATTATATGAGCAGACTGCAGCTCCTCTTTAAATGGTGTTTTAAAATTCAAAGCAAACTCACCCATCCATCTGTGTCTCCATGATTAATTTTTGTTCAGAAATCACTTTGAAAAACACCCTCCTAACATTTCTAGTCCCAGCCAAGTAAGGGCAGGTAAAACAAATACAATTAACTTCCTGGAATCAATCAGCCCTTATCTCAGGCATGCAGATGGGGGGGGGGGGGGGGGCTCCTCCAAATGAAATTTAAAAAAAGGCCTATGAAGACTCTTGGGATGTATGACATCATTTTGGCCTAGGCCAGAAACTAGGAAACAATTGAAGAAATGCAAAAAAAAAGTTTAAAGCATAAAATGTAAAACATGTACAATATACATTCCTATCCATTTACAAACTCCTACATTGCAGCATAAGTAATAAAAATAGTTATTGTTGATTGAGAGAGTTTAGTTCCACTTTAAAGATTTATCTCTGAGGTGCGGATTTTACAAGAACTTTGGCTGATATTACTGGGATGAGCAATTCCTTTTGTTGGTGTAAGGCCTAGTTTACATCTGTGGTTGGGGGCAGTAAAAATGGTGACCCTTAAAGTCATAATAACCAGTTCAGACTGCCCAGCGCATAAATACTGCAGCAAGGTGGCCCAGCTGCGCAAAATCACGTACAGGTATGTGATTTTGCGCACGATATCCAGGGGGCGCCCGGCACCCGCTGTGATTGGACACAGCTGGGACCCGCCAATCATTCGGAAGAAAGAACAGTAAACAAGGCAGACCACTGTTCTTTCAGAGTGTAAAAGAGAGATTTTGTGTTTCAACTAAGCTGAAACACGGATCTCTCTTTATCTCAAGTGCATCTGTCCCCCACACAGTTAGAAATCACTCCCTAGGAGCACACTTAACCCCTTGATCGCCCCTGGTGTTAACCTCTTTCCTGCCAGTGTCATTTATACAGTGACAGTGCACTTTTTTAGCACTGATCACTGTATTGGTGTCACTGGTCCCAAAAACTTATGCCCTGTACACACGGTCGGATTTTCCGACGGAAAATGTGTGATAGGACCCTGTTGTCGGAAATTCCGACCGTGTGTAGGCTCCATCACACATTTTCCATCGGAATTTCCGACACACAAAGTTTGAGAGCTTGCTATAAAATTTTCCGACAACAAAATCCGTTGTCGGAAATTCAGATCGTGTGTACACAAATCCGACGCACAAAGGGCCACGCATGCTCAGAATAAATTAAGAGACGAAAGCTATTGGCTACTGCCCCATTTATAGTCCCGACGTACGTGCTTTACGTCACCGCGTTCAGAATGATTGGATTTTCCAACAACTTTGTGTGACCGTGTGTATGCAAGACAAGTTTGAGCCAACATCCGTTGGAAAAAATCCATGGAATTTGTTGTTGGAATGTCCGATCAATGTCCGACCGTGTGTACAGGGCATTAGTGTCAGATTTGTCTGCCGCAATGTCGCAGTCCAGCTAAAAATCGCTGATCGCCGCCATTACTAGTAAAAACAATAAAAAAAATATTAAAAAGTCCATAAATTTATCTCATAGTTTGTAAACGCTATAACTTTTGCACAAACCAATCAATATACGCTTATTGGGATGTTTTTACCAAAAATATGTAGCAGAATACATATTGGCCTAAATGAAAAAGAAATTTGATTTTTAATGATCAAATACCACCAAAAGAAAGCTCTATTTGTCGGAGAAAAGGGACATTAATTTTATTTGGGTATAGTATCGTACGACCGCACAATTGTCAGTTAAAGCAACGCAGTGCCGTATCGCAAAAAAATGGTTTGGTCAGGAAGCAGGTAACTACTTCCGGAGCTAAAGTGGTTAACCACATCCCTATCGCGCATAGTCATATGACAGCGGCAGGAACACTTTGTCCCTCTGGGCCGCTGTCATATGATGTCTTTTACTTCCTGAGCCTCTAGGGGGCGCCCGCGTCACTAGGCACCCGATGCTCGTGCCGGCGGCCGCAATGTCCACCGGGCAATAAAAACGGCAGAGGCAATTAAATACCACCAAAAGAAATCTCTATTTGTGGGGAAAAAAATTATCAAAATTTTATATGGGTACAGTGTTGCATGACCGTGCAATTGTCATTCAAAGTATAACAGCGCTGAAAGCTGAGAATTGGTCTGGGCAGGAAGGGGGTGAAAATGCTCTTTATTGAAGTGGTTAAAGGCAAAAATAAAAAAAAAATTGTATTACTTTCCTGCTTTGTGCAGCAGCTTTGCACAGAGCAGCCCCAATCCTCTTCTTCTCCTGGCCCCTCCCTCTTGTCGAGTGCCCTCAGAGTAAGCAGTTTGCAATGAGGGCACCCAAGCAGGCGTGATTCCAAGCCGCTGCTCTGCATGACTATTCAGACACTGAGCCATGGCCTGGCCCCGCTCCCTCTCTCTCCCCATTGGCTCACTTGAAGTGATTGACAGCAGTGGGAGCCAAGGAATGTACTTGGTTATGATGCTTTGCATTGCAACAAGGTAAAGAATATCTCCGCTGTCACATTCAGTGGGCATTAATGCCTGCCAAACATCACCCATTCAACTGCATGGGGACACCTCACAACCACCTAGCAACTGCAGCTGCCACATGCTGGTTTAAAGTGGTTGTAAACCCTTACATATACCCAGTGATGGGACTATCCTTAGGTGATACACAGACATTAAACAAATCCTCCTACATAAGTTGTACCCGGATATCTGAAGCCCTCTCTGCTCTACAGCAATTCAAAGAGCATAATTTATACAGTCTGAGTTTTCACAAAGCAGGGGGCAGAGAGCTGCACTCTACAGAGCTCAGTGAGAGCTGATTGGAGTGAAGGGGCACACTCTTTTCACACAGCACACAGGCACATAGCTGAGGCTCTCAATCACGGTCTGTGTGCTGGGGCTCCCTTTCCTGTCATCTTTTTATCTCTTGGCATCAGAAAAAACAGTCAGAAGTGACTCATTGGAGAAAGCAGAGGAATGTGGCGGCAGAGGGAAATTATACTTAGTGCTTTGGATTGAAAAAAGTACACACTATAGAGGGATATGCTTTGTTTACATTTCATGTCAAAAGTTTACAAGGCTTAACACTAAAATAAACAAGGACTAACACTTCTTTTTGTAGTTTTCTTGTTTTTTTTTCTGCTTCAGTCTTATGAATGTTGTTGCCCAATGGAATTCAGCAATGCACATGGTTGCAGGGTGGTTGCAGTGCAGCCCCGTTCATTTGGGGATGTTCTTCTAGCCATGACCACAGCATGTGTACACCCCGGCTGCTGACTCTGCCGCAAAAGGGGAAGCAGGGTGGTAAAACTGCATAGGGCAGTCCATTCCCTCCAATGGGCTGCCTACCATTAAGAATTAATGACACCCCTGCACATCTGCTTGATGGCGTTGTAAAGGCAAAAGGTTTTTTATCCTAATGCATTCAATGCATTAAAATAAAAAACCTTCTGTGTGTAGCAGGCCTCCCAGCACCCCCTTTTACTGACCCTGAGTCCCATCTCTATCCAGTGATGTCCACGATTCACTCTGCCATCCAGGACTCTCCTCCTGATTGGCTGGGGCACAGCCACAGCACCATTGGCTCCTGCGGCTATCAATCAAAGTCAGTTAGCCAATCAGGGGAGAGAGGGGGTGGGGCCGAATGGCATCTGCATGTCTGAATGGACACCCTGAGCTGCAGCTCAGCTCGGGTGCCCCCATAGTAGGCTGCTGGACTATGGGGGCACTCATCAGGAAGGAGGGGCCCGGAATTAGCAAAGAGGGACCCGAAAGGAGGAGGATCGGGGCTGATCTGTGCAAATCCACTACACAGAGCAGGAAAGTATAACATGTTTGTTATTTAAAAAGAAAAACGAGACTTTACAATCAGTTTAAGACGTGACACACAGTAATGTGAACCAAACCTCAGATTGGGGTGCTTGGAGGCTGAAAATACTTTTCAATGGTGCCCTGGCTGGAAATACTGATCTAAATGATAGCATATGTGGGTTGCCACCAATTAATGGGGGTTCTGTCAAATTAAGAGTGGAGCCCTGCATAGTCAGATTACAAGGAGGTATTTACTCTCTCGGTGTGATCTATGGGGCTCGGCTTGCAGTTTGATAGCTGGTCCAGCACTGTGTATCAGAAGTGCTGACAATGGGTTTACTTTTAATACAAGGTGTGTAGGTAAAGGACACACCTGTACCACAGCCACAAATACAGGGACTATGTTGAATTTGCATAGATTTCCATATATTCGCTTTGATAATCAATTAATAGCAAGAGGTTAGAGGGTGGTAAATAGTCTATTTATCAAAACAATTCAAGATGGCCCTTTATCACTTCTGTACCTTTGTTGTTATTATTATTATCATTTTGCTCAAGTGGGAAAAAAAGGGAAAAAAAAATACTTTTTCAGATGAATGCAATGTACAGAGATACCCCTGCTGTCAGATCTGCCTCTAGTAGTACATGGACTACTAAATGAGAACCCCTGCTTCGATTTAAGTGTCTTTTTTTGCTATATGAAGTCCAGCTGTGTCTGCCTACTGTGTCTGTACAATACCTCCAACTGAAATGCAACACTGCCCTCTAGAGGTCACTGATATTCTATCAGGGTACAAGAACACAAGATTTTTATTATCCTGTTATATTATTTGAGGCATACAGTATATCTATATATATATATATATATATATATATATATATATATATATATATATATATATATATATATATATACATATCTATCTAGATAATTAATTTATAAATATATATCTATATCTATATATATATATAGAGAGAGAGAGAGAGAGAGATAGATAGATAGATAGATAGATAGATAGATAGATAGATAGATAGATAGATAGATAGATAGATAGATAGATAGATAGATAGATAGATAGATAGATAGATAGATAGACAGACAACGCCAACAATTTAAGCAGTGCTTTACATACAGTATGTTCACATTAGTCTCTGCCTTCAAGGAGATTACAATCTAAGGTCCCCCTCTTACATGCATACATACACATAATAGGGCCAATTTAGACAGGAGCTAATTATCCTATCAGCACGTCTTTGTAGTGTGGGAGGAAACTGAATATAGCTCAGATTTCAGCAATAAACATGCAATGACTAGCTATATAGCGGTGTTAGTTTTCTTGACGAAAAGACAAAATTTGATAAAGATTTGGACACAAATTGGTGGATGAAGCCTGCCTTTTGCCCCCCACACACGGTCGGACTTTGTTCGGACATTCCGACAACAAAATCCTAGGATGTTGGCTCAACAAAGTTGTCGGAAAATCCGATCATTCTGAACGCAGTGACGTAAAACACGTACGTCGTGACTATAAACGGGGCAGTGGCCAATAGCTTTCATCTCTTTATTTATTCTGAGCATGCGTGGCACTTTGTCCGTCGGATTTGTGTACACACGATCGGAATTTCCGACTACAGATTTTGTTGTCGGAAAATTTTATATCCTGCTCTCAAACTTTGTGTGTCGGAAAACCCGATGGAAAATGTCTGATGGAGCCTACACACGGTCGGAATTTCCGACAACACGCTCCGATCGGACATTTTCCATCGGAAAATCTGACCATGTGTACGGGTCAATTTAGTTACACAAACCAAAGGTTTTCATTGTGCACCATTACAACCTTCCAGCTGTCGGCATCCTAACGACCAAAGACATCATCAGCTGATAAGAAGAATGTCAGTCGCCTGCAAAGCATCCTTGTTTGACCCTTCCCTGCCCCTCTCCATCAACTTTGGGGTCACATTAGCTGAGTGATGAAGAAAAACTGAAGTAGAAGAGAAACATCAATCAGTACCAGTTAGTATTCAGTACCAGCTTTCAAAAGTGTATTTGCTTTAGAAGAATAAATCACCTCTAATGTTGGGTGTCGGACTTGTGTGGATGTTGCTGCATTATGTAAAACTATTAGAATAGTTTTTGCATTTTAGAATGGGGTTCCTTAAGACTGTCCATCATTTTTAAAGGGTGTCTCAAGAATATCTATAATTTTTAAAGGGTGCCTCAAGATTGTCCATCATTTTTAAAGGGTGCCTCAAGACTGTCCATCATTTATAAATGGTGCCTTGACTGAAACAAGGTTGAGAAACACTGGCTTAGTTGAACAAGCTGATGTTAGAAGCTAATTGGCTGTGTCTCAAGACTGTCCATCATTTTTAAAGGGAGCCTCAAGACTGTCCATCATTTTTAAAGGGTGCCTCAAGACTGTCCATCATTTTTAAAAGGTGTCTCAAGACTGTCCATCATTTTTAAAGGGTGCCTCAAGACTGTCCATCATTTTTAAAGGGTGCCTCAAGACTGTCCATCATTTTTAAAGGGTGTCTCAAGACTGTCCATCATTTTTAAAGGGTGTCTCAAGACTGTCCATCATTTTTAAAGTGTGCCTCAAGACTATCTATAATTTTTAAAGGGTGTATCAAGACTGTCCATCATTTTTAAAGTGTGCCTCAAGACTATCTATAATTTTTAAAGGGTGCCTCAAGACTGTCCATCATTTTTAAAGGGTGCCTCAAGACTATCTATAATTTTTAAAGGGTGCCTCAAGACTGTCCATCATTTTTAAAGGGTGCCTCAAGACTATCTATAATTTTTAAAGGGTGCCTCAAGACCGTCCATCATTTTTAAAGGGTGCCTCAAGACTGTCCATCATTTTTAAAGGTTGCCTCAATACTATCTATAATTTTTAAAGGGTGCCTCAAGACTGTCCATCATTTTTAAAAGGTGTCTCAAGACTGTCCATCATTTTTAAAGGGTGCCTCAAGACTGTCCATCATTTTTAAAGGGTGCCTCAAGACTGTCCATCATTTTTAAAGGGTGTCTCAAGACTGTCCATCATTTTTAAAGGGTGTCTCAAGACTGTCCACCATTTTTAAAGGGTGCCTCAAGACTATCTATAATTTTTAAAGGGTGCCTCAAGACTGTCCATCATTTTTAAAGGGTGCCTCAAGACTATCTATAATTTTTAAAGGGTGCCTCAAGACCGTCCATCATTTTTAAAGGGTGCCTCAAGACTGTCCATCATTTTTAAAGGGTGCCTCAATACTATCTATAATTTTTAAAGGGTGCCTCAAGACTGTCCATCATTTTTAAAGGGTGCCTCAAGACTGTCCATCATTTTTAAAGGGTGCTTCAAGACTATCTATAATTTTTAAAGGGTGCCTCAAGACTATCTATAATTTTTAAAGGGTGCCTCAAGACTGTCCATCATTTTTAAAGGGTGCCTTGACTGAAACAAGGTTGAGAAACACTGGCTTAGTTGAACAAGCTGATGTTAGAAGCTGATTGGCTGCCATGCTCAGTTGCACCAGATTCTGAGTGCGCCAGTTTTAGTAAATCCCCCAGTTTAATGAATTGGGTGTGAAGGAACTCGCATTACCCGTGAGTCCTGACTTCAACGTCTTTGGTACTAATTGGAACAAAACTTGCAAGCTTTTATCCAACGTCAGTAACTGACCTCCCAAATGCTCTTTTGGCTGAATTGGCATACATTCCCACTGACACACTCCAAAATCTTATGGAAAGCATACCAAGAAAAGTGAATGCTGGTTGCCAATGGTTTTGGAATTGGATGTTGAGTCAGGTGTCCACAAACATTTGACTTTAGTGTTTTGCTATATATGTAGCATAGAATAAATAAAGAGAAATCTTATTGGTTTACTGAATTCACTTCTCCTTTAAAATGACACTAAACTTAGTTTTAAGAAAAAAATAAATCTATTTAAAAGGGAACTAATCTCTCTGAACTAGTTTTTTATGCTAGGCTTAGTAAATAGATAGGAATGCATATTATATTTACATATTTTAATTTTTTTTTTTTACATGTGTTCAGTTACTTCCTGGTTTCTGGCCTAGGCTAAAATGATGCCATACATACCAGGAGTCTTCATGGGAGGAGGGGCTTTCTCAGCTAAACACACCCTCCTGCATGCATGCCTAAGCTAAGGGCAGATGGATTACAGAAAATAAAAGCTACATGAATGATCTGCCCTAATTTAGGATGGCCATGGCTAGAAATGCTAGGGGGATGTTTTTCAAAGTGATTTCTTGACAAAATAAAGCATGGAGTCATGGATGGATGAGTGTGTTTGCTTTGAATATTAAAAATGTATGAAATAGTGTTTTCGCTTTGTGGTGCTCAGATACAGTTTAGTTCTGTTTTAACTCATAAATAAGTATTCTTAACGTTAAAAATACTCTCCTCCAAACCTCTAAATTCCTTTTTTTGTGCTGATGTGATCTGACATCCTGTTTTAGGGTGGCTATGTTCAGTCTTCATGATCCCACTGTATGCAGAAACATAGTCACCCTCTCTTGTTCACTCCAGAGATGGACTATGGGATTTGTAGTTTGCATAGAGCAGTGCACATGACAGTAACATATGTGCACTGTGAGGATTGGGAGCTCATGGAGGAAAAAAGGCAAAAAGCACAAGAAGGGATTTAAAGCGGAGTTTCGTGAAAATTTTTTTTTTAGATGTCAGCAGCTGCAAATACTGCAGCTGCTGACTTTTATAATAAGGACACTTACCTGTCCCGGGGTCCAGCGATTTCGGCACCCGAGACCGAACCGTCCCTCGATCCTGGGGTGCTGCCGCCGCCATTCTCACTGAGGGAATCAGGAAGTGAAGCGTTCACTGCCCGGTTCCCTACTGTGCATGCGCGAGTCGCGCTGCGCGCCTACACTGGTCCCCGTTGTGTTGTGGGAACTGTGTATTTCCCACAACACAACGGGGGTGGGCGGGGGGTTTGCGGCTAGCTGCGGCTAGCTATACCCGGAAGTGGGTGCAGATACCTGTATTATACAGGTATCTGCACCCCCCTTCCCCCTGAAAGGTGCCAATTGTGACACCGGAGGGAGGAATCCGATGAGCGGAAGTTCCACTTTAGGGTGGAACTCCGCTTTAAGAAAAAATAGATTACAGGGATTATGGATTATTTTTGGAAAATAAGGATATCGTTTAGGGCTCGTTCACACTGGCATACTTAAAGGGATTGTAAGGGCAGAAGTTTTTTTTATCTTAATGCATTCTATGCATTAAGATAAAAAGCCCTCTGTGTGCAGCAGCCCCCTAACACTTACCTGAGGTCCCTCTCTGTTCAGCAATGTCCACAAGTGTCTTAGCCATCTGAGATTCTCCCTCCAGATTGACTGAGACACAGCAGCAGTGCCATTGGCTGTCGCTGCTGTCAATCAAAGTCAGCTAGCCAATCAGGGAAGAGAGGGGGCAGGGCTGGGGCAGGGCTAAGTGTCTGAATGGACACAGGGAGCTGTGACTCGACTCGGGTGCCCCCATAGCAAGTTGCTTGCTGTGGGGGCATTCAACAGGAGGGAGGGGCCAGGAGCACAGAAGAGGGACCCGAGAAGAGGAGGATCTGGGCTGCTCTGTGCAAATCCTCTACAACAGAGCAGGTAAGTATAACATGTTTGTTATTTTTATAGGAAAAAAAACAAGACTTTACAATCACTTTAAGTGTACACCAGTATGAGGGCCGTGATTTGCCTGCACAGGATGCAAAGGTGTTCCGTACCTCCACATGCAGGCAGTCCCATTCAAGTCAACTGTATGTGTGCAGTCACTGCTCCCGGTTTGACATCTGTGCAGGTGCCAGTCGCCAAACTCACGCTCTCTGCATGCAGGGACCCACATCCTCATACATCTGCACCCACATGAATGTCAACTTGGGAGGAGAAACTTTGTCCATGCAGCCGTTGTGTTCTTATTGACATGAATGGGACTGCCTACACTCGTGCATCCCGTGCAAGCAAAACATGGTCCCCACATGGGTTTACCCTAAAGTACATCTGTGTGAATGAGGCCTTAGAATTAGTAGCATTTGCATTTCATAAGCACTTCAAAATATACTGGAAAGCTTGTTACAAAACCAGAATCCCAAAATGACAATTGTGTCATGTGTCAAACTCAACATTACTGTATAAGCACCATCAATTAAAGCTATTACAAAAATATATCTGCAACAGAAGTGCAAGAAGGTGTTGAAATATCTCCCATTTTGGCCAAAATTTTCTCTAAGCCAGTTCAAGCAGAAGTAACTTTGCCCATCCAACAAAATGAAACCTACTTGGCAAGTGAAAAATGACAAGGTTGACATGACCTAATATGTGTAGAAGTCCTTCTGTGACTGGCCTCTGAGCATCCGATATCTGTGGTGGATATGATATGTAGTTATAATTTGTTTTCACAGTTACTCTGTAGAGATCTCTGCATTTATTCAGTTCACAGGGCAGCAAAATAACCTTGCAGAGTTGAGCCCTAAGATCATTTCCCCTGTTGTTCTGTATTTGTGTGGGTGTCCTCTATGTGTTCCAATTTCCCTCTAAGGACATGCTGAAAGGTTAATCTACTCTGAATTGGCTCTTGGTTACAGAATGCTATTTCTCCAAGGTTTGACTTTGGCAGGAAAATTAACTGTAAGCTCCTCTGAGGGAAGGACTGATGTGAATAGTTTCTTATTCTCTGCCCTATATATTATGTTTTTACTATCAAAAGTAAATAAATTAGGCTATAAAACTAAATTGCCTTTAGCTTGTCAGTAATTAAATATTAGAAAACCGTACTGAGAGAAATATGTTGGCTGCCATTGCTGACTTCTGTGACCACCTCTGTGCGGACAGCCAGTGAAGTCCAAGCATCTGAACTGTGTACTTGTATTGGGTTGGTTACAATGCAAATATTAAAGCTGAGTCAGCAGGATAACCAGGCAGCTAGCATTTCTTAAGGATACATCAGCACAGATTTTCCTTTAACCATCTACTGTCTGGCCAGTGTATAAAAATGGCCTGGCAGGAGCAGCTCCGATGCGGGTGGTTGTACCCATACATTCTCCTGCATCGGCTGCTGGTGCTCGCTCTTGAGAGTGTGCAGTGGCGCAATCTGCGACCCGCTGTGTCCACCGGACCTAGTACCATGTGATCAATCACAGTCACAGTAGTAAGCAATGCTGCCATTGTTTACTACTGTGTGGGCTCTGTGATTCGTCACAGCGATCGCATGGTACCAGAGCCAATTACAGCAGCCCTGTACCAAGTGATTGCTGTGACCAAACACAGCATCAAAGTAATAAACAAGGTTTAATGAATGCAAACTTTAAACAGTGTTACAGATTGCTTATTACAGTGATCATCGCTGTAATAGCAATTCAAATTTAACAATATAACAATATTTTAAAAATAAATAAATAAATAAATTCTGTCACTACTCAGTGTCCCTTATCACCACCGCACCGGTCATATTGTCCCTAATCACTACCACACCAATTACAGTGTCCTTAATCAATGCTGCACCAGTCATATTGTGACTGATCACTGCCACACTAGTCATATTGTCCCTGATCACCACTACACCAGTTATATTGTGCATAATCACTACCATACCAGTCCCAGGGTCTCCGATCACTGCCACACCAGTCATGTTTTTCATAATCACCACCACACCAGTCACATTGTGCCTGATCACCGCCACCTCAGTTGCAGAGTCCCTATACAATGCCACACCAGTTGCAGTGTACCTGATCACCGCTTTACAGTGTCCCTGATCACCGCCACCTCAGTTGCAGAGTCCCCGATCAATGCCACACCAGTTACAGTGTCCCTGATCACCACCGCAGCAGTTACAGGGTCACCATAAGGACTTGTTCATATCTGTATTGCTCTCTGAAGAGCCATCTGTGTTCAGATGGCTTTTTAGAGAGCGTTGGACAGGCAGTGAGGAGGCATTATATCACCTCCTCACATAGTTACATAGTTACATAGTTACATAGTTACATAGTTAGTCAGGTCGAAAAAAAGACACAAGTCCATGCTCCAATTTGCTACAGCAGGGGAAAAAATTCCTTCCTGATCCCCCAAGAGGCAATCAGATTTTCCCTGGATCAACTTTACCTATAAATGTCAGTACCTGCTTTAACCCCTTTGACCCCACACAAGCAACCCTATTCACTTGAATGCATCACAATCAGTGGGGGTACAGGGGGTATCATTTCTGCCACATCTGTGAAGTAAAGCACCACAGCCATGCCATGTGTACACCCTTGGCAGCTGCCTCTGCAGCAAAAGAGGGTAGCATTTGAGGGGCAGCAAAACTGCCCCTCAACCTCAAGGTTTTACCACCCCCAACCTCAAGTGTCATCAAACCCTAATAGTACAGCCAGTCACAGTTGATGTCGCTGATTGTCACCCGTACTAATCCTAACCTGTTTATTGAACTGCCTGTTGCATTGACCGATCTTTTGCCTGTTTGCTGACCATGTCTCTTCCTGCACCCGAATTGAACCATCTGTATGTCTGACTTACTATGTTCCTGCGAGACACCAGTCCCAGCCATCTGCTGCAGACAACTGCACTCCTGGAACAATACAACTACCTGACAAATTTCATGGACTTTATAAGCACAAAAATATCAAATTAAATTACACCTTTATTTATACACATTTAAAAACATTGAAATCAGTGAACAATGAAAATGCATAAAAGCACCCTTAATAGGACCACCCGACAAGCACCCATAGGTTTTCCTTCCAACACGCACTCCTGGAACAATAGGAACTCTTTTGTTCCTCCATTCTTTAGCCTCCTTTACTTCCTGGACAGTAAACATGGCATTCCTTGGGGCAGCCATGTACCAGTAGGCTAGGCTTGCTTGGCTTATAGGAACTAGGACTGCTATTGGTGACACTAAGCTATACTCCCTGATCACTCGTATAGAGGTGATCATTGCAGTACAGTTTTGGCACAATTGGTTATTTTGTGTGATACACAAGATAAAATATCCTGTATATAATCAGTCCAGACAGTGAAAAAGTCTCACACATGTGGTATCGCCATACTCAGGAGAAGTAGCAGAATGTGTTTAGAGGTGTAATTCTAAGTGTGTCCATGAAGTGTGTAAGAAATATCTTGTTAAATTGACAATTGTGTGTAAAAAAAATATTTTCATTTTCTTTTTGCATTTTCTAAAAACTTGTGGCAAATAAAAATGATGTCTTTAAATGACTTACCATGCCTCTCACCAAATTCTTTGGGGTGTTACCTTTCCAAAATTGGTAGTTTTTGGGTGTTTCTGCAGTACTAGTGCTCCCAGGCCTCCAAAAATTTGATAGGTAGTCAGGAGATTAAATGCATAATTTAGCCGCTAGAACACATAAAGATTGTCCTTGGATTTTGGGCCTCTCTATGTGGTTAGGCTGTGAATAAGTCTCACACATGTGGTACAGTATAGTTGTACTTGAGAGCAGTAGCAGAATGTATTTACAGGTTTATTCTAAGTATGCCTATGATGTGTGTTAAAATATCTTATTGATTGTCAACTTTGTGTAAAAATATCAATTTCATTTTCTTTCCTGCATTTTGCAAAAACTTGTGGCAAAAAAATGACAATTTCAAAAGACCCACTGGGGTTAATTACCTAAAACTGGAGAGTGTAAAATCTGGTGCAGCTCTACATGGTAGCCAAATAGCTTCTAACTTTAGCTTGTTCAATTGAGCTTTGACAAAAAACTGGAAGCTGATTGGTTTTTATGCAGAGCTGCACCAGATTTTGCACAGTTTTAGTAAATTGGATTTCTCCAGTTTTAGTAAATCAACCCCATTATGCCTTTTAGAAAATGCATTGAAGTTTTTGCTTTCAAAAATTGGGTCATTTTGTGTGTTTCCACTATCCTGGTGCTCCAGGGCCTACAAATATGTGATAGGTAGTCAGCAAATAAGATGAGTAATTTATGCTCCTTGACAGCCCAAAGGTGCTCCTTGGATTTTTGGGCCTCTCAATGTATCTAGGCTGTCAAAAAGTCTCACACATGTGCTATTCCTATACTCAGGAGACATAGCAGAATGTGTATTTCTAAGTATGCCTATGCTGTGTGTGAGAAGTAACTGTGATAAATAAATACAACTTAAAAAAAAACTCATCATGTCTCTTACTAAATACTTTTGACAATCTGCTTTTTCAAAAATGGGTTATTTAGGTGGTAACTGTACTGTCCTGGCATTTTTAGGCCTCAGTACATCAGAACTAATCAATTTTTAAATATATATAGAATAGATTGTAGATTCTATAACTTTCATACAGACTGAATAATATTCACTGATTTAGGCCATTTTTACTAAAGAAATCCAGCAGAATACATTTTGGCCTAAAGCTATGAAGAAAGATTATTCATTTGGAAAATGTTATAAAAGAAAAATGTGTGTGTGTGTGTGTTTTTTAAATTTTTGGTAATTTTTTACTAATATAGCAAAAAAAAAAAAACAGTAGTGATTAAATACCACCAAAAGAAAGCTATATCTGTCTCAAAAAAATGATGGAAATTTCATTTGGGTGCAGTGTTGCAGGGCTGAGTAATTGTCATTCAAATTGTGACAGCGCTAAGAGTTGAAAAATGGCCCGGACTGCAAGAGGGGAGACAGTGTCCAGATTTGAGGTGGTTAAAGGGTTTTCACCTTTTCAGAAAAAACGGAAAGTTGAATTAAAAGACCCTATACCCTCCCCACCCCCTGGCCCCACTGTACTTACCTCTGTGATTGATCCACACAGTTGCTGTAGCAGTCCGGGAATTTAAAATTCCTGCTCTACTCCCCTTTTTTCTGCAGGGTTTTAAGGACCGATCAGAGCGACACTTTTGTGCCAGTGTTGAGCAATCAGAAACACTCTGATCCATCCTGAAAGCCCATCAGAAAGACGAGGGATAAAATCTAGGACTTCAAATCCCTGGATCACTGTAGCTGGTGCATGGGCACTGGCAGCTCATCACCCACAGAGGTAAGTACAGCAGGGGTCGGGTGGTTGGGGAGGGTATAGATTGTTAGTTCACTTTTTCATTTAAGTACTTTAAGCCACTACTGCGGTGCTTTACTGTTTACTGCATATTAAAGTGCATTGTTCGAACAATAATGTGCACAATTGTAAGGCAGACTACGAATTTCAATGGACTGTGAATAGACCACAACTGACATATTAACATGCGTCCTTTTTTTTATTAATTCAGCACACCACAAGCACCACGCTGCCTGCATTCGGGGCTGCTCACTCACACCCACATGGCTGTTAAATTGAGATGAGCAGCTGGGTCTGTGCAGCTACTATATTCCCTTAGACATAAGTGGGACTGCCTACATGCAGCACCTGATAGCTTGAGAAGTTTAAAGGCATGGCCCTTCATAGGCTATGTCATACCGCCCAACTTTTTGAGATGGCAATGAGGGACACCTATTAGCAAAAGTATGTAGGCATAGGACACGCCCCCCTGCCACTCCCCTTGAAAGGAGAATTAAACAAAAACATTCTTAGTTAAACCCACAAGTCCTTATTTTTCACCACTACTATTCCTTTATATTGCCTTTTGAAATTTACAAATGCAGAAATTTAGAAATTGGATGAAATATTTAGCACTGGGAAACACCTTTTAAAATATAAAAAGTGCATTTTATATACAACTATACAGATCAGACCAAAATGAGGGACAAATGAGGAGGAAAGAGGGACAGAGGGACATTGCTCCAAATCAGGGACAGTCCCTCGAAATCAGGGACAGTCCCTCGAAATCAGGGACAGTTGGGAGCTATGGGCTGTGTGAATAAACACCCGTGTGCATGAGGCCTTATTGTTTATTCTCAACAAAGGGAAAATTACACTTTTAAAAAGTGGCATAAGAATAGGATTTACAGATACTACACTCAACAGGTCCCCTAATGCCCAAATGACAATCGAATCATTTCCTGCACTGGGGATTGTGAGGGTACCTTTACCATAAAGAGCAGTAATCCATACCATACAATCAGTCTTCTATAAACTGATGAAATGGGACCAATGATACTGTTAGAGTATGGGTAAAATAATATCACTGCTTTTCCCGCTGTCTTAATAACCACTTGCCGACCAGCTCATCCAGATATACTGCGGCAGGTCGGCTCTCCTGCGCCAATCGACATACCTGTACGTCAGTCCGTGCAAGAAGGATAGCGGAGCGTGCGGGAGTGTGCCCGCGGGTCCTGTAGGCTCGATGACCGCCGGTGATCCGCGATCGCTATGTACAGAGACAGAACGGGGAACTGCCTATGTAAACAAGGCGATTCCCTCTGCCCTTCTGTTCCCAGTCATAGGGAACAGTGATCTGTGTCATGTCCCTGGCAGTCCATCCCCCCTTCAGTTAGAACACCTCCTTGATCGCCTCCTAGCGTTAACCCCTTCCCTGCCAGTGTCATTTTTGCATTAATCAGTGCATTTGTATAGCACTGATCAATGTAAAAATGTCACTGGTCCCCAAAAAGTGTCATTTGGGGTCAGATTTGTCCGCCGCAATGTCACAGTCCCGCTAAAAATCGCCATCATTACCTGCAAAAACAATTTTAAAAAGTCTCTAAATCTATCGTAGTTTGTAGACGTGATAACTTTTGCGCAAACCAATTAATATACGCTTATTGCGATTTTTTTTACTAAAAATATGTAGAAGAATATATATTGGCCTAAACTGATGAATAAATTAGTTCCTTTATATATATATTTTTTTATATATGTATTATAGCAGAAAGTAAAAAAATATATATTTTTTTTAAATTGTTTTTTTTGTTTTGTTTATAGCACAAAAAATAAGAACCGCAGAGGTGATCAAATACCACCAAAAGAAACTCTATTTGTGGGTAAATAAGGACGTCAATTTTGTTTGGGTACAGCGTCGCTAAAGTAACGCAGTGCAATATCGCAAAAAATGGCCTGGTCAGGAAGGAGGTAAATCCTTCCAGTCATTAAGCGCCGCACGACCGCGCAAGTGTCAGTTAAAGCGATGCAGTGTCGTATTGCCTGGTCATTAAGGGGGCAAATTCTTCTGGGGCTGAAGTGGCTAATTAAGCTGGAATATAGAAAAAAAAACAACATATTTTTGTAAGATTAGGTACTGCAAACATTTCATTTCATATTAGAAAAATAAACAATATTTTAATATTCCACTAGAGGTCTCTAGAGACTACAAACCAAAAAAAGCTGCTAAGCTGCTGGAGATCTGTGATCAAAGTGGTTTAAAAAATGTCTGCAGATATATACTGTATATATACTGTGAGTGTGCATATATGTATATATACATATAAAATGTATTTATATGTTTATTTTATTTTTCTTGTGGGTTAATATAACATTTTAGCTAATGTACCATATATTCAGGCTCTTCGGAAATATCCTAAGCTTTTTATGAGTTCAGGCTTAAAGGGATTTTCCACTTTCAAAGCAAAGCTATGCATTTCCATAACTGAGGGGCATATTAAAAAGAAACAGTATCAAGAACTGCTGTAGCCACATATTTTATTATTATTATTATTATTTTTTTTAGAAAATACATTTTGGCTAGAAGCCACATCCGAACCAAAGAATACAAAAAGGTGCAGGACCAGCTACACCAGAACCCACCTAAATAACCGGACTTTAAGGTCTCAGCATGGGAGACAAAACAAGGTTTATAAAAATAATAATACAAATATTATTTTTGTAAACCTTGTTTTGTCTCCCATGCTGAGACCTTAAAGTCAGGTTATTCAGGCAGGTTTTGGTGTAGGTGGTCCTGCACCTTTTTGTATTCATTTTTTTTAGTCTGCACAACGTTGGTTGTCAAGGATTTAGCATGGTTTAACATGATCACAGTATAAAATGGTTAAGGGCTCAGTTTAGAATGACAGAGACCTCATTTTACAACAGTGGACATTCCAATTTAGCAACATTCCATGGTTCAGCATGGTGGGGATGGTTTAGCATAGGGAACCCAGTTCAGCATGGAGGGGATCCTGGTTTAGCATTAAGGTTCACATTTAACATAGTGAAAGTCCCAGTTTAGCATGGTGGTAATACTAGATTTGTATGGGGAGATACTGGTATTGTATGGTGCAGTCCTGGTTAACATTGCATAAGGTCCTCCCACATTTTTTTCAAAAGTGGAAAACATATTTGATTTAGGGTCCAATCCCATCTTTTGCATGTGTTAAAGGGATGGTGCTGCAGCCCCCCCCCCCCCTCGTTTTACTTACCTTATCTTGATAGGTAATTGCAGAATGTAAAAAAGTGCTTCAACACAATCTTTCTCTGGCTGGGAACGAGCACACCATCTCTAGCTGGTGTCTCATGTCCTGATTGGATAGAGTGATAGCAGCGCAGACATTGGCTCCCGTTGCTGTCAATCAAATCCAATGTCGTGGCACCGGGGGGTGGGGCCGAGTCCTGCATTCTGTGTGAATGGACACAGAAGCGGGACTCGGGAGTGTGCCTGCACGGGTGTGCACCAAGGAGAGCGATTCTCCAACGTGGACACTCAATGCCGGGAAGAGCCACCAGTGCCACTGAGGGACCCCAGAAGAGGAGGATCGGGGCCACTCTGTGCAAAACGAACTGCACAGTGGAGGTAAGTATGACAGGTTTGTTATTTTAATTTTTTGTAAACGAGGGTTTACAACCCTTTTGACACGTCCATGCATTAACCACACACTATGATACAGTGATACTAAACCCTTAGCATTTTAAGCACTTTCAGTGCTGACTTAATTACCTATTTGGTATGCAGCTTCTTTAACTTTTAATCTTTGCCTATGTTACAATCCAAATTTAGCTGGTGCAATGTCTGATGCCCCAGGTTTCTTGTTTCAGTGTGGCCACTTTCTCCTTCAGCATCCATTGGAGCCACCCTTGCATGCAGGGACTAGAGTTGGGTCTCCTTAAATTGTGTGCATCAATAGATGTACATAGCCCTGTAGCCTAGTGTGTGGCAAGGCACTCATCCGCTCATTCATCCTGCTTCCCTCCCCTAAACTAACAGACTGACTGGAGAATGCACTGTCCACTATTAGGACACTTTCACTCTGGTCTGCCACAAAATTGTGTTTCTGCTGCGTTTTTAACCACTTCAGCCCCAAAAGGATTTAACCCCTTCCTGACCAGAGCACTTTTTGCGATACGGCACTGCGTCACTTTAACTGACAATTGCACGGCCGTGCGAGATTGCACCCAAAGAAAATTGATGTCCTTTTTTTGCCACAAATAGAGCTTTCTTTTGGTGGTATTTGATCGCCTCTGCGTTTTTTATTTTTTGGGCTATAAGCAAAAAAAGGCCGACAATTTTGAAAAAAAAAGCAATATTTTTTACTTTTTGCTATACTAAATATCCCCAAGAAATATATAAAAAGACAAATTTCTTTCTCAGTTTAGGCCGATATGCATTCTTCTACATATTATTGGTTAAAAAAAATCACAATAAGCGTATATTGATTGGTTTGCGCAAAAGTTATAGCGTCTACAAAATAGGGGATAAATTTATGGCATTTTTATTATTTTTTTTTATTAGTAATGGCGGCGATCTGCGATTTTTATCGTGACTGCGACATTTTGGCGGACACATCGCACACTTTTGACACCATTTTGGGACCATTGTCATTTATACATCGATCAGTGCTATAAAAATGCACTGATTACTGTGTAAATGACACTGGCAGGAAAGGGGTTAAACACTAGGGGGCGATCAAGAGGTTAAGTGTGTCCTAGGGAGGTGTTCTAACTGTGGGGGGGTGGGCTTCCACTGACATGACAGGGATCACTGCTCCTCCTGATCACAGGGAGCAGTAGATCCCTGTCATGTCACTAGGCAGAATGGGGAAATGCCTTGTTTTACAAAGGCATCTCCCCGTTCTTCTGCTCCATGACACGACCCGTGGGCACGCGGCGAGCGTCCACACGCGTCCACAATGCCGCGTCCTAAAGGGGACGTACCTGTACCCCCATTTGCCCAGCCGTGCCATTGTGCTGACATAAATCAACGTGCGCTGGTTGGCTGGTGGTTAATGTGTTTTGCCACTTTTTATTACCCTGTTTTTGCCGTGTTTTTACAGCGTTTTTGCTGCATTTTCCATTGCTTTCAATGGGAAGGCGCGTTTTTGGTGAGTTTTTTTAAACTGACCAAGCATGCTCCAAAAATGCGGCAAGCAGGATTTTTTACACCGCAACGGATGTGCAATGCCACAGTATGAACAAATATATAAAATTTAGAGGGAAGCATTTTTTTTTAGCTTTTCTGGTGCTTTTTTTTAATGCAAAAGCGCTTCAAAAACTCCTCAGTGTAAAAGCATCCTTATTGCTTTCCTGTGAAGACTGTAAGTTCAGGGAAGCAGCAGTGAAGGGTTTATTATTCCTTTAAGCCAACCAATTAACTTTGACTGGGCTTTCAACATGCCTCTATGCATGAAATATTGCACCTATACTATGACAATGCTCAGAACATTTATATGCCCCGTACACACGGTAGGATTTTCCGATAGAAAATGTCCGATCGGAGCGAGTTGTCAGAAATTCCGACCGTGTGTGGGCTCCATCGGACATTTTCCATCGGATTTTCCGACACACAAAGTTGGAGAGCAGGAGATAAAATTTTCCGACAACAAAATCCGTTGTCGGAAATTCCGATCGTGTGTACACAAATCCGACGGACAAAGTGCCACGCATGCTCAGAATAAATAAAGAGATGAAAGCTATTGGCCACTGCCCCGTTTATAGTCCCGACGTACGTGTTTTACGTCACCGCGTTCAGAACGATCGGATTTTCCGACAACTTTGTGTGACCGTGTGTATACAAGACAAGTTTGAGCCAACATCCGTCGGAAAAAATCCTAGGATTTTGTTGTCGGAATGTCCGATCAATGTCCGACCGTGTGTACGGGGCAATATACTGTATGTGTGTTATGGTGTGCTATAGTGCAGGTGTTTTTGTTGTTACTGTATGTGTGTGTTGGGGTACCATGCAAGATGAATGGACCAGCCGCCAATTTCAAATTCTGAATCATGGGAAAAAAATAGCCAACTTCATAAATAAAATGTCTTCCTTTTTCTTGTTCCTATTTGCGCTTGGAATGTTCATATTTTGCTTGACTATGTGAATATGTCACAAACCAACTAAGACACCTATAGAAGACCTCAGTGGAGAGGAACAACATAGACACACTTCTAAGTGGATGTAAACTTTTTTTTAAGAACCTGTATAGACACGTAGGACAAGATAGTTCATAAATATAACATCAATATTTAAATATTTTATTTTAAAAATAAATATATAAATATAATCTTTAATTTACTAGAATTTCTCAGAAAATCAAGTTAGGTTTTAAAGTAGATGGTATGAAGTTACAGAATTGTGTGTGATTGTAACACATACACTATATTGTCAAAAGTATTGGGGCACCTACCTTTACACACACATCAGCTTTAATGGCATCCCAGTCTTATAGGGCGTACACACGGTCGGACTTTGTTCGGACATTCCGACAACACAATCCTAGGATTTTTTCCGACGGATGTTGGCTCAAACTTGTTTTGTCTACACACGGTCGCACAAAGTTGTTGGAAAATCCGATCGTTCTGAACGCGGTGACGTAAAACACGTACGTCGGGACTATAAACGGGGCAGTGGCCAATAGCTTTCATCTCTTTATTTATTCTGAGCGTGCGTGGCACTTTGTCCGTCGGATTTGTGTACACACGACCGGAATTTCCGACAACGGATTTTGTTGTTGGAAAATTTTATCTCCTGCTCTCCAACTTTATGTGTCGGAAAATCCGATGGAAAATGTCCGATGGAGCCCACACACGGTCGGAATTTCCGACAACACGCTCCGATCGGAAATTTTCCATCGGAAAATCCGATTGTGTGTACGGGGCATTAGTCTGTAGGGTTCAGTAATGAGTTGGCCCACCCTTTGCAGCTATAACAGCTTCAGCTCTTCTGGGAAGGCTGTCCACAAGGTTTAGGAGTGTGTATATGGGAATGTTTGACCATTCTTCCAGAAGTGCATTTTTGAGGTCAGGCACTGATGTTGGACGAGAAGGCCTGGCTCGCAGTCTTTGCTCTAATTCATCCCAAAGGTGTTCTATTGGGTTGAGGTCAGGACTCTGTGCAGTGCAGGCAAGTGCCCCCACCCCAAACTCACTCATCTATGTCTTTATGCACCTTGCTTTGTGAACTGGTGCTCAGTCATGTTGGAACAGGAAGGGGCCATCCCCTAACTGTTCCCACAAAGTTAGGAGCATGAAATTGACCAAAACGTCTTGGTATGCTGACACCTTAATCCCGCGTACATGCGAGCGGACTTTACGGCAGACTTTGGTCAGCGGACTTTTCGACAGACTTTACGATGGACTTTCTGAATGAACGGACTTGCCTACACACAATCCACCAAAGTCAGTCGAATTCGTACGTGATGACGTACGACCGGACTAAAACAAGGAAGTTCATAGCCAGTAGTTTTTGTCCGTCGAACTAGCATACAGACGGCGGACTTTTCGACCGGACTCGATTTCAACGGATTAATTTAAAACATGTTTCAAATCTAAGTCCGTCCAACTTTTGAGAAAACAAAGTACGCTGGAGCCCACACACGATCGAATTGTCCGACGAAATCCAGTCCGCCGGGCAAAGTCTGCCGTAAAGTCCGCTCGTGTGTACGCGGCATTAGAGTTCCTTTCACTGGAACTAAGGGACCATGCCCAACCCTTAAAAAAAACAACCCCACACCATAATCTCCCTCCACCAAATGATTTGGACCAGTGCACAATGCAAGGTCCATAAAGACATGGATGAGCAAGTTTGGGGTGGAGGAACTTGACTGGCCTGCACAGAGTCCTGACCTCAACCCGACAGAACACCTTCAGGATGAATTGGAGCAAAGACTGCGAGCCAGGCTTTCTCGTCCAACACCAGTGTCTCACCTCACAAATGCGCTTCTGGAAGAATGGTCAAACATTCCCATAGACACACTCCTAAACCTTGTGGACAGAAGAGGAGAAGAGTTGAAGCTGTTATAGCTGCAAAGGGTGGGCCAACTCATTATTGAACCATACAGACAAATGCCACGTACACACGATTTTTCCTATGGGAAATGTTCGATGGGAGCTTGTTGTCGGAAATTCCAACCGTGTGTAGGCTCCATCGGACTTTTTCATCGGAATTTCCGCCAAACAAAATTTGAGATCTGGATCTCAAATTTTCCGACAACAAAATCCGTTGTCGGAAATTCCGATCGTGTGTACACAATTCCGACGCACAAAATTCCACGGATGCTTGGAATCAAGCAGAAGAGCTGCACTGGCTATTGAACTTCATTTTTCTCGGCTCGTCATACATGTTGTACGTCACCGCATTCTTGACGTTCAGAATTTCCGACAAGATTTGTGTGACCGTGTGTATGCAAGACAAGTTTGAGCTAATTTCCGTCGGAAAAAAAACATGGATTTTGTTGTCGGCAAATCCGATCGCGTGTACGCGGCATAAGACTGGGATGCCATTAAAGTTCACGTGCGTATAAAGGCAGGTGTCCCAATACTTTTGAGAACATAGGGCGTATTATTTCTATGACCTGTGTACACTCAACAGCGGGTTGTATATAGCACTAACCTATGCTGTTGCCTAAAAAATCTGTAATTGGGGCAGGACCACTAGAAAATACTATTCCCTTCAATAAAATAATACTGAATTAAGTATTATGCTAGGCAAGGTTGTACAATTACCTTATTTTAAAATGCTCCCTAGTTCTGTATTTAAGTTTGTTTTGTCCTTGTGGGGGGGCCTTATTTATAGAAGTTTAGGTGGGTAGTATTGTCAATATCTGTTGCCACATAGAATTTAGATTATCCCAGTCTAGGAGAAAATGGCAGGAAGGAATTAATTGGTTTCTGTGGGGAAAGGCAGTCTGTGGTAGTTCTCCTTTCAGTGTAATAAAAAAGGTCAATAATCACTTTTTCTGGTGGTTACAATTTGATTCAAGTGAAAATCAATAAAAAATGTATAGTATCCAGGAAAAAATAAAATAAAACTGCAGAGAAAAAAAATCTTTCATAAGGCAAACACAAAATCGTAGTAAAAGAAATGTCTCTCTAGATTTGGCTTGTTGCTTGACGTAGCAGCTGAGAAGAGGTTGTTCAGTAATCAGCGATGTGTTAAAGCCTGAAGGCTCCACATTCCACAGTGATACTCCACTGCACATCATTACTTACCAAGGGTCAGGATCAGGTACTTGCTGTACTCTGGTACACTGTCCGCTCCCAAGGCAATACACCTATTCATGTATGCTGTGGAGAAACATATATACGGTAAAACTATCAGACTGACAACCATTTTATCTGTCTTGTACAAAATACTTAATCTTCATGGTATCTGAGCTAAAATTGTAAAATAACTACAATAAAAGTTTAAGATATATAAAAAGGCCACTTAATATAAATTGAAAATGAAAGTGCATCTAAAGCCTTGGTGTTTTTTACCCTAATGCATTACCTGCATTATAGGCTACATTCACCTTTCCGGGCAGAATTTTACTTTCTTAATAAATGGGAGCCTTTTCTATTGTCATTTATAGAAATGTTTTTTTTTTCCTTTAGATAAAGCCAGGAGGTTGGTGGCGTAAGGTAGAGCCTGGTGGTGATATACAGGAGATTTGAGACTTGTTGGAGTTTTAAGACTCCTTTCACACTGAGGCGTTTTTCAGGCATTAAAGGGCTAAAAATAGTGCCTGAAAAACGCCTCCCCTGCCACCCCAATATGAAAGCCTGAGTGCTTTCACACTGGGGCGCTGCGCTGGCAGGACATTTAAAAAAGTTGTGTAAGCAGCATCTTTTAGGGTGGTGGAGGAGCGGTATATACACCACTCCTCCACCGCCCCTGCCCATTGAAATGAATGGGCACCACTGCCGAAGTGCCTGCAAAGCACTTCGGCAGTGGCGCTACATGGGCGCTATTAACCCTTCCTTCGGCCGCTATCGGCGGTTAAAAGCGTCCCTCTAGAGGGCAAAAAAAGTGCTGCTAAAACTAGCAGTGCTTTACCGCTAATGTGGCGGCGCTAGTAATGTGAAAGGGCTCTAAATGCTGTTTTTCTACTTCAATAAATGTGAGTTTAATGTATGAAGTTGGGGTGGTGAGGTTCATTCCACTTAACATTTGGTACTGCGCTATTAGAAGCACTTTATATTTTCATGTCAGTTTGGAGTTGCTGGTGAACTGCACAGATGCATTTTTAAAGGAGAAGTACACGGAGTATACAGAGCGCAGAGTGTGTTTGACCCCTGCAGGGTCTTTATAAGAGCCATTGGAGATCAATGTGGAGATATCTGCTGATGTGATTCATTTTGAGCTTTAAACGTGTTTTGACCCTATCAGGGTCTTTAAAGGAGGCGAGCGTCCATTGCACCTGGTGAAGGGAGCATTTATCATGGAGTGTCATTTTATTTATGCAGCACGTTTCTTCACAGTGAAGCTTGAACTGCACTTTCTTTGCATAAGAAACCTTTTTTATATTTTATATTTTTTTATATGTTTAATTTTATTTTTATTTATTTTTATTTGTATTTTTACATTTATATTTATTTTTATTTTAACTATTATTATACCAATTTATTCATCATATGTTCTGTTTTTCATCACAGTATATTGCATTTGGACTTTGAGTATTTGCAATCAGCACTTTATGATTATTGACACTGTGCGTGATAGGGTGTGTTCACCTGTCTGGGCCACACCTCCCTTATTACTGTACAACCTCTTTTATTTTCCACCCACTCTCTGTACAATCTCCTTTATCTATCCCATCAGCTATGTAGTACAAGTAGGGTTGCCACCTGTACGGAAATTACCCGGACAGTCCATGTTTTGACACTTGTGCCCGGGTTTCTGTCCTCCTGAAACCTGAACACAGTTAGTCCCAACCTGTGGGCTAGATCAAGGGGAAGCCGAAGGGTCACCAGCCCTCCTCGGGCGCAGTGTTGAGGGGGGGTGCAGCGTTGAGGGGGGGGGGGGCGCAGTGGCCGCTTCAGTTTCCCCTGCATGACATGAACAAAACTGTCGATTTTTGTCCCCGCCCACCACCTGCAAGGCTTTAGTATGCTTAGATCTGCTGGGATTTAATCTCGGCAACAGAGGTACTCTGACTGGTAGAGTAGGCAGAGTCTCAGCCCTTTCCTCCAAATGCAAAACATACATCAGTACAAGTGTGTAGGACATAGGACAAGGAAGCTTAAGGAGAAACTCTGTACCTTGGGTACTGCACACATGTGGCTCATCTCTGAGTTGGGAGACAGCCTTAATGTTCGACTTTTCACATGACCGTGGCTCCTGCCTGGTCCACTGGTATTGGTGAGCATGCTTACGAGGGAAGTCTTAATCCATGTGCAAGGGTTGGTTACCCCATTTAATAACTGGCATAGTCCAAAGAACCCACCCCGAGGGTAAACCTCTCATGAGACCCTTGCTTGGCAGCCAACAAGAGCAGGAAACATGGAGGATGTGAGGGACAACCTGTCTACCCCCCCTTTACAAGCACACTGATAAGCTCATCTCTTTGTCATTCTCTTCTCTCTGCCAACAGCATTTAAGGATTTGTTAATGAATAGTGTTGGGCAAATGGTTCAGCCCAAGCATAAGTTTGGGCCGAACATTGGCTGTTCGGCCTGTTCATCCAACAGCCGAATTTGCAGGGTGTTTGGCAGGTGTTCGCCCTGCCGAATGCCCTGCAATGCACTGCGCGTTGCACAGTGCATTGCAGGGCATTCGGCAGGGCATTTGCCTGACGAACACCCTGCAATGGGCAAATTGTGTGTGTGTGTGTTTTTATTACTTTTTGAAACTTTTTTGGAGAATGGGTAGGGGTAGTATGTACATATTTATATGGCTGAGATCTAGGGCAGAGTGCATGTGCAATATAAACAAGTCCAAAAGGTATACATTTAAAGGTCCATAGTCAACAGAAAAAAATATAGGTAAATAAAGTGTAAAAATTTTGCAAAAAAGAGCAATGTGCAGATTGTGCAAAAAAACTTCAATGTCCAATGACGGACGTTCCAAAAAAATGTAGTATTTCAAAGGCAATAAAGGTGAACTTCAATAAATATGTGATTAATATCTCCTCCACCAACATCCGTGATCCACCACGGGTGTCCCCCAGTCTCTCACCTCAAAGAAAGACCCCATTGGGACATTGAAGTTATTTTGCACATTGCTCTTTTTTGCTAATTTATTGCACTTTGTTTACTTATATTTTTTTATGTTGACTATGAACCTTTGAATTTATACCTTTTGGACTTGTTTCTATTGCACATGCACTCTGCACTTTATATCTGCTATTTGAAGATTTGTATTGTTTTGAGTGAGCTCCACTTATACATTTATTCACAATAAATTCTAAGTTCAAGCTCTATTATTTTCATATGATATTGTTATTCAAATTTGCTAGTTTCTTGATAGTTAACTGCACTACTTTCGCCATTATATGCAGTGTTATATGGGGGAAAAAATTATCAGGAGGGGGGGGGGGGGGCACCATGTTTTACAGCACCAGGTGACACCAACCCTAGTGACACCACTGCTTGCCATCCTAGACTAAGGGTCTATGTGCTTCTATTGATGCACACAGTGTAGGGAGATACAACCCTAGTCCCTGCATGCAATGGTGGCTTCATAGAATGCTGCAAGAGAGAGCAGCCACCCTGAAACAGGAAACCTGGGTCAGCAGTCATGACACCAGCCTAAACGGAAACATAGGCAAGGATTTAAAGATAAAGAAGAGATGTACTGAATAAGTGATTAAATCAGCTGCTGAAAGTGCTTGAAAACTGACAGTGTAATATCACTTGAACTTTCATCTTAACATGAACTAAGCTGGCACATGCCTTCATCATACGTTAACACTTCACTTTAAAGACTTTGCATGGGACACATTTAAAACAAGTTTTACTGATAGAAAACATCACCGTAAAATGAAATGTGGCAGAACCTGTAGACAGATAGTCAGTGTTCTGTAAATTAGACCTGTCAACATGACATTTGTAATGTTCAGGGGGAGAGGGACCTAATCTGATAACATGGAGGTGTCAGAAGTTCTCGGTGGTGTCTCCTGGTCAAATATGGGGCTATACTAAATCAACTGAACATCCCCCACATGTCATATACCAGACAATTGTGTTATCTGAGACTGTTGATCTGAATGTGTAACATCTGACTAATCCCTTAAAGGTTTGCTCACAGCAATGTAGGGAGGGGGGCCTACCCAAATGTTCCAAGACAAGAATATTATTCCATACAAGAATATTATTTGTATAACCTTTATAATAGTCTTTACATTTTTACAAATGTGCAGGATAACTTATAGAAGATATACTGTACACTTACAGGCCACTTTATTAGGTACACCTTGCTAGGACCCCTTTTGCCTTCAGAACTGCATTCATTCTTTATGGCATAGCTTCAACAAGGTGTTGGAAACATTCCTCAGAGATTTTGGTCCATATTGACATGATACTATCACGCAGTTGCTGCAAATTTGCCGGCTGCACATACATGATGTGAATCTCCCGTTCCATCACATTCCAAAGGTGCTCTTTTGGACTGAGATCTGGTGATTGTGGAGGCCATTGGAGTACAGTGAACTCATTGCCATGTTCAAGAAACCAGTGGTGAGATGATTTGAGCTTTGTGACATGGTGAATTATCCTGCTGGAAGTGGCCATCAGAAGATGGGGACACTGTAGTCATAAAGGGATGGACATGGTCAGCAACAATACTCAGGTAGGCCATGGCATTTAAACAATGCTTAATAGGGATGAGCCGAACACCCCCTGGTTCGGTTCGCAGCAGAACATGCAAAAAATTTGTTCGAACATGCAAACACCGTCTATGGGACACGAATGTGAAAAAACAAAAGTGCTAATTTTAAAGGCTTACATGCAAGTTATTGCCATAAAAAGTCTTTGGGGACCTGGGTCCTGCCCCAGGCGCCTTGTATTAATGCAAAAAAAGTTTTAAAAACAGCTGTTTTTTTCAAGAGCAGTGATTTTAATAATGCTTAAAGTGAAACAATAAAAATGAAATATTCCTTTAAATATCATGCCTGGGGGATGTCCTTAGTATGCCTGCAAAGTAGTGCATCGTTCCCATGTTTATAACAATGCCACAGCAAAATGACATTTCTAAAGGGGGCATGATCAAGTTGGCGACCTGAGCGGATGTGTCTGAGCGGAGCTACGCTTCTACTTGCCTCTTTTATCCGGTTTTCACTATTTTACCCTCACTAATACCGGTGGCATCCGGGTATGAGAAGAGGCAAATCTGGCTCGGGAAGGAAAGGTGGATCTACTCCTAAGGCATCCCTGCAGCAGAAGAAGAAGGCCCCTGTAGGCCGCGTGCACATGGCATCCCAAACTGCGCCAGCAGAACCGGCGACGATGAAGGAGGATTGCTTCCAGGCCCTCATGCAGGCGATCTCCAGCTGCCAAACAACCCTGACAGCAAAAATTGACCCCCTGCAGATGGATTTTGGGCTGATGCGGAGGGACATGAATAAACTGCGTAATTGGCTGGGTGAGGCTGAGCGGCGTGTGGGTGACTCGGAGGACTCCATCTGGGATCACTGTGCTTTCTTCCACACCCTACAGGTAAAAATGAAGGCCCTCGAGTCATGTGCGGAAGACAGCGAAAACAAGAGCCCAAGGAATAACGTGAGGGTGGTGGGACTGCCAGAGGGAGCTGAGGGCCAAGACCCTACTCTGCACCCTCCTCCCTCGGGCCTCATTTTCCCAGCACTTCATCATGGAGAAGGCCCACAGAATTCCACCTGAATGAGGCCAACCGGGGGTCCCCCGCGCACCTTAATTTTCAGGCTATTAAACTTCTGGGATCGGGACCTGGCACTTCGTGAAGCACGGAAAGTGGAAGAGCTCTGGTTCGAGAATGCAAAGATCATGCTGTTCCCGGACTACTCTGTTGACACCCAGAGGCTCCGCAGACCCTTCGACCACGTCAAAGCTCAGCTTCAAACCAGAGGCCTGGAGTACAGAATGTTATTCCTGGCTCGCCTGCGGGTTGTGGATGGGGAATCCACTCGCTATTTCACCTCGCCCGATGATGCCTCTCAGTGGTTGGATACCCTGCCCCAGGCCTGGTAACTGTATATGTTTCTCCTGTTTCTCCTGTTTATGACCAGGCACTACCTCCTATGCTTCCCTTTCTCTCCCTAGGCTGTGCCTGACTGAGTAATACAAGTGAAGGCGCAGAGAACTAGCGCAACCAATCCCATAGTGTAATGTGGCATTAACATTAGTACAGTACAATAATCAGGGTCAAAGGGTAAACTGGACTGTCGGACTAGACTGTCAACTGATGTCACCTCCCCCTGCTGGGATCTTTTACATGCCTGAATTTAACTTAAAAAATGTGAGTTGCTTAAGTTAAGTTTTACATTAAAAACATGTTATACATCTGCACCTAGAGGCGCCTCTCTCCTTGTCTTTCCTGTGCCTGACTGAGACTGTCAGTCACATTGATGTTTGGTCCCTGCACCTTTGGCACAGAACACTGGCGGAACTTTCTTTTACTGCACTGCAGCACTGGTTCGGTCCTGGGACACTGGGCCAGCAATCCTGGAGCTAGCTATTAACATACCAACTTCATCTTTTGCAGCTGCTTTTGCGGCACTCGAGAATGTTATGCCCGGTCCTTGGCCCCTCTTGGCCACTCATTATTTCTCCCCTACTGCTGCAGATGCATTACTGGGGTGCTCCCTCTCATGGAAGACTGGAGAGGGTAACAGGAGACCCTTGCCCTGGGAATTTATAGTTACCACTGTTTTATACTGTGTGTGCCCCTGTGTGTGCCCACTAGGTGTTTTTTTTTATTTTCTACATATATATGTAGATCTCGATTACATTTTTATTTTATACAGGTTTATAGGCGGTTGCCTTCGAACCAAACTGAACTTGCAGGCCACCCGAGTGTTCGGTGGTCATTCGCTTTTCCATCTGCTCCCATAGGAGACTTTCCTAGTGTGTGATGGATCTAGTTTTGGGTTTAAAAACTCTGGGTTCCCCAACAGACATGTGGGGTGGGCGGGGTTGGGTTTAAATGTTAAGGTTGTTCTTTTTTGTTAGTTTTTTTTAGTTTATTGTTATTGTATGCAGTGGTTTGCCTTGGACACTTTTCCCAGCCCTTGTCATAACTGAAGGCTGGGTGTCCAATACCTCTGAAGTGGATGCTTCTGTATTTCATGGTGCTTGCCTTGCTTTGGGTCAGCCCTATCACTGCTCCCCTGGTGGTTATACTCTGATATTACCGACTCGGCTCCCATAAGATTCATCTCCTGGAATGTTCGTGGACTCAAGGATAAGATCAAGAGATCCCTAGTCATGGCCTATTTTAAGAAATATACCCCTCATATATGTATATTACAAGAGACTCACCTAGTCGGAAGTAAGGTTCTTAGCTTGAAAAAAACGTGGGTGGGACACTATCACCATGCTACATACTCTGGGTACATCTGGGGGCTAGCATATTAATTCACCTTGTCCTATACCTTGCTCAATGTTAGGGTTGACCCGGAAGGTAGGTACGTATTGTTACACGCTGTGATAGACACTATTGAGATGTTGATTCTGGGCTTATATATACAGCCACCAGCTACAGTATACCTCCTAAAGTAATTGACTCCTATCCTGTCTGGCTACCCTACTGATAACCTTATTATAGCTGGGGATTTCAATATGGCTCCGATCCCGTCCCTAGATAGGCTGTCTGCAGGCATTGCCACTGACTCTCCTCTGCATAGATGGGCATCTCTCTATCGTCTGACAGACGTCTGGTGGTAGAGACACCCAACAGATCCGCCTCTTATCATACAATGTCTAGAATTGACCTGGTGTATGTCAGTGGTGGGCTGCTTCCCCGAGTGCGTGAAGTCACTATACTCCTGAGGGGCATATCAGACCACACACCTATGCTCCTCTGCCTACTAACTCAGACACCCTCCTCGAAGAGACTGTGGCGACTATCTCGCTACTGGATCTCTAATGAAACAATAAAAATTGAGATCTCCAAGTGTATCTCTGACTTCTGGTTATCAAATGCTGGATCTACTCCCCTACACAATATGTGGAAAGCCTTCAAGGCGTATACCAGGGGGTGCTACCAATCTTCTATCTCACGAGCCCGTCATAATGCCAAAATTTCTATTGAGGAGGCCGAGGCCAAGGCACAGGGTCTGGAATCACAGTATTCACTGACCCAGAACCCGATCACCTATCTGGATATGCAAGCGGCCTACCGAGAAGTATTGCTTCTACAGGTGGCAAGGGCTAAAAAGCAGCAACTGGCACAAATGCAGCACATCTTTGAGCAGGGAGAAAAAACTGGACGTCTCCTGGCTTGGCTAGCTAAGGAGCAACAGCCATAGTCACCATTGCTCGTATACAGAATGCTGATGGGGTGACGGTGGTAGATCCGGTAGCCATCAATGCCCGTTTTGCCTCGTATTATAGCGCCCTTTACTTTTCCTAGGCGGATTATTCAGGGCAGAAATGTATTCCTTCCTTGGGCAGATCACCTTCCCTACTCTCACTGACAAGGCCCATACCCATCTGGATAGTACAATTACCTTTGAAGAGGTACAGCAGGCCCTCTGAGAATTACAGGCGGGAAAAACCCCAGGTGTGGACAGCCTCCCACCGGAATTCTATAGGCAATATGGGGAACAAAGTATAAACATAGAAGTCAGTGCTACTACCCATACACCACATAGATAGCAGAGCTCCCAGGTGCTCGATTCACAGTCGCTGGCTGAGTAGAGTAATGTAGAAAAAATGATCTGCACTCCAGTTGTTGCTCTTAAGATTTCTTCATTTTATTGAAAAGCCACAGTTCACTGTGATTCTCATGCGTTCCTTCCCCTTAGTCAGCGGTATACCGATAGGTACTGTCCAGGAGAAAATATCCCTCTACGCGGACGATACTTTGCTGTACCTTAGGAACACCTCAAACTCACTGGGGGCTGCCCTATCACTTATCAACACCTTTGATTGATACTCCGGCTTATGCATTAACTGGGGAAAATCTGTTATCTTTGCATTGCACTCCTCTGAAGCCTCGACACCAGTGGATACCCCTTTACAACGGGTTTCACAATTTAGTTATTTAGGAGTAGTAATTCATAGGGACTTATCACAGTTTATCCCTCTCAACCTGACCCTGGTGATGTCCCTCCTGACTCAGAGATGTGCTGCTTGGAAAACATGGAAAAAATTTTGTACATCTTTAGACAGACCCAGGTCCATATTCCGAATGCGTTCTTTAAAAAACTGGACAGCTTGATTATCTAATTTATTTGGAATGGTAGCATCCCTAGAATAGCCAAATCCACTCTGCAACTGCCTATCACCTTGGGAGGCCTCGCCCTACCCTGCTTTCTCAAATATTATTGGGCTGCTGTCCTTATCATACTCAGATGGTGGTTGTCGGAGGAGCCGGCCAACCCCGCATTTACATTGGAGGCAGCGTTGCTTGGGTCCTATTCTGAACTGAGGAATCTAATGCATCGTGGGCCTAGGTCTAACCCAAATATTACTTCCTCGATGTGGGCCACCCTAAGGGTTTGGGAAATTGTTTGGACCAAGGTCCAGAAGCCCAACGGCTGGTCTTCCCGCACTCCATTGTGGGGGAATCCGCGGTTGCAACATTTCCAATCTATCCCAGATCCTGTGCTGTGGGCTCGCTTTGAAATCAAAACGTTGGCAGACATGGTATCCCCTGATGGCTTATTTACGTTTGATGACTTAAAACAGCAAAGAGGGCTACCTAATCACATGTTTTTTAGGTATTTACAGCTCAGCCATGCTTTTCGGTCCCAGTTCCCTCTATCCATTGTGCTGCAGATCTCTGGTGTTGAACTGTTACTGAGTGCAGAGGATGAAACTAAACCCCTGTCTACTCTATACTCTGTCCTGGACACTTCCAAAGTTTCTCAGCTGTTCTCGGTGTGGCAGGCAGATATACCCACACTGGCCGATGATGACTGGGAAGAGGGCATTCTGCAATACCTCTCTCTGGTGATCTCCGCCAGCAACAGAGTCACTCAAATTTAGCTGCTGCATAGGGCGTATTTTTCCCCACAATGACTAGCTAGAATATACTCCAATAGAAGCTCAATCTGTCCAAAATGTGCCTCGGAGGAGGGTTCTTGCTTTCATGTTGTTTGGTCCTGTCAGCATATACAAACTTTCTGGAGGGGAGTTGCCAATGTCATTAATTCTGTAAGTAAACTAATGCCGCGTACACATGGTCGGATTTTCCGACGGGAAATGTTGGATGTGAGCTGGTTGTCGGAAAGTCCGACCATGTGTATGCTCCATCGAACATTTGCTGTCGGACTCTCTGCCAACAAATGTTTGATAGCAGGTTCTCAATTTTTCCGCCAACAAAACGTTGTTGTCGGAAAGTCTGATCGTGTGTGCACAAGTCCGTCACACAAAAGTTTACGCATGCCCGGAATCAAGCAGAAGGAGTCGCTCGGCTATTGAACTTCCTTCTTCTCGGGTCGTCATATGTCTAGTACGTCACCGCGTTCCCACGTTCGTAATTGTTGGCCAACATCTGTGTGACCGTGTATATGCAAGACAAGTTTGAGCCAACAACCTTCGAACAAAATTCCACGGTTTTGTTGTCGGAAAGTCTGATCGTGAGTACGCGGCATTAGAGTACCCTGTGACCCGATACCATTGTTGCTTGGTATAGTCGACACATTGGAAGCCCCCCAATCCAATAAATTATTTGTTTTCTATGTGGCCTTCTATGCCAAACAATACAGCAGTAGAGAACCCTGATAAATGCAGCCCTGCCATTGTACAAGCTGACCTATCTGGGATGCAATTGCCCCAAAAAAATTGATAAGGTCTGGGCGACCTGGGTTCGTGAGGAGCGGCTGCCCCTGGAGTAGGGATTGGAGCCAAAAGACCACCACCCCTGCACTAGGTTGAATACTATTCACTTAGATGACTGCACACCACAGGTTACTCACAACCGATGCTCTTGCTGTTTTCCTTGTGCCCTGCTATTGATACCCCCCCCCAATCTTCTTGCTCGATACCTATCTATACAATTCTAGGTAAATGATGCCACCTCAGAAGATGGGAATCTCTACACTCTCCTCATTTCCCATTCGCTATACATGGTGATTTAAATATCTGTATCCTTCCCTGAATAGAGTGAATGCCATTGTCAGTTGTAATAGGAAAATGTAATGTTTGCTATGTACCACTACCTTACTCCCCTTTTTAAATGGATTACCTTTTCTTTTTGTACCATCTACATTGATCTCGATGATTAACCACTGCTTAATGTTTTTTTGTTTTTATTAAAAATAAATAAACTTTATGTTAAAAAAAAAAGAAACAGGCAGAAAAATTGGGCCTTGGGTGGTGGTGGTGGTGCCACAACACTGTAACCCCTCATAGATACTCTTGTTGGATGCAGGAACAGGCCCTGCTGTGAAATATTATATCAAAAATTGTAATTGCATGCCCAGGTTTAACAGGGGAAGAAAAATTGGGCCTTGGCAGAGGTGGTTGTGCCCTGAACCAAAATATTGTTGGAAGCTAGCATCATCAAGATTGAGGAGGAATGGGATAGTCAGCATAGGCACTCTTCAAGGGATCCCACATCCACAGCAAATTCAATCAGTTACATCAGCATCAGGTGCTTGATAGCTGCTGATCCAAGACTGATTCATTTTTATGAATATGAGCCTATTAACCGAGTCTGTGGACAGGCGCACTCTTTGAAACGGTTACAAACCCTCCAATAGCACTGAATGTGCTAGATGCAGGACAGGCCAGTAGCTCAATTGCATAGTGAGCAAGTTCTGGCCATTGGTCCATCCTCAAGACCCAGTAACCCAGTGGATGCTCTGTTGGAAAGGTCTCCAAGTCTGCTCTTGCCCCTAGATATTCCTGCACCATGTAATGCAGGCGCTGGCGATGATTGCTTGAAACCATTTAGACCTTGGCACTGAGGACTGAGAAATTGTTTAAAGACATCAGTCAGCCAGTCATCTTCTCCAACCCTCTTCCTCTGACTAAACAAAGCCTCAGCAACATGTTGTCCAGCACCAGGAAATTGTAACCTCCCAGGGTCTGGAAATGTGTTGCACAAACCTTTCTGCAGGAAATTGTAACCTCCCAGGGTCTGGAAATGTGTTGCACAAACCTTTCTGCAGGAAATTGTAACCTCCCAGGGTCTGGAAATGCGTTGCACAAACCTTTCTGCTAGGCCTCCTGAAGATGTTTCATCCTCTGCTCCCTCTGCGAAGGCAGGATGAGTTGTGCAACCTTACCCTTATAACATGGATTAAGAAGGGTTGCCAGCCCGTAATGATCCCTCTCCATGATACCACAAATCCTAGGGTCCCTTCGCAGGCTTTGCAGAATCAGGGAGGCCATGTTTAAATTTGCAGAGGCATTCAATTCTGAGTCCTCTGGGTCACTAAGGATCACATGATCCGTAACTACCTCCTCCCAGACATGTATAACTCCTTGGGTTTCTTGGGACTGAAAACCATCCCTTGAAGACTGGTGCTGAGTGTTATCCTCTACATCCATGCTGACACAATCCTCCTCTTCTTCCTGTGTGCTTGGTGGGCCCGCAGAAATGATATCTGGATAAAGGGGGCCTTGAGAGGTAAGGAAGTCCTCCTCTTCCTCCCGCTGTTCTACCTCAAGTGCCCTGTCCATGATTCCACAAAGCGTGTGCTCCAACAGGAAGACTAGAGGGACAATGTCACTGATGTATGCATTGTCACTGCTCACCATCCTTGTGGCCTCCTCAAATGGTGACAGGACAGTGCATGCATCCTTGATCAGTAGCCACTGGCGTGACAAAAAGAAGCCAAGCTCCCCTGATCCTGTCCTGGTGCCATACTCACACAGGTACTTATTAATGGCCCTCTGCTGGGTGTGCAGCCCCTGCAGCATTGCCAACGTTGAATTCCACCTAGTGGGCATGTCACAAATGAGGCGGTTGGTGGGCAGGTTGCATTCCCTTTGAATGTCAGCCAGCTGAGCACTGGCATTGTATGACTGGCGAAAATGACCACAGTCTGGCCTGCCTCAGGAGATCCTGTAAGCCTGGGTACCTGCTCAAGAACCGCTGCACCACCACATTCAGGATGTTTGCCAAACATGGAACATGGGTCAAGTGTCCCTGTTGGAGAGTGGAGAGAAGGTTGGTGCCATTGTCGCATACAACCATTCCTGGCTGAAGCTGGCGTGTCATCAACCACCTCTGAGCCTGCCCCTGAAGAGCTGACAGAATCTCTGCCCCCAGTGTGGCTCCTGTCCCCTAGGCAGACCAACTCAAGCACTGCATGGCATCTTTTTGCCTGACTGCTTGCGTAGCCACTTGAATGCTTACAGAGCACCGCTGGTTCATAGGACAAATCTGCAAAAAAGGCTCCCAATTATGGCTCTCTTAGCAGAGCGCGCTGTGATTGGCCAAAGCATGCAGGTTAGGTGCATGCTTTGGCCAATCGTCATACAGCAATGCTCTGAGTTCTCACAGTGCATTATGGGGCATTCCGCGGCACTCAAATTTGTAGGGAACGCCCCATAATGTTCGCTGTTCTGCGAACAGGCGAACACCCTGTGTTCGAGTCGAAATTATGTTCGACCCGAACATCAAGCTCATTCCCAATGCTCAATTGCTACTAAGGGGCCCAAAGTGTGCCAAGAAAATATCCCCCACACCATTACACCAGTCTGAACCATTGATACAAGGCAGGATTGGTCCATGCATCTGAATGTCGCAGCTGAAATTGAGATGCAACATTTTTCCAATCTTCTTTTGTACAATTTTGGTGAGCCTGTGAAAAATGTAGCCTCAGTTTTCTTAGCCGACAGGAGTGCCACCCAGTGTGGTATTTTGCTGCTGTAGCCCATCTGCCATAAGGTTTGATGGTATATGTGCATACCTCACTCACTGTGTTCATTCAGAAAAGGAATATTTAATTTACCGCCCCCTTTCCCTGCCAGAATGGTAAAGTGGTTGGTGATACAGCCGATGCGAAAACTTTCCTTCATCAACCTGAGACAAAGATTCAGTCAGATAATTTGGGTTGTAAAGTTCTTCTTTAAGTAAAAATGAAATAAAAAGTTTTATAATGTTATTTGTGGTTGTTAATAAAGGGCTGCTATGGCCATTTAAATCCAAGAAATATGTTGTGTAAATATTTAAGGTTGGTTGGGATAAAGGATAATATAGGCAGGCTGTGGCAGCCACAATATCAGCTATACTTCAGCCGTGAAGAGGCGAATGTCTATGGATGGACAGCGCAAATCTATCATGCAACAAATTAACAAGATAAGGTATGATATATATATATTTTTTTGCACTAAGGGTTCATTCACTCTAGCTTTGCTGTCTAAAAAGCGAACTGAGCATTTGACTCCTTTAACCCAGCACTAACGTGCCACGACCACATACAATGTGGTTACAGGGTGGTTGCAGAGCAGCCCCATTCACTTGAACAGGTTGCGTTCTGCAGGCAGTACTGCAACAGGGGTTAACATTTCTGATTTGCTTCATGCCCTCAGCATGTGTGCACACCTGACCCGCTGCATCTGCAGTTAAAGAGGAAGCTGTTGGAGGTCAGTAAGACCCCATTCACACAGGGGCAACACGACTTGCAGGTCGCCTCACCGAGGCGACCTGCACACGACTGCCCGGGCGACTTGCAAAACGACTTCTGTATAGAAGTCTATGCAAGTCGCCCCAAGTCGCCCCCGAAGTCGTACAGGAACCTTTTTCTAAGTCGGAGCGACTTGCGTCGCTCCCCTTAGAACGGTTCCATAGCTCAGAACGGGAGGCGACTTGTCAGGCGACTAGGTCGCCTGACAAGTCATCCCTGTGTGAACGGGGTCTAAAGGCGTGGCTCAACTACAAGGTTTTACTGCCAAACCACTAGTGGGAACAAGCCTATAAACTACTAGACATGTGCATTCGTCCGAATTTTCGGGTATTTTCGTTATCGTTTTAACAAACAATAGCGAACGTGCAGAATCCGAAAACCAAAAGATCCAACATAAACAAATGCTTTATTTTCGTTTTCGTTGCAACAACAGTTCGATAAAGATAGGAGATTCGACATGACGCTGACAATAACAAATCTGTGGTTGAATGTGCCTAACCTTAGCTCTATTAGTCCAAGATTATTTTACATAGAGAGAAAAGATTCAACATTATAGAGACAATAGCAAAAAAGGTTGAATGTACCTAACCTAACTCTATTAGTCCAAGATTTTTCAACATAGAGAGAAAAGATTCAACATGAAGATTCGACGAAGCAGTCGCCACAAGTGGACATTTATGGTCAAATGCTCCGCCCATAGGCTATAGAAGAATTCTAATGTTGGTTGACTAGTAATAATAATTAATAAATATAATTATCACTAGTGTCATACAACATTAGAATTCTACTATAGCTTGTAGGCGGAACATTCGACCGGAAATGTACGATTGTGGCGTCATACAGTTTAGCTGCTCCGTCGAATCTTCTTAGAACATTCGACAGACACCATAAGCCTTCAATGACAGATTCGACCTTAATTATTTCGGATTTTCGGACGAGTGCATTTTTTAACCACTTCAATACCGGCGTATTGTAAAATGACGGCCGCAGATGGGATCTCCCATCCTGGGTGGCCGTCATATGACGTCCTGGGCTTCCCGGCCGTTTAGGGGGCGCGCGCGGGCGCCCGCCGCGTTGCTCGTTCCCCGGTGCGATGTCCGCCGGGCACCCGCGATTGCCCGTTAACCGAGCAGGACCGTGGATCTGTGTGTGTAAACACACAGATCCACGTCCTGTCAGTGGAGAGGAGACCGATCTGTGTTCCCAGTACAGAGGAACACTAAACGGTCTCCTCCCCTTGTGAGTCCCAACCCCCTACAGTTAAAATCACTCCCCTAGGAAACACATTTAACCCCTCGTGTCCCCCTAGTGGTTAACCCCTTCCCTGCCTGTCACATTTATACAGTAATCAATGCAATTTTATAGCATTGATCGCTGTATAAATGTGAATGGTCCCAAAAATGTCAAGAGTGTCCGATGTGTCCGCCGTAATGTCGCAGTCACGAAAAAAATCGCAGATCGCCTCCATTACTAGTAAAAAATAAATAAATAAAACTTTTTTAAAAATGCCATAAATCTATCCTGTATATTGTACACGCTATAACGTGTGCGCAAACCAATCAATATACGCTTATTGCGATTTTTTTTACCAAACATATGAATACATATCGGCCTAAACTGAGGAAAAAAATAGTTTTTTTTTAAAAAATGGGGATATTTATTATAGCAAAAAGTATAAAATATTGTGTTTTTTTCAAAATTGTCGCTCTTTTTTGGTTTATAGCGCAAAAATTAAAAACCGCAGAGGTGATCAAATACCACCAAAAGAAAGCTCTATTTGTGGGGAAAAAAGGATGTCAATTTTGTATGGGTACAGCATCGCACGACTGCGTAATTGTCGTTTAAAGTGCGACAGCGCTGAAAACTAAATATTGGTCTGGGAAGGAAGGGGGTGAAAATGCCCTGTATTGAACCGGTTAACTAAACAAAATAAATAAAAAACAATTTTGGGAGTAACTAAATAAATGTATTTTTCGGACAAAAACTAAATTCCGAAACAAAATATTTCAGTGTGTACATATAAACTACAGTATCTCACAAAAGTGAGTACACCCCTCACATTTTGAAAATATTTAATTATATCTTTTCATGCAACAACACTGAAGAAATTACACTTTGCTACAATGTAAAGTAGTGAGTGTACAGCCTGTATAGTGTAAATTTGCTGTCCCCTCAAAATAAGTCAACACACAGCCATTAATGTCTATACCGCTATCAACAAAAGTGAGTACACCCCTAACTGAAAATTTAGAGGCTGGGCCCAAAGTGTCAATATTTTGTGAGACCACCATTATTTTCCAGCACTGCCTTAACCTTCTTGGGCATGGAGTTCACCAGAGCTTCACAGGTTGCCACTGGAGTCCTCTTCCACTCTTGAGGACATGGGGAGCTGGTGGATGTTAGAGACCTTGCGCTCCTCCACCTTCTGTTTGAGGATGCCCCACAGATTCTCAATAGGGTTTAGGTCTGGAGACATGCTTGGCTAGTCCATCACCTTTACCCTCAGCTTCTTTGGCAGGGCAGTGGTCATCTTGGAGGTGTGTTTGGAGTCATTATCATGTTGGAATACTGCCCTGTGGCCCAGTCTCCGAAGGGAGGGGATCATGCTCTGCTTCATTATGTCACAGTAAATGATGGCATTCATGGTTCCCTTAATGAACTGTAGTTCCCCAGTGCCGGCAGCACTCATTTAGCCTCAGGCCATGACACTCCCACCACCATGCTTGACTGTAGACAAGACACACTTGTCTTTGTAGTCCTCACCTGGTTGCCGGGACACACGCTTGAAACCATCTGAACCAAATAAGTTTATCTTGGTCTCATCAGACCACAGGACATGGTTCTAGTAATCCATGTCCTTAGTCTGCTTGTCTTCAGCAAACTGCAGGCTTTCTTGTGCATCATCTTTAGAAGAGGCTTCCTTCTGGGAATAAAGCTGTGTATCATCCTTTCCCAGGAGTCAGTGGGCAGAGCCGAGGGCTAGCATTGCGTTCTTTTGAAACCGGAAATCACGCCATAAAACCATAACAACAGGGTGGGCGCTTCCTCCTTCACCGACTGTTGTTATGGCAACACGATAATAATCCTTTCCCTGCGCCCTGTGTAAATGGCGCTAAGAACAAAAGATTACAGCGCACACATACAAAAATGACATTTAACTCCTGCAGGCTATTTAAAACACCTGAACATCCTCAAAAAATGGGCATTTGGTTACACCATATGGCTATATGGTGCTTAAGCCCACTAATTGCGTCAAAGTACCCCATTATCAGTGGGTCCTACACTATCCATAGATTTGGGAGATCATGCTTCTCTGAACCATGGGAGAAATACACTCCTCTATATGGGAGAAATAAAGGACTCCTCCTATATCACTGGTGGACACTAATAAGAGGTTATACTGAAATGGTGGTGGTGGGGGGGTTGCTCCATCCCAAGGGATCTGGTCAGAATCCGTACAATAGACAAACAAATACTTGGGGGGCACACCCTAAAAAATACATTAAAGATGGTGCAGCCATAAGACCATACAAACTGAACAAAATATTACAGCGCACACATACAAAAATGACATTTAACTCCTGCAAGGCTATGTAAACGGCGCATGCGTGGGAACGGGAGGTGCATGCTGGGTACCCAGCATCACCATATCCAGGAAGAGAATGCCAGTGGGCCTCATATGCCCACACTAGTGATGGAAGTGCTTTGCAGAGCACAAATAAAAAGTAAGTACTATAAAAAAAAAACGGGAATTAAGCGGCGATTTCAGTAATAACATTGTTTATTAGTGCTTAAAGAGTTTAATAGAACTCCGATTTAATCCACCTGATTATTCCTAACCTCTTTAGGTGAATTAATGAAATCATATGTTATTTGCATATATGCAGGTCTTTCAGTGTTTAATAAATGAATGTTATTTCTTTATAGTGAGTTATGCCCACCAGCTGAATGCCCTTTATTGTGGAATGTGTACAAGAGTCCCTGAATTCTTTATGGTTAGCCAATAGCCACTACCGTCATCAAGAAAAGAAATATGACAAAGGGTCTATCTCCAGCACAGATGTCGGTCAGACCAGCTCTAGGCTCCAGGTGTCCAAGTGCTCCTCTTTAAACCACAAATAATTACCGGTGTTAATGTTTCACACATGTGACATAAATCAGGTTTACTCAGTTTGGAAAGTATTTCTAGGGATGTCTACTTGGGAGACAAAACAGAAAGGTCGAGCCTGTGGATGAATGAAGACTTAGTGACTTCATCCCATTATTTGCATGAGACATAAATTGTTTAAACTATACATGCCTGCTGTTCAGCATATAAAATCAGTCTATGTATGTTCTCATTATACTCATTTGTGAAATCAGAGGACTACCTTTACTCTCACAAGCCAACATGCTGCGAAGATGTCATTGAAGTGCAGTATGATGATTATATAACACTTGCTGGGAATCTATCAAAGTGTAAGCTGACGTGGAGCCTTTCTAATGGTATTAAAGCAGTATTAAACTCAAAAGTAAACATTTATTATATTACAGCTAACCAGTTCTTAGATTTGATGGCTGCATTCGTTTTCTCTTTAGGCTTTCTTTCTGCTATTTTCACCTAGTGATCTGGACAGTTATGCCCTGTACACATGGTCCGATTTTCCGACGGAAAATGTGTGATAGGTCCTTGTTGTCGGAAATTCCGACCGTGTGTAGGCTCCATCACACATTTTCCATAGGAATTTCCGACACACAAAGTTTGAGAGCAGGATATAAAATTTTCCGACAACAAAATCCATTTGTACACAAATGCGACGTACAAAGTGCCACGCATGCTCAGAATACATTAAGAGATGAAAGCTATTGGCTACTGCCCCGTTTATAGTCCCGACGTATGTGTTTTACGTCACAGAGTTCAGAACGATCGGATTTTCCCACAACTTTGTGTGACCGCGTGTATGCAAGACAAGTTTGAGCCAACATGCGTCGGAAAAATGCATGGATTTTGTTGTCGGAATGTCCGATCGTGTGTTTTTCAAAAAGAACAATCCCTCTTCTAGATGTATCAGTTTACAAGGATGGAACTGACTATTCAACAGGGGCAGGGGTGCTTACAATGATCAGCTTTAATTATTTATGTAAAACATTAATCCCCCCCAAAAAAAAGGTTTGCTGAAATTGATTATAAAGTATTAGCTGGAGTTTGGCTTCAATTTGTTAGTGTATTATAGCTGTTAGTACGTTTAACACTCCCCTCCCCCTAGACTGACAATTATGCTGTCCAAATGTGCCCCTGTGCTCCTTCATCCAGAGTGTGGGCAGTCTAATACAGGAGGTGTGTTCAAGAAAGCAGGGGTGACCCCTGGAAGTCACACATTTATGGTGTCCTGCTACAATGAAGAGTGGCAACCTCAGCTTGGACTCTGACCAGGCCATGCTTCCAATGCCTTTCACTCTACCCCCCGGAACGTAGTCATTTCTAAGCTCCAGGGGGCGGAGTGAAACACGTTGGGGTCGTGGCCTGGTCGGAGTCCAGGCTGAGGTTGCTACTCCATTCATTGCAGCAGGACACTATAAATGTGTGACTTCCAGGGGTCACCTTTCCTTTATTGAACCTTTGCAGGAGCCAGGGTGGGCAGCATGCCCTGTCAGCACTGTAGCAACAGCTGCGGATGCACTGTCTACATACTCCCTCCCTATCGAGCATGAGCGGCCCACACACTTTTCCCAGTTCACAGGAGATGTGTTACTGGCCAGATCACCAAACTGAAAACAGAGGGAAAAAAGCCTGAGAAAAAGGAAAACTGATGCAGCCATCACTTCTAGGAATTGGTAAGCTGCAATATATTAAATTTTTGGTTTTTTTGGGCCTAATGCCGCGTACACACGAGCAGACTTTTCGACCGGACTGGTCCAACGGACCGAGTCCGGTGTACAATTAGACCGTGTGTGGGCTTCATCGGACCTGCAGCAGACTTTTTCAGTCGAAAATCTGAAGGACTTTAGATTTGGAACATGTTTCAAATCTTTTCAACGGACTCGAGTCCGGTCGAAAAGTCTGCTCGTCTGTATGCTAGTCTGACGGACGAAAACCGACGCTAGGGCAGCTATTGGCTACTGGCTATCAACTTCCTTATTTTAGTCCAGTCGTACGTCATCACATACGAATCCGTCGGACTTTGGTGTGATCGTGTGTAGGCAAGTCCGTTCGTTGGGAAAGTCTGTCGGAAGTCCGCCAAAAGTCCGTCGGATAGACCGTCGGACCAGTTCGGTCGAAAAGTCCTCACGTGTGTACGCGGCATTAGGCTCAGTTCACATTGCTGCGACATATGATCTGACTTGTGAGACCCCAAGTTGGATGACATGTGAAATTCAATGTTTGCCTGTGAGAGCTGTCTTAACTGATTCTACACAAGTCTGTCCGACTTTTAAAAAAGTTTCCTGCCCTACTTTAGTCCAACTTTGATATGACTTCAATGCTACAGAGTAAAAAGTCACAACAAAGTCATATCAAAGTTGGAATTCCAAAGTTGCACTGAACGTTGCGTGACTTTGGAGTCGGGCTAGTGTGAACCGAGCCTAATATCGCATGGTGGGGGGGTGTCACTGGAAGCATCTGCAGATATGATGAGGTCAATAAAAAAGGACATCAACAAGAGGGTTCAGAGTCCTTCAGTACTGGGACAGATTTTGCAGTGCCCGGGTCATGGATATGGAGCTGTGCCCCTCCTCTACTAATGCATGCCATAGAATTGGTGTACTGACTTGCACCCATTCTCTGCTCCCTTGCTCCTGCTGCCCATGCTTGGCATTGAGGGTGCATTGCATATGTACATCTGATCGCTTGCTTTCTAGCTGCTAGAAGTAGATGCACACGCACAGTGTTTTGGGTTTTTTGTGTGTCATAAGTGGGCATCTAATGCCGCGTACACACGGTCGTACTTTTCGTCTACAAAAGTCCAACAGACGCTGATGGACTAAAGCTGGCTGGTAATCCGATCGTGTGTGGGCTTCTCCGGACTTTCAACCGACTTTTTTAGCCTCAAATACGACGTACTTTAGATTTGAAACATGCTTCAAAACTTTTACTTCGTACCTACGACGGACCCCGAAATCCGCTCGTCTGTGTGCTAGTCCGACGGACAAAAAGCCACGCTAGGGCACCTATTGGCTACTGGCTATGAACTTCCTTATTTTAGTCCGGTGTACGTCATCACGTACGAATCCGACCGACTTTTGTGTGGTCGTGTGTAGGCAAGTCCGGTCGTTAGAAAGTAGGCCGCAAGTCCGCGGCAAGTCCACCGAAAGTCTGCCGGAAGTCTGTCCGACAGGCTGTCCGACTTTTGTAGACGAAAAGTAGGACCGTGTGTACGCGGCATTAGAGTACAGTGTGAAAATAGTGGCTGTCAGAGCGGACATGAAACCTCAGCCTGTTGGTTGAAAGCCACTGATCTGTAATGTGCATGAGGTGGGGGGCACTCCCCTACTGCTGTGCCAGGGCTGCTGTCCCTCCTGCTCACCCCTTGTCCCAGCCCTGGAGACCGGCATGTAGGGCAGTTTCAGCAGAGTGGCTGTCACAGTTATAAATGGTGGAGCAGAAAATCAAGGGATTAAAGAGAATATTACTTTTTTTAAAATAAAAAAAGCATTTTAGGTGCATGTATGCAAAGTAATGTGCAGGATGTACACTTGCAATACATATATTTATTACCTCTGACAAAAATCACAGTACTTCACCAGACAGTGTCATCATCTGCTATTCTTTCCAGAACAATTGTACCATGTTTGATTAGGCATCATCCAAGACATCATCTGCTTCCTGGACTGAGATGCTGGCTTTTAGAGATGACACACTCATATAAATTCTGTTGCCTGTGCAGTTCTTGGCTGTGGGTCTAAAGAACAAAAGCAGGCAATGTTTTCAAAGAACCTGGGCTTCCATAATACCACAGCAATTCCACAGGCCGATCGCCTCCATGCCATGCCATATTGATGCAGTAATCCATAGACATGTGCACACTGAAATATTTCGTTTCGGAATTTCGTTTTCGTCCGAAAAATACATTTATTTAGTTACTCCCGAAATTTGTTTTTATTTATTTCGTTTTTCGTTAAAAATTGCATTCGTCCGAAAATCCAAATTAAGGTCGAATCTGTCATTGAAGGCTTATGGTGTCTGTCGAATGTTCAAAGAAGATTCGACGGAGCAGCTAAACTGTACGACGCCGTACAGTTTACCTGCTCCATCGAATCCTCTTAGAACTTTCAACAGACACCATAAGCCAAAGTACGTGTGTACTTAGTTCTAGCTATTTTACTGCTCCTCCTCTTTGGTTACAATCAGCCAATAACATTCATCATCATCATTATTTTTATTTATCTTTTCTCCCCTACGTCGAATCTGTTCTCCCCTACGTCGAATCTTTTCTCCCCTACGTCGAATCTTTTCTCCCTATGTAGAATAATCTTGGACTAATAGAGTTAAGGTTAGGCACATTTGACCACAGGTTTGATGGACACAGATTGTTATTGTCATCATCATGTCGAATCTCCTATCTATATCGAACTGTTGTAGCAACGAAAACGAAAATAAAGCATTTGTTTATGTCGGATATTTCGTTTTCGGATTCTGCACTTTCGTTATCGTTTGTTAAAACGATAACGAAAATACCTGAAATTCGGACGAAAATGCATTCGGACGAAAACGAATGCACAAGTCTAGTAATCCATGCAAAAGGTGACCTGACCAATTATTGAGTGCATACTATACTTTACATGGACATACTTTTCAGTAAGCCAAAATTTCTGTATTAAAAAATCCCTTTTTTTATTGGTCTTATGTAATATTCTAATTTTCTGAGATACTGAATTTTGGGTTTTACACTGTAAGCTATAATCATCAAAATTAAAACAAAGAAATGCTTGAAATATATCACTCTGCGTGTAACGCATCACTTTTTGAATTGAATTACTGAAATAAATAAACTTTTTGATGATATTCTAATTTTATGAGATGCACCTGTAGATAGATGAAATAGAATACGTTTTAATGTCAAATGTGGGTGAATTAAGCAGCCAATCAGACATAAATTTTTATTATCCCGCTACCATTGCTTAATGTAGGACTGAGTCTAATTCACAGGGACTTAGAGGTAAGAACTTCTGCCTTGCAGCACTGGGGTCCTTGGTTCAAATCCTGTTCAGGAGACTCTCTGCATGGAGTCACCCAAAGCTTGCATGGGCTTTCTCTAGTTTCCCACACTCCAAAGACATGATAAGGTAATATACGCCTGTCTAATTTGGGCCTAGTATACAGTATATGTATGCATGCATTAGATTGTAAGCTCCTTGAGGGCAGGGACTGATGTGAATGTACAATATGTAAAGTAATACAAATATAAAATATGTGGCGCTACTCTATCAGTTAGTAACAATCAGACAATTAAAAACCTAAACCGTAATCATCTAAGATAAAGGATGAAGTAGACAAAGTTGACTCCAAAACATACATTCATGGCAAGAAAAAAATATAATAAACTAAGGACTATTAGCACCACAAAGGAGTCCATCAAAGAAGACAATAGTCCTAAAATGTGAAAATAAATAGGTGAATAACAACCATTAAAGTGCTCAGTCGAAGTAAAATAAATGTATACTGTATCAGCCACCCCACCTAAAGGGAAGTGACAATATATAGTGAACCTGTAAATAAGAAGTGATGACTTCCCAAACTAGCTGAACACCAAACAAATCCCTAGTGATAGGCAAAACGCCAAATGCATCTTAAAGTGAGTAGCAGCTGAAAAATCAAATAATCCCTAGTGCTGATATCAAATAAATCTTAGAAGTGAATCACATAAAAATGTACAGCAAATTATCATAAAGTGCAAAAAAAGAACTGAGGCATGCAGAAATTCCGTATACATATGAATCCACAGTATCAAATTTAAATACAAGCAGTGATGATGGTGCAGTCATGACATTAAAAACATTCTAATGTACTATACGTGAATAATTATAATAAATAATCAAAATAAGGATAGACAATCTCACAACAGAGATGCCGTCCCAAACAGTGACAATAGTGCAATATAGTGCATAAAAAAGTGCAACTGTGATGAGTGATGTCCACAAGGAACAGTCTTAGAATAAAGTGCAGAGTGTGCAGTGACTGGTGCTCTTCTTCTATACACGTTCTGGTGCATACACCAATAGGGATGAGCTTCGAGTTCGAGTCGAACTCATGTTCTACTCGAACATTGGCTGTTCGCAAGTTCGCCGAACAGCGAACAATTTGGGGTGTTCGCGGCAAATTCGAATGCCGCGGAACACCCTTTAAAAGTCTATGGGAGAAATCAAAAGTGCTAATTTTAAAGGCTTATATGCAAGTTATTGTCATAAAAAGTGTTTGGGGACCTGGGTCCTGCCCCAGGGGACATGGAATAATGCAAAAAAAAGTTTTAAAAACGGACGTTTTTTCAGGAGCAGTGATTTTATTAATGCTTAAAGTCAAACAATAAAAGTGTAATATCCCTTTAAATTTCGTACCTGGGGGGTGTCTATAGTATGCCTGTAAAGGGGCGCATGTTTCCTGTGTTTAGAACAGTCTGACAGCAAAATGACATTTGGAAGGAAAAAAACTCATTTAAAACTACCCGCGGCTATTGCATTGCCGACAATACACATAGAAGTTCATTGATAAAAACGGCATGGGAATTCCCCACAGGGGAACCCCGAACCAAAATAAAAAAAAAAAATGATGTGGGGGTCCCCCTAAATTCCATACAAGGCCCTTCAGGTCTGGTATGGATATTAAGGGGAACCCCAGCCAAAATTTTAAAAAAAAATTGATGTGGGGTTCCCCCTAAATTCCATACCAGACCCTTCAGGTCTGGTATGGATTTTAAGGGGAACCCCGCGCCAAAAAAAAAAAAAAAAAACGGCGTGGGGTCCCCCTAAAAATCCATACCAGACCCTTATCCGAGCACGCAACCTGGCAGGCCGCAGGAAAAGAGGGGGGACGAGAGTGCGCCCCCCCTCCTGAACCGTACCAGGCCACATGCCCTCAACATTGGGAGGGTGCTTTGGGGTAGCCCCCCAAAACACCTTGTCCCCATGTTGATGAGGACAAGGGCCTCATCCTCACAACCGTGGCCGGTGGTTGTGGGGGTCTGCGGACGGGGGGCTTATCGGAATCTGGAAGCCCCCTTTAACAAGGGGACCCCCAGATCCCGGACCCCCCCCTGTGTGAAATGGTAAGGGGGTACTTACCCCTACCATTTCACTAAAAAACTGTCAAAAATGTTAAAAATGACAAGAGACAGTTTTTGACAATTCCTTTATTTAAATGCTTCTTCTTTCTTCCTTCATCTTCTTCTTCTTCTGGTTCTTCTGGCTCTTCTGGTTCTTCCTCCGGCGTTCTCGTCCAGCATCTTCTCCGCGGCGTCTTCTATCTTCTTCTCCTCGGGCCGCTCCGCACCCATGGCATGAGGGGAGGCTCCCGCTCTTCTCTTCATCTTCTTCTCTTCTTCATCTTCTTCTTCATCTTCTTCTTCATCTCTTCTTCCTTCTTCTCTTCTTCATGTCTTCTGCGGGCCGCTCCGCAGCCATGCTGGCATGGAGGGAGGCTCCCGCTGTGTGACGGCGTCTCTTCGTCTGACGGTTCTTAAATAACGGGGGGCGGGGCCACCCGGTGACCCCGCCCCCCTCTGACGCACGGTGACATGACGGGACTTCCCTGTGACGTCACGGGGAATGCCACAGGGAAGTCCCGTCATGTCACCGTGCGTCAGAGGGGGGCGGGGTCACCGGGTGGCCCCGCCCCCCGTTATTTAAGAACCGTCAGACGAAGAGACGCCATCACACAGCGGGAGCCTCCCTCCATGCCAGCATGGCTGCGGAGCGGCCCGCAGAAGACATGAAGAAGAGAAGAAGGAAGAAGAGATGAAGAAGAAGATGAAGAAGAAGATGAAGAAGAGAAGAAGATGAAGAGAAGAGCGGGAGCCTCCCCTCATGCCATGGGTGCGGAGCGGCCCGAGCAGAAGAAGATAGAAGACGCCGCGGAGAAGATGCTGGACGAGAACGCCGGAGGAAGAACCAGAAGAGCCAGAAGAACCAGAAGAAGAAGAAGATGAAGGAAGAAAGAAGAAGCATTTAAATAAAGGAATTGTCAAAAACTGTCTCTTGTCATTTTTAACATTTTTGACAGTTTTTTAGTGAAATGGTAGGGGTAAGTACCCCCTTACCATTTCACACAGGGGGGGGGGGCGGGATCTGGGGGTCCCCTTGTTAAAGGGGGCTTCCAGATTCCGATAAGCCCCCCGCCCGCAGAATCCCACAACCACCGGCCACGGTTGTGAGGATGAGGCCCTTGTCCTCATCAACATGGGGACAAGGTGTTTTGGGGGGCTACCCCAAAGCACCCTCCCAATGTTGAGGGCATGTGGCCTGGTACGGTTCAGGAGGGGGGGGGGCGCACTCTCGTCCCCCCCTCTTTTCCTGCGGCCTGCCAGGTTGCGTGCTCGGATAAGGGTCTGGTATGGATTTTTAGGGGGACCCCACGCCGTTTTTTTGGTTTTTTTTGGCGCGGGGTTCCCCTTAAAATCCATATCAGACCTGAAGGGTCTGGTATGGAATTTAGGGGGAACCCCACGTCAATTTTTTTTTTAAATTTTGGCTGGGGTTCCCCTTAATATCCATACCAGACCTGAAGGGCCTTGTATGGAATTTAGGGGGACCCCCACATCATTTTTTTATTTTTTTATTTTGGTTCGGGGTTCCCCTGTGGGGAATTCCCATGCCGTTTTTATCAATGAACTTCTATGTGTATTGTCGGCAATGCAATAGCCGCGGTAGTTTTAAATGTGTTTTTTCCTTCAAAATGTCATTTTGCTGTCAGACTGTTCTAAACATGGGAAACATGCGCCTCTTTACAGGCATACTATAGACACCCCCCAGGTATGAAATTTAAAGGGATATTACACTTTTATTGTTTGACTTTAAGCATTATTAAAATCACTGCTCCTGAAAAAACGGCCGTTTTTAAAACTTTTTTTTGCATTGATTCATGTCCCCTGGGGCAGGACCCAGGTCCCCAAACACTTTTATTGACAATAACTTGCATATTAGCCTTTAAAATTAGCACTTTTGATTATTCATGTTCGTGTCCCATAGACTTTAACGGTGTTCGCGTGTTCGAACGAATTTTTTTCCTGTTCGCATGTTCTGGTGCGAACCGAACAGGGGGGTGTTCGGCTCATCCCTATACACCAAGTGTTTCCCCCAGCCTCTCACCTCCAGCAGCGGCCCCCAGTGGGCCAAGTAGAGTGGATAGATATTCTAGGAGAGGATGTGTTTCCTGGAGCGATGTTAGTGGATCTCTCTCTCTGAATCTCCTCCCGCCGCTCCCAGTAATCCCAGCAGTTGTTTAGGAACAAAGGAGAGGTCTCATGGTGTAGTAATTATGAACAAGTTTTATTAACAAAACGTAGTAACTTACATATAAAATCACAGCGATCAATGGATGTGTTGAGCTTCCGGGTTCGAGAAGCGTCGGCACCTGACTCCTCCTACCCTGACGCGTTGCGTCACACCACGTGACTTTATCAAAGGGATGACAAAGGGATATGTAAAGTGCTGTGTAAACTGCTATATAAATACTTGTAATAAATAAAATAATTTAGTGCCTGGAGGACTTTTTAAAATCCATTGATAAGTATGGCCTTTTGCAGGACATACAGAGAGCACAGATCCAAACCTGTGTCCATCAATCATACTGTCTACCTCTTCTCTTATTTAACCTCCCTGGCGGTTTTCCCGAGTGTGGCTCGGGGTTAAATTTCAGCACCATTAGCGGTAACCCTGAGCCACACTCGGGATTGCATCTCAGGATCCTGGTGCAGGTTACTTACCTTGTCCCCAGGATCCTGCGATGTCCCCCCCCCGCGGGATGTGTCCTCCGCCCGATGTCTCTGTGTGCCAGCCTCTGTTCCCTGCAAGGGTTGTGACGCTTAGGGGCAAATTGAAAAAGTACAAAATTCATAACACATACAGTACACTGTAATCTTACAGATTACATTACTGTATGAAATCATTTCACCTTTTCACCATTTCATTTGACCTCCTGCTCTCTAGCTCCCTTGTTACCTCCTCTCATGCTCATCTTCAGGACTTCTCCAGAGCCTCTCCCATCCTCTGGAACTCCCTGCCCCGGTATATCCGATCAGCCTCTAACCTGTCACCTGTCCACCATTAGGAGATCCCTGAAAACTCACTTATTCAGGGAAGCCTATCCCATACCCACCTAACAACCCCATCATTCCCTGTATCTATTACCTTTTGTACCACAACCCCCTACCTTTAGAATGTAAGCTCTAGGAGCAGGGCCCTCCTGCCCCTTCTGTATTGAACTGTACTGTAATTGTGCTGTCCCCCCTCTACATTGTAAAGTGCTGCGTAAACTGTTGGCGCTATATAAATCGTTAAAAATAATAATTTCACCTCCCTTTTGCCCCTAATGCTTTGTCCACTGCCCTGCATGCAGTTTTATATTATATATACTGTTCTTTCTGCCTGGAAACTGGAGATTGTCCATGGCAACCAAAAAGTGTCCCTTTATGTTAAAAGTGGTTTGAGACCAGCTAGAAAACAGCGATAGTAAATTAGAACACTTACAGAATTGAGCGATAGTGAATCGTGGGGAAATTAATTTTATAATTATTATATTATTATTTATAGTTATTTATTATATTATAATTTATGATTTAGTGTTTTAAACTTTATCATACCCAGGATGTCTACTAGACTCTTGTTTGGAAAGATTTAAGTGTGTTATTACTAAGAATTACAGGCCTAAAATATAAAACGCCAAATTTCTATGCAAAACAATTGTACCGCTTTGAGATGCAAAAATCTGACATATTTATACCGCCAGGGTGGTTAAACAGCCAGAGCAAGCAGTCTACTGTTAGGCTATTATAACATTTCTGCTGTGTAAAAGGTATTCAGAACCTTATGTGACAAAGAATTTGGGGTTATCACTAGAAAATGCTAAACTTACTATTTACTTCATGCCATGTTTAAATACCACAGTTTCGGGTTTATGAGACTCTGACCAACTGGTATACACCTGAAATTGCAGTGGAATGTGTTCACTGGCTGCTGAAATGAGAGAAGGGCAAAGAGAGCATAGTATGGCCTCAAAGGAAGTTTAGCATTTACACATGGCTAAATTGATGTTCTACACCTGCCTGGGGGTCTTGGAGCATGCACACTGGCATTTGGGCTGTGCTTGCATTGCAATTTGTTTGCATTCTGATTGCTTTGTGTTTGTGTGTGGATATGGTTACCATGTCACTTTAGATATGGTGGGGTTGACTTACTAAAGGAACATAGCATAATCACTTTGTAAAATAATAAGCTTAGTGAATAAGGGGAAGCTGTGTCCACGTCAATTATCAAAAGTCCTTTTTAACATTTCCCTTTCACCGTCACAATATTTAGAAGAACTAGGATAAGTGAACAGACTGTTTCCTATAACAAAGTAACCCCAATATTTTTTTGTGAGCACAGGTATAATGCATTCTGCTTAAAACATTCCCTTCTGTACATTGCAAAGATTTTAACAGACTGTGTTGCAATTTCTTGACTGTTTCTGAATGGGAGAGACTTTTTCATTATTAATCAGCTGATGTATTTGCAGTGTTGTAATGAGGAAAGTTGCAGTGTCAGCATCCCTTTAGCAATGATTAATCCTCTGGGATTAACTCACATTTATACATACTAGGGTCAATTTAGACAGGAACCAATTAACCTCCCAGCTTGTCTTTGGGGTGTGTGAGGAAACCCATGCAGGCACAGGGAGAACATGCAAATTTCAGGCAAATCGTGTTGTGGTTGGGGTTCGAAGCTGTGACCCTAGTGCTGCTAGGTGCAACCATTTAACCACTGTGCTTGTACACCAACTGTGTACAGAATGCCTCCAGGTTGCCATATTACAAGTTTACAGAAAATTAGAGCAGCTCCAGATTGAAAAGGAAAGGTCATTTTTTAATAAATTTCAAGTGCAATATGGCTTGTGTAGCAATTGTATACATTATATTATTTTTATTTTATTTGGTATTTTTTCCCACAAAAATGGAGTTAGCCTTCAATTGCAACAGTATGCTTTGCGCCTGCATTAAAGTGGTTGTAAACCTCAGTCATGGAATCTGAGCAAAGCACATTTACCTGTAGTGTTTAATTATCTCTCTCCAAAGCTCTAATGCCGCGTACAGACGATCGGAATTTCGGCCGGCAAAAGACCGAGGAGAGTTTTTCGTCGGAAAATGCGTCCGTGTGTATGCTCATTCGGAATTTTGCTGGCCGAATTCCAGCCAACAAAAGATTGAGAGCATATTCTCAATTTTTCGGTCGGGAAAAGTTCCTATCCGAAAATGCGATCGCCTGTGGCAATTCCGACATGCAAAATTCCTACGCATGCTTGGAAACAATTCGACGCATGCTCAGAAGCATTGAACTTCATTTTCTCGGCTCATCGTAGAGTTGTCCGTCACCGCATTCTTGACGGCTGTAAGTTCAGTAAACTTTTGCGTGACCGTGTGTATGCAAGGCAAACTTGAGCGGAATCCCATCAGAAAAGCCGTCATATCTTTTTCTGACGAGAAGTCCAAACGTGTGTACGCGGCATAAGTGTCATTTCTCTCTGGTGCTTCGTTCCTCTGTTATCAGCATGAGTCACTTGTGAGAAGTTATACTCCATCTTCCCATTCATTGTACATGTTCCTGGAGAAAGCTCTAGAGTTTTGGGTGCTGTAGCAATCACCAGTTGGAGACTGGATTAGAGAACCACAATGAAGATATTTGCCAGCAAACCACAGATCATCAAGTTGAGACCAAACGGTTTTTATTAATGCATGATCACATCACAATAAAGACAGTGTAACATTTTGGAGTCATGCAGGACCCCTTCCTCAGGCATGTGATGACGAAGGGGTCCTGCGTGACTCCATAATGTTACACTGTCTTTACTGTGATGTGATCATGCTTCAATAAAAACCGTCTGAAATCAACTTGATGATCCATGATGTGCTGGCAAATATCTTCATTGTGACTTCTGAGAAGATTTCTTGACACGTGAGATACCGTATTTATCGGCGTATAACACGCACTTTTTTCCCCTTAAAATCGGGGGAAATCGCAGGTGCGTGTTATACGCCCATCCCCTGCGATCCAGAGCTGTCACATCTTCAAAATCGCCGACCGCGATTTGAAAATGGCGCTGAAATACACAGAGCCGGTCCTCGGCTCTTCTCAGCGGCTCTCGTTCACTTTCGGCTCCACTCGTAGTCCCGACCTACTCGGCTAGGTTCGGATAGCTCCGCTCGGGACTACGAGTGGAGCCGAAAGTGAACGAGAGCCGCCGGGAAGAGCCGAGGACCGGCTCTGTGTATTTCGGCGCCGGCGGCGCCATTTTTAAATTGCGGTCGGCGATTTTGGCGATTTCGGCGATTTTGAAGCCCAGGATGGCAGGGATAGAGGATCGAAGGCTGCACTGGGGCAAGGCTTCACTAGGGAAGGCTGCACTGACAAGGCTGCACTGGGGAAGGCTGCACTGACAAGGCTGCACTGGGGAAGGCTGCACTGGGGAAGGCTGCACTGACAAGGCTGCACTGGGGAAGGCTGCACTGACATGGCTGCACTGGGGCAAGGCTGCACTGAGAAGGCAGCAATGATGGGCATTTAAATGTAAGTTTTTTTCCCTTCAACTTCCCTCCTAAAAGTTTTTTTTTTCCTTAAAATTCCCTCCTAAATTGGGGTGCGTGTTATACGCCGGTGCGTGTTATACGCCGATAAATACGGTAAATTTGTATCAGCGAGGGAGCTCAGCACACAGTTTGTCTATTCACAACCCAGTTCTTCTGCTGTGTGGAGGGGGGGGGGGTTGGGGGGTGTTCCTTTCCTCCAATTAGCTCTCACACACAGGGACTGCAGCCTCCCAGCCCCCTCCTCTGTGCCCCTGACAGATGAAGTATGATTCTAATGCCGCGTACACACGACCGGACTTTATGGCAGACTTTGTCCGGCGGACTTTTCGACTGACTTTTTGATGGACTTTCCAAATGAACGGACTTGCCTACACACGATCAACCAAAGTCCGATGGATTCGTACGTGATGACATACGACCGGACTAAAACAAGGAAGTTCATAGCCAGTAGCCAATAGCTGCCCTAGCGTCGGTTTTTGTCCGTCGGACTAGCATACAGACGAGCGGACTTTTGGACTCGAGTCCGTCGGACAGATTTGAAACATGTCCGTCAAACTTTTGAGAAAACAAAGTCCGCTGGAGCCCACACACGATCGAATTGTCCGACGGACTCCGGTACGCCGGACCAAGTGTGCCGGAAAGTACGATCGTGTGTACGCGGCTTTTTGCCTTTTTAAAGGGATGTAAGGAAGAGAGGGCTGCAGATAAACAAGTAAAACATATGTAGGAGGATTTGTTTCATCTCTGTGTATCATCTGAGGCTGTTCACTTCACTAGGTATATGAAAGGATTTACAATCACTTCAATTACAGAGCAGTTCAATGGGTGTTTAGTCTTTGTGCATGAGATATCGACATTATCGTGAAGGCGTTAGCATTCTGGGCATTCGTCTCTGTGCACATACTGCTCTCCTCCTCTCATAGAGTTGCCAGCAGAGATGATAGACAGTACACCTATGTTTTCTGCACGCCTGCTTCTAAATGCCCAGTATCCATGAGGCCGTTCTAATTTATCTAGTTAAAACACGTTAAACACAACACAAATGTGATGCAAAATTGATAGAAACACAATTCAAGTACACATTACGTAGCAATCAATTCACTGAGACACTACGATCACTTTTGAAAGGGCTAATGCCCCGTACACACGATCGGACATTCCGACAACAAAACCCACGGATTTTTTCTGACGGATGTTGGCTCAAACTTGTATTGCATACACACGGTCACACCAATTTCGAAGTTCTGATTGCCAAGAACGCGGTGACGTACAACACGTACGACAAGCCGAGAAAAATGAAGTTCAATAGCTAGGGCGGATCTTCTGCTTGATTCCGAGCATGCGTGGAATTTTGTGCGTCGGAATTGTGTACATGCGATCGGAATTTACGACAACAGATTTTGTTGTCAGAAAATTTGAGATCCAGATCTCAAATTTTGTGTGAATGAAATTCCAATGGAAAATGTCCGATGGAGCCTACACACGGTCGGAATTTCCGACAACAAGCTCTCATTGAACATTTTCCGTCAGAAAATCTGACTGTGTGTACAGGGCATAAGAATGATTTCGTCACTTCCAGTTTTGGTTGTCTGTTTACTAGCCATTGCCGGTGTTCTGTCAAAAGAGCCAGCTCGTCACAATCTCAAACCATGTCACTTCCATTGACTCTCCAGCAGCTGTAATTGGAGATTTTGACAAATTGGCTGTTTTCACAGAACACCTGCAGCATATACACTACAGTACAGTACGGTGACAGAACACCGGGTAAGTAGGAAAAAAAGTTGTCACCCCCTTGAAGGCGGCCATGTTGTTGGCTATTAGCACGGGTGGAGTAACAATGTATACTCATTATTATGAAGTTCATGTGCATGTAAAGGCAGGCGTCCTAATACTTTTGGTAATATAGTGTAATTGGCATGTAATTCACATCATGTTGAATATGGCGATAAAACCGTTAATGAATTGAAATCATCCTTTCTATAAAAACAGCAAATAAAGGGAAAAAAATTTGCATATTATTTAGTGAATTTACACTTAGACCCCTTTCCCACTGAGGCTTTTTTCAAGCGCCACAGCGCTAAAAATAGCACCTGTAAAGCGCCTGAAAAAAGCTTTAGCTGCAAACCCAGTGTGAAAGCCCGAGTGCTTTCACACTGGGGCGCTGCGCTGGCTCACAAAAAGTCCTGCCAGCAGCTTCTTTGCAGCGGTGTAGGAGCGGTGAATACACCACTCCTCCCCATTGAAAACAATGGGGGAGCGCTGCTATGCCACCGGCAAAGCGCCGCTGCAGCTGCGTTTTGCAGGTGAATTTACCCCCTTTTCGGCTGCTAGCAGGGGGTTATAACGGCCCCGCTAGCTGCCGAATAGCACCGCTAAAACGATGGTAAAGCGGCGCTAAAAACTTTACTGCTGACGCCCGGGGTGGCTCAGTGTGAAAGGGGTCTTAAGGATGGCATTACTCAAGGGAATTTCTGCTCTGCAGAAGCACCGTTGTAGAATGTTCAACTTGTTGTCATGGAAAAACCTATTTAAAAAAAATTGACATACCTCTCAGGCACTTTTTCAGAAACATTTTAAATGCTCATGTTACAAGTAATGCCGCGTACACACGGTCGGACTTTTCACCTGCAAAAGTCCGACGGACGCCGCCGGACCAAGTCCGGCGGAAAATCCGACCGTGTGTGGTCTCCATCGGACTTCCGACGGACCGTTTCGGGCGGAAATCCGACGTACTTTAGATTTGAAGCCTGCTTCAAATCTTTACGTCGTACCTCCGCCGGACTCAGTTCCTGACGGAAAGCCCGTTCGTCTGTATGCTGGTCCGAAGGACCAGATACGACGGAGGAGCAGGTTACTGCATCTCGCGCTCGCTGCAATAGGAAAAACAAATTTTCCCATTGCGGCGAGCGCGGGGGGCATCCCAGGCCCTTAGGTCTGGTATGGAACTTTAAGGAGAACCACCCTACGCCGAAAAACCGGCGTGGGGGTCCCCCCAAAATCCATACCAGACCCCGATCCGAGCACGCAGCCCGGCCGGTCAGGAAAGGGGGTGGGGACGAGCGAGCGCCCCCCCCCCTCCTGAACCGTACCAGGCCGCATGCCCTCAACATGGGGGGGTGCTTTGGGGGAGGGGGCGCCTTACGGTGCCCCCCCACCACAAAGCACCTTGTCCCCATGTTGATGAGGACAAGGGCCTCTTCCCGACAACCCTGGCCGTTGGTTGTCGGGGTCTGCGGGCGGGGGGCTTATCGGAATCCGGGAGCCCCCTATAATAAGAGGGCCCCCAGATCCCGGCCCCCCCACCCTATGTGAATGAATATGGGGTACATGGTACCCCTACTCATTCACCTAGGTAAAAAGTGTTAATAAAAAAAGTAGGAACCCCCTACGCCGGTTTTTCGGCGTAGGGGGTTCCCCTTAAAGTTCCATACCAGACCTAAGGGCCTGCGACGGGGCTCGCAAGGTTTCAATCTCGCCAAAAAAAACGGCGAGATTGAATTCCTTTTCTAGTCCCGTCGTACCCGAGTCACGTTCAAAATGAACGGACTTGTCCGTGTGTGGGAAAGTCCGTTCATTCTGAAAGTCCGGCGGAAGTCCGTCGGGAAGACCGGATTCCGGAAAGTCCGGCCGTGTGTAGGCAAGTCCGGCCGTTCAGAAAGTCCGGCGGTAGTCCGCCGGAAGTCTGGCGGCAAGTACGTCGGACCTAGCTTTCTAGAAAGTCCGACCGTGTGTACGCGGCATAAGAGTTTGCTTTTCAGCTGGTTATAAAAGTTGCTTGCAGCTCTGTAACAGCTGTCAACAGAGAAATTCTGCTTGTATGACACGCTTAAGGCAAAACCCAATTTTAAATGTAATTCTTAATCTTTTTCAACAAGACAACATTTATGAGAAAAAGAAAAATATTCACTGTTGCTTTGTGCAATGTTTGGGCGGAGGTGTCTGTACAGTTCGTACTACTGTGCAGGAACCAGCAGGGGAAAACCGGGACCTTATATTATTACAGCTGTTAATTCAATAACGATGTCTGTATGGTGAAGCCAAATAGTACTCATATATCTTGGTATTATCACTACAGTGAAGAAGGCTATATCCACAGGGAATGGGTAAATCTAGGTAGAGGGGAAGATTTCAAGACACTAGGGGGTTGATTTACCAAAGGCAAATAGACTGTGCACTTTGCAAAGTGCAGTTGCTTCAGAGCTTAGTAAATGAAGTAAGGTTTCACTTTGCAAAGAGTACCCAGTCACATGCAAGGAAAATAAAAAAACTGCATTTTTGCCTGCACATGATTGGATGATTGAATGGAGCAGAGATTCCGCTAACACCCACCTTACCACCTATCCCCTGGACCCTATTCCCTCTCAAATACTATGGTCACCTTCTGACTCTATCCTACACTATCTAACCCACATCTTCAATCTCTCCCTCTCTTCTGGCATCTTCCCCAATGCTCTAAAACAGTGGTCATTAACCCTGTCCTCAGGGCCCACTAACAGGCCAGGTTTTATGTATTACCTTGGGGAGATGCAGACTAGAATACTGCAATCACTGAGCAGCAAATGATATCACCTGTGATGTATTTCAGTTATCTTGCAAACCTGGCCTGTTAGTGGGCCCTGAGGACGGGGTTGATGACCATTGCTCTAAAACATGCACTGCTCACCCCCTTACTTAACCACTTCACTACCCGCCTATAGTCATATGACGTCCTGGGATGGGATCTCCCATCCTGGGTGGACGTCATATGACGTCCTGGGATTCCCGGCCGTCTAGGGGGCGCGCGCCCGCCGCGTTGCTCGGGACCCGGTGCGTGTGCCCGGCGGCCGCGATGTCCGCCGGGCACCCGCGATTGCCCGTTAACCGGGCTGGGCCGTGGAAAGAAAGCTCTATTTGTGGGGAAAAAAGGACGTCAATTTTTTTTGGGTACAACGTCGCACGACCGCGCAATTGACGTTTAAAGTGCGACAGCGCTGAAAACTAAAAATTGGCCTGGGAAGGAAGGGGGTGAAATTGCCCTGTATTGAACCGGTTAAAAAGCCATCCTTGGACCCCACCGATCTTCTACGCCCTATCTCCTTGTTCCCCTTTTCCTCTAAACTCCTTGAACATTGGTTGTACCAACTGAGTGACCACCTCATTAAGAATAACCTTCTTAATCCTCTTTAGTCTGGATTTCGCCCTCAACAATGCACAGAAACTGCTCTTCTAAAACTCACAAATGACTTACTAATAGCAAAAACCAATGGACGCTATTCTGTACTCCTACTTCTGGACCTTTTGGCTGCCTTTGATATGTTTGACCACCTCCTCAAAAAAAAAAAAATTTACTACCTCGGTCTCCATGACTGTGCTCTTCTCTGGCTCTTATCCTACCTATCCCACCGCACCCTCAGTGTCACTTACAATTCTGCTTCCTCCTCTCCTATTCCTTTCTCCGTCAGGGTCCCCCAAGTTTCTGTTCTTGGACCTTTCCTATCTTCAATCTACACCTCCTCCCTGGGTCAGCTGATAGCCTCCCATGACTTTCAATACCATTTATATGCTTATGACACCCAAATGTATCTCTCCACCCCTCAGCTCACTCCATCAGTCTCCTCACACATCACTAACTTACTAACAGACATATCTGTCTGGATGTCACAACACTTTCTCAAAATCAACTTGTCCAGAACCAAGCTCATAATATTTCCTTCCCCACCTGCCTCTTCCTCTGACTTCTCTGTCAAGAGCAATGGCACAACCATCCACCCATCCCCACATGTCAGGGTGCTAGGTGTTATCCTGGACTCTGAACTCTTCTTTTGGCCTCACATCCAATCACTTTCTAAAGCTTGCCACTTCAACCTCTGCAACCTCCCAAAATACGTCCTTTCCTAACCAAGGAAACCACAAAGCTCCTGATTCACTCCCTGGTTATCTGTCGTCTTGACTACTGCTACTCCCTCTTCAGTGGCTTACTTGTAGCCTCCGTGGCGGTATGATTATTTCTGATTTTTGCGTCTCAAAGCGGAACAATTATTTTGCATAGAAATTTGGTGTATATTGTAGGCCTGTAATTCTTAGCAATAACACACTTAAATCTGTCCACTAAGAGTCTAGTAGACATCCCGCGTATGATGAAGTTTGAAACACAAAATCATAAATTATAATATAATAAATAACTGTAAATAATTATAAAAAATAATAATATAATAATAATAAAATTAATTTCCCCACTATTCACTATCGCTCAATTCTGCAAGTGTTCTAATTTACTATCGCTGTTTTCTAGCTGGTCTAAAACCACTTTTGAAGTAAAGGAACACTTTTTGGTTGCTATGGACAATCTCCAGTTTCCAGGCAGAAAGAACAGTTTATATAATATAAAACTGCTTGCAGGGCATTGGACAATGCATTAGGGACAAAAGGGATGTGAAATGATTTCATATAGTAATGTAATCTGTAAGATTACAGTGTACTGTATGTATTATGATTTTTCACTTTTTTGAATTTGCCGCCGGGCTCCACCCCCGTGCGTCGCGACGCTCGCAGGGAACGGAGCCTGGCACAGAGAGGCTTCGGGAGGAGGACAGAGCCCGCAGACACCGCGGGGGGACATCGCAGGATCCTGGGGACATGGTAAGTATACCGCACCAGGATCCTGCAATGCAATCCCGAGTGTGGCTTGGGGTTACCGCTAATGGTGCTGAAATTTAACCCCGAGCCACACTCAGGAAAACCGCCAGGGAGGTCAAATAGGCTTTACCCCCTTCAGTCTATCATGAATGCTGCTGCCAGACTCATTCACCTTACAAACCGCGTCTGCTACCCCTCTGCTAGTCTCAAAATACCAATCTAATCATCCTCTTCGCTCCTCCCGAGACCTCCTGCTCTCTAGCTTCCTCATCACCTCCTTCCATACTCATCCCACAGGACTTCTCCCGAGCCTCTCCCATCCTCTGGCATTCCCTACCCCAATCTGTCAGACTATCTCTAAATCTATCCACTTTTAGGCGATCCCTGAAATCTTTTCTCTTCAGATAAGGCTATCCCGCCTCCACCTAACAACTGTATTTTCTTCATCAGCTCATCCCCACAGTTATTACCCTTTTGTATCACTTATCCCTCCCTTCTAGATTGTAAGCTCTAATGAGCAGGGCCCTCTAATTCCTTCTGTATTGAATTGTATTGCAACTGTACTGTCTGCCCTAAAGTTGTAAAGCGCTGCACAAATTGTTGGCGTTATATAAATCCTGTATAATAATAATAATAATAATATTAATACTAAACTCTAGAGAAACTTTTTGCCTTTAGTAAATCAACCCCTGGGTGAGCATGGGGACCCATTTAAAGTGATTGTAAATGATCACCTTGTACAACAACCCATTCAGTTAAAAATTGAAATGAAAGGCAAACGTGTGTATACTGTAAATATAAAAAAAACCAAAAAAAAAAAACATAAATACCTTTTTTATAAGTGATCATATTCCCTCTGTTCTCAGCTGCATAAGAGCTAGGGGAGAAGAAGCAGCAGCACACGGATCTTCCCAGTGAAAGGCTGTGCAGGGGAGGGATGTTAGGACACTTCTGATCATTGGAGGAGAGCAGGCTGACCTCCCAAGACAGCTAGGGAACTGACCACGCTGTGCTCTCATGCTTGGTGTGGTCAGTTTATAACAGGAAAGGAGAGGGACTGGCAGGAACACCAGGGATTTCACATAAAGGAAGCACTAGAAGGAGAACAGGATACTTTCTCATACAAGTACATGGTACAGCAAGCACATATCAGGAATATGAAGTGTTGGGGTAACAAATGATTTAAGTTATCCTTGATTTCATGGAAAAGTCCATATTGATACAAATTGTAGTTTTATTATTGGAAGTTTCAAAAAATAAAAATAATTGCCCTGTCATGTATGGTTTATTGACTACACTGCACATATGGAGCAGTGATATGTACTGAACTATGTATGATATAGCACTTTGTATATACTAAAATGTCTTGCGCTTTCTGTTTTTCAGTCTCATTAAACTATAGATGAAAAAGAAGTTGCATGCCAATGTCTCTTAATTCTAAATAATTTTTATTAAATCATCAATAGTACAGCTGCATCCATAATGCACCCTTCCTTAACGCATTTCACCGATGATGGCTTGATCGCAAGCTTTCGTTGGTGAAGGGTGTTAAGGAAGAACGATCCCTGGGCGGGTACATTGTGGAAGCAGCTGTACCATTGATGGTATAATAAAGATTGGGAATTAAGTATTGGGAAGTAAGAGACATTGGCGTGCAGCTTCCATTCATGATTGCAATTTCAGATAGTGACATCAGTATTAGTGCAGTACTTTACCATTCCACTTAAACTGACAGTCCTCGATCCTCTGTCCATACCCATCAGCTGGCATTTCACAGGGGATGTGTATCACACTCACATGTCTGTCCTTCCTGGGACTGGTAGTCAATGTGTTGGGCTTGATGAATATCGCCGATAGCTGTCACTTCCTCTCACCAATCCTGGTCGCTTCACATATAGATTTGTCAAGCCAGCGATCAAGGAGACGTCTATGATCCCTCTCCAAACAGATGGAATCCCTTTGTGTGCTCGCCAACACTACAGGGGATAGTACTGTGGCGTCAGAGCGGTGATGACGTCAACGCGTTTTGCTGTGCGGTTGCGTAGCTTCGTCTGGACATCGGGTGGATATCCAAGGGCTCCCTTTCAATGTGTATACAGCGCAGATAGAGCTGCCCCATTCATTAATCTTAAAGGGACCTACTGTGTTATAGCATACTGTGATCTTGTTGATAGAAATGCTAAAACATTTATATTATTAAGCTTCACTTTTGTTCCAAGTTCTTGGTTACAGTGGCTTCAGGGATGTTTTTTATCTCATATTTCCTGGGGTAAGTTAGAGCAAAATCCAAAGTTATGTTCAAAGGGCTATGTTTGGGATGGATTTAAATTAGCTGGTTGTATCCAAACATTGCTTGCCTGTTCTACCATTGCAAACAGGTTGGCAGATACATCTAAAGTAAAAATAACAAGGTAAAGACAAATAGACAAAAACACGCATGAATGAGTGCCACACAGGGCACTAAATACATCTAGAGCCAGACGTTAATTTAATTTAATTTGATTTAGTGAGTGTACGTAATCCTATAAGGAGGCTGATTTTTAATGCATCCACAGTAGTCATAAGTGTGTTAAATATATATACAAATATATATAAAATATATATAAAATAAATAAAAGAAACACTATTTGTACATATGCTATTTCTAGTATTGTGGACTAACTACTGCATAGACTACTGAAGAGATTATTTGCTGAGTGAGCAAATATCATCAATATCACATCAATACGAAAAAGAGAGGATGAAGGGCCTTGCTTGTAGACTTTAGAAACAGCAGTTGTGATGGAGACTAAAAATAGAGTTATGCTTTAACCTGTACACCATATATCCCAAAGTTTCAGCACCGCCCCATAACTGCACCTCAAGAAACCCATGTCCGCTTATTTTTAAAAGGATCGAGGACTGTCAGTTTAAGTGGAATGGTAAAGTACTGCACTAATACTGATGTCACTATCTGAAATTGCAATGATGAATAGAAGCCACAGAATTCCCAATTCCCTTTATTATACCATCAATGGTACAGCTGCATCCACAATGTCCCTGCCCAGGGATCGCTCTTCCTTAACACACTTCACCACCAAAAGTTTGCGATCAAGCCATCATTGGTGAAACGCGTTAAGGAAGGGTGCATTAAGGGTGCATTATGGATGATTTAATACATTTATTTAGAATTAAGAGATATTGGCATGCAACTTATTTTTCATCTATAGTTTAATGAGGCTGAAAAACAGAAAGTGCAAGACATTTTAGTATATACAAAGCTGCTTGGGACATTTCAAGTGTAAATCCATATGCATTGGAGTTCTTTTTGTGGTAAAGATCAGGATCCCAACAGTCAGTTTGGAAGTTTCTCTTAACCGCTTCCGGACTGCCCACCACATATATACTGTGGCAGTGTGGGCTGGCTGCACAAAATCACGTACCAGTGGGCCTGACGGCTGTGATGGCTGCCGCGACCCGCTGATCATTCTGTGGAGAGACGGAGCAGTGGTGTGTCTATGTAAACAAGGCAAACCGCTGATCTGTCCGGAGCAAAAGAGAGATCTTGTGTTTCAGCTAAGCTAAACACAATCTCTCTTTTCCTCCAGTGTATCCATCCCCCACACAGTAAGAAAGCACCTCCCAGGCACACACTTAACCCCTTTATCGCCCTAACCCCTTCCCTGCCAGTGTCATTTATACTGTGACAGGCATTTTGTTAGCACTGATCACAGTATTGGTGTCACTGGTCCCCAAAAAGTGTCACTTAGTGTTAGATTTGTTCACCGCAATGTCCCGTCCTACTAAAAATCGCTGATCACTGGCATTATTATTAGTAAAAAAAATTAAAAGTCCCCCTAATATATCCCATGGTTTTTGGACGCTATAACTTTTGCGCAAACCAATCAATATACGCTTATTGGGATTTTTTTTTTACCAGGCTGAATACATATTGGCCTACATTGATGAAGAAATTTGATTTTTTACATTTTTTTATTGGGAATGTCTTATAGCAGAAAGTACAAAATATTGTTTTTTATTCAAAATTGTCGGTCTTTTTTGTTTATAGCGCAAAAAATTAAAACCATAGAGGTGATGAAATACCACCAAAAGAAAGCTCTATTTGTGGGGAAAAAAGGACATCAACTTTATTTGGGTGCAGCGTGGCACGACCGCGCAATTGTTAGTTTAAGCAACGCAGCCGTATCGCAGCAAAAAATGGCCTGGTCAGGAAGTGGGTAAAACCTTCCGGAGCTGAAGTGGTTAAAGGAGTACAGCTTGGGATTTTGTGCCAAGAATCAACAAATGTTATCCAGTTGTCCTCACCGTTTTGCTTTGAATTCAGTTTTGGGCATCCCTTACTACCCTGACCCTGTCCAAGTTATATACATCCCCTAATACTTTATCAAAATTAAGCCTGGATTATTGACTGTGGAGTGCTTGCTGAAAATGCGTGTTGCCTGGCTGTGCAGACATAGGGGGACTTAAATCCAGTGGCTCCTGAGGGGGTAGTGCCTACTTTAATTTACATTGACCTTAAAAAAATGAGTGGGCTTATTTATTAAGGGTAATGGGGGTTATACAAGGGGAAGCAGGGCTATAAGGTTATATAATTGAATTGCAGTTACTTCAAAGCATGGTAATATGCTTTCCATGCATTGGTGCAAAGCATTCTGAATGGCACCCCTGCAAACCTTGCCAATGGACCAGGGCACATTATGGAGTAAAAATGCACTCACATGCATTATGATGCACTGCTAAAGATGTTATGTGCACATATTTTGGTGCATTAGGCAGCCTATACAAATGAATGGGCTACCTTAAAGTGAAACTAGAGGGTGAATACTCTTGCTTCGTCTTTGCGCCTCCTCATTGGCTGGCGGGGAATGACGCCACTCCTGTTTATGCGCAGGAGCTAGTCATCTCATTACTCCGGCATGTGCAACTCAGTTTACAGCACCAGAGAAGACAGCGAGCAGGCAGGTAGGGGCATTTTATTGCAAAAGAGACAGTGCATGTCTCTTTTGATATAAAAGCTTGCTGTCTCTTACAGAGGAACTTCAGTTCCATTTTAACACAAAGGAGTGCTATGGATTGACCCTGAACAATAAGCAGACCGATCTTTTTGATGCAAGGTCCACTTAAGGAGATTATGTCATCTAGATTCTGACTTGTCTTCAAAATGTCTTAAATTGGGGCTCACTTTAGTTCCTTATTTTTTGGATGAGGATCCCAATCATAGCTATAGAAGTCCATAGCCCATAACTTTATGACCACCCATCTAATATTGAGTAGGTTTTGCTTTTGCATCCAAAATAGCTCTGATCTGTTTAGGCATAAACATCACTAGACCTCTGAAGGTATAATATTCTATGTTGCACCAAGCTGTCAGTAGCAGATTCTTTAATTGCTGTAAGTTGCAAGGTGGGGCCTTCACGGATCAGTCTTGTTTTTCCTGCACATCCCGCAGATACTCAGTTGGATTGAGATCTGGAGAGTTTGGAAGCCAAGTCAACACCTCAAACTCGTTCTTGCATTCCTCAAACCATTCGTGAACCATTTTTGCAGCATGGCAGGGTGCCTTATCCTGCTAAAAGAGGTCACTGCCAGCATGGAAAACCATTTCCATGAAGGGGTCTACTTGGTCAGTAACCATGTTTAGGTAGTTGGTACGTGTCAAAGTAACATCCACATGAATAGCAGGACCCAAGGTTTACCAGCAGAACATTGCTCAAAGCATAACACTGCCTCTGCCGGCTTGCCTCCTTTCCTTTCTGCATCCTGGTACCATCTCTTCCCCAGGTAAGTGACGCAACCAGCCATTCACATAATGTAAAAGAAAACATGATTCATCAGAACAAGCCACCTTCTTTTTTTTGCTCCGTAGTCTAGTTTGGATGCCCATGTGACCATTGTAGGCACTTTTGGCTGTAGACAGGGATCAGCATGGGCAGCCTGACCGGTCTACTGTTATGCAGCCCCATACGCAACAAACTGCGATGCCCATTTTTTCCTTCCTTCAGTACATAAACATCAGGGACAACATGTTTACTTGCTGCCTAATATATCCCACCAATTGTCAGATGTCATTGTAACGAGATAATCATTCACTTAACCTGTCAGTTATCTTAATGTTATGGCTGATCAGTGTATATGTATATTCTCAAGGGTCAAAGGATGGTTGCTGTTGTCCCAGATTTCACAGCTATGCTTCTAGTTGACAGACCTCTTGTAAAATTACTACAAACACTGCTAAATTTGTAGTATTGCGGGGCGCATGCGCGACTCTGAGCGTGATGGACGTCTGAGACTTTAGCTCCGTTCAGTCCGGGAAGATAACGGCTTCAGCAGGGCCAATACCAGCTTTATTTTCAGCGATCTTATCACCCCTCGAGCCCCTTATGCTTGGTGCATGCCTGGGAGAAGGAGAAAACCCAGAGGATCGGCGCAACACACCCTAACCCACTATCTCCTCCGCGCCCGTGATCTTGGCGGCATGTCTCAAAATGGCGCTGCTGGGAGAAGCAAACCTCCATCTCCGGCCTCATCACCAGGATATCCCACAGTCCAGACGCCTCCCCTGGACCCTAGCCGTGAGTACACAGCCTCTCTTACCTAGTTAGATCTAGAAAGCAGTCTGGAGGCCATGTACGCCAGGCTAGCCACAAAGTTCCAGACTGAGCTGCACAAAACTTCTCACACACTCTCCCAGGAGATCGCAGCCTTGGACAGAAAGACTGGAAACTAAACACGATGAGCTGGCACTTGCATACAGTGACCTATCCAGAGAACATGACTCCCTAGCCACGGCCTTCTCCCAAATGCAATCCCAAATCGAGGACCTCGATAACCGCAATAGACGTAACAATCTGCGGATAAGAGGTATACCGGAATCTGTTACGGATCTCATCCCCACAATAATTCGTCTATTCAAATCTCTGCTCCCTGACACCGATGCCGGAGCGTTTACCTGTGATCGTATCCACAGAGCCCTCAGACCCAAACCTCCAGATGACAAGCCTCCCAGGGATATAGTTCTTTGTATGAAGGACTTTTTAATTAAAGAGGAGATCCTCAGAGCTGCTCGCAACCAACAACGCATCACTCTGGACGATCGTACCATCCAAATCTACCCCGATATTTCTCCCGCCACCTTGGACAGGAGACGAGGCCTCAAAGAAATCACATCTGCTCTTCAAGCTGCACGCATTCGCTACAGGTGGGGCTTCCCTTTCAAGCTAGTAATTCCCCACAATGGCACCACTTACTCTGCCACATCACTCCTGGAAGGCCAAGAGATCCTGGTCAAATTGGGCCTTTTGGAACCAGAAGTCATCCGTCGGCCCCCTTCTACGCCTAGACCTTCACCCATCTGGCAGACCCCCCCAACTAGGAGAGACAGACGGAGGATCAGATACGACATCGGAGACAGGTTGGAAGATCCCTTTCCTTGATCATCTCAGCGCAGCAGACAACTACAAGATACCCCAGCAACTTGCACCACATACCAGTTTACAGTGACCCGGACGTCGGTCCCTTGGAGCTGCAACATGCACACCCCACCCAGCAGAAGCTTGCAGTCTCTGACCTTTTTTTATTTTTTGGTTCGAGTCATTACTGCAGGCCTGTTCTCTTTTTGTTTTTTTTCTTATATTTGTTTTTGGGTTTATACCCAATTGCATGACATTTTTTCACGCTGGGTTCGAGACCTCGCAGTCTCGGGAGTAGGTATTTTTCTTATCAGGTTTTCTACAATTACCTGATCCAGTTTTTAGTTATGATGTCTTTTGTGTTACTATCAGTCCTAAGTTTTTTTTTCTTACCCTTCTCTCCTTTTATTTTTTTGGTTCTCTTTTTTACCCACAGGTTTTGGACTTCCGGTAGTCTATGTTTACATCGACTCTTTATTGCATTATTGTCTTGCAGGATACATGCTTCATTAAGCCTTTATGGCTTGCATATTTGTATGTCATACTTCACTGCCCTCCTGTGCATGAGTGTGTCGGCCCTCAGCTTGACCCTTGAAATGATAGATACTGGTCATAAAACACATTTGGCCCCTATCTATCTTCAGATTATAGCGAATAAAAAACATTTACCATGGTAATTACATGTGTATCACACAATGTTAAGGGGTTTAATTCCCCACCTAAAAGGAAGAAGGCTTTTGCCTTTTATAAACAACTGGGAGCTCAAATTCTCCTATTACAGGAGACACATTTTGCACACTCCTCACACCCCAAATTCCTCCATAGAAGCTTTCCTCAGACTTTCTGCTCTCTACACCAGACTAAAAGTAGAGGAGCCGCCATACTCTTGCACAGATCTTTCCCAATGGAAGTCAAACAGGTCTTTAAAGACAAAGACAGCAGATATGTCATAATCAAAGGCCAGATTCACAACAGAGAACTCACTATTGCCAGTATTTATGCTCCAAATGACTCCCCCGCCTCTTTTTTTCACTCATTCTTTGACCGCCTCTCTCATTTCCATTCACCACACATGATTATTGGAGGGGACTTCAATATGGTTGCCAACCCCAACTTGGATAGATCCAACATGTCCCCATCAACCAAATCATTCCCCCGCTCTCTCTCCAGTGGCTTACTGGAACATCAGCTGGTAGACTCCTGGAGAGCCCTCAATATTGGTTCTAGAGAATACACATTCTACTCCTATCCTCATAAAAGTTATGCAAGATTGGATTATATTTACACTACCCCAATAATTCTCGCCAACACCACAGATGCCAGCATCCACCCCTGCTCCTGGTCTGACCATCATGCCACTGCCTTCACCACTACTTATATTAGGCTTGCACCTACCTCTTACTCTTGGCGTCTAAATGAAGCCCTCCTCTCAGACGCAGTGGTGGAGGCAGAAATCGCACGAGCCATTGAAGAATATTTTAATTTCAATGCCATCCCAGAAACCCCCCCTGCCGTGGTCTGGTCAGCGCATAAAGCAGTCCTTAGGGGCAAATTAATTAGTCTAGCCTCAGCCCAGAACAAAATAGACAAACAAAACATCTTAACCCTCACTAAAGACCTAGATGATCTATATAAAAATACTAATCTCTTACACCTAGACTCCACCAGACAGTTGATTGATCAAAAGAGATTAGAGTTGGATGGCATCCTGTCAAAGAGGGTAGAAAAATCTCTGCGATGGTCTAAAGCCAAATTCCTCCTTCATGAGAGCTCTACCTCTACCCTCTTCGCCAGAAAGTTAAATCACTCATCTCGCCCACCCCACATTTATAGATTAGCGACCCCCTCAGGACATCTCACTTCCCATCCCCTAGAGGTCCTTCATATCTTTGAACAATTTTACTCCTCTCTGCTGGCCCCCTCTCAATTAAAACCCTCACCAGATGATGAGGCTTGGTTTCAGAACATTCCTCTACCACATCTTACTCCTACACATCTTGATAAACTGAACGCCCCCATCACTTCTGCAGAGGTTTTGAACGTAATCAAATCCTTAAAATCAACCTCAGCCCCAGGCCCCGATGGATTTTCCTCCATATACTATAAAAAAATTTCATCCCTCCTCACCACTAGGTTGACCCATTTATTTAATTGTATCCTACAAGGGGGTAGTTTCCCTGAAGAGATGTTACTAGCCAATATGTCCCTAATACCGAAACCCCACAAAAACCACACCCTACCACAAAACTACCGACCTATCTCGGTCATTAACAATGATTTAAAAATATTTAGCAGAATCATGGCAGACAGACTAGCAGGTGTTATCCCCTATTTGATTTCCCCTTTTCAATCGGGTTTTATTCCCCATAGACTTATCACCGATAATATCCGGCTAGCGACTAATATTATACAAGATGCCAACCTTTTTTCACGTAAACTCCTCATGCTTAGCCTGGACATACAGAAGGCATTTGATAGCGTCTCATGGACATACATCACCACACTCTTGCAGAGGATGGGTTTCCAGGGAGCATTCCTTCAAGCTTTCTTGGCCCTTTACCATAACCCGAAAACCCGAATCAGGCTCCCTGGCTGTAATTCTGGGTTTTTTGATCTAGGCAAGGGTACGAGACAAGGTTGCCCGTTGTCACCTTTAATTTTTGCGTTAGCCCTTGAGCCATTAGCCATAGCTATACTCCAAGACCCTGATATTTCGGGTTATGTTAAGGGCCATTCCACATACAAATTTGGAATGTATGCTGATGACGTTCTAATGTTTCTCACTAACCCCCTGATCTCTCTGCCAAACTTATTTCAAACTCTTTCTAGGTTTGCAGAGATCTCAGGTCTATCCATCAACATGGCTAAATCAAGCGCCCTTCCTATTGGCTACTCTCCTGGAGAACTGCGACATCTTCAGTCAGTCTATCCTTTTATTTGGGCAGATTCTCACCTTCAATATCTGGGAATCAACCTGACTAAGGATTACCGCAGACTCTTTGAAGTAAATTTCCCACCTATGGTTTCCAAAATAAAAGGTATCCTTAAACTATGGTCACATCTCCACATTTCATTTCTGGGCAGAATCACTGCTCTTAAGATGACTATTCTTCCCAAACTCCTTTACCTTTTTAGGTCCCTGCCTCTTAAAATTTCTAAAACATACCTCCACACTATTCAGGTGTTACTTAATAGATTTATATGGAAAAACAAACCCCCACGCTTTGCCAAAGAAGTCCTTTACCGTTCTTCCAAAAGTGGTGGTCTAGGGGTTCCTCAAATATGGCTTTACTACCTAGCCAGTAGATATACCCAACAAGCGCAATGGAATATTCATAACTCCAGAGTCCCTTGGGTACAATTTGAGAACGAATCCATTGCTCCTCTATATCTCCCTGGCCTTATGTGGTCAAACAACCAAAACAGACCAGAAGTAGGCACTAAAAATCTGATCACACAAGACAGTCTCCAACTTTGGAACACATATAAAAAAACATACAACCTCATTTCAGCTGTCCCTCCAGGTGCCTCATTCCTAGGCGATTCTAGATTCCCATTGGCCTTTGACAGACCCTCCTCCTTTCAACTCTGGATTGACCTAAAACTAATTACGTTAGATAAATTTTTTATAAACTCAAACTTTATCTCTTTTTCTCAGCTACAATCCACATACCAGATTCCAAACACTGAATTCTATCACTTCTTACAAATACGTCACTTCTTCCAAAAACACTACACTGGACCTGTGGCGACTTCCACCACTCTATATGAAGACATATGTCACAACTCACCCCGCCAAAAAGGTCTGATCTCACTAGTCTATATCAATTTGGAAGCTAACTCAGAAGGAACAACCCTTAAATATAGAGCTCAATGGGAATCGGAACTAGATTCTGAGGTAGATGACATTGATTGGGTGAAGGGCTGGCAGAACCTACGTAAATGCACTAAATCCATCATGGTTCGCGAAACTGCTATTAAATTAATAACACGCTGGTACTACACCCCAATGCGAATTCACAAGATCTACCCACAATCATCCCCTCTCTGCTTTAGGGGATGTATGCAACAAGGCTCATTTCTCCATATATTTTGGGACTGCGAGAAACTACGTCCAACTTGGAATGAGATCCTTAAAGTTATTGATAAATTAGCAGGCAAACCCCTTAATATCTCATACCAACACTGCTTATTATTTCAATCCCCTTCAGACACCCCAAAACCTTTGGTTAAACTGATCCACTCTATCTGTATAGCTTTTCATTGGATGGTTGCTCTACATTGGAAATCGGCTTCAGTACCATACTCTCAAGTTATCGCAAGAATAGACCACATGATGTTGACAGATAAAATCTACCACACCCTACATGACACTATACCTAAACATGACGCTATCTGGAACCCTTGGTTCTTATTTAGGCTCCAAACCTGACAAACCTATGGTTTTCTTTTCTTTTCATTTTGATTTTGTAAGTTTTATTTTCTGTTCCTTTGATTTAGTTTTTAGATATGTCTCTTCTATTTAACTAAATCTCAGACTTTCAGAATAGCTCAATAGCTCTAACAGATATGTATAACTCAACAGTTTATATTTGTACTATATCTTTGCATATAATTTGTATCCTTACACCCCTGTATTCATTCTACTGATGGTCTTGGATTTGTAACCCTCTCTCTGTTATTCTTTAAAAATAAAATAAAAAACTTTTTGAAAACAAAAAAAAAAAATTTGTAGTATTGCATGCAGGTATTCTGTGTACTTATTTCAATAGTGCTTCCAGTGATGCATGTTAAGTACAAAATTATGCAGGTGGTGGTGATTACAAGAGAATGTAAGAGCTCATTTAACCACTTGCTTACTGGGCACCTAAACCTCCCTCCTGCCCTGATCAATTTTCAGCTTTTAGCGCTGTCACTCTTTGAATGACAATTGCGCAGTCATACAACACAGTACCCAAATGAAATTTTTATCATTTTTTCCCCACAAATAGAGCTTTCTTTTGGTTGTATTTGATCACCTCTGGGTTTTTTTTTGTTAAAAAAAATTTCAAAACGACCAAATTTAAAATAAAAAAATACAAAACCATTTTATATTTTGTTAATAAATTTTGCAAACAGGTAATTTTTCTCCTTCATTGATGTACGCTGATGAGGCTACACTGATGGGCACTAATAAGGCGGCACTGATGGGCACTAATAGGTGGCACTGGTGGGCACTGATGAGGTGGCACTGGTGGGCACTGATAGGTGGCATTGGTGGGCACTGAGAGGTGGCATTGATGGGTGGCACTGATGGGTGACACTGATGGGCGGCACTAAAGGACATTGATAGGTGACACTGAAGGGCACTAATAGGTGGCACTGATAGCTGGCACTGAAGGGCACTGATGGGTTGGAGTGATGGGCACTGATCGGCACTGGTAGGTGACAATAATAGGCAGCACTGCTAGGTGGCACTGATTGGCACCACTGGTGGGCATTGATAGGTAGCACTTGTGGGCACTGATAGGTGGCACTGATTGCTGGCACTTACGTACTGTGGGCACTAATTTGTGGCACTGTGGGCACTGATTCATGGCATTGTGGGCACTGATTTGTGGCACTGGCAGGTGGCACTGGCAGGTGGCACTGGCAGGTGGCACTGGCAGGCGGTACTGGTAGGCACATATGAGGCTCTTCCTCTTTGGGACCAATGTCCCTTCAAACAGAAGCCGGTGATCGGCTTTTCTTTTCCTCACGCTGTCAGTGTGAGAAGAAAAAAAACCTGATTACCGATCTTCTGTTTACATCACGTGATCAGTTGTCATTGGCTAACAGCTAATCATGTGGTAAGGGGCCAGGATCGCCCCCTTACTCGGATCTGTGATCACCCGAGTCTCATTGACTCGGGTGATCACAGCATGCGCCGCGTGTGCACTTCAGGGGGGCGTGGAGAGCCAGCAAAGGGGAGGATGTCAATAGACATACTCCCGGCAAAGCAAAAGCGCGCTGTAGCCGTCATTTGGCTATAGCGCGGATCTGAAGCAGTTAAAATAATATTAATATTAATAATAACATTTATAGAAAAGTGATATGATATGGGGTATTAAATGTTTTCATTTTGCACCCTTTTTTGACATTTACAATTATTTTTTTCATTAGATATATTTTTTTTAATCTTTCCATTTTAATATCCCTACTTGCAGGACAAAGTTAAAAAGTGAATAACCTTAAAAACATACCAAATATGTACCAGCTATTTGCAAGGAAAATGATTCAGATCTGTATTACTCACATTTTTACCAGAGGAATATTTATTTCCTGGAAAGGAAAAAAAAAGTTGCACTTGGCTAGAAGTAGCACAACTTCGTAACTGATTTCAGCAGTTGCTGATCTCTTTGTGGAGGGTGGTACATTAGGCTCAGGTTAAAACATTAGTCCCTCCCACAGAATTCCAGGCTGTATATAATCTGCCTTCAGCTCTATATCATTTGGCAGTTCTCCTTTTCATTTACACGGAGCATTGGGGGGACTAATACGATGAAGGTTATATTCTTATCCCTCTTTGCCATCTTCCTAATTTCTGCATTTGACCATGCAGAGAGTAATGGGTATTATGATAAGATTTTGTCACACAGTCGCATAAGGGCTAAAAAACAGGGGTAAGTATTTAATTTTTTTAGTTTTAGTGTAAAAAGTAGATACATATTTACATTTTTTTTTTTAATCTCCTATGCTACTTTTCTGTTATATTTATCAATTATATCATGCATACAAAGGGTCATTGATTTTTTTAATGCTTATTTATTTTTAATAATTATTATCTTTTCTTAAAATGTTTTTTAAGTAATTATATTCATTCTTGACCTTAACAACAACTGAAATTCTCAAACATAAAACATAAATACAAAGCAGACCAATGTGTGTTGGAAGTCTGTAGCACAGAAAATTAATTTTCAGCAGTATTCCTTTAGACTTTATTACTATTATCATTGTATTTTTTTATTGTGAGTGATTTTTTTTTATTATTTATAAAAATCCAGCATGTTTTGTGCAATGCATACTCTTCTGACATTCCATTGTACAGTTACTGCATATAGCAATATAACAAGGTTGTAGTTTTCTTCAGTTGTAAAAGTTTTTCCTGCAGTATATAGGCAGATTAGTTATCATAAAAGATCCAGCAGCTGCATATTTTTAAAGCAGCCTCAACACAGTGCACACAATGACCATCTGAGTAGAAGACCACCTGTGTATAAGTTATTCTCATTGATATATATATATATATATATATATATATATATATATATATATATATATATATATATATATATATATATATATATATATATATATATATATATATATTTTTTTTTTAACTATTCTAATATTGATTTTGTTCATTACGTAGGAAAAACAAAATAATGCATATGCATTCCCCATGTAAAAAATGAGTCTTTAAGATGAAAAACACAATTATTTTAAAAATGTTAAGTCAATATCACCCATATATGCAAAACAATTATTTTGACTAACAGTGATTTGCAAGTTTACAATCATTTAGGGCATTTAATCCATTGTTTGCTTAGCTGTGTTTGATTTTGAAGATGCTGAAGGTGGGTTTTTGCAGCCACTGATTGCTTTTCAGTACACTGGCTGCTCTGTGAACAAAGAAGCAAGTTTCCCTTTTCCAGAGCACATGGCAGTTGTACAAGGAAAATGAGTTTGGTGTGGTTTACTGCCTCACTGGTGATGGAAGGGAGCCCCCTGTAAAATGCTATAAAACACAACTAACACGTTCCAGGGCAGCTGGTGACCACTGTAAAGTTGAGCAGTCATAAAGCTGCCTTTGTTTGCTAATTAAAGCCCTGTAACTGAATAGTGGATAGGGATTTTTACAAAGTATTTGTATAAACTTAATATAGATGCAATTACAGCAAGCACATAAAATTGTAATGTTAATAAATGAATGAAAAATTGAAAAAATAAAAAAAATATGTTTTACATTTTCATAATTTTTCCCTTGTTTAGCCCAAATGTCTGCGCGCTACAGCAAGTTATGGGAACCAAAAAAAAGTACTTCAGTACCTGCAAGAACTGGCACCAAGGGGCAATCTGTGGCAAAAAAGCGTAAGTTTCGGGGGAACTTTTTATACTATAGGTACTAGTTCTGCTGTTGGGTCTAAAGGTGTCCAAGTAAGACACAGAATATGCTTAAAATCTACTTATGTCATCAGATTTGCAATGTATTTCTTTGGGAATTGCAAGCTCTAGTATGATGGCACACCAACAACCAGAGTCCCAGTTTCCACACAATCACAATCCCTACTGTTCCTTTTCTATACCAGACTTTCTTAACCTTTTTATCCCAGGGGAACCCTTAAAACAATTTTAAGATCTTGGGGGACCCCTGTTAAAACCATTCCTTAGGGGTTAGTGGGAACAATGCCACTTACATTGTTGTGAGTGAGAAGAAGGCCTTTTTTTACAGAGGTGATAAGAATGACCCCTTTACAGACAGCTAAAAAGTTAATTGGTGTTATGCCACCGGCTCCTCCAAGTCGCGTTGGCTCAGAGCTACGCAGACACCAGAAATGGGAGGTAAATTAGCCACAGCTGAAGGAGCTCCTAGCAACCTCTGGAGGAACCCTAGGGTTTCACGGAAACTTGGTTGATAATGGCTCTTCTATACTGTGGGGCATAAAGTAACAAGAGCATGACATGTTAATATTGTGTTTAATGTACAATACAGAAGTGATCCTACAAGACTAAAACTTAACAATGTCTGGGGTCGCTTAAGTTCTTTCTAAGCAGCCTGGAATAAATGACACATTGAATAATGGTTTCCTGTGGAAAATTAAATGTGTTTCAAATTATTTTCTGTATGGGATTAGGATGTATAAGCCTTGTGCTGTTCTTGATTCTTTAAACAGCCCAACAGACATGAAAACTTTTAAAATAGTGATTGTGGAAAACATGTCCCTGGCTGGAAGCCTGGCACAACAGAAGTGGTAGCTGTGGAATAGCTAGTGGGAACCATGGCCATTGTGTTTGCAGCTCATATAGTAGCTTGTTATTGTTTGCTTAGGCAGGCTAGAATACTTAATCAACAGGATGAACATTGAGGATGCTGAATATGTGCATTTATGAATTCATGAAATATTAAGGTAGTACTGCATTGAAGAATAGTTCTAGATCACATGGATGTTATCCCTGGTTTGATCCACTACCAATACCTGCATTGGACTACTGTATATGGATTGGTTTCAGAAGTTTTCTGCAAAGACTTGCATGTGTCAGGTACTTAGAAATAAGGGCAAAATATATGTCAACCACAAAGTAGATCAGTCCAAGGCTTAGAGCTGGTAGTCTGGAGAATAGGAAACACAGAGGTGAGTGCCATTTTCATACTGTGCACATCATCTTCCAGTCACCTGTGTGGGAGGTGAAAATCCTCAATTGTGCTATAAGGCATTAAACTTACTTTCTTTTTTGGACATATGAATTATGAAAGTCATGGCCAGCATTACATCTAAAACACAAAAAGATAGTTGGTACCAGGATACAGTGATCAACAGTTCTTATTTCTCTTCTCATAAATTCAAGGAACTTATTCAGGTGACTCTTCAGTATAGCACAATATGCTGACTACTCCAGAGCAGTATACTTGTATGCAGTGATATATATGCTTATGCACGTGCCATAGAGAACATTGCAAATGTAAAGTGGAATTCTGCATTCACACCCAAAGTGTTTGCTGTTACTTCTAATGTAGGTAATGTAGATATCCCACACAAAGCAATGTAGAGAAACACTTTAGACTTGTCTAGGGTAGCCCAGAGTAGTGATACAGTTGCTGGCAATGCTGTAGCACTGGGGTTCTAAGTTCAGTTCCAGCCAGGCCAATAGCTAGATGGAATTTTTACATATTCCCGAAGAATGTGTGGATTCCCCTTAGATACTCCTGTTTCTTTTTATGATCTTAATTCATAAGTATACTCTGTTTTTAGCATATTGCTAATATGCAATGGCAAGAAAGTTAGTGATCCATGCTTAAATTTCATATTTAAAGCCAAGAAAAATATGTCTGGCAGACTTTCAAATCTATAATATCCAAATATTATTCTCATCTTAGTTTTATTATTTGCATTTTTGAAAAGAACCTGAATACTTTTCCAAATGTCCATAGTTGAGCCCAATTTTAGGTTATCTGTGACTTCATCACTAGTCAAGCTGAAGCAAGCATGTTAAGTTTGAATTATTGTAGTAGTTGTAGTTATTGTAGCTAGATGTTTATGCATCTAAACAAAATGATAACAAAGTCAAATATATTCAATAGGGATACTCTAGGTTGAAGTTTTACAAATGTAGCTGAGACTGGCACTGAAGCTTACCATGCAGCTGATGGATGTAAATTCATTAACTATAATTGACACCTTAATACATTTTATCTACATACCTCCGGAAACCACACTATGCCTTGGGCAAGAATGAGACTCATATGGAATTCTTCCTTAAAGAGACCTCATCTCTAACCTTGCATACTGCAACTGAAACCACCCTCTAAAAGAATATAAATACTTGGAGGTGTCTTAAAACTTTGCTGCATTGCAAGTCTTTGCCACTGTGTGCTGTTGTTCCTCCTCATGACCCCTATATCACTACTGCATACGGTAGTGATATAGGGGTCAGCAAAAGGAACCACAGCATGTGGTGGGGGGTCAGGTATTTGACACTCCCAGAAATGTTGGATACCAGTAGCGATGCAGCAAAGTTTTAGAATACCACCTTTAGGAAAGTTAAGTATGTATTTTCTTGTTTTACAAGGTGGTCTTTGTTGCAATATGCAAAGTCAGGGACAGGTTCTCTTTAAGGTAATGCAAAAAGCAACAATCATCCAAAAAATGCAGTAACTTATAGCAACCAAGAAATAAGAAATACTCTTTAAACTGATCAGACTACAGTAATTGTTTTTTTAGGCTTACTGTACTTTAAAGGTGACTGTAAACTCTCTTTAAGATTGGAAAGTCTTGATTGGAAAGTCTTCAACTGAAACTAATAAAGAAACTCACAGAATCTTAAGTGCATGGGCTTGAGGTATGATTTACTAAAGGAGGCAAATTTAGGTTAGAATCTACCATTAAGGTTAAGTTAGTTTACTGTTCCCTTTTGTAAGTAACCCAATATGGTAAAGTATGTGGATTAAATAGCTTGAGTGTCCCGTAGAACTGAAAAGAACTAGAGATTAGGGAGTGTCTATGGACTGATAACACTTCTGATCTACGCGTTCCCTTCCATGGAATTTTTACATTTCCATACTTTCCTCAGTTTGGAAACAAAGGTGATTTGGGACCTATTCAGATTTGTTCACACCTAATAGCATGTGTTTAATGCATCCAACACAAACATTTCTGTGTCCAAAGAAAATTTTTGATTCCTTTTTGCTTTTACTTGAATCTAAAAATGGTTGTAAGTTGTAGGACTGTTTTAGCACATAAGGGTTTATTTATTAAGGCAGTATAGAGTGTTATGTTTACATACAAGATGCAGTGCTCCTGCAGTGATCCTGTTGTGAGTTTATGCTATGACAATAGTACACTTTGCATGTTGACATTGTACCTTTAGCTGATGTATTGAGTTAAATCAGATGCTTCCCAGAAAGCAGATTGCTTTAGAATATATAGGATCCTGCCTCTATGAGACCAAGTGTGCACGCATCCACTTTTTTTAGGGTTTAGTGAAGGTATGAGAACCACTTCTATGGTGTCCACTTACCCTTGACTGTTTTGCAAAGCACAGTGGAAAGGATCTATGTAAGAATATGTCCTATACAGATATTTTTCACTGTGCTCTGCAAAACAGCCAAGGGCAAGTGTATGCAGTCTGTGAACATAGCTCATGGGGTTCAATAAGATCCAAAGGCAAGGCATGGGAGTTGCTGGGTGTCTAGAATGGGCTGGACTGAATGCAGCCTGATGCAATCAGGTTGTTCATGATTTCAGATTCTCTGTATACATCAACACTAATACATAGCTCCCAACTTTTTGAGATGGGAATGAGGGACACCTATTAGTAAAAGTATGTAGGCATAGGACACACCCCCTGCCACGAATGCTTGAAGGGGAGGTATACAAAAAAGATTAGTGCTTTTTCTTTAACACTACTTTTCCTTTATATTGGCTTTTGAAATTTACAAATGCAGCAATTTAGAAATTGGATAAAAGTTTTAGCACTGGGAAACACTTTTTGAAAGATAAAAAGTGCATTTTATATACAACTATATAGATCAAACCAAAATTAGGGACAAATTTAGAGGAAAGAGGGACAGAGAGACTTTGTCCACACCAGGGACAGTCCCTCGAAATCAGGGACATCTGGGAGCTATGCTAATACTGTATATGGCATGTTTTTAATGTCACACTTTTCTTGTGAATGTTCAATGTTGAACATTGACTGCTGTACATTATTTTTTATGAGTTTAAACCACTAGGGGGAGTTCTTATACTATACTCATTGAGGCTCACTAATAACATTACTCTTTGAATTACTTTCTAAGATTAATATGATTTGCATTATATATTTTTAATGATAGATTAAATTACATTTATTAAATTACTTTTAGCATGTGTTACTGCTTTAAATAGAGATCTGGATGTCTTCTTTTTTATTTGGAAGCTTTTTTATAAGCATTTCAAGTATTATTTATTTTTTCTTCCAAAAAAAACAAGTAAAAAACCTAAACAGGTTTACATTTAACTCGCCAAAGTATAAAAAAAGCCAGCGTTGCATATAATGTTGTTAAAATAATTTAATTCTAGTCAACTAACATTTGATTAAAACTTCAGGGACACTTTCCTAAAAGACATTTTACTAATAAAATTCTACTTTGCTGCTGAAATTGCAATTCCAATAAGATGTCAGCACTGCACATAAGGTTGTTAAATTATTATAATTGTACTATAAGTCAGCTAACATTTGAATGAAATTTGAGGAACACATTGCTGCTGAGTCTGTATAATTTAGCTGAAAGCTGCAGAATGTCCAGAACAAGCTGCTGTATAGTTAAACTGATACTATGGGCAAAGTAAAAGTGTCATACAGTTTGTCAATATCATAAACACACTTTTTTTGTTTTTCTGGGTTTCACCTGTAACACCTGTTTTGATCCTGCCAGTAGACCCATTCATTTTCCATTTCATTTAACAGACCAAGTTGTCCATTAAAGGTTTCATTTACAGGGGTTGGGAAAACTATTTTACAGTGATAGGGATGCGTACAACTTTAATTCATAAGTCAGATGTAAACAAACACACATGGGAACCAAACAAAGAGGTGAAAGAGTCCAGAATAGGTAATAGTTCACGATTCATGCATAAAAAGCAGCCAACACGTTTCAAAGCCATAACACTCTTCATCAGGTCTACAAAATAAGCAAAAATTACTAAAAATAATATTTTATGTCCATATGTACAAATGAATGTTTTATCTTAGCTTTGTAGCCCAGATGAAGTGAGTTGTTGCCCCGGAAATGTGTTGGATTTTTTTTATTGTCAAATTGTGAGCTTATACATTTTTTCTGGACTCTATCACTTCATGGCTTGGTGTCCATTTTTGTATGTTTGCTTTCTGGTACCAGTTTGAAGTAACTTGTTTTTATTTTTACTTGCTAGGCCCTAAACTAATATGAAAACTCCTTTTGTCTGGGCATTTAAAGTGTTTGTTCACCTTTACAGAAAAAATTAAAAGGTGAATAAACATTGTACATCCTTCCAATCCCCCAGTGCCCACTGTACTTACCTCTGGAGATGCTGAGCTGTCAGTGCCCATACAGCTGGTCCAATTAACTGGGGATTAGAAATCTCCACTCTTCTTCCTCTTCTCTGTGCAGCACTTCCAGGACAGACCAGAACTGTTCACTGTGCAGGTGCTGACAAATCAAAGTTGCTCTGGTCTATCCCAGAAGCTGTGCACAGAGAAGAGGGAGAAGAGTGGGAGTTTTTTTTCCAAATTATGGACCACTGGACCAGCTTTGTGGACACTGTCAACTCAGCATCCCTGGAGGTAGATACAACAGGGACCTGGGGGAGGATGTATGGCATTGGTTTACTTTTTCTTTTTTTCTGAAAGGGTGAACTAACACTTTAAATAAGCATAGAAACCCCAGCGCCCCTCAAAAATGTCTTCCTTTGCTATTATTAGTGACAGACTGCATCACCTGAGTCAACTTTTTATTTTGTTTATTGTTATATTTCTCACTATTACAGGCTATTCTCACTATTATAGGCTATTGCCTATGGAATACAAGAGCAGCCTCTGCATACACTTATATATAAAAAGAAGGAAATAAGGAATATTTAGAATCATTGTACAGAGAAACCATAAAGAGGATCTACAGAGAAACCTCCAAAACTAGACACTATGGGGGAGATTTACTAAAACTGGTACACACATAATCTGGTACAGCTGTGCATATTAACCAATCAGCTTCCAGGTTTTATTGGCAAAGCTTAACTGAACAAGCTGAAGTTAGAAGCTGATTGGTTACTATGCAAAACTGCACCAGATTCTGAGTGATCCAGTTTTAGTAAATATCCCCTTGTCTGTGATTCAGGGCAGTTTGGAACTATATACTGTATTTGCGGTGAATAACCTTACAATGTATTCATTTACAACAATATTTTGGAGCTCTATGCGACAGCTCAAATAGGTCAATATTCAATTTTTCAAAGAACTTTTCAAAGTAAAACAGACTGTTGTTGTTAAAGCAAATACACAATTACAGATGTTTGTTAAATGTTCATCATTGTGTTTAAAGTTAGGGTAATCTCTCAGCTGATGGTATTATCCTATGGACTGTAGTATAAACGTATAAAACAAACGACCACCCAAGCTTTGAGCTGGTCTGTGGGAGGATGTTTCAGTAGCCATCTTGCTGTGTCAGCATGCCATCATATCTGAAGCACTAAGATACACAGACACAGCTTGTCCTTTAATCCAGCCTGGGTTTGAAACCAATCATTGCTGCAGCTCTCCCTCTCATTCATATAAAGGTAAAAATGTATCAAATGAGATGGTGCACGTTGGCTAAAACTTGTGCTCACTGTCAGTTTTATTTTGTTCAAGCTTCATTTGTTCAAGCTAAAAAGGCAAATAGACCGTACATTGCATTGCAAAATAATTTTTCCTTTGCATTATAAATGTGGTGAAAATCTAGTTTGCAAAGAGTACCCAATCACGTGCAAGGCAAGGGTAAAACTCTGACATTCACAGACATGACTAGGCATGATGGGAACTGTAGTTCCTGAACAACTGGAGGGCCATAGTTTGGAGACCCTAGAACCTCAGAGGATAATGTAGAGCATCTTCTTTCGGTGACATGGACACCAAAAAAGCAAACTCATCATTGTGTCATGTAAGCAGTGACATGGACCAACCATCAGTTTCATGCTAAATAGCTTAGTCATAAGGCTCTTATGACTAAGTACTTCATACACCATTGTTATCATTGTAGCTAATGTTAATTCAATGGTTCCATTCAATAAACCCTGTGGTTCTTCTATGTGGTTTACCTCTGATTAATGTTTTGAATTCCTGCTGAATTTATATAATTTCAGGGAGATCCCAATATTTAGTGTTTTACTTTAAGAAGCCGATATAAAAAAAGCTAGCAGATCAGCTGACTACTATTTTGTTCTAGTTTTCATATGATATTGACATATTTAATTGTATTTTACAGATTACCTAAATCCAATTATATCTGTCCCTGACCCCTGAATGAACTCACAGTCAAATGTCCCTACTACACTCAGTGGGTACAGTTTGGGAGGATACTTACCAGAACAAATTCATTACTGATATGCCCCAGGTGGGATTTCAACTTAGGAGGTCCAGAGCCGCAAGGAAGGTTTACTAATCACTTACCCAACATGTTTATAGTCCAGAGGCTGTAAAATATGACTGACGCCCATAGATTAATTTTATCAAATGGGGGAGAATTTTATATCATTTTATAAGATAGAACTAAAGATTAAACAAAAGATCCAATCTGAAAGTTGGCCTATTCATTATTATGAGAAGATTAAAACGAAAAGAACGGTAGCAAGTAGTACTGTACTCTTGTAGGGACTCAGCCCTTACCTAGCTTTAACATGCTCTTCTCCTTACCCTTTCCTATGGCAAAAAAGGAATCACCATGATTTGCTTATTAGTTAGAAAATGCTCTCATGAGTATAAGTTTGCTCAGGGCTGGGACAATGGGTGGGCAGGAGGGGCGGCTGCCCTGGGCATAGTTGTATACTGCAGGAAAGGGGGTGCCGCCATTCTGACTATATGCCTGGCGGGGTAGTGATAGCAACATCACAAGTCTTGTCAGCCAAGCCCTGGGAGCAGTGGGCAGAGCAGTAGAGAGCCAGGATGCTGTGCTCTCTATCTCCTTTCTGCCACAGGGATCTCCCACCATGCACAGCCTCAATTCTTACGATGACTGCACTCTTAATAAAAATACTCCTATTGACAAGCGGATAACTGCTGTTGGTAGGATCCCCTAAGCTTGCATATAATAGGAGGGGGGCACAGTTTGGTATCTTTGCCCTGGGCACTGGATGACCTTGTCCCAGCACTGCCTTTGTTATACAGCGTAAGATATGTGCCTATATATTGGGTGTTATCAATAATGAAAAAATATTTGTGATCTGGGCTTACAAACTGGATTCGATTCCAGCACTTTAGCCAAGTTCTTTTTTAATAAGTATTCGAGCAGAACTAAACTCTCCTATTAATTTCAGCCAAGGAAGCTGCCATCTTAGCCTCTGTTTGATCTTCAACTGCCATGTTGCTGCACATGTGATCAGTTATGACACCAGCGATTTAATGGTTTGACAGTTTGCGTGAGAGCACAAGCAAATGTGACAGTTAGCATTCCCAGCATGTCAGGAATGTAACTGTTTTTTGAAACTGTTAATACGATGCATTTAGCAGAATTAAACCCATTGATTTAACGGTTTCAAAAAACAGTTACCTTCCATGCCGGGAAATCGAGCTGGTGTCATAACTGTTCACAACACCATGGAAGTTGCAGATAAAACAGAGGCTAAGATGGCACCTCCTTTGGCTGAAAGGGATAGGAGGGTTTAGTTCTGCTTTAAGATTATACACTAGTAGCCTGATCTGACAATTAGTCATTCATCTTTGGGGACCAAGAGTATAAATTGTTTTGCTATCAATGCTATCAATTGTTTTGCTAATCAATCATTACCTTCTCTACATCGTCCTGCAGATATAAATGAGATGATATGTTTTACTTTATTATAAACAGAAGAGAACAAAATTTAATTAATAGATTTTATTCCAGTTTTTAGGCTAATATATAAAAACAAGCCTTATGAATGTCAAAAGAATGACTGTTAAGTTTTGTACACTTTTTCATCTTTAGGAACTTCCTTTCAAGCATGATGGTATGACAGTCATCCATGGTAATATAGAATCCCAGGGGATCAGTCATTTGCTGGACTTCCTCTGACCTTTGGGGTCATGTCAGTTATGTTGAATGGGGATTAGGATACATCAGCTTTCTCTAGCCTTGTTTTTACAGCTACAGGAAAGTTTACAGAGACATCAAACCATCAAAAGGTTCAAATAAAGTCAGTGACATATATTTTAATGTGTGCAAGAGTATACTCTTGACATTTTACAGGTTTACAAAGCTAACAAAGTCTAGCTTATTTTTTTCATTGTTATTCCTCAGTTCAGAGTAACAATATTTTATTATCTTATAGGGAAAGTGCAATATTTAGTTGTTTTAATATTCCTATGTAGCAATGTTTTAAAAACCTTATTTCCATATATAATATGTACTTTTTTATGTAGCTATTACATATGCAGACTTGCTCGCTGCTTTGCAGTTCTACCATGGTAGTGCGTTACTTAATCTTCTCACAATACAAGTCTTTGGGATTGATTTACTAAAGACAAATAGGCTGTTCACTTTGCAAGGGAATTTTCATTTTGGCTTATTAAAGCGGAGTTCGACCCAAAAGTGGAACTTCTGCTCATTTGTCTCCCCCCCCTCCAGTGCCACATTTGGCACCTTTCGGGGGGAGGGGGGGACAGGATTCCTGTCTTTGACAGGTATCCTGTTCCCACTTATGTGAGCCAAGGCTATTGATGTCACAGCTCGGCTCTCTCCTCCTCCCCCTGTCGCCAGGCCAGTAGGAGAGAGGAGCGGAATCTCACGCATGTGCAGTAGGGTTTCCAGTGTGAAGCCGTAAGGCTACCCTTACCCATGGCAGTGGCAGCCCCCGACAGCTGATGGAAACATCAGCTGCGGTGCCGACATCACTGGACTCCAGGACAGGTAAGTGTCCTATTATTAAAATCTAGCAGCTGCAGTATGTGTAGCTGCTGGCTTTTCAGTTTTGCAGTGGTGGGCGGACCTCCGCTTTAAGTGTAGTGAAAATTTGCTAAGCTCTGGGGAAAATTCTCTTGCAAAGTAAACAGCTTATTTGCCCTTAGTGAATCAACCCTTTTGAATAAACCAATTCATTTTATTTCATGCTGATATTTTGGCAGTGGGTGGCATCCTTGAAGCTTCATTTGAAGTTCAGGCAATCCAGAAGTTGAACAGATCCCCTTATCTGTTTCCATTTAGGAATGTTGATACCTTTAGTCACAAGAGGATTTAGTGTGACCAGTACTTGGTGATTCTATTGATGTATACATAGGGTTATATCATTTAAAGCGGAAGTAAACCCATCCATTTAACTGTTTCAAATAAGTTACATTTCTGGCACATGCCGAGAATGTTACCCTCCCATTGGTTGTGCTCTCAACCAGACTGTCAAACCACCCAATGGCTGGTGTCATAACTGATCACATGTGCAGCATCATGGCAGTTGTAGATTAAACAGAGGCCCAGATGCCAGCTTCCTTGGCTGAAAACGATAGGAGGGTTTACTTACACTATTAGGCTGCTAATGGAAGCATATCTTGATTAACACTTGGCTCAATTCTTTAGTTGTTACTTTGTTTATCGACATATCTAGGTTATACAGATTCTGTAGAAAATACAATTCAATTGGTACCTTACTAGAACAAGAAATATAGTTCAGCTAGTAATAGTCACTTTCAACTGGACTTGCTCTGTAATGTTGAAGATGTTTTGCATCCAATCCAAACAGCTTCTTCAGCTCTTCATTATCAATAAAGAAGCTGCTTGCATCACCTGCAAAAAATCTTCAGCATTAGAGATTAAACCCAGCTAAACGTGACTAACTGCCACTAGCTGTTCCATGATCTGGATAATGAAGTACCTACACCGACGGTAATTGGTTAATTTGTCAATATTTAAATTGATGAGTTCGTAAGCCCACTGAGTTCTTTGTAAAAATCATATTTGTATTGTAAGTCACCAATAAAGCTGTGCAAAGATTAATAATCATTTTGCAAATTACAGTAGCAAATTATTACAGTACCTCTAGCAAAATATCTGTTTGATATTATAATCTAGTTCAGGGCTCAAAATTTCAAGTCCTGAAATTTCAAGCTATTAGCCAGGTCTTAGGAGTTACTCGCCACCAATTGCCCCACCCAACCTTACCCTGCCCACCCCTAATTCCACCCCTAAACACGCCCTCATAAATTATCTCATGAAATGACACTGTTAAATGTTTTATGTAGAATTAAGTTACAAAAATAAATATTAACAACAACAACCTTAACAATATTAACATGAAGCATATTTAATTGATCTGACTATGATAAATAATATAAGAATAAAATATGATTGGCTACTATAGACACTGTATACATCATTACTGCCTTGTTAAGTAAATATTTTAATACTATAATAAATATAGCTTTAAAAAATTAAACCAATGAATGACACTTTCACTGATTTGAGATGCAGACTTACAGTGGAGCACAGCACTGGACAGGGGAGTAGGAACTACCAAACTTAACTTTTCCTATTAACAAGCTGGTGATCGGTTGCTAGGCGGTCCAAGCAACCAATCACGAGCTTGGTAATAGGAAAAGTAAACTTTGGCAGCTCCTGCACCCACCAACCCCCCTCCCCACCCCACCCGCACCTCATCTAGTTCTTTGAAGTCTCCCACTGTATGCCAGGCCCTGCTAATAAAATAACAGGGGGCGGAGGCTGGGAAGAGAATCGGCCCCTGTTCAACCCCGCCTGCCAGCGGCGCATGCCCCCTCCACACTCACCCTCAGCTTATTTCCACTCACTTAATGCGAGCAAGTGAGTGGACATTTTGAGGCTGATATAGTTAATGACCATTTCTGATTGGTTGCCTTGGGTTTTTGAGCTCCCTTATTTTTTGTGTGCATGAGAAAATAGAGAATGTGTATTTATTCACTACATTTATATATTCTGCATTTTCAATCACTTATCAGTGTACTAGGCTGCAAGTTGAAGGGAAGGACCTCCAAGGTGATATTCTCTGAAATAATGTATGTACCATGTGCATCACAGGCAAGGCAGGGTGAAATTAGAGAGCTCAATGAATGCATGGCTTAAGATCTGGTGTAAGAAGGAAGGGTTTGGGTTTCTAGATCACTGGGCTGACTTTTCATTGGGGTGCAGCCTTTATGCTAAAGATGGTTTGCACCTGAATGGAAGGGGGTCTGCTGTGAGGAGGGAGAGGTTTATGGGAAGGCTGGAGGAGTATTTAAACTAGGATTGAGGGGGGAGGGTGAACTAGAATTCCATCGGGCAGACAGGTCAGTTAGGGGCCAGACATTAATGGAGGGTGGAATGGGGATAGATGGAGGGAGGGTCATGGCAGGTGACAATAAAGTTCTCATGCTGCAAATAACCATTGGAAATGATAGTGCCATTTGTACTACTAAAAAAGATGTGACAAAACACCAGAGCAAAATGTAATAATGCAATAAAGTGTTTGTTCACCAATGCCAGAAGTCTGCCAAGCTAAATAGGCGAGTTAGAAGCTCTCGTGCACGAGGAGAGCTATGATGTAATCAGTATTGCTGAAACCTGGCTTCATTCCTCACATGACTGGGCTATTAATATTCCTGGTTATGCACTCTTTCAGAGAGACAGGGTGAAAAGGAAAGGTGGCGGGGTCTGTCTCTATGTGAGAAGGGATCTCAAAGCAAGTGTGAATGAGGACCTAATTGATGGAGAGTGTGATGTGGCTGAAGCATTATGGGTGGAACTACATATAGCTGTGCATAGTTCAAAGTTAATCATTGGAGTTTGTTATAGACCACCCAATGTTAATGAGGAGGTGGAGACTCAGCTCCTTGCACAGATGGAAAGGGCTGCAAGGGCTGGGACGGTGATAATAATGGGGGATTTTAACTACCCGGAAATTGACTGGAGTAATGGCACTGCTGGAACAGTTAAAGGGCAAACATTTATAAACCTATTACAGGACAATTTTATGGTGCAGTTTATTGATGCCCCAACTAGGAATGATGCTCTGTTGGACCTGGTAATCTCAAACCATGCAGAACTTATTACTAATGTTCATATAAAGGAACATCTGGGTAGCAGTGACCATAACATGATTTCATTTGATGTTAGCTGTAAGCAAAAAACACATATGGGAAAGATAAAAACACTTAACTTTAGGAGAGCAAATTTTCCAAGGATGAGGGCTGCTCTCCAGGTCTTAGACTGGTAGGTAATATTGGCATCAATGAACACAGAACAGAAATGGGAATTCTTCAAAAAGACTGTTTGTGAATTCACTGCAAAGTATATTCCCATGGCCAATAAGTTTAAAAGGCTAAAAATAAAACCTATGTGGCTCACGGCCAAAGTTAAAAAAGCTATAAAAAATAAGAAAAGAGTTTTTAAAAAATATAAAAACGAAGAAACACTATTGCCGCTTAAATGTTACAAAGAATATAACAGAATACTGTATGTAAAAAGGAAATGAAGGATGCAAACATTCAAAACGAGCGACAGATTGCAAAAGATAGTAGGACAAACCCCAAAAGATTCTTCAAATATATTAATAGTAAAAAGGTCAGGTCTGAGCATGTAGGCCCTTTACAAAATAATCTAGAGTGGGTGACTGGGGACAAAGAGAAGGCAAATTTATTAAATACATTCTTCAGTTCTGTGTATACAAATGAGCATGGGGGAGTTCATGTCCATAATGGGGGTGGTAGTGACACATCCCCAAATGATTCACAATGGCTCAAAAGTGATATGGTCCAGAAACATTTAGACAGAATAAAAAGGCGGATAAAGCACCTGGACCAGATGGCATCCACCCACAGATCCTAAACGAATTGAGCTCTGTCATTTCAAAGCCATTGTATCTAATTTTTAGGGACTCATTAATGACAGGAATAGTACCACTGGATTGGCGTAGGGCCATTGTGGTGCTCATTTTTAAAAAGGGAACAAAGTCTTTACCAATAACTATAGATCAGTTTAACTTCTATAGTCGGGAAGTTACTGAAGAGTTTAATAAAAGACCACATAGATGAGTTCTTGCTGAAAAAAAAAAATATTTTAAGCAACAGACAGCATGGATTCATGAAAGACAGAAGTTGTCAAACAAATCTGATTTCTTTTTTGAGGAGGTAAGTAAAACCTTGGACAGAGGGGTGGCTGTGGTATACTTGGATTTTTCAAAAGCGTTCGATACAGTTCCCCACACAGGGCTAATGTGTAAGGTAAAGTCTACAGGCTTGGAAATATCAGTTTGTAAATGGATAGAAAACTGGCTAAAAGACCAAATTCAGAGAATAGTGGTTAATGATTCTTACTCTGAACGGTCTAAGGTTATCAGTGTTGTACACCAAGGTTCAGTGCTGGGACCCTTATTTTTAATATCTTTATAAATTATATAGGGTCTGGGATTAAAAGTACCATTTCAGTCTTTGCAGATGACACTAAGCTATGTAGTGGAATAATGTCCTTACAGTCTAATTGGGCAACTATGTGGCAGACGAGGTTTAATGTTGATAAATGTAATGTTTTGCACTTGGGGGCTAAGAACATGCATGCATCATACATACTAGGGGGGTACAACTGGGGGAATCCATAGTGGAGAAGGATCTGGGGGTTTTGGTAGATCATAAGCTCAATAATAGCTAAGCTGCGGTTTCCAAAGCAAGCAAAGTCCTTTCTTGTATTAAGAGTGGTATGGACTCCAGAGAGAGAGATATAATTTTGCCCCTGTACAAATCATTAGTAAAACCTCATCTGGAATATGCAGTTCACTTTTGGGCACCAGTTCTCAAATAGGATATCGGGGGAACTGGAGAAAGTGCAGAGAAGGGCAACCAAACTGATAAGAGGCATGGAGTAACTCAGCTATGAGGAAAGATTAGAGGAACTGAATTTATTCTCTCTTGAGAAGAGGAGATTAAGGGGGATATGATCAACATGTACATATATATAAGGGGTCCATATAGTGAACTTGGTGTTGAGTTATTCACTTTACGGTCAACACAGAGGACAAGGGGACACTCTTTATGCCTAGAGGCAAAGAGCTTTCATCTCCAAATACGGAAAGGTTTCTTCACAGTAAGAGCTGTGAAAATGTGGAAAAGGCTCCCTCCAGAGGTGGTTCTGGTCAGCTCAGTAGATTGCTTTAAGAAAGGCCTGGATTCTTTCCTAAATGTACATAATATAACTGGGTACTAACATTTAGAGATAAAGTTGATCTAGGGAAAATCTGATTGCCTCTCTAGGAATGTTTTCTCCTGCTGTAGCAAATTGGATCACATGCTTTACTCGGGTTTTTTGCCTTCCCCTGGATCAACCGTGGGTATAGGATTGTGTATATGGGATTGTATATTATTTTTTATTTATTTGTTTATTTTTATGGTTGAACTTTTTTGGTGTCTTTTTTCAACCTGATTAACTATGTAACTATGTACTATAGAAATGAACATAACACTAGTTATTGCACAATAAGCATAGCCCCATGAATATAACCACACCTCAACTTGCCACTTGGTAGCTCTGCTATTTTCCATAAGGGCATGTGTGCCTCCAAAATGGATTGGTTTCAGGTAAATAAATGCCACAATTCACTGCTTTCACAGATTTTGGCCCTTATTGTTGCACAAAACCATTTTCCTTTAATGGACTATCCTAGGTTTGGTAAAATACACACATATTGGCTGATGTCTTTTGAGTTTTAGATGTTTTTGGTCCATTCTGTCACTGATAATTTGCTAACACTTTTGACTATTAGCTTTAAGGAAAGAAGTATTTTGTAAAGGATTCACATTTTAATTTAAACCTTGGGTTATACAACAGTTTAAAAAATGGTTTTGTGCTTATTTGTGTTAATGTACCAAACAATCAGAGGTGGTTCACTTAGGGAATATTCATTTTTAAAAGTGAATTTTAACATTTTAGTAAATAAGTTAAGACTGTGCACACTTCATTCATCCAATCATGTGCAAGCAAAAAAAAAAGTAATTTTAAATTTCTCTTGAACATAATTGGGTATTCAAAGTAAATGCAGCTCTAGTTTGTTTACTAAGCAAATTTAACATGAACATTGCAAAATAAAAATTTGGTTTGCTAAGTCAACAGCTTCTACTTCCTTATGAGAATTAATCACACTCCCTGTAATAGGGAAAACGTTTCCCTTATAGTTCGAAAAACATTCTTCTGCATTTAATCATATTTTAAATATAGGTTATATTTTGTGTTTTTAGATATCTTTTCTAGAGTTCTTGTCTATTCTGAGCTTAGATTCATTTTAATTTATTTTTTATAAAGACATCTTGAATTGCAGACTGTGTTGAAACTTGATATCTTTTGTGAAGATTTGTGAGTCTGCAATTCTACTTGAGTTCCTCTTGTAAAATATCCCAGGGGTAAAGGAGAACTGTACTAAGAAATTGGGATTGGAGCTGCTTCACAGTGAAGTTTCCATCTGTTTGCTATTATAATCACATAACCATACAAATTGTACTTACAAATCTACATATTGTTAGCACATTTAACTTTTTAAATCAAGTTTATTGAAGAATTGAAAAGCATACTTTTTTAACATTCTGTTTACTTTAAGTGTTAGAAAAATGCCATTTACTAAATTTACCTGGATTTATTTAGACTTAATTGATTGAAGTTAATTTTGACTGAAGGAAATCACAGGTACTGTAATTAAAGGCATCATCTGTCAGTTGTCACAAGAGTCATTTGCTTTGTTATGTGAGTCATGTGAGTCCTGATGCAAGTGTAAAGATGATGATTCAATAGAGAATGATTGCTATTTATAAAAATATAACATAGTGCCAAATGCTAGAATAAACTTTACTTTGCACAATATATCCTAAGTTGGCTATTTAGTTTATTCTAGTACACATGAATATGAAGATGTTAAATGCTTTTGTTTCTATCCTGGGGCATGCAGGTGAACAATTGCAGATGTGTTGACATCTTCTTACACTGACTCATCTAACAGCAGCTGACTTATCAAATGTTCCTATGTGCTCTGAGGACCATTCATCCAATTATCCCTCTCTGATCTGACCTTTGCACTCAATCAATCATCCAAAATGGCTAGTATTGTATGTACCGCAAACATCTGTCATGCCTATGTATAGGTATGTGATGCTAAACACAGTAAAAGACTATTTTTGCAAAACAAAGGCATCCAATGATAAGGCCCTGTTCACATTTGAGCAACGCTGCCATGATGATTTTTTGCTTGTTTTTGTAGCGCGTTTTTGAAGCGGCACCGTTCATTTTGAATGGTCCTCCCTTTGCTCCAAAAACAGGCCAAAGACGTTCATGTTCCAAATTTTAGCACTGAGCCAGGTGCATTTGGCGTTGCATGTTATGCCACGATTTTTGTACATTTTCTCTTACTGCATTTGGGGTTCCGTCAAGAAATAATGGCACATGTTTCGTTGCAATTCTGGAATCATAGTGGCCATTGGTTTTAGCAGTTAGTGAGTTTTAGTAAGGCAGTTTTTTGTGGAGTGCTGCGAGCGAAAGCCAGACTGCAATTCTGCTGGCGATTCCAATGCACTCAGGTGTAAAATATAGGGAAATGCGAAGGATAACATGAATATAAATAAGCATATATTTTTTGAAATAAGAGAGGTATATCAGCACATGGGCCAAAATTCAAATACTCTCATTGCACAGTGCAATGCCTTAACTATTTATTAGTGTATTCTCTGATTAGTGCACAAGAGATCTCTGCTAGTGTGCTTAAATGGAAAGGTGGCAATCAGGGTCAGGACCACCACTGGTGGCCAGCGATGAAGCATACCTCCCAACTTTCTGAGATGAGACAAAAGGAATACCTTCTAGCATAAGGTATTTGGGCATATACCTGCCACGCTCTCAATTATGCAGAACATTAGCAATGTGTATGTCAAGAATAATTGATAACACTCAGAATTGTTTTATTTTCACCTTTACTTTTCCTTTATACAGTAAAGGCATTAAAATAGTAAACAAGATAATTAACAGATAGTATGCATATTTATTGTAGAAAAACACCTTTAGTAGTTGAATGGTAAATTTTCATAGATATCTGTACATCAGGCCAAAAAGAGGGACAACTGAGAAGGAAAGAGGGACAGAAGGATTTGGTTCCAAAAAAAGGGACAGTCCTTCCAAATGAGAGAAGATTAGGAGGTATAGATGAGGTAGTGAAATGGTCCACCATGGTCTTGTGAGTGTGGATATACACCCCAAGGACCTGGAACACTCTTCTCTTTTCCTGAGCTGCAAAAGGCATGTTGTGAGCTGCCTCAGTATACAACACACACTTACAGAAGGACACACTAAATAAACAGGAGTTTTGTGGCATACATTGCTCTCAATTCCTTTATTCTTAAAGTGGTTGTAAAGGCAGAAGGCTTTTTATCCTAATGAATTCTATGCATTAAGATAAAAAACCTTCTGTGTGCAGAAGCTCCTCTCAGTCCCCCTAAAACTTACCTGAGCCCCCTCTTAATCCAGCGATGTCCACGAGTGCCTCGGCTGTCCAGGACTCTCCCTCTTCATTGGCTGAGATGCAGCAGTGGTGCCATTGGCTCGATCAATGTTAGTTAGCCAATCTGAAGAGAGAGGGGATGGGGCTGAACTGCAGCTCTTTGTCTGATTGGATACACGGAGCTGCAGCTCGGGTGCACCCATAGCAAGCTGCTTCCTGTGGGGACACTCAACAGGAGGGAGGAGTCAGGAGCTCAAGCCAGGGACCTGAAAAGAGGAGGATACAGGCTGCTCTGTGCAAAACCACTGCACAGAGCAGGTAAGTATAACATATTTGTTATTTTAATAGAAAAATTGAGACTTTACAATCACTTTAACTTCACTGAGAGACAGATGCAAATGTTGTTGCATACAGGGCTGCTGTTAGGAATCACTAGGCCCTGCACAACCTATTTGATGCCCCCCCCCCCACAGCCTACCTGACGGCCCCCCGTGTGACAATATCAAAATTATATTTTCATCAAAAATACATGAAAATCATTATTAGTGGACCCAAACATTCCTTCATACATAAAAAACATAAATTCCATCTTCAAGTCAAAGTTCTCCCCAAACAATAATGCACATATTCCACCAACTCCCAGTTCCAATCCCCCTTCCCAGCACAAAACTTTGCCCCCAAATCTCCCTCACCCCAAAAAGTCACCCGTCTAGCACACATCAAACTTTCTATCCTGGCATAAATCTTCTCCCCCAAATCCTCCCTCCCAGCACAAATCTTTGCCCTCCCAATCCCACCCCCCAGCTCAAATGCCCCCCCAATCCCCCTCCTAGCACACATCTCCCTCACCCCCAAAAATCATCTGCCTAGCACATATCCTCTTTCTTCTCAAATTTTCTATCCTGGCACAAATCTTCTCCCCCCAAATCCCCCTGCCAGCACAAATCCCCCCTAATCCCTCCTATTAGCCTCAAATTCCCCCTCCCAGCACAAATCTTCTTTCCTCAATCCCCCTCCTAGGACAAATTCCCACAAATCCCTCCGCCTAGCACAACCCTCTCTAAATGACAGCATGAGACCGGATATTACTGTAGATCACATTGCACTGTACACACACTGCTCCCTATCTCCTCCAAGGGCTGCTCACCTCCCGGCAGCAGGAAATGTGGATGGGGGGGCTGTGTGTATAAAGTGCAATGTGATCTACAGTAAGATCGGGTCTCATGTACTGTATAGATGAACGATCTTCTGACAGGAAGGAGAGCACAATACAGTGCACCTCCTCCTCCTACCTCCTCCTCCTCCTGGATGTTTCCTCTCTTGCTGCTCCAGCCTCCTGTCGCAGCTGTGAGCACAGGCAGGGGAAAGAGATCAGCCGGCCAGGCTCATTATCCACCCAGCAGTTAGAAGCCGGGTGGGGGGAGAGGGGAAGAAACTTCAGTTGCTGGGTGAGAGACACAGACATCCTTGGTTCTCTGCTCCACCGATTCTCCTGCTGTCTGGGCCCCCTGTGTGCAAAGGCCCCCTACAGGAGGACCTGTGGTCCCCCCCATCAGCAGCCCTGGCTGCATATGTTGACCTGCTTCTGTGCCTAAATTCTAGGACAGTAGATCTCCAGTACCTATATTGTTGTCCAATGTCAAGCACTAAGGCTTTTAATGTGATTCGGTTTCTAAAGTGTAATACAGGGACTACAAAGGCTGATACCAGGTCAAAATGAGGAACTTAGACTGCTTGCATTAAAAAAAGTGTGATGATGCATTAATAATACAGAGTTACAGTATTCAGTATTCAGTAATTCAGCTTTAAAGTCGAACTAAACTGTATCCGAGCACCACAAACTGAAAACAACACTATTTAATTTAATTTCAATAGTTAAAGCAAACTTAGAAATCCATTTGTGTGTCTATGCTTTACTTTGTTGAGAAATCACTTTGAAAAACACCCCTAGCATTTCCACCTGTGGCCATCTTGAGTAAGGGTAGATGATTCACGTAGCATTAACTTTCTGGAATCCATTTACCCTAGCTCTGGCATGCAGGCAGGAGGGTGAGCTTAGCTAAGAAAGCCCCTTCTCCCCTCCTCAAGTTGAAAAAAAATGAAGATTTGTGGGATGCATGACATCATTTTGACCTAGGCCAGAAACCAGGAAGTGACTGAAGAAATGTTAAAAAAGTTGAAAACAAGTAAATATAATAAACCTTCCGACCTATTCACAAATGTTAGCAGCATATGGATTAAATATAGTTCATGTTGATTAGTTTTGTTTAATTCCTTTAACGCATATGTAAATGATCTCAAATGATTTCCCTAAACTTGATCACCTTGTCTATCCTTTCTCTCACTTCCCACGCTTTTCTGTCTGTTCTCTCAGCCTTCTTGGATTTCAAACCTACCTTATGTTGTATTGAACCAGAGCCACATACCTACTAAGAACCTATTGGCCAGTACAGTATTTCATAAAAGATTTTAGAAACAGATGTGCCTTGTGATCTTCTATTTTGCCTTTGCCGTTGTGCAACGTTGTTCCTGCATGGGCTTATCTATCTGTTAACCTTTACTTCCTTAAAATTAAATAAAAATATTGTTACCACAACTATTCAATGTTATAACATGTTCTACATCATTTTCTCATTTGATTTCCTCCTTCTGTAATTTATCATGTATGTTTTCACAGTGTATTTTATGCAGACTAAAGCCTCATATGCTTTATGGGCCAAATCACCTATTGGGGAATTAGTGAACTTTGACCTTTGCCTCCAGAACATTCACATACCTGCACAGGCAAGAATGGCATGTTGCTGGATCAACTTAACACTGAGATGGGGATTCAAATACCCAATTTTACCCCAGGGATATAAGAAAAGCATGCTTTAACAAATGTATGGCTGAATTCAGAGCTGCAAATCTAAAATAATTTAAAACTTCTTTTTTGGAGAATAAGATATAAGCATTGTTTTGTAGCAGACAACAATTACCGATGTGATTGGGGGGGGGGGGGGGTCAACTCAACTCTTTCAAAAATTAAAAACAATTTTAAACCCCCTTCCTGCCCAAGCCAATTTTCAGCTTTTAATGCTGTCATACTTTAAATGACAATTGCGCGGTCATGCTACACTGTAGCTATATGACTTTTTCAAATAGAGCTTTCTTTTGCTGGTATTTAATCACTACTGGGGTTTCTATTTTTTGCCAAACAAACAAAAAAGACCAAAAATTTTGAAAATAACAAACTGTTTCCATAGTTTGTTTTACAAACAGGTAATTTTTCTCCTTCGTTGATGTGCGCTGATGAGGATGCACTGATGGACACTGATGGGCTTCACTAATAGGCACTGATAAGGCGGTACTGATGGGCACTGATAGGTGGCACTGATCAGGAGGCACTGATGAGGCTGCACTGATAGGTGGCACCAATGGGCACTGATAGTTGGCACTGATGGGCACTGATAGGCGGCACTGGTAGGTGGCATTGATAGATGGCAGTGTTGGGCACTGATAGGTGGCATTGATAGGCACTGGTAGGTGACACTTATAGGCAGTACTTATAGATGGCACAGGTGATGAGGCACTGATGGGCACTAATTGGCAGCACTGGGCACTGATAAGTGGCACTGGTGGGCATTGATAGGTGGCACTGGTGGACAATGTTAGTTGGCACTGGTGGGCACTGCTTAGCAGTTCTGATATGCACTGGTAGGTGGCACTAATAGGTACTGGAAGTTGGCACTGGTGGGCACTGCTTAGCAGCATTGGGTCTGGTGCGTGTGGGACCGATGTCCCGTTTACACAAGATGGTAATCTGTTTTTTTTTTCCTCACGCTATCAGCATGAGGGAAAAAAGCTGATTACCTGCTTCTGTTTACATCGGGATCCCTTACTCTGATCTGTGATCAGCCGACTCTCATGTACTCGCTAATCACAGAGCATGCCACGCACGTCCCACAGGGGGCACGCAGACATCACATGCACGGAGGACGTACATGGACACCTTCCCGACAATTTAAGCCCACGCTGTAGCCGTCTTTCGGCTATAGTGCAGGTGGCAAGAAGTAAAGCATATAATCACCAAAACACTTTGTATGTTCAAAATAGTGTCCAAAAATGTATTAAAGGGTTAACATGATAGCAAAGATTTGAAATGTTTCAGGGCCATGCAGGAACCCTTTATCAGGTATCATTCATCATCATTAAATGCCTGATGAAGGGGTCTAGCGTGGCCTTGAATTGTCACGATTCTTTGCTTTAATGTGATCACTTTAATAAATTCTTGGATGCTATTTTGAAAACCCAAATGGATATGTGCTCTGGATATATGGTTTATTTTCATGTTGATACCAGTTTCCAACTGGAAGGTGCTACAAGCCATCTCCAGGAGCATTTGGAATATTCTACTTTCCTAACTTGTTTATTAAAATGAAACAAAGCCAATTCATTTAATTGTTACCAAAACCTTTGCATTCAAGGCACGTCATCAATGGCAGCTGGCAGCTGTTATGGTTGCTTTGCTATCAACCAAACTATCAAGCAAGCAAATGACTGGTGTCTTACCAGATCACATGTGCAGCCCTATGGCAACTGCAGATCAAACACAGGTCAAGATTGCAGGATAGTAGGGTTTAGATCCTCTTTAAAGTGTCTGCAAAAGAAACTGTCTGTGTTGTCACCTAGCAATCAGGTACATTTAAACCTACATTCTTCATGTTCCAGAGTTGAGTCTGGAAGGTTTCTAAGCTAGTTTGTTAAATTAGATCTTTAGTTAGGAGCCCAGTGCTTGTAGTTTCATTAAATGGTTTTGCTTCATAGGACACATATTTCTGCATCTTGGTGAGAGCGAGCTTGTATCTGAACTCAGACAGATGTAATAGATCTTGCCTGGTGAATGTTTTGTTGGACTGTTGCAGTGTTCTTGTTTTATGGGTCCACTTTATGGAAGGCAAAATGGGAGAAGGAAGAAAAAAATTAACTATAATGTTGCCACTTATTTCATGGAAGGCTAAAGCACGCGAACATGATATCATTGTGAATCCCCTGAAAATGTGAGCTTTTCCAGACATGAGTCTTGAGTTGTTGCCAAGACTGTTTCCCAAAGTGCTAAAGTTGACTGGATTTCTTTAGTGGGAGTGTAGATTTTTCCTTTAGCTTTTTCACCTTCATTTTTTATGCTGTAAAAACCATGCTTTTATTTAAATAAAGTGATTTATAATATCTGTAACATTAATACATTAGACCACTACCAACACTACTTTATAGATAAAGAATCTTTGTTATGTATCATATGAAGCATATAGATATATGAGACAATCAAAAGCCTGGAGTATATTACATAATATTGTTAGCATTCTGCAAAGCTCAATGATGTGTATTTATGAATAGTAGATATGGTCTTTGCACGCTAACCTATGGTGGAACATCCCTTTGATGTGTAGCTTGATAAGGATTGGCAGGGGTAGCCAAGGATGTATTTTGCACATCTTTTTGTGGGTCAGTGCCAGCAAGGTTATAGGGGATGGCATATTACAAATTGTTTTATTTCTTTCCACTTTTCTGGCCACATTTGGACATTTAAAATTATAAATTGGAAGTAATTCTGAGTGTGGGGATGCAGGATTTATTGAAGGGGTCACATAATTCTGTAGGTTAAGCAACAGCCTTCTTTTCTTTTGTTTGATGAACTGTAAAGGCTGATATTACATGTGAATCAACATTTTGCGTCCAAATATACACTCTTATTTTCGAGTTTAATTAAAAAACAATGAAACAAAAAGAACACAGTCTATACACAAGGTTAACATGATTTATGTGTGTCTAGAACAGAATGATGTCTTAATACAGCCCTCAGTGTAGCACTACCAGGACACCTATGGATAAGTTATTCCTTTTCCCTTAAACAGTAGTTCTGAGGCTACATCAAGGCTCGGTTCACACTAGCCCGACTCCAAAGTCACGTGACTTTCAGTGCAACTTTGGAATCCGACTTTGATACCGCTTTGATGTGACTTTTTACACTCTTTGGCATTGAAGTCATATCAAAGTCGGACCAAAGTAGTGCAGGAACCTTTTTTAAAGTCGAATAGACTTGTGTAGTATCAGTTAAGACAGCTCTTTCACATGTCATCCAACTTGAGGTCTCACAAGATCCTATGTCGCATCAGTGTGATAGTAGAAGCTGTTGGAACCTGTTCATTGTGATAAAGCTCCATCCTGAGAAACCCACTGCTTGTTGAGGCATGTAGGCTGTTAACCATTGATGAAATACGTGGCCTGAATACTACCAAACCTAAGTGAATTACAATTGGAGGGAGAGTTCTACGATATTAGAAATTTTAGGAAACCTGTTGTAAATGTCGTATCAATTAAAAGTTATTGCTGTTATTTTATATACAGACTATTAGTGTTATGCAAGGATCGGACAAACGTATTTATCGTTGGGTCAGGAAGGAATGGTTTCCCAGTGCTTGGGTGATGTGTATATTAAAACAGAATTTTATGAACATGCAATGAGCCCCGAGCATTCCATCAAATTAGTACTAAGCATGTTCCCATGTGAATTTAACCACACAAGATATGTGTCTGCAGGCAATGCGTGCCTTTCCTGTTCTGTACAGCTTTAGATCCTCTTTCTTCTGTCTACACCACGACTTGGGTTGGATCTTACTCGAGGTTTGGTGTAATTAATTCCTTTCTGAAGTGGATTACATTAATCCAGGATAACGTCATTTGTCAGGATAACATGTTTCTATTTCATTTTACAAAACATTGATCTTTTTGGGTCAAACACAACTTAATGTAATAAATCTATATTATCTAATTAAATGAATGCAATTTTTTACATCAAAGCTAGTCAAACAACTAAAACATAGATGGAATATATACATTGGGAGTTGTGATATCTGTCACATGAATTTTTTTTCTGTATATCCAGTCCTGACATTTACACATGTCTACCACACAGCACATCCCCTGGCTGGCAGAGTAATACACCTGGTCTTTCTCTGTTGCAGTTAAATAACAATAACGTCTTGTTCATATCAAGTGTGGTACATAACCATGTGTGAAATTGTGCACTTTCCTGTACTACAAGGAAACGCGCTGCCTTCTGGGGATGTGCATTAATTAAAATGGCACCCTCACACATCTAGCAAATGCGGGTGTGTTCCATGCAGTTTGTTGTGGCACAATTTTAACAATTGTACCTGTGTTTTTTTTGTGTTCTATGTGAATAGGGCAGCCCATTGAAATGGGTTGCACCTCATGGCGTGAAGAGCCCTTGCACCCCATGGTATGAAGAGGTCTTGTCCTGCCACTTCCCTATGACTGAATGGTAATGAGAAGCAGTAGAATGAGGAGCTCATCTCTCTGTCACTCTGCTTTTTCTACCTAACAGCATGTTCCTAGGTTAGCACTGCAGCACAACTGACTTCCTAGTTGTGCTTCCTCTACCCCCTTTTCCCTTTCTGAAAATGGTAGACAAGGAACTAGAAGAGGCTGAAGAGGCAAGTCAAATTCAGGAAATAGCATTGCTTGCATTAAATGTGATTAAGCATTAAGGGGAGTATGCATTAATTACTGAATGTGTTAAAGTGATTCTAAAGGAAAGATTAAAAAAATAACAAACATGTTATACTTACCTGCTCTGTGCAATAGTTTTTCACAGAGCAGCCCATATCCACTGTTTTTTGGGTACTCCGCTGGCAGTCATGGCTCCTCCCTCTGCTAAGCACCACCAATAGCAAGCCTCTTGCTGCAGGGGCACTCAAGCAGGCTCCCTTCTGAGCCATGCTCTGTGTGACCATTTACACACAGAGTGCAGCTTGGCCCCCCTCTCTCATTAGCTTACTGGCTGTGATTGACAGCAGCAGGAGCCAATGGCTCCCACTTCTGTGTGAGCCAATGGGGAGAGAGATACCCCAGAAAGTTGCTACTCTAATGCACATGGTTGGATTCAGATGGGGTTCAAGTAAGTGTAAAAGGGGGGGCTGGGGACTGCACCCAGAAGGTTTTTTTTACCTTACTGCATATGCATTAAGGTAAAAAACCTTGAGACTTTAGAACCATTTTAAGCTGAATTCACCTGCATGTTTTCATTAAGCATTTAGATTGATTTACTGTATCTGTAAAGTATATGAACAACCTGCCCTCCTTTCTTTCACTTTCTACCCTTTTCTGTCTGTTCTTAAAAGAATTGGAAATCAAATTGAGAACAAAAGTGGAGTTGTTGCAAATAGTAACCAAGGTAATTTTACCTTTAGTTTGATGTATAAATTAAGCATTTTGTTCAGATAGCATCTGCAAGGTATTTGAAAATGTTAAAGCGTAACTCCACTTTTGTGGCGAAAAAAACAATCCCCTCTGGGTGATCTATGTACATTGCAAGGATTATAACAAACTTTGTTGCAGATTCCAACCTTTTGTTATTCTAAAGCATTCCCTCTGTGTTTCTATGTGCCTCTGTTCTGAGTGGGTCTAATGGGAGTGGTTTCATAATTAACTGTCAGGTGTGCAGCTGCAGAGCACTAATGAGGAAATCTGCTGGGCCTGCATCCCTTTGGACTTGTTCCTATTGAAAGTATCTCTCCAAAAATGACATTTTTGTGGCAGGGGATGCCTGAAACCTGACTTGTATCTTAGACAGACTTCTGGGAAAATTGGTGAGCCAATCACACAAGCAGGAAATTATTTTTCTCGGGAGTGGTCAGTACACACTCTGTGTACACAACAACTCCAGGTAGCCATATTGCAATGCATTCTCAGAAAATTACAGTGGGTGTAGATTGAAAAGGAAAGGTAATTTTTTATAACATTCAATCACAATAGAATTAGTGTTGCAATTATATGGGCTATATTATTTTTCCTTTAATTGCTATTTTTTCCTCCATGAAAGTGGAGTTACCCTTTAACTATCGTTACAAAGAAATCAAATTCAGGAATGCATAATGCAAGTAAAGCGCCTTAGAACATCACATCCCTAAGTAAGAAATCCCATCTTGTATCTATGTTAGTATCTTGGATAAAAGGGATTCATTAGTATTATAACATAATCTTATTTATTTTACATTTTTTTTTAGCTTTGAAGCATTTTTGCATAGCTGGCCTGTTTCCATATTATCTAATTGTTTTACTGTAAATTTAGCAATGATGAAAGATATTACTCATTCCAGACAGTCATCTAAGGTCTTTTTAAATGGGCGTTTAGTACATTTTGTATTGCTAACAGAGATAAAAAACACAAGTAGAGTAGTACAATCTTTTTGTTCTGGCATGTTCTCTGATTAGAACAACCCAGTCCCTGTGGAAAATCCAGATGCACACCTTTCTTTTAGAAAGTATAAGTGTTACATTCCAAAAAAATGGAGGTAAAATATTTGTCCAGGAAGATTGTACCCTGTATTTGCCAGCAATAACATAAAGTTGAACTGTGAAATAAATTGCATTTGTAAGTAGCAACAATTATTTTAGATTATGCATCTCCTAATGCTTAGTAAATGTTTTTAAATGTGTGAGCCAAAGTGACACCAGAATCTTGTGAAAACGTACTTTTGCTAGGTATCTTCATGCAAATATACTCTAATTAGGACAGTGGCCCCCAAATGGCTTCCCTTTGGTACTTTTTTTTGTCTCTTGGAACACTATTGCTTTCATTGATACAACACAATTCTGCTCCCACTGACACCAATAATTGGGCTTTATTCCTCTTACTGATATTAGCAATGGGGCCTCCTGCTTCCACCTACACCATCCTGTCCCTCCAGGGAAGCAGCAGCATTAGCATCACCTGCTGTGGCAATACAAGTGGACCTATGGCTCCTACTGGGTTACAATCAGATCTGTTGGATATAGATTGGTGCACTTTAGCACCTTCAATGTGTGCGTACCCTATAATGGGATTTTTTAATATAAATAGTTGTTTTAAACGATAAAACACTATCCAGGTTGTTTTTTCTTATATGCATTGAGGATACATGTTCAAAACGATCCAGGAATCTGCAAATTCCACTTAACACAGAGCCCAGGGGTGGTTCAACTGCGTGTATAGACCAAACTTAATTGTGCGGTTACATGCCCTGAGGTGAAGATAATCACATAGGGGGGAGCACGAGAGTGTTGGCACCTAATATTACGTTTGGAGCACACAACACAAGGATCCAATCCAATCCATTTCTATTTTGGAATACCTTAAAAACTATTATTAATGGACCTTCACTATTGAGCACACAATGTTCACATGGGACACAATGAAATATATTTTAAGCACGTTAGCACTTTATTGCATGTATGTTACATGGGCTTGAAATAATTTTGGTGTACTTTTGATTATTTAATTAGTTGTTTATATTGTTTCATTAGCGATCAAGCACTTTTCCTTTTAGTCACACGTATTTTGAATATTTTTTGTGGACACTAAGGATATTTTGATTATATATTCACCTAGACAGTATATATGTATTGATGTACCATTTAGCGTGACACTTTTTGATTTATCATTTATATGTGGCACATTATGGGACTGTGAACAGTGTCAGCAGCTGATTAATATATATATATATATATGTGTGTGTATGTATATATATATATATATATATATATATATATATATATATATATATATATACTATAATTTTAGTTTCTTTTTTTGTGTTGATTCTGGTATCTCGCAAGATTTTTTTGTTATTTATGAGGGGGTTTTTTCGGTAATGATAATTAAATTAAACAATCAAAAATGTCCTGAAAATCAGACATTAAAATTTGTGTTCCCTCACATTAGTGGTCTATGGAAAAGTGTCTCCTTACACTGGTAGTCAGTGAAGTGCGCCCTTACATTGACGATCATTGGAGATGGGCTTCCTTAGATTGGTGGCTAGTGGGAGGGGAACCACCTTACATTGGTATTCATGTACAGAACACTAATGATCATTGGGGAAAAAGGCCACTTTACATTGTTGGTAAGTAGGGAGAAAGCTCCTGACATTGAAGGTTAGTGAGAATGCAGCCCCCGAAATAGCAAAAAAGACCTCTGGTGTCAGTGGTTGCTTACTTGGGAGGCAGAAATTGCTCATTGTTAAAGGAACCCCCAGCAACCTTTAGAGGAATCCTGGTCGAGAAAAGTTGACCTAAGCCATGCCATCTGCCGAAAATAAAACATGTAGTTGTCAGCTGAGTTTTATTGTACTATTTTATTGTATCTAATGTTTGTGTACCAATATCCACTTGTGACAGTTCCCACACTAGTTATAAAGCTCTGGAACCAGCTTCCCTCCGGCTTTTCTGACTGTGAAGTTTACCATATTCTTGACTATTTTTTATATAGAGCACTGCCTAAAGTGTCTGCTTTGTATCAGGTTTTTGTTTTGCTAAGTACTACGCAGTGCAGAACTTCCAGAACAGGTTCTAATGAGCTTACCAGTGGGAATACTGAAAAGAAAACACCAGCATTGTAGGGCATTACTCCCTCATCAAAGGGTGAGTCCACATTTTTCAGGAGAGAGCAAACCCTGTATTTCTCCAACAAGTAAAACTCTGAAGGTTAGAAAGTTGTGGGGAAAAAAATGGACAACTGCAATATTTTATCAAGTGTTCAGGAAATATTCCTTTACCATTGACTATCATTTTATAAGAATACGTTTAGAACATGAAACATGTAGATTTTTTGGTTAAAGAGTCGGCTTAATACTGACATTGAATTATCACACTGCTTCTGTGCTGCTTAAAAAAATGCACTTTGTCGGCTTACTTCATCTAAGTTTGAAATTTTCTTCAAAACAGGACTGTCCTATATGAATGCTGCCCTGGATACATGGCAATGAACGGTCAACCAGGATGTCCTGCAGGTATGAAAAAAATACAGATTCAGATAATGTTCCTGGGCATGTATTAGTATATATAGATAGGTAAACTACACAGCATATTTTGTAAAAGTGTATTTAGTATGAATCTTCATAAAGTAAACCTGTCATAAATACATAATCAAAGGTTGACTTCTGGGAAAAGCATTCATTCATTATTCAATGTTCAGTGGATCTGAAAAATAGGCATCTAAAATTATATGCACATTTCAACTTTTCCTATAAGGAAGTTTTGGCTCCCCCCATTGTCAACTGCTGCTGAGCTGAGATTCTCTATTGGTGCCTTTAATGTGATGATTGGCCTACATGACCAATAGAGAGACCCTAGAGGTGGAACTGGAGGAGACCAAGCTTGACCAAGTTTCAAATAACTGCAGCTACATCTACCGATTCTTTGGATGTACACGTCTGCTCTGCTTATCTTTTTTTTATCACAAGCTCTGTTTAGTTTACCAAGGTTAGTGAGAGGTTCACTTTAAAACACTTAAAGGCATCATTAAAAATTGCAGAATCATGTTTTTAGGGTTATTGGCAATCATTTCACTGAATATAGACACATGCTATGCTGTAGGTATCTCTTTTTGAGCCAAATCAAGACCAAGCCATTTCTTTGACATATATATTCTCATGTCACTAACAAACCCATTAAATGAAGAGCAAGTCTCTGAAATGTTAAAACTGACTTCCACCTTTCTATTCACTAGAACTGAATGAAATGATAATTCCCAGCATAGATCATACCTCTGTACTATGTTGCTGTATTGTCTGCAGATCCCCTAATATTCTGGGTTTAGTTGTGGCTTTGTATAATGTGACACCCTATCCTGCTGATAGACTCTGTCCTTTCCACAGCCTCTTCCTGCAGCGGCTAGAGTCTGTAACACTCTCCTCTGTAGTCTTTCAGACTCTGCAAATAATTTCACTTACTTCACAGCTCTGGTGGAGGGTGGGATGGAATACATCCTAATTAGCATTCAATCCTGCCCAGTCACACCTACAGGAAGAGTCCAAACCTCCCAAATCCCGCCTCCCAGAAGGGAACACATTCATACACAGCCTGTTCTGAAAGCTAGATGTGCCGCTAGGCAGGAATAATTGGATCAAAATTAGAAGTCAATCCTACCCAGTTAAATATGCTGACCAGTGAAAACAAGGAGAATCCCACCTCTCAGATTCCGCTCTCCCAGAGCCCTGCTCTCTCTGAAGTGATTAATTTACATATGAAGAAAACACCTTCATAATAACCTCCCATAGCCCTACCTCTGTAGTCTTGCAGTAAGCTTTGGCATGCTGCAAAACAGGAATGACACAGGAGGAGGGGGGGCACCTTTGAACCTAGAACCCACCCACATTGACTCCCAGAACTGGTACAAATGACTCTCATAGCCCGCACTGAAACTACAGAGGCTCGAAGGATCATGGGACATGTAGTATCAGGACTGAAGAAACAAGCAAACAGAAAGTCAGAGAACTTTGAAATTCAGCCAGGAGGAGGGATAACATCACAGACACAGAAACCTACCGTATACAGCTAATGGAGGTAAGTTACACACAACCTGACAGTAGGGTTGTGATTCATTTAAATGCACAATGCATCTGTTTTTTGGGGGAGGAAAAGCTGGAGTCCTTCTTTAAATCACTAAGTGGTCAGTATATAGTAATTTTCAAATTCCTGATCTCTTTCTATGACAGTAAGACTAGTTGCAGGTGAATGAAGATGCACATGTATTTTTAGGTGGTGGCATTGTAAGATTCAATATACACTGTATTTCCTTTTTTTATATTGCCAGTTGCTCCTATTGACCACGTGTATGGAACTCTTGGAATTGTGGGAGCTAAAACAACACAAGAGTACTCTGAGACCTCTGAATTGAAGAATGAAATTGAAGGAGTTGGCTCCTTTACGTTCTTTGCACCTAGTAACGATGCATGGGACCTGCTGGATCCTGTAAGTAGATTTGATTATTTTTTGTATGTTTTATTCAGTTAATCATTATATATATAAATATATAGTATGTATATATAGTATATATATATATATATATATATCAATCAATATATATATATATATATATATATATATATATATATATATATATATATATATATATATATATATATCAATATATATAGTTAAGCTCAGTGAATCATTGCACAGTAGTTAATTTAATTCAAATAATGTAAATAATTGTATGCCTTTGTAAATGTAGTGTAACCTAACATTATCTTATGATATAATATTATAGGAGATTCGTGCATCACTTCTGAGCAATGTGAATATTGAGCTGCTGAATGCTCTGCATTATCATATGCTGGATAGAAGAATGCTTACCAAGGATCTTAAAAATGGAATGTCTCTGATATCTATGTTCAATAAGCAACCTCTCCAGATAAACCATTACACTAACGGGGTAAGACTTTCACTTCACCACATTCCATTTTAAGGCAGTAGATAAACTACTGCTGAGTCCAGTGTATCTGAACAAATGACCTACTTTCGCTGCCCCATCCCTCTTCACTTACCACACTCAGATGATGTTGAAAGAACACTTTAAACTACTTTAACCACCTCAATACAGTGCATTTTCGCCCCCTTCCTGCCAAGCCATTTTTCAGCTTTCAGCGCTGTCGCACTTTGAATGACAATTGCGCGGTCATACAACACTGTACCCAAATCAAATTGTTATCATTTTTTTCCCACAAATAGAGATTTCTTTTAGTGGTATTTGATCACCTCTGCGGTTTTTATTTTTTGCGCTATAAACAAAAGAAGAGTGAGAAGTTTTAAAAAAAACACAATAATTTTTATCTTTTGCGATAATAAATATCTAATTTTTTTTTCTTTAAAACTAATTTTTTCTCAGTTTAGGCCGATATGTATTCTTGTACATATTTTTGGTAAAAAAAATCGCAATAAGCGTATATAGATTGGTTTGCGCAAAAGTTATAGCGTCTACAAAATAGGGGATAGATTTATAACATTTTTATTATTTTTTATTTTTTTACAAGTAATGGCGGCGATCTGCGATTTTTATTGTGACTGCGATATTGCGGCGGACACATCGGACACTTTTGACACATATTTGGGACCATTCACATTTATACAGCGAACCGTGCTATAAAAATGCATTGATTACTGTATAAATGTGACAGGCAGGGAAGGGGTTAAAACTAGGTGGTGATCGAGGGGTTAACTGTGTTGCTAGGGAGTGATTCTAACTGTAGGGGGAGGGGACTCACTAGGGGAGGAGACCGATCGGTGTTCCTCTGTGCTGGGAACATACCATCGGTCTCCTCTCCTCTGACAGGACCGTGGATCTGTGTGTTTACACACACAGATCCACGGTCCTGCTGTGTTACCAGTAATCGCGGGTGCCCGGCGGACATCGCGGCCGCCGGGCACGCGCACACGCACCGGGTGCCTAGTGACACGGCGGGCGCGCGCGATCGCCGGCGGCGGCGCGCGCGCGCCCCCTGGTGGCCTAGGAATGCGAGGCCGTCATATGACGCCCGCCCGCAACGAGAGCTGCGCCGCCTGGCCGTCAATAGACAGCCGGCAGTCAGCTAGCGGTTAAAGTGCAGGTATTTTTTAACCGGTTCTCAGCCGGCTCACGCAGATATACTGCAGCACAATGGCTCTCCTAGGCGAAATGCCATGTGGGTATGTCCTTCCCTTTTTCGGCCACCAGAGGACCTATTTTGGCCACAATCCCTGTGCTGTCAGAGGAGAGGAGACATGTCGTTTGTTCCTACTAAGTATGAATAGTTATATGTCTCCTCTCCTACTCAGTCCTATCCCCATACAGTTAGAACACACTGAGGGAACACACATTTAACCCCTTGATTGCCCCCTAACGTTAACCCCTTCACTACCAGTGACATTTACACAGTAATCAGTGCATTTTTATGGCACTGATCGCTGTATAAATGTCAATAGTCCCAAAAATGTGTCAAAAGTGTCCGATCTGTCCGTCGCAATATCGCAGTACCACTAAAAATCGCAGATCGCCGCCATTACTAGTAAAAAAAAATAAAAATACTAAAAATGCCATAAAAACACCATAAATCTTTCTCATAGTTTGTAGACACTATAACTTTTGCGCAAACCAATCAATATACGCTTATTGCGATTTTTTTTTACCAAAAATGCGTAGAAGAATATATTTTAGCCTAAACTGATGAAGAATTTTTTATTTTTTATTTTGGGGATATTTATTATAGCAAAAAGTAAAAAATATTGTTTTTTTCCAAAATTAATGTGGTGTAGTCCCTCGCGCTATATTGAGTTTACGGACTAAGTCAATACCAGAATAAAATAACTAAATGTAGAAGATGGTAAAAGAATGTGTAAATGGTGATGATGTCTCTGTGGACTGCAGCAAAATCAAAAGTGTTCACATACACTCAACATAATAATGATAATAAAGTGATTTTGCGCTTCAAATCTATCACATAAAAGCATAATTGTGCATACAACTATATAAATAGAGTGTGTTCTACGAATATTTATCAACAGTGTAAACATATGAAGTGCAAAGTGCTAATGAAAGTGATAATCCAAAGTGCTGGTGTGCATGAATAAATCAAAAGTTCATAATGTGCTTCATCCACTGGGAACATATATTGGAGGGGAGAAATGATGGTGATATCCTTAAAATGAAGGGATCCGGTGAAGCCGGGCTCTCTAAACTCTCACCTTAAGTAAAATGAACTTGGGCATCAAACAGGTTCTGTATTGGATGTTGTACGGTGTGATTCAGGTAGGGCTTCTCTGATGATTTAATGATCCTCCCGATATATGAAACCTGCACAAGGAGCTCTCTGATCGGACATTGAAACGTCCCGTGTGTACGTTGTACAGCGATCACGTATCCGCGCACACAACGTCCCTCCAGCTAGGCCGCGCAACACGTGAACAGCCCAATCCTCCGCGTTCAGGAACGTACACACGGGACGTTTCAATGTCCGATCAGAGAGCTCCTTGTGCAGGTTTCATATATCGGGAGGATCATTAAATCATCAGAGAAGCCCTACCTGAATCACACCGTACAACATCCAATACAGAACCTGTTTGATGCCCAAGTTCATCTTACTTAAGGTGAGAGTTTAGAGAGCCCGGCTTCACCGGATCCCTTCATTTTAAGGATATCACCATCACTTCTCCCCTCCAATATATGTTCCCAGTGGATGAAGCACATTATGAACTTTTGATTTATTTATGCACACCAGCACTTTGGATTATCACTTTCATTAGCACTTTGCACTTCATATGTTTACACTGTTGATAAATATTCATACAACACACTCTATTTATATAGTTGTATGCACAATTATGCTTTTATGTGATAGATTTGAAGCACAAAATCACTTTATTATCATTATTATGTTGAGTGTATGTAAACACTTTTGATTTTGCTGCAGTCCACAGAGACATCATCACCATTTACACATTTGTTTGTTATTATTTGTTTGTTTACAAAATTGTTAATGTGGCTTTCCATCAAAATGAAATGTCCATTGTAATTACAGCCCCCCCCCCCACCCCCCCCCCCCCCCCCATACATAATGGATTAAAAATACAAAATTAAAATTTTACCAAAACATAATTTAAAAAAATACGTATGGCCCAGCTTTCAAGTCTCTTGGGAAGTGTTGGTGACATCATCGTGCCTAACTGCTGACTCCTTTTCAAGCTAAGTGCTTGAAATCTCATAGGAATGTGCTTCAACCTATCAGTGAATATATTCTCATGGGATTTTGAGCATCTAACTCAAAATCTGAGGAGGCCTGGTGATGTCACCATCTTAAATTCTTGATCAATTAAACATAAAGGTTCTACATTTTGCAAACTACTACTTAGTGTGCTTTATTTACAGCAACTGATCCCTTTACCTGTGTCTTTATTCTTCCTGCATACAGTATTCCCCTGGTGTGTAACATATTTTGTATAAACCACAAGATATTTTTTTTCCTAGCTCTAGACAGAGCGGAAAGAGTTAGAAATCTATCATTAGAGAGATTCCCCTCTTCAGGTCCCCAAGAGGAAATGAGGAAATCTTCCATAAGTCAGGGTAAATTACATATAGTTATGTTAGTTACATTGTTAGGTTGAAAAAAGACACAAGTCATTTGAGTTAAACCAGAGGAAGAAATTTAAATAAAAAAATAGAAAAAAAGTACATCTACAGAGCCCTCAGCCCACTGTTCATCCAAAGACAAAACACTCTTAAAAAAAGGCAGTCTAACAGGGAAAAAAAATCAGTTCTGATTTCTGTATATTTCCCAAATCAACAATCTACAGTGCCATTACTTAATACATTTAATAAATAATAGTGCCATTACTAAATAAATTATCATTAATATTATTTTACAGGATTTATATTGCACCAATAGTTTACGCAGCATTTTATAAGATAAATGGAGACAGTATAATTACAATACAAGTCAAGACAAGAAGGATAGGAGGACCCTGCTCATGAGTCTAAAGACCATTAACACCTTTGACCATTGTCCAGGTGTCCTCATTTGGATCTTTCCTCTCCACTCCTGTTCTAGTGACAACAATTAAATTTCAGGTTTCCCTTCACTTACTGTGCTGGTGACAACAGAAGACAGGACAGAAAGTAAGACTGAATCTCCCCAGTGGGTACAAAGACAGCAATACAAATCATAAGGTTTCTACAGGCAAAAAAGTTGCCTTCTTGCACATAAAAGCTACAATTGTTTATTAAAATTATATTAAAAGTTATATTTATGTAAGCATATATACAACATGTGCTTATGACTCCAGCCATCCCTATACACCATACTAAATGTTTAATTCTACCACCTAAACTTGAAATTTTGAATTATTTTGAATAAAATTTGGATGAGTAATATGTGAACTAAGGCATGGCTACGACTTTTGATATGGAACATATTTATTGAAAATTAAACTCTTTTACTTGAATCCTTACATATTTTATCAATCAATATAATTTATCCTGTATGTTTTTTGGACATTCTGCAGATTGTCACTGTGAACTGTGCAAGAATTATTCATGGTAACCAGATAGCTACAAACGGTGTTGTTCATGTAATCGACCGTGTTGTCACAGCTGTTGGAAACACCATTGAGGACTTTATTGATGCTGAGGATGATCTGTCATCTCTTAGAGTAAGTATCTTTTTGGACATGCATTATGTACCGCATAACTATATATATTATGCCCGTTGTTACAACACAAATATTTTAATTCACCTTTTATGTGATCATGAAATGGACAACGTCTAGAAAGCTCAATATTCATCAGCTCATTAATAATGTGTGCAAATGGGAAAATCCGGACAGCCGCACTCCAGGAAATATAATCCAAAATTCTTTATTTTAAAATCAGGAACATGTCATACAGTACATCAAAGGCAGAGTGTACAGACAGGCAGCTTACGCGTTTCGCACTATATCAAGTGCTTACTCATAGCTCATGAGCTATGAGTAAGCACTTGATATAGTGCGAAACGCCTAAGCTGCCTGTCTGTACACTCTGCCTTTAATGTACTGTATGACATGTTCCTGATTTTAAAATAAAGAAGTTTGGATTATATTTCCTGGAGTGCGGCTGTCCGGATTTTCCCATTTGCACACAGCCTTTACTAGCATTAGCCAGCACCTGGGGCTCTTTGTTCCTGGAGACCAACAGCCAGTTCACACCTGGACAGATTCACCCTAGTGCGGGGACAACATCGGCATCGCTCATTAATAATGTGTGTCTCCAGTTATCATGCTTTAGCAATATATTTGTAACATGCAATCCCAATGTCTGTCCCCATAACATTGCAATGTTTTAGCTATTGTATTGGTGGTATTTCATGCAGAGGGGTATAAGGAAGGATTTAGGTGCCATACTACCCAACATAAAAAGTGATTGTAAATGATCACCTTGTAAAACAACCCATTCAGTTAAAATAGAAATTAAATGTAAAACATTTGTGTATAGATATAAAAAAAAGTTCCCTTTTTTATAAGTGGTCGCATTCCCTCTGTTCTCAGCTGCATAAGAGCTGGGGGAGGAGAAGCAGCAGCACACTGAGCTTCCCAGTGAATGGCTTTGCGGCGGGGCATGGCAGGACAATTCTGATCGTGGAAGGACAGCATACTTATGTTGTGTACACACAAGTGGACTTTTCGACAGCAAAGGTCAGACGGAACAAATCCGCTGAACAATCCGATCGTTCATGGGCTTCATCGGACCTTTGCTGTCGAAAAATCAGATGGACTTTAGATTTAGAACATGTTTCAAATCTTTCGAGACTCGAGTCCGATCGAAAAATTAGTTTGTCTGTATGCTAGTCCAACATACAAAAAACTACGCTATGGCGGCTATTGGCTACTGGCTATGAACTTCCTTATTCTAGTCCCTTCGTACATCATTACGTTCAAATGAACGGACTTTTGAACGGACTTCGAAAGTCCATCGTAACTCCGTCAAAAGTCCATCGGAAAGACCGTCGGACCTTTGATGCTGAAAAGTCCGCTCGTGTGTACACGGCATTAGTCCCCAGCATAGCTACAGAACTGAACATGGTGTGCTCTCCTGCTTAGTGTGGTCAGTTTTCAATGGGAAAGCAGAGGCTTCACACAAAGGAAGCAATACGATGAGAACACGATACTTTCTCATATAAGTATATGGTACAGCATGCACATATCAGGAATATGAAGTGTTGCTTTAATAACAATTCAACGTCTAGGCTGTAGTTTAATAGCAAACATTATTTAAAGCTGAGCACCAGTTAACAGCTAAATATTCCAGTAAAATATACACAGGGTTGTTTTACCTACAAAAGGATTTGTATTTCTGTCCATCCAGTCCTGAGATTTACAAAGACTTGTCAGACAGCAGAGTCAGATTGGCTCACCTTCTTGCCTGTGATTGGATAGCAAAGGGACGGCAGCAGCACAGTAATGGGTTGTCCTTCTGTTCACTCTGCCCTCTATTTCTATCTGAAGGTTCCTTACCAGCTTATATTCACTGCAACAAAGTAATTAGCCCCTAGTGCAACCCCTATCTTTTGCAGCGTTAACCCTATGCCGTAGATTGCAAGAGGCTAAAACCCAATTTGAATTTAGATATCTAGACTAGTTGTATTTGCAGTTGTAGTAGTGTTATACTGACTTAATGCAATGTATTACAATATTAATGCACCAAAATTATTTAAAAAAATAAATAATGGCATATAATTATGTTTATAGGGTTTCAACTTGAAAATATATGTTACTAGATTCAGGTCTAAGTACTTCACTGACAACTGTTTCCAAGAAAAAGCCAACAGGACCATGATGACTTGTTGTCTCATTTGCCTTGTTAGATAAGGTTCAGAAAATATTCAGGTAGAGAGAATCCATGCTAACTGTACCATAGAGATTGCCTGCAGGGGAACAGTTGCATATGTTTTAAGAAGCAGCTAAACTGGCAGCAAAAAAAAAAAATGCATCTAGAAAAAAGAAATGAGAAGAGGAAACTATAATGTTCTATTTACATTTTAGGCTGCTACTATTGCTTCAGATCTTATGGAGAGACTTGGAAAACCCGGTCAATACACTCTGTTCGCTCCTACCGATGAAGCTTTCGAGAAGCTTCCACGAGATGTTCTGGAAAGGATTATGTCTGACAAAAAGGCAGCTGAAGGTATGTTGTATATTGTGTCATTCACGGTGACACATGTTTAGCCTTCTTATCTATAGACGGCATATCTACATACATAAATAAATATCATAACCTTGGTTTATAAGTGCATTTCACAGAATATAATAAAAACACATTGCAACCATTAAAAGAAATGTCCATCCAAATTTCCAAAAGCAGGAAAAAATTTAGTAAAAGCAAGGAATGGAATATGTCATATGAAACAGGCCCCAGGATAAGAAAAGTTCATTCACCCAAGCGGTTGATAAACACAAACAGATGCTATAGATCATGACTCTAATAACATGAATCTTTTTAAAGTGATGTTTAAAATAATCTGTGCATTTATTAGAAAATGAATCACCATTTAATACATTTATAGGCCCTTTAGACTCGGTTCACACAGGGGCAACTTGTCAGACTACTTAGCCGCCTGACAAGTCGCGTTCCATTCTGTACTATGGAACCATTCTAATAGGAACGACTCAAGTCGCTCCGACTTAGAAAAAAGTTCCTTTACTACTTGAGGATGACTTCAGGGCGACTTGCATTGTCTTCTATAGAGAAGTCATTTTGCAAGCCGCTGCTGAAGTCGTGTGCAGGTTGCCTAAGACAGTCGCGCTGCAAGTCGTGCTGCCCCTGTGTGAACCGGCTCTCAGGAGTGTACAGTGTTATAATTATATTACTGCAGGTATAGATATTTCTACTGTAGTAGGGATGAACATTGCTACATCTATTACATTACATATATGATCCATGAAGTTTATGAAGGTCTTCTGTGCTCCTTTTAGCCTTGGTGAAGTATCACATTCTGGACACCGCCCAGTGTTCTGAGGCCATCATGGGAGGAGCAGTTCATGATACCTTGGAAGGAAGCCCACTGCAGATTGGATGTGATGGAGACAGTTTGACTGTAAATGGCAAGAAACTGGTCAACAGGAAGGATATAGTTACAAGCAATGGCGTCATTCACTTGATTGATGAGGTTCTCATTCCTGACTCTGGTGAGTAGTTGACTTTTGCTGGATATCAACGTGTTTAAGATAGAATAGTTAAACATATGCAGTGCTCACTAGCCCTTCTGGCTACTGCTCCACATTCCTCCCAGACTGACTCTGCATCCATCCCAGACTGCTTGCACCCAGCCTCTTCAGGCATGCTGCTCAGTCTTCTGACTGTAACACTCACCAGCCCATGTGGCTGTTTCCCTCCCTGGAGATTTGCCCGGCAAGGTTCTCCTGCTGTCTTCTCCTTGCTCCTGTGCCTCCTGGTCAGGATCCCTCTGTGCGTCATGAGAAGGGGTCCTTTCTAGACATGTGCATTCGTTTTCGTCCGAATGCATTTTCGGCAGAATTTTCCGGTATTTTCGTTATCGTTTTAACAAACGATAACAAATGTGCAGAATCCGAAAACGGAAAGATCCGACATAAACAAATGCTTTATTTTCGTTGCGACAACAGTTTGATATAGATAGGAGATTCGACATGAAGCTGACAATAGCGATCTGTGTCCATCAAACCTGTGGTCGAATGTGCCTAACCTTAGCTCTATTAGTCCAAGATTATTCTACATAGAGAAAAAAGATTCGACATATAGAGAAAAGATTTGACATAGAGAGAAAAGATTCGACATTATAGAGACAATAGCAAAAAAGGTTGAATGTGCCTAACCTAACTCTATTAGTCCAAGATTATTCGACACAGAGAGAAAAAATTCGACATGAAGATTCGACGAAGCATACAACATTAGAATTCTACTATAGCTTGTAGGCGGAACATTCGACCGGAAATGTACGATTGCGGCGTCGTACAGTTTAGCTGCTCCGTCGAATCTTCTTAGAACATTCGACAGACACCATAAGCCTTCAATGACAGATTCGACCTTAATTATTTCGGATTTTCAGACGAATGCATTTTTTAACAAAACAAAATAAATAAAAACGAATTTCGGGAGTAACTAAATAAATTTATTTTTCGGACGAAAACGAAATTCCGAAACAAAATATTTCAGTGTGCACATGTCTAGTCCTTTCCGCACCTGAGCCCAGGCCTGAGTTCACCCCCTCCCCAGACTGAGGAGCTACTCTCAAAGGCCTTGACAGCCTAACATTCCATCTCCATCTTCCAACTGAACTCCACATTGCCCCTACTGGGCTGACTATTTGAGGGGACCTACCCCCTACCATCCCTTCTGCTGGGGATTGGTCAGGGCCCTAAGAATACTCCACCTAGCTCCTCCTGGACTCCTTCTAACTGCTTCTGGAACCTTCTCCATGTTTCCTGCAAGCAGGGGGGAGTTACCAGAGAAGCTGCTGCTGAGTCATCCAGCCTAGCTGAGTCACTCACCCGACCCAGAAAAACACACAGGCTTGGCTGCCAGCCAAGCCTGAAAATGTACCTACACAAACACAACAAAAAGTCTATCATTAGCACTCTAGCACTCTAGCCACGGTAAAATAAAACATTCGTTTATGTCTGATCTTTCGGTTTTCGGATTCTGCATGTTTGTTATCGTTTGTTAAAACGATAACGAAAATACCCGAAATTCGGAGGAAAACGAATGCACATGTCTAGAAAGGACCCCTTCTCATTACTTATGATTACCTCTTGAATTCATGGTCAGATAAAGGAATAAAGTCGTTTTAAGCCTCTCAAATGAAAAGTGTACAAAGCATATCCTTCTATAGATGTACTTGCCTTGATCCAAATCACCTAGTATGACTTCTGAGGGGTCTGTCTTACCTCTGCTATCTGCATGAGTCATTTCTGACAGTCTATGCCAACAGCAGATAATCCCAGGAGACAGCACCCCCCTCCAACACACAAGCAGAAGCAGGTGATTGATAACTGGAGCTGTGCATGTTTCCCTATGGGACTGTGTAGAGGGAGGTGTGTCCATTCCCTCCACTCCAGTCTCATATTACACTCAGCTTACTGCTCTACGCTGTGCAGTGTATGATGTCAGATCGCCGTCCCAGCCTTCTGGAGTTCAGAAATGCTGTGTGAAATGTGTGCTTTAGGAGTTTGTTAAGGAGAGAGGTTTGCAGATAAATAGGAATAACTTATGTGAGAGGATTTGTTTAATCTCCATGTATCTCTTGAGGCTAGCCACTTAAGTTGGTATACTGTATGTGAGGCTTTACAACCACTTTAAGTCAATGCCTGAAGCAAATACCTGGGCAGCCCCCACCCCCTTTCTACCTAATTGGTGCTGTTTGTTTTTCTCACTTTTATGGCAATATGAAGAGATTAATTAATCTGTAGCACATGCTAGTTGTATATGTGCATCTCAACAATAAGCATACCACATAACGTAAAAAAAAAGTCAGTGTGTTTGACATTAACCAATACTATTAAGCAAATTATTTTGTACCACTTATTCATGTTCAGACATTTTATAAGTGTATTTCACTCCTGTTTCAGATTTCACAAAGTTTCTTAGATTATCATCAAATACATTTTAATGGGTCCATCAGTGCCAGTGACACTGAAGATCTTGTGTTTTTACATGATAGAAAATAACCATAAAATATATCTCCAAATAATGTTGTTCATTTTCATGTTTTCTTTTTCCCATATTTACTACATGAAGTGTTTTCTATTGCATTAGTTAATACAAAATTAATTTAATATTATTGCTTGAAATCATCAAATTAATTTCTTTTACATTTAATTTTTCTTTCTTCACATACTCAGCTAAGCAAGTCTTAGAATTGGCAGGAAGCCAACAGACTACTTTCACTGACCTCATGGCCCAAATGGGACTGGCAGCCTCTCTAAAACCCGATTCAGAATTTACTCTTCTGGCACCATTAAACGATGCTTTCTCTGGTAAGCAAAATGTATATGTTTAATAGAATTTGTAGGATTTCATGCCTATTTCTTTCTTACTGTTGTATTTATTTATTCATATTGAGAACCAAGCAGAGAAACTTAAAAAAAAAAAAAAAAACATTGCAAGAGACAATATTAACTAAATCAGGAAAGCAGAACTGCAGCAAAGATACTGTTTCTCCCCACCGGAGTTCCTTATAGATATAAGAGGTTGAGGAGCATGCCAACCACCCGGTGACTTTAGGTGTACGTATAAACAGGCTATAGAAATTTGAGTATTTACATATACTAAACCCACAGTAAATGTTCTTTAAAACAAGTAATGATGATTGCACAGGCACTGGTTTGATTTGTGGACAATTTGTGAATCATACTCTAATTTCAGAGTTGCCACATTTTGAACTGGGGTCTATATCTTGTTATTCATTTCTAGCCATTTGTAATGATAATAGACAAGTTATGGGGAACATGTGCTGATGCCAAAATTAGAAAAAGAAAAATACAGTATATTTGTGCAGATCCAACAACTGTTTAGCAGCAAGTGTATGTATAAACAGTATATATACAAGGGAACAAAAGTCCAACACAGTCAGCTCTCTAAGCTCCAACACACACACACACTGACAACATGGCTTCTGCAAGCCCACCTTTTAATTGTGAAGTGGTTGGGTTGTCCATCCCTCAGATTATTGTCTCTTGTTGTTCATCTGGTGTTCTGGTGAAATAGGCTATGCAGTTTATTGTAAGCTGTTTCTAAATCCTGACAGTGAAACTCAAATGAAGTTGAGTGCAGTTGAGTTCTCTGCTCCCTCTCTTAATAGTGACTTAGTAGCCTTCTAACATTATAAGGTAAATACAGAGCAGGCTGCCAAGGCACTGCTAAAACTTCAGAGAAACTGACTAGACTCCAAATACAGTTCATCTGCTTTGAGCTGAAGATGAATTGCTCCAGAATGCCTGCAAACCACCAATGACGGTGAGGGCTTACTTTAACTCTTCGGGTGAAGGAGTCGAAAAAAATGACTTTAGTTGTACACAGATAAATGCCTGCTTATTGTCAGGTTAACAACTGTAACTTTGGATGTTGAAATCATACATACAGTCACTAAAAGATTATATTTAGTGGAAGTATGAATTGTTTTGTGAAAATAAAACTTTATTTGTCTAATTTATAGAGGAAACAATGAGAATGGATCAACGTCTCCTTAAACTAATTCTGCAAAATCACATCATCAAGCAAAAGTTTGTTCTTAATAACCTTTACAATGGTCAGGTCTTGGAAACCCTTGGTGGAAAGACTCTGAGAGTGTTTGTGTACCGCACGGTAAGTTGAATTACCTATTTAAAAAACATTTGTGACTGTGTATTAAAATATGTTTTTAATAAACTTTCTATGCACATCATCAGCTTTGCTACATATATCAATTCTTTATATGATTTTGGCTTCTTAGTAACAGGCAGTAGTTATGATTCCTGACATTTAGCAAAGTGTATGAGACAATTTTGCTATGTATTTGCTATACCCTGTACCTGCCACCCAGGGCAGCTAATTAAGACAGATTTGAAGATGAAGATAAGATAGACCTTCACTCCAAACAGATACACAATTAAGAAGTGGTCAGGAACAGGTTTTATTTAGTGCCAGTGCTACTTTGGATCAGTAGAGGGAGGAATTTATAAATTAAGTTGAACTCTATTGTAAATCTTACATATAATCTTTATCGCTGGTACTGTTTATTGCTGCCCTGCTATGCAAACAGAATTGATTACTGTGCCCCATACTGATATCCAATAGGGAAACATGGGATCTGCACCTATCAACTTTATACCCCACTTTCAGTTGTGCTAACATTCCCCATTAGTATTTGTGAAGTGCACATCAAAGTTTCTTAAACACTGTTGTTTCTAACATTAGGCTGTATGCATTGAAAACTCCTGCATGCTTCGTGGAAGCAAAGAAGGAAGAAATGGTGCCATTCACAACTTCAAAGAAATCATCAAGCCTGCTGAGAAATCATTTTTTGACATCTTGAGCCTTGACAGACGTTTCAGGTAGAGTTCTAACTTGCCGAGAAAACATGTTAGATTTCCAATGTGGCTTTTAAATGTAATTAATGATGCTCTTTAGAACTGTTATGCCCTGTACACACAATCGCACATTCCGACAACATAATCCATCTGATTTTTTTCCGACGGATGTTGGCTCAAACTTGTCTTGCATACACACAGTCACACAAAGTTGGTCGGAAATTCCGAACGCCAAGAACGCGGTGACGTACAACACGTACGACAAGCCGAGAAAAATGAAGTTAAATAGCTAGTGCCGCTCTTCTGCTTGATTCTGAGCATGCGTCGAAATTGTCTACACACGATCGGAATTTACGTGAACGGATTTTTTTGTTGGAAAATTTTAGATCCAGCTCTCAAACTTTGTGTGTTGGAAATTCCGATGGAAAAAGTCTGATGGAGCCTACATACGGTCGGAATTTCCGACAACAAGCTCCGATCGCACATTTTCCGTCGGAAAGTCCGACCGTGTGTACGCTGCATAAGAGTTAATTTACTAAAGGCAAATGGGCTATTCATTTTGAAAGGGGATTTTAACTTTGCAATGAAATTTTCTCTCAGCTTAGTGAATATGGTGAAGCTCTGCTGACTTCCATCATCCAATCCAAGCAAAATTTAAAAAAAAATGTTTTCCTTGCATGTGAATTTGTTCTTTGTAAAATACATTCAATAATTCATTAATCTAAAGGAACATTTCTTGAACAGCCTGGATTTGCTTTTAGTAAATTTTCATCTTATCTTAGACTTTGGTGCCTTGGTGTGCTTTTATTTGCTGTGGGTTATGTGATATCCTCTTCTACTGCTCTTGCTGCCACCAGGATACTACAGATGTGCAGACTTCTTACAATGAAACTAATATCAAATAATAATAGGGCTATCCAGTCTTAGGCCCCGCTGACACTGGTGCCACTTGTCATGCAATTTGACAGTTCCAAATCACATGACAAGTCACACCCCATTGCCGGCAGTGTAAACATTTATATCCCTGCCACTCATGTCTCGGGGATTATAAAAAAGGTTCCTGCACTGCTTTTTACCAATTTCATTGCGACTTACATAAACTTCTGTTGAATGAAGTTGCAAGCCGCAGTGAAATCGGACATGTGGGCTTTGAAATAACGCTGAAGTTGTGCGATTTCAAAGTTGCACCAGTGTGAACCAGGGCTTAGAGTAAACCTGACCATTGCTACTGTAGCTTAAAAAAACACAGTTTGCAGGATATTTCCTAAAGTGATATTAAAGTAATTTTTTTCGTAAACCAGATACTAATAAAACTTGCATTCTTTTGTATTTTTTTCATACATTTTCTCCTCTGAGATTCCTTTTGAAATTGTCCTCCAGCTGTGCTGCCGTACTCCTATTTTATTTGCGCCCCCCGTGACACCAGGATCTTTGGAGTCTTGTAGGCGTCTTATGTGCACTCCAGCTTGGATCTACAACTGTACATGCAGCTATTCAGAGTGCAGCACACATAGACAGCGTGAGAGGGAAACAGAGCAAAAGCCATGCCTCTTTTCCTTCTCCACATTGGAGATTGACAGCTGCTGTGACACTCTTTCGTGTGCGGCTCTCTAAACGGCTGCACATACGGATGAAATTTTAAGCAGGATCTCACATGTTGAGAAGACTTCTACAGGACTCCTGGCAGCACAGGGGGCATTATTAGAAAGAGAATGTGGCAACGTGGCCAGGGGACAGTTTCAAAGCTCAAAGGAGGAAAAAAAAAGCAAATGCATGTAGATTATGTTAATAGTATCTGATTTATGAAAAAAAAACGACTCTAATTTTACTTTACGCTTTGAAACCACTAGCTGTAGGAAAAGAGCAAGTGGTATTTTCCCTGCAGTAGTAGTGGTCAGACTACTTGCTATCAGGGTGGTGATGGTTGTAACTTCCTGATTAATGACTAAATTTGTGGTTAGCTCTGCTTACATATTTACGTAGTTAGTCAGGTTGTAAGAAAGACTTATCCGCACTGAGTTTAACCAAAAGCCAAAAAATAAATACACTTAAACTAAAAACTTGTATCCTTAGAACCCTAAACCCGTAGTTTATCGAGAGAAAGGCAAAAAAACCCCTTATAAAGCATGATTTAATTTGCTACAATATGGGAAAAAATCCTTCCTAATGTCTTAAGGTGATGTATTTTTGCATTTATATATACCCTCAAATTGGTCTGTTCTTGAGGGAGAACAAGTTATTCCCTAAATTAAGACCCATGTGGCCTGTCCAAGGATACTATTTCCATATTATCTAACGTTTAGCCTCCATTATGTTCAAAGCATAACAAAGAATCATGGGTTGGCTGTACCCCAACAGAACAGAACAGCTGTACCCCAATAAATGTAGTCACCATTGAATGAAAGATACTTTCTTGTAGACCCCGTATTGATCAGTGGAATTAGGTGGATAACTCCATTAGGTGGATAGACTCCATTATGTTCATAGTGTGACTATAAGGTCACTAGGTTTTAAGGACTCTGGAGAACAGTTGTATTCCAATAAAAAATTCTGATTTGTGTGTAGCCCTTCTGGTTTAACAGAAGCCAACCATTGGATTAGCTTCTGTTGAACAGTCATGCTAGAAAACCTTCCTTCGATCAGTGGCTTGCAGCCAATTTGATCAGTGTATTCTGACAGTGGAGGAGTCCCCACTGTCTGAATACAATAGCACAGAGGGGGGGATTCCTGTATCCACTTCGCTTGTGTGGATTCCGGAATCGGTTGGATTTTTTTAAATTTTTGTTTGGTTCGCTGGTTGAAGGAAAAAAAAACTAACTGTGTATACCCAGCTTTAGTGCCTACTTTTTATTGTTGCTTAAAAAGTATTCCATGCACTGGATATCCCTTACATGATGACAATGGAAAATAACAAATCTCTTTTTTACACAATTCTATTGCCCCGTACACACGGTCGGATTTTCCAACGGAAAATGTGTGATAGGACCTTGTTGTCGGAAATTCCGACCGTGTGTGGGCTCCATCACACATTTTCCATCGGATTTTCCGACACACAAAGTTTGAGAGCAGGCTATAAAATATTCCGACAACAAAATCCGTTGTCGGAATTTCCGATCATGTGTATACAAATCCGACGCACAAAGTGCCACGCATGCTCAGAATAAATAAAGAGATGAAAGCTATTGGCCACTGCCCCGTTTAAAGGCCCGACGTACGTGTTTTACGTCACCGTGTTCAGAATGATCGGATTTTCCGACCACTTTGTGTGGCCGTGTGTATGCAAGACAAGTTTGAGCCAACATCCGTCGGAAAAAATCCTAGGATTTTGTTGTCGGAATGTCCAAACAAAGTCCGACCGTGTGTACGGGGCATAAGAGTTTTAAAGTGTTGCAGAAGCAGTGTTCATACAAGCTACACATTTATAGGCATTGACTAACAATCTTGCTTACAGTCACCATGAAGAGCAATGGATTCTTGACTATCCACAGTTCATAATAATGCCCTGTACACACGGTCGGATTTTCCAACGGAAAAAGTGCGATCGGATTGTGTTGTCAGAAATTCCGATCATGTGTGGGCTCCATCGGACTTTTTCCATCGGAATTTCCGACACACAAAGTTTGAGAGCAGGCTATAAAATTTTCCGACAACAAAATCCGATCGGTTAAATTCCGATCGTGTGTACACAAATCCGACGCACAAAGTGCCACGCATGCTCAGAATAAATTGAGAGATGAAAGCTATTGGCTACTGGCCCGTTTATAGTCCCGGCGTACGTGTTTTAAGTCACCGCGTTCAGAACGATCGCATTTTCCGACAACTTTGTGCGACCGTGTGTATGCAAGGCAAGTTTGAGCCAACATCCGTCTGAAAAAATCCATGGATTTTGTTGTCGGAATGTCTGATCAATGTCCAATCGTGTGCACAGGACATAAGACTTCACCAAACAGCAAATGTAGCTATTTTGCAGCCACATCACTGCATACATGTATCAAACAAATAGAATAGGAGCTGGTTGTTATAAGACAGATATGGAAGAAATGTCTTTATACTCAAAATATATTCATTATGTCTGTATGAGCTCATGTGCTGGAAATACAAACATCTAATTTAGATTTGCTGATTGAGCAGTTTTCATCAATCATTTCTGCAGCACAGGTTTATGAAACTTTTCATAAACCGCTATGAACCATTTCATAAGCAATTTATGAAAGCTGACTTCATTTTGGTTTGGCAGACCTTTATTAGAAAACTTTGGTTTGTGGTTTGTACAGTAATTTTAACATTTCTTTTAGATTACAGTATACCACAATGACCCCATTTATTGTACACAGTGTTACATGGATTGATCATGCGTAAAAAAAATAATGTTATGCTGCTGGAGATGAAAATACCTGCAGAGAAACTGTATTCTAGGCAAGGCATTTATTATTAGGGAAAATATCCTAAATCCATTTTAAGATAGTATATTTAAAATGTTTTATTTTGCAATTGCATAACTGTAAAAATTAACTAAAATGGATTCTTAGGCAGCTTTTTCTATTTCACTCCATCTCCTTGTCACAACTAAGGAAACAGGGGACACAATATATTGTTTATAAAGTTCTTTGAAATATTCTTAACTAATAGAAAAATCTAATAGAAAAGATATATTTTAAAACAACTACTACTACAATTGGCAATGAAGCTGGGCAAGAAGCAATGAGAAAGGCAAAGTATAGTGTCATATCCCTGCTGTCTACTTGATATATAACTCTCATTGGTTGCTAATAGTTACTACACTTTGCACATTTCCTTATTGATGAGTGTACTGTATATTTTTAAAAAAATTTGCAGCTGGCGATGCAGTGATAATACAGTTTTGACATTGTAATACACGTATATTATTGACAATAATTTATTATTTTTTATATTATTGACAAAGAACAACTAATATGGCATATGACCACTTGACTGTTGACCATCCAACAATTCTTGTTTTTTTTCAGTACTCGTGCTCTTTAAGGTCTTTCCAGAATTTAGTGTCTGCCTTACGATGATGTTTATTATATTATTATTCATTTGAACCGTTTGCACATGTAACCTTCTCTTTATTTTCTGCTGATAGCATTTTCCTAGACCTGATCCAACATGCAGATCTAAAAGAACTATTATCAGCATCTGGGGCCTGGACCCTCGTCATCCCTACCAATGATGCCTTCAAAGACCTTAGCAGCAGCGATATTGAATTTCTGAAAAGTAGGTTTGGTTTGGTTGGGTTTCCTAAACCTGTCCTAAGGGACCACTGACAGGTCTTAATTTTCAGAGTTACAGGAGCTTTCATTGCTGTGCTAATTAGTAACAGTTCAAAATATGTAATTATAATTATTCCACCTGTAATTCTTTGAAAGGATATGGAAACATGACCTAGTAATGGTACTTTGATGGCTGTTCTAAGAAATCTTGATTTAGATTATGTAATTGAATTACCATTTAAATTAGGTTTAATACTTTACTTGGCTGTTTTTGAAAACAGTTGAGCAGAGGGTTTAGCCAGCCTTTGCACCGAACCCGATTAATACTTGATTACTCTATTCACTTGAGCATGACAATGAACTCACCTGATTATCCCACATTCACAATCCACCTTTTTGGGAATATAAGTGAGTCAGAAGAACCTATTGACCACCAGCACAGGGCTGATGTTTGTGGTGGAGGACCCCCCTTTTTTTTTTTTTGCATTTCCATCATGTAACGGAGGGGACCTTTATATTTGCATAACATTTTGTTTTACAACAAAAACTAGCATAATTTGTGGGGGAAAAAACATATTACATTAAAACTATGAACAGTGGATTGGTGAAATTGCCAGTAGATTTTTGAAAATACCATGTCACTAACTTAAAAAAATGCAGGCAAAAGCACAGAAAAATCTTCAAGTACTTCAAATGCTTCTTCCTTTCCAAAAACATGTTTATTGACTTTTGCTTTGTGCTTTCTTTAAATAAAGTTAATTCCTTAGCACAACCCTCTCCTTCATTGGATGTCATAGCCCTCTTCTGGTCTTGGAGTATCTAATTACTCTCTGGGCTGTTACTGCTCCCTTACTCTTCCCATCACTTCACTATGTAGCCTTTTACAGTATGTAGATACTGGGAGTTGGGTGAATGGGAATGAAAGCTCTGAATCTGCTGGGGCTGATAATATTACATCCAAATGGTGGACCCCAGCAGAAGTCTCAGTGCTTTTAGGGAAGTAATTGCAGGTAAATAACATGCCTACAATATTTCAAATAAACATAAAATCTTAAGGAAAGATTGTTGTAATGAATGGCCTGATGACCTTTTTAAGAAGTTCACTCATCTCTGCAAGGAATAGAAATTTAAAAAAACTTAAGCTTTTAACCCTTTGCAAATGTGCTGTATTGAGAAACATCTACACTTTTAAAGGATTAACAAATTTGCATATATTTCCCATAACAAAAATGTATATACTGTGAATATAAATTATATTTAACTTTTCTACGGGGATTAGGGCAGCCTATTATTTTGTCTTACCCATTAGTCACTTGAAGCTTTATAGTTATTTTTTTATTTTTTATTAACCAAAAAAAAATAGCTTTCAGAAAAAGTTTATCTAAGTAGTTAGCAATGCTGTTAAACATTTTCCACTCAAAACAATATGAAACTATGTATTAAAGGGTAACTCCACTTTTGTGGGAAAAAAAATGTGAAAAAAAATATATAGCATAAACAGTTCAATTGCTACACAAGCTATATTGTAATTAAGTATTACTAAAATTACCTTTCCTTTCAATCTGCAGAATTTTCTGTAAAATTTTATACGGTTTGGCAAGCTGGAGGCATTCTGTATACCATTGGTGTATGAAAAAAACCCTGAAATGTAATTTCCTGCTTTTGTGATTGTCTCGCTGATTTTTCCGGAAGTCTGCGCAAAGACAGAATTCAGATTTCGGGCATCTTCTGCATGAATCATTTTTGTTGAGATGCTCCCAAAGGGTTAATCTCAAAGGGGTGCTGACACTGTAATTTCCTCATTAGAAAACTGCAAGTGCATCAGCTGACTAATATTGAAAAAGACACTCCCATTCAGATTCACTCTCCAGACAACAAACAGCTTTTTCAACAGAGAAGAGGCAGTTGGACTCTGCAACAGAGTTTGTTAAAATTTGTGCAATATGCATAGATCTCCCAGAGGGGATTGCTTCTTTCTCAACAAAAGTGGAGTTACCCTTTAAATGAGTACTGTTTAGAAAAATAGTAAGTCTTAATACCAAACTGATTAATGAGGAAAGTTACAAAAAATTATATATATTTACCAATACAGTATATATATATATATATATATATATATATATATATATATATATATATATATATATATATATATATATATACACACCGTATATACACCAACTTGGTTATTTTGCCTTTTTTAAGAGTTAAATAATTAGTTTGCTTATACATTCTGTTCATTGTGTTATTAGGTAACAAACTTGCTCTTCAGAACCTCCTTCTCTACCATCTGGCCCCAGGAGTATTCATTGGTGGTGGATTTGAGCCTGGTGTAACAAACATTGTGAAATCTCTCCAAGGAAAGAACCTTATGTTTAAACTTGTAAGTTACATTCTTTTTAGTATAAATGCATTGAAAAGGACTGTGCCCCTAAAGCATATTGCATATCCTACAGTACAGTGTACAGTAAAGTGTATTTATTGGTGCATGTAAAAGATAGATAGATAGATAGATAGATAGATAGATAGATAGATAGATAGATAGATAGATAGATAGATAGATAGAATTTGATGTATATACCGATATGAATATATAACTATAGCATACAGGGGGCCAAATACTGTTTGGTTATAAATTGTAATTGATAAACTCTTCATAATTAATATGAATTATGTATTATTAGAGAGGTTGTCTTTGAAATGGACATTAAAAAAGACTGTAGGGCTCTCAATTGTATTGCTATGAGGTTTCATCACACATAGTTGCTTCCTTGACTACTACTAACGATTTTTGTTCATTTGAGTACACTTAAGTTTGTACTTTGGTTAAATAGTTGCATATGTATGCATGAAATTATCCATACAACAGAAGCTCCATGTGCACTGGAGTCTAGTCTGTATGCGTATGTTAACAATGTGAATAAAATATGTCTTTAGTGGTTTGGTCATTTATCTAGCTATCTACTACTGCCTGATTTCTGTGGATACCTTAAAGTGTTTGTAAAGGCCATTTTTTTTTTAATGGCAAACATGTCATACTTACCTGCTTTTTGCACAGAGCAGCCTGATCCACCTCTTCTCTGGTCCCCTGCCAGCACTCAGGGCCTCTCCCCCTTGCCGAGTGCCTCCATACCAACCTGACTGCTATGGGGGCACTTGTGTGTGCTCGCATAGAATGCATGAAAGTAAAAAAACCTTCAACCTGTAGAACCACTTCAAGTCATAATTTTAATACACACTGTTACATGTATTTCTGTTAAATGGATGAGAAATCAAGTGCCCTAATGCATATATTTTTTTTTTCATAGGTAAACGACTCCATTAGCATCAATGGCGTTCCCTCTAAGGAGAAAGATCTAATGGCTACCAATGGTGTGATTCATGTAGTAGATAAACTTATGTTCCCTGCAGGTTAGTGATATTAAAAAATATTATACATTATCATCACTGATATTCTTCATTGTTGGTATGTAGACACAAATTGTCCAGCAAGAGAATGTACTAAAGCTACATTTATTATGGTAGGGCTATTGGTTCCTCTGGCCAGAAAATGGTTCAATGAATTCTATAAAGTGTGGCATATTAGACTGACACTTTTTGTTTGTAAATAGGAACTTCAGCTAAATCCTTTACTTTTAGATTTGGACAGAGCAGGAAAGGGTTATAATTGCTGTTGGGTTTTATAACTGTTGCCATTAGGGACATTTTTCCTAATTTGCTGTGTGGTCTGTTAAGTAGGATGCAAGCAACATCTCCCCAACTGGGGACAAGGACTTCTGTTAGGTTTTATTGTTGTCTGTACCCTCACTGGGGAAATTTCTTCCCTTGTTTCCTAATCATCAGGACAGGGAGTGAAGTGAAACCTCCCCAATGATGATGAAGAAAATAAATAAAAACCTTACAGGGGTTCTAAGTATTTATTTTTCTCAATCTCCTTTTAAAGATGTTACAATTTTCTCCACTGAAAACAAAATTAAAAAAGCTCTGGATGCAGTTAAACTTCACATTTTAAATGTTTAGCTATGCAATCATCATTATCAATAATTATACATTGTGGTTGATCTTATGAAGGAGTAGAGAATGTTCACTTTGAATAATTAGTAATTTGCAAGAATTAAAAAAAAATGCTTAGATTGCACATGATTAAAGCAAACACATCCTTGCCTTATTTTCTGAATAAGTCATTTGAGAAAGCAGCAGTATGTTACAGCGCCCAAATTGCTGCTAAAAAATAATGTCACATAAGGAACAGCAGAGGTAGACATACTAGCTGTGCAACCTGTACCATAGCAGAGGGACCTCTAAAATCTTGAAGCCCATTAGGATAATGGGCTCCTGGAATCTCAGCAGCCAGAAGATAGCCCCTGTAATTTAACCACATTTAACCTCCAGCCACGGGAGGTTTTACCCCCTTAATGACCAGAGCATTTTTTGCGATTCGGCACTGCGTCGCTTTAACTGACAATTGCGCAGTCATGCAATGCTGTACCCAAACAAAATTGACATCCTTTTTACAAATAGAGCTTTCTTTTGGTGGTATTTGATCACCCCTGCGCTTTTTATTTTTTGTGCTATAAACAAAAAAAGAGCGACAATTTTGAAAAAAAAAAACAATATTTTTTTACTTTTCGCTATAATAAATATCCCACATTTATTTTTTTAAAAACAAATTTCTTCATCAGTTTAGGCTGATATGTATTCATCTACCTATTTTTGGTAAAAAAATCGCAATAAGCGTATATTGATTGGTTTGCGCAAAAATTATAGCGTCTACAAAATAGGGCATAGATTTATGTCATTTTTATGGCATTTTTATTATTATTATTTTTTTTACTAGTGATGGCGGTGATCTGCGATTTTTATCGGAACTGCGACATTACAGCGGACAGATTGGACACTTTTGACACTTTTTTGGGACCATTGACATTTATACAGCGATCAGAGCTAAAAATAGCCACTGATTACTGTATAAATGTCACTGGCAGGGTACGGGTTAGCACTAGGGCGATCTAGGGGTTAACTGTGTTCCCTATGAGTGTTCTAACTGTGGTGGGGATGGGCTTACTGGGACATGACAGAGATCACTGTTCCTGACCACTGGGAACAGTAGATCCCTGCCATTTCAACTGTCAGAATGAGGAAATGCCTTATTTACATAGGAATTTCCCCTTTCTGCCTGTGTACAAGGCAATCGCGGGCTGCAGGAGGACACTGAGTCCTCCCAACCCGTGGGCATGCTCCCGCAGTGTGCAGGGGGATCGAGCACGCTTCGCCTGCAACTGAGCCTGCGCAAGCCGCCGTACACCTACGGCGATTCGCGCAGGATAGCCATTGTGCCGCCCTCAAACTACGGCGGCCAGTCCTTAAGGGGTCAAGTGAATAAACGTACTCTGGCCAGGTTCTTTGGCGTTGGGTGGAACTTGATGGTACCTTCCAAATCCCAGCACAGAGGTTTCAGGAATGAGCATGTCTAGAGGAGTTCCTATTTCAGGAAAAATAACCACTGACCACCAATGAAAAGGAACCCTTCACCCAATGAAACCAATGGAACAAAAAAACCCTTGTTACATTGGCATAATTAGGCGAAGGGAAGAACACCAACTTAACACCAATATAACAAGGCCCTTCTGTCCCTGAACACCACATTTCTCAATGTTCATCATTTTATCTCACAATTCAATTAACTATAATGCATGTGTTACTTGCCATTACAAAAGCAATAATTAAGTCCCAAATATAATTTCTGCACAGGGGCCCTTTACTGACATTATCTGCCACTGAAGCACAGTGCCGTTCTTTACAAATGTGTTTAGTGTAGAGGGCTATTACAATGAATGAGAAACAGAATGCCCAAAGAAGAGTCCTGTCACATGACATATAAAAGTCAAAGGACCAACCTCTCCTCCAATAATAGAGTGCATTAAGTGTTTTGTTTGCCAAGATATTATTACAATATTAAGAGTCTGATATCTTTTAGATGGAGCCATTGGTGATGAAAAACTGCTTGGAATTCTAAATAAGATCATCAAGTACATTACAATCAGGGTAAATTATATTTAAGTGACCTTAGTCTCCCATTTTGGACCTAATAATATGCATCTGTAATTTTATTCTCTCATATTTCTGTTGTGATGTTAGAGTACATGAACAATGTGTGTTCACACCTCCCCAGAGGTCCTTTGCACAATTGGATGTTGTGTACCAGCAAAGTAATTTCCCATATGGACTGTATTTATTATCCAAATAAATCATTGAAGTAAAAATACCTGTTAACTTGAGTACCCACAAGCAGGTTATGCAGTCAAATTTTAATTTACAATTGCAACTCTGAATGATCATCCTATAATATAAGGCAGCATAGACATGTACACGTTGTATAGCCAAATCATGTTATTGTGCATACAGTACTTCACATTGCAGACATTTCTGTATCACTGTCTTTGAATGGCTAATGCTGGCCACACTGGTAGATTTTCATAAATTCATTTGTACGAAAAATCTTGTCAGTGCATTCAATAATGCCATTGTTTGCTTTCAACATTGGATTTTGGAATGAATGGAATTTCCAGAACGAAAAAACGACATTCACTGTTATGCCGTGTACACACGGGCGGACTTTTCGACCGGACTGGTCTGGCGGGACGAATCCGTCGGACAATCTGACCATGTTTGGGCTTCATCGGACCTGCAGCGGACTTTTTCAGGCAAAGATCAGACGGACTTTAGATTTGAAACATGTTTCAAATCTTTCCGACAGACTCGAGTCCGGTCGAAAAATCCGCTCGTCTGTATGCTAGTCCGACGGATGAAAACTTACGCTAGGGCAACTATAGGCTACTGGCTATCAACTTCCTTATTTTAGTGCAGTCGTACGTCATCACGTACAAATTCGTCGGACTTTGGTGTGATCGTGTGTAGGCAAGTCCGTTCGTTCGAAAGTCCGTCGGACGTCCGTAAAAAGTTTGTCGAAGGTCCGTCGGAAAGACCGTCGGACCTTTGATGCCGAAAAGTCCGCCCGTTTGTACACGGCATTAGAAATGTGTTCATTCCAAAAAATAAATTCCATTCTGATCCTTTGAATTTTCTTATCACTATGGTCAAAACAGATGAATTTGGCCCCACTAATGATTAGAATATTGAACAAATGTTTGGAAAAGGAACATTTTCAAACAAAATTCTACTATGGTATAGTTAACTTTAGAAAGCAGTCTTTTTCAAGAGGGTTAAAAAGAGAATTTGACTGATCACTGCTTTATTTTAACTTAGCTCTGTAGTAAATGTTATCCTTTTATTTATTTATTTTTGTTAGTTTGATCGTGGCTTCAAATTCCAGGAAATTCCCCTGACCAAATACTGTAAGTAATATCTTCATTTCATAAGGGTCGCGATTCCTCAACCCAACGATTATTTTTAAAAACCCTATCCAAACTCACTGAGAAGATTTTAGTTTGGCAGCTTGAATGTTTGATAACTTCCCTTAATTGCAGCTTGGAAAATGATACCACAAACAAAGGAATTGCTGATATTTGCTTTTTGACCAAGCTCCAAAACCATGCAGCTCGTAACATATCATTTTTTTTCTGGCATTCAACATTGATAAAATGCTCCAAAGGCAGTTTCATATTAAAGAAAGGCAAAGTAATAATATTTTAGAACTGATGTGTTTTACATTGTTTTACATTTTTAAGAATAATTGCAATGAACTATTTTATTAATATCCCCAATGTTATTTCCTATAATCACCTAACTGTATATGCTATTCATAGTTAAAAATAAGTAGACTTTAGGCATCAGCAAGGCTTTGGAGTCTGATTGGTGTCTATAACCCTAGTTCTTCGGAAGCACACATTGATAGCGCTTACATGGCCTGCAGTTCTAAATGTGTTTTCCATTTTACATGAAAAATGAATCCCTGCTGCCATACTCTGTAGTAAATGTAATAATGGGGGAATAGCATCGTCAAATTTCTCTTAACGTGATACTGAAGTCTCCTTCTTTTTTTGTTGTTAAAAATAACAAACATGTTATACTTGTTTTGCACAGAACAGCCCATATCCTCCTCTTCTCGGGTCCCTCTTTGGCACTCCTGGCCACTCCCTCCTGTTGAGTGCCGCCACAGCAAGCAGCTATGGGGGCACCCAAGTCGAGCCGCAAGTTCCTGTGTCCATTCAGACACAGAGCCGTGGCCTGGCCCCACCCCACCCCCTCTCTCTCCTCATTTGATCACTGACTTTGATTGACAGCAACCGGAGCTAATGGTGTCTCACTGCAGTCTCAGCCAATGAGAAGGATTAGTCCCAGACAGCTGAGTCTCTCGTGCAACATCGCTGGATAGAGATGGGGCTCAGGTAAGTATTAGAGGGGCTGAGGGGGGCTGTTGCACACAGAAGGCCATTTTATATTAATGCATAGAATGCATTAAGATAAAAAACCTTCTGCCTTTACAACCACTTTAAGTTTACACCCAGCCCAACCTAAATTAGTTAAATACATTTCAAGTGCAAGTCTTACACAGTCTTGTTTTCTTTGGAAAGCAATTACAGCCAGGGTAGAAAAGCCTGTCCCCTGCCAGCAAGCAGTAGAGAAAGAGCCTTGCTCTCTGTCTGAAAGTAGTGGTCTCTCTGCAGAGGTCTGAATCAAACCTATTGTTCTCTAATACGCAGAGAGCATGAGCTTTGTTTATTGCAGAGCTATAGATCTGACTGAGCATGGAGCTTATCCTCTGCAGAGAGACAACTACTTCCACACACACACACACAGAAAGAGTTCTTCTCTATAATATGCTGGAAGGGAACAGGCATTTCTAAGGAAGCTGTGGCTGCTTTTTAAATGAAACAAGACTTTACACAGCTTTGTTTTAATGCACCTGAAATTTATTTAGCTCATTTAAACTGAAGGTTCATTTGGGCTTTAATTATGTGTAGTGGTGTGGTCATTAAAGCTAAACGTTTGCATTGACTTTTCCATGTACATTTAGTACATATGGTAATGTACATATATCAATTAATGTAAAGGAACTTCTTTTTAAAAATGTAGTATTTTCTTTTCCTTCCAGTCACAAAAACTATTACTACAAAGATTGTCTCAGGTATGTATCAAGCCACTTCGAAAAATTGCTTACCACTGTATATTTCACCACATATTGGATATACATGACTTTTCAGCCAGGCGGTGAGACAACAAAGGTTTTAATATTCCTTACTTGTCTTCCTCTGTCATGTCTGTACAGGTTGCTTGAGCATCCATTGTGACCAGTGGGAATTGTAGAAATTTTGCTGGTAGCCATGGTGTTTACTGAAGTCAATAATTATTTGTGGTTAAGGCTGAACTCCAGGCATACTGATAAATACACAGATAAAATACATATATAGGATCTGTTTTATTTGTGAAAGGATTTTTAATTCTGTCCAATCCAGTCCTGTGATTTACATAGCTCTGGCACACAGCACATCCAGGTTAAAGACACCACTTACAGTTATACAGTGGTGTTCTTTTCTACCCCCGACTGCTAATTAAACACTGAATGAGCAGCAGCAGACAAATGAGGCCATCCCTCTGCTCTCTTCTTTTATTAGCATGTCCTCTGCCAGCCCATTTGCATGCAGTGCACCTGATAATCCCCCAGTCTTACACTTTCCTTTTCCAGTCTGAGTGCTGCTATACAGAAGATTGCAAGAGACTGATACAAATTGAAAGTCAAATTTAAAGTTTGTCAGATTCATCATAGCTTACAGTATCAGAGATTGTTCCTGCATGCATCCATATGTGTTTTTGAGGATGTCTCTCTACTCATGCTATGTTGTAAGAATCCAAATATCCCATTAAAGGGACATTCCAAGCAAACCAATAAAAACATAGTTTAACTACACTTATATAAGGAACTTGCTAATTTTCTAGAAAATGTAAAATATTAATTCACAGAAGAGATGCAACCCTGCAGGAATACAAGGCTGCATTACAAGGTGGCAACACAAGATGAAAACACTTTCCTGAATCTGAGATTTTATAGACACTTCCCCTTCCCTTATCTGTTGTAGAAGTACTGGTGAACATCACTACAATGGTGAATGCCGACCACTCTAAGTCTGTTCCTCTCCTACCATCATCTTACAGAACTGGCCTTTCAACTGCAAGCTTGATTTTTAACAATAACTCATTATAAATACAGATATCTGAAAAATACAGCAACTGGTTTTAAAATGAAAACGATTTTGTGGTTTACAGGCTGGGATCCCACCTTGCCTTTTGGAAATGTGGGAAGCCACGCCATTTATGCATTGGTGCGTTTCGGCACCATTCATGCTATTCAGACAGCACAGACTTGAAGACAAACATTAAAAATACATAGATGGACTAAACAGTCATTTTGAAATTAAACTCTATAGCACTAATGCAATTGCAGCCTGCTGCAAAGCATGTTAATAGACTAGCATACATTGCACTTTTGAAGAAGAGTCATATCCTCTTTCTTGTGTGTTTGTTTGGCACCCTTTTTAAAATTAATGGTCTGCTTATAACGCAACACATGTTAATACATAGTGTATTGCTTGGAATGCACAGGTTTGAAGGTAGCTTTAAAAAATACTACATACTGTATATGAACTAAATTAGTCATTTTATATGATTGCTTGGTATTCCTCTCTAAAATCAATGAGAATGTGAAACGGGATATACCATTTAAATAGTGTTCTAGATATAGCATGATACAAACTGTAGACCTGCAACATTTTATGATTTTTTTCAATTACCGTATATACTCGAGTATAAGTCGAGTTTTTCAGCATATTTTTTTGTGCTGAAAGTGCCCCCCTCGACTTATACTGGAGTCAAGCACTTTTCTGCAGCAAAAAATTTCATTTTCCGAACCGATTTTGGGGCCCCGTATCTCAGGGCCACTTGGTGCTAGGAACCCCAAATTTGGTATGCTAACCCAGTGAAACTGGTGCCATAACATATCCAAAGCTGGGGTTCCTAGCACCAAGTGGCCGTGAGATACGGGGCCCCAAAATCGGTTCGGAAAAAGTCATTCTCTGCTGCAGAAAAGTGCTTGACATTTTCTGAACTGATTTTTGGGGCCCTGTATCTTGGGGCCACTTGGTGCTATAAATCCCAGCTTTGGATATTTTATGGTGCTAGTTCCACTGGGTTTGCACACCAAATTTGGGGTTCTTAGCACTAAATGGCCCCAAAATACGGGGCCCCAAATTCGGTCAACTGTGTCCATCTGCAGCAACGTTATTTCGGGACACTTTGGGTTCAGAGGCCCCAAATTTTGGCTGCAGCTAGGGGGCATCTAGGAACACTTAACTACCGAGTTTGAAGTTCGGGGGACCTATGGCTGCAAATGGGGATGGGCATTGTTGACCCTCTTTTCCACTTACAGTAGCTGTGCATTTCTCACCCTCGTCTTATACTTGGGTCAATACGTTTTTCCCTTTTTTTTGTGGTAAATTAGGGCCTCGACTTATACTCGGAACGACTTATACTCGAGTATATACGGTAATTCATGATGTATATTGTGTATGCATGAACTATATGGCCCCTTTCACACGTGCGGACAGTATGTCTGTATTGCATCCGTCCGTTTTCGGATGAAATACGGACATACGTGCATCCCTATGGGATAGCGGATAAACATCTCAGCGGGGATCAATGGAGCGATCCCCGCTGAACAAGCGGATGTTCACGGTCCGGACTATCATGGATCCGTCCCGTGTGAAAGGACCCTATCAATCAGAGAAATGGAACTGAGCAATCTGAACAAAGTTTTTTTTTACTGTTTCTATTTGTTACTTTGTAACAGAGCCCCAAGTAATCACAAAAGTGATAGGTGGAGGACGGACAGAGACAATTCGCAGAGTTATCCCAGGAGGTATGCAATAAAATTACAGACTAGTATACTGAATTCTGTCCTTTTAATAGTGTACATGCTGTTTAACAATAATTTTTTATACAATATTTATAAAGCAATCTATCTATTATATAAAAAAATGCAAATCTATTCACCGAACAAAGTGCAAAGTATAATCTGCAGTATATTTAAATCCTATTGGGTCACAGGGGTGTATTTACTAAAACTGGAGAGTGCAAAATATGGTGCAGCTCTGCATAAAAACTAATAAGCTTCCAGGTTTTTTTTGGTCAAAGCTTAATTGAACAAGTTTTATGTTGGATACTGATTGGCTACCATATACAGCTGCACCAGATTTTGCACTTTCCAGTTTTAGTAAATCAAGCTCAATGTGGTTTGCACTTCTTCTAAGTTTTATATTTGCTGTAAAACTATAAGTAACCTCAGAACATATCATCATGAAAAAATGAGTTAATATCCTTTTCTGCCTCATATTTTATGGAAAAGAGGTAGAAGATAATACAATACTTATACAGCATTTTAAATATATACACTGTATGCATATATACATACTCTTTAATAAAGTAACATAGTCTCTCCCCCAATCCAAGAAAGAAACAGATTAAAGTAGTTACCTGGATGAATATCAGTATCTACAAAATGATATAAAAGCTTTGTTTTTGTATGATTTAGAGGAACAAACTAGAAGAGCTGTAGGTAATAATGTCTATAACATATTTTGAGTAAGAGGAATCTACATCATGTTCTCTATAGGAGTATAGTTTTCTTAGTTGAAATTAGCAGGTAAGGGTTAGAGCTTCTGTCAGGTTTTTATTGTCACTCCGCTCATTTCCTGACAGAACAGGAAGTGATGGAAAACCTATCCAATGGAGTCGCACAAAAAAACATTCTTAGCGCAGTGGAAAGACATTATAAAATCTGAAGGCATTGATTGATTGGTGTCCTGTATTGATGATAATCACACCTGCCCCCACCATTTCCTTATGGGCATCACAGGGATAGTATGTGAGTGAAAAATTCCTAAATGAATTCAGAAGTCTGAAAACATCTGACAGAAATTTCTAACTCTTCCCCACCCTAATACGATAAAAACTATTGCTGAAGTTAGGCATTAGTATAGTTCAGTTGTTTTTTTCTATTTGTAATTTAGTTAACACTGTTAATATTATAAGTGGAGATTGGGTTGATGTATTGGGTTGGTTGCTGTGACCTTCTGCTTCTCCAACTCCAAGAAATCCATCGAAGAATAGGAAAGGTCAACAAAACCTCTAAACATCATTGGTAACCTCTGAATCTCAGAATTGTGCATATTTGCACAATTGAAACCTCCAGAGCCCATATAATACCAGTCTCACTGTAAATATAATGTATTAATCTAATACAAAATAAAGTGATGCCATTGTTGTAAGCCCTTACACTTAACAGCCTCGAAGCTCATAGCACATTTTAGACTACATTAATGACTACGGGCAATCCAGTGGAGGTTCATTAACTGGTCTTCTGTCTCTGGTGAAAAGGGGTTGTCAAAATCTATGTAGTATACCTTTGCTAAACCCAGAAACCAGTTATAACATAAGGCTTAATATATAATACTTTACAAAATCATCAGATGGGGATGTGGATCAAGAATTCTTTGTGGATGGAGGCTCAGGTATTCTGTGAAAATGTTTTTCCACTTGGTTTTTGAAACACAATGCTTGTTGGCCAGGCAGTCTCACAAACCACATTCCGAATGTTCTATTTGCTGTCACTATCATTCTTTTGCCTGCTGGTTTCCCAAATGTGAACTATAATTAGCTTTTTACTGTGAAGAGTTATTCACAAGTATTTTTGCATGTGATATAGTGCAAAGAGCCCAAATGTTTGAAATCTAACCTGTTCACTACCTATTACAATGCATGCTTCACCAATAATAGGCACTTCTATGTATGGAAGTTTCTCTATTGAATTGAACCTCCAGGTCTTCTCTTTGCATCTGTCTGTTTTCAAATACTGCTGCTGGTGGAGCATCCACCAATATTCACTGCTCTGTTCTTTCTGCTTTCACATGCTTCACGTGGGATGTTTTTGCTGCTAAAGTCACAGAATGACCACATGTTAAATGGTACTAATAACATTTTACTTTGTACATTAATTTAAATAAATTTATGTTATATGGGCACAAATGTGGAATAAGTGGAATAAAGGTAATGCATTCATGTGCTTCAATCTGTAATCTTTGAACTACAAAATTTGTTTTCTAAAAGAACAACATAAAATGCAGAAGTATTCTATGTTGTTGTAAAAGTATCTATGGCTATTTTTTAACAAAAATATTACTATTTACCTATAGCAATTTTTAACCTTTTATCAACTTCTCAATTTTCTGCCAACAAGGCTGAGATATTAAAGATGGAGCAAAAAAAGCTAAGTGAAATGTAATCTGTTGTAGACCTTATTTTTGCTAGCTTTCTTTGTTCCATTAATCATACTCATTTGTTTCTCTTTCAAAATTGATACTTTGGTCAAAAGGGATGACATACTGAATGGATTACAGTTCAACCAGCTGTAAGTCAAGCAAATATTTCATATATTTACTTTAATGATCCCGTGCCAAAGGTGTTAAAAATTACATCTAGAACATCTACCATTGCATTTTTAAGTCCAATATTCAAAATACTATTGTAGATTTATCCAGCATATTTCTGCATCCTATTCAAAGAATAGAAATTATATCATCATTGAAGTAAACCTTGTAGGTTAAAACAAAAACTACAATAGAAGAATATTTTTACTCACCTTATCAATGGCCCCTGTCTCCTACATTTCCTCCACTTCTGCAAGACTCTGTGGCATTCAAAGCGTTTGGAAGTGTCAAATCCCTGTGTACCCCATCGTTTGTTGTAGCTCTTTTCTCTGACTTTTTCTATGTCACTAAAATATTCTTCAGTGATGTAGGAGTTGGAAGATGGAATCATAGAACGGGGCAAGGAACACAGGTATCAAACACTCCTGGAACGGTTTTTAGAAGCTGCAGCACTAAAATGAAGGAATGAACATAGGAGACACAGGCTATGGAAGAATTAAGTATATATATTCTTCTACTGCAGGTGTTGGTGCCTCCAATTTCTAGAAAAAAAAACATTGCAGATGATCCTTCTTTCATGTTTAGTAATTAAGTTAAGGTTTTGGATTTGCATCACTGCTATCTTATTTCTATACATACCAAGACATGGAGATGGAGGGCAATAAATGAGGTTAGAACCTCCTAGTATAGAGTCCTCTGAGGCAACAAGGCTGGCCATATACACATAGAACCACTAACAGATTCCTCCATCCATGCTATGCAGTGCAGATGGATGACCCATTGTGTCTATTATATTTTGACAGCCAGGACTGGTGGTTGTCAGAGTACCCAAATAGTGGTTACATCTGATTGGATGCAGCCACTGTTAGGCAAACAGTTTAATGTTTGGCTCCTTCCATTTTTAAATGAAAGAATGTCAGGATGTAGGGTGTCCATAGGGCCGTCTGCAAAGCAAATTTACCCAGTTCATCAGGAACCATACAAAATTTGATCAGCTTATGATCAACTTTTGAATAGCTTTGCTTCATTATTATTCCTGCATTTAGGATAGGTAAACACATATTTCCACAAATTTTACCCGGAGGGTATTTTCACCAAAGCTGCATGAAAAAGTATATGTAATAATGCTTTTTATTTTAATGCTTATTATTTTAGAGTCAACCATTACTAGAGTTACAAAGGTTGTTGAAGGAAAGCCTGAAGTCAGAGTAATCCCAGGAGGAGAAACCAGAATTACTAAAGTTATCCAGGGAGGTAAGTTACCATCACCACTGAGGAGAGATATAATAGCATTTCATAGTGTTGTACCAGTAAGGAAGTGATTTAGAGGTAACTTCTTCCATAAGCTTACCTTTAAAGTAGAGCAAAAAATAGTGAATTCACTCATTAAAATCTTTATCCATTCATCAAGTTGTTTAGTCTTTGAAATCGTCATCCCTTCATTATCATCATGCCATCATTAAAATCTTCATCTCTTCATGGACTCATTTACGCCTTCATCCAGCCATCCAATTGCATTTTCTTATTTTTTATAACCATCTTTCCAGAACCCACTATCACCAGAGTCACCCAAGTTGTAGAAAGTGAACCAGAATTCAGCTTGATAAAGGAAGGAGAGACTAAAATAACCAAAGTCATTCAAGGTGGTAATAATTCACTTTCCCATTGCTGCATATAACGTACATGTTCTTCCTATTTGTTCCATTTCTCCCTTTAACTTTCTTATGCACGATATAAACATTAAAGTTAGAATCTTTATTGCAATGAAGGTCTGTTCTAGAAATGCTTTAATATATTTGTAGCATAACCCTACAGAGGCTCTGCCACCAGCATACATGATCATTAAGCTCCATTCTTAAGCACTTCTCACAGAAATCTAGTAATATTATTTATTCACTGAATATATAGATGACAAATGGAGAGGCTGGCATGATATACAGTGAAGGAAAAAAGTATTTGATCCCCTGCTGATTTTGTACGTTTGCCCACTGAGAAAGAAATGATCAGTCTATAATTTTAATAGTAGGTTTATTTTAACAGCGAGAGACAGAATACCAACAAAAATATCTAGAAAAACGCATTTTAAAAAGTTATACATAAATATATAATGTAATATATATAATATAAATAAATATATACCTTTTTGATCCCCTATCAATCAGCTAGATTTCTGGCTCCCAGGTGTCTTCTATACAGGTAACGAGCTGAGATTAGGAGCACTCTCTTAAAGGGTGTGCTCCTAATTTCAGTTTGTTACCTGTATAAAAGACACCTGTCCACAGAAGCAATCAATCAGATCCCAATCTCTCCACCATGACCAAGACCAAAGAGCTGTCCAAGGGTGTCAGGGACAAAATTGTAGACCTATACAAGGCTGGAATGGGCTACAAGATCATCGCCAAGCAGCTTGGTGAGAGGGTGACAACAGTTGGTGTGATTATTCGCAAATGGAAGAAACACAAAATAACTGTAAATCTCCCTCGGTCTGGGGCTCCATGCAAGATCTCACCTTGTGGAGTTTCAATGATCATGAGAATGGTGAGGAACGAGCCCAGAACTACATGGAAGAATCTTGTCAATGATCTCAAGGCAGCCGGGACCATAGTCACCAAGAAAACAATTGGTAGCACACTATGCCGTGCAGGACTGAAATCTTGCAGCGCCCACAAGGTCCCCCTGCTCAAGAAAGCACATGAGGCCCGTCTGAAGATTGCTGATGAACATCTGAATGATTCAAAGGAGAACTGGGTGAAATTTTGTGGTCAGATGAGACCAAAATCAAGCTCTTTGGCATCAACTCAACTGGCCATGTTTGGAGGAGGAGGAATGCTGCCCATGACCCAAAGAACACCATTTCCACCGTCAAACATGTTGGTGGAAACATTATGCCTTGGGGTGTTTTACTGATACGGGGACAAGACAACTTCACCGCATCAAAGGGACGATGGAAGGGGCCATGTACCTTCAAATCTTGGGTGAGAACCTCCTTCCCTCAGCCAGCTCATTGAAAATGGGTTGTGGATGGGTATTCCAGCATGACAATGACCCAAAAGACATGGCCAAGGCAACAAAGGAGTGGCTCAAGAAGAAGCACATTAAGGTCCTGGAGTGGCCTAGCCAGTCTCCAGGCCTAATACCATAGAAAATATGTGGAGGGAGCTGAAGGTTAGAGTTACCAAACGTCAGCCTCAAAACCTTAGAGAGGATCTGCAAAGACGAGTGGGACAAAATCCCTGCTGAGATGTGTGCAAACCTGGAGGCCAACTAAAAGAAACGTCTGACCTCTGTGATTGTCAACAAGGGTTTTGCCACCAAGTACTAGGTAATGTTTTGCAAAGGGGTCAAATACTTATTTCACTCATTAAAATGCAAATAAATGTATAACTTTTTTGAAATGCGTTTTTCTGGATTTTTAGTTGTTTTTCTGTCTCTCACTTGTAAAATACACCTACCATTAAAATTATAGACTGATCACTTCTTTGTCAGTGGGCAAACATACAAAATCAGCAGGGGATTAAATACTTTTTTCCCTCACTGTAAAGGATAGTGTGTGCAAATTATTTTAGGCAATAAATACTTTTTTTTTTTTTCTGTTACTGGGGATTTTTCCTGAAATAATTAGACTTTGGTTTTGTTGAAAAAAAAATTGTGTTCAAGATGTACTCATGCGTGTTAGTGTGTGGTTGTTTAGTCATTCGATTAATGAATGACCTGCTTAATTTCCATGCAAATTTAAAAAACCCACAATTACACTAGTCACTGGTGGCCAAAGGAATTGAGGCAAGTCAAATCTGCAACCCTAAAGTAATGCTAGCATTGTTATATTTTATATATTAAATTGATTTTGCAATTGACTGACACTGACATTTATCTCAATCTAAATGCTAATAAATGTCGTTCGGTCAAGCAGTAAAAAAGTTACTTAAATGTTTGATTATTTTACTTTTTATTTCAAAATTAAATGATGAGAACCCATCATGACTAAGATCACTAGAGTGATTGAAGGTGAGACAGAATTTAAACTGGTTAAGGAGGGTGAGACTTATTGGACAAAATTGATTTAACTACTTCAATACAGGGCATTTTCACCCCCTTCCTGCCCAGATCAATTTTCAGCTTTCAGCGCTGTTACATTTTGAATGACAATTGCGCGGTCATGCTATACTGTACCCATATGAAATTTTGGTAATTTTTTCCCCACAAATAGAGCTTTCTTTTGGTGGTACTTGATCACCTCTGCAGTTTTTATTTTTTGCGCTATAAACAAAAAAAGAGCGACAATTTTGAAAAAAACACAATATTTTTTACTTTTTGCTATAATAAATATCCCATTAAAAAAAAACAACTCTTTTTTCCTCAGTTTAGGCTGATACGTATTCTTCTACATATTTTTGGTAAAAAAATTTGCAATAAGCGTATATTGATTGGTTTGCGCAAAAGTTATAGCGTCTGCAAAATAGGGGATACATTTATGGCATTTTTATTGTTCTTTTTTTAGTAATGGCGGGGATCTGCGATTTTTATCATGACTACGATATTGCAGCGGACACTTCAGACAATTTTGACACGATTTTGGGACCATTCACATTTATACAGTGATCAGTGCTATAAAAAATGCACTGAATACTGTGAAAACGTGACTGGCAGGGAAGGGGTTAACACTAGGGGGGGATTGAGGGGGTAATTATGTTCCTAGGGAGTGATTCTAACTGTAGGGGGCGGGTACTCACAAGGGGAGGAGACCGATCGGTGTTCCTCTGTACTGGGAACACACCAGCGGTCTCCTCTGACAGGACGTGGATCTGTGTGTTTACACACACAAATCCCACGGTCCTGCTGTGTTCACAGGCAATCACAGGTGTCCGGCGGACATCGCGGCCACCAGGCACGCGCACCGGGTGCCCAGCGACGTGGCAAAGCGTGCACGCCCCCCAGAGGTGCAGAAAGAAAAGACGTCATATGACGACGGCCCGATGGGACAAAGGGTTCCTGCCGCCATCATATGACTATGCGCAGTAGGGAAGTGGTCAAGGAGGTAAAGTAAAAAGAAAGAAAATCTATTCTGCCCTCCTTTACTTCTACATACTAAGCTAATTTGTACATTTTTTTTCTCACACAGAATATTTCAATCCTAAATAATAATCTTTAGTAATAGCTAGAATGCCAATTTTAATATGTGCAATCTAAGGAATAATATAATTTTACGTATCAGTACATACCATTACTAAAACCACTAGGGTGATTGAAGGTGGTAATGAAAGGAAAAAATAGAACTGAATAAAGTGTTTGTTGAAGGTAAAGTGGAAAACTGCAGGATCTTTGCTTATCCTTATTTGTACAAACAAGATTAAATTATTGAAATAGTTTAAAAAAATTAAAGATTGCAGTTGTGTATTCCTAAACTGGTTGTAAACCTCTGACATGAAAAATGAAAAGAGCTTATGCTTCTATACTGTCTACTTGCCTCAATCCAAAGCACAGAGTGTGTTCTTCTGCTACCTGCATTTTATGACAGGCTGTGCTGACTCCGGGGGATTGAGGGGGGCAGGGAGGTGAGCCTGTCATTAATAGCCTTAGCTGTGCATGTTTCCCTATAAGCTTGTGTAGAAGGGGGTATGTCCATTCTATCCACTCAGGTCTCTGATTACCCTCAGCTTTCCTCTATATGCACTGCAGTGTGTGACATGAGATCCCCATCCCCTGCCTCTGGAAGCTCACAAAAGCTGTGTAAATTGTGGACTTTAAATAAATTTAGAGAAGAGAGGGTTGCAGATATACAGGTACAACTTATGTATTGCTTTACTTATCACTTCGCTGGCTATACTGTATCTTTATGTAAGGGATTACAACCACTTTAATGTCACAGCTGCCTAACCTACTAAAATATATGCCAACAGAAAATTAATATATTAAATGAATTATTTCCAGTCTTTTTCTGTTTTAAATGAACAAATATATTTAATCAAATTAATATGTTAAACATTTCAGTTCTCTTGTTTTTCCTTTTTACAATCAACTTTGTTAGAACCCACAATTTCTAAGATCACTAGAGTGATTGAAGGTGAGCCAGGTTTTAAACTGGTAAAGGAAGGCGAAACTCAAATAACTAAAGTGATCGGAGGAGGTAAAGTAAAAACGATGGGTCTTTCATAATTCTGTTCTCCAATCATCTCTTCTGATGATCTCTTCAAGCTCAGTATAGAAAACATTCTAGCATATACAAAATTTACATTTTCAGGCTAAGAAAGTGTATACCATCAAGATAAATGGCGAGTGATATACTTTCTTCTGCCTTAAAGAAAGGAAAACATTCCCCAAAATGACATTTCTATCTATTTTATCATCTGCTTTCGGTAAAAGGATGGTTACTTAGGACTATTATTATTATTATACAGGATTTATATAGCGCCGACAGTTTACGCAGAACTTTACAACATTAGACTATATTAAGAGTATGCTGGTTCATTTGTTTACAGGTCCTGAAATAAAATACACTCGAGTCTCCACTGGTATCGGAGGTGATATTAGTGATGATGAACTTAAAAGGAGGCTAGAGGAAGGTTTGTATATATTTTTATGATCCTATAAATTAAAAAAGTGCAATTTAGCTATTTAGTAACATACGCATGTAGTAAACATATTGGATATTTTACAAATGAAGAGGTTGATTTATCATTAAATTGAACCTGTGCTCAGACTATGCAGACTAAAGTATTTACATATTCTGAAGAGCAGTAAATGCAAATCAAAATAAACCCTGATTTACCTCTGTGTTTATAGGTATTATGAAGAAATACATTTTCAAATATCACCACACAGGCACTGAACAATGTTTCTAAGTTCTTAGAAACTGACTTTAACCCAGCTTCAAAGACCTTGTTGTGATCTTTGAGGATATTTGAGAAGGAATAACTTAACATGACGGGCAACTAGAAAGGTCAGGGATGGCTTGTTTAAAGCTGTTTTGTTTGTTAGGAATGTGCAAATAATTCAATGTCTATAGTCTTTTTAGAGGTGTGCTTTAAAGTCCAGTCTAAACATTTTCTAGTCCTAAATAGAGTGGAAAAAGGATACAGATCCTATATGGTTAATATTTCTGAGTATCAGCCAAGGAGAGATATTCCATTACTTCTCCCCCTTGTCATCTGAAATCTCCCCAAAAGAGATGCAAACAGCAATAAAATACCATTTTATTGTTTACTTTGAAACCTCATCAGGTTTTTATTACTGACTGTGTCTCCATTAGGGAAGAGACCCCCATGCATTCCAGTGACTCTCTTTATGTCATGTGTAACATGGTATCACCAAGACAGAAAGTAAGAGAAGATTAGCCCAACAGGAGGTTCTAATCCTGCCTCACACTATCCAGTTATTTAAAAGAGGTTTGGGTTTGAATTGTGCTGTAATAGTATTATTACAGTGAATAAACTAGAATAGTACCACCAATTTGCTGTTAAGGGTTAAAAGTGAAGGCATTTGTCTGCTTATTTCAATGAAAACTTTTAGCCACCAGAAACAGACAGACAGGTCCAGTAAGCTGTGCTCTAATAGAATCAGCCATATCTTAAGGAAAATTGTATTTGCAATTTTTTTATTGAAATAATAGAAAACTTGTCATAAAAGTGGGACTTTATAGGCTAGAATAATTCAAGAGATGTTTCAAAAGAGATATGGTGTTTAAAAGAGATATCACTTTATTTTCAACATAAATTAAAAAGCATATCCTTATATGCTATTCCATAGGATCTTTCCAAAAATAGTGTATAGGCGTAACACAACAATTTGATCATAAATGATCACAAATGATCATATATTCTGTGTTTTACCTCTATGTTATCCTGACTTTAACCATATAGTCTCCTAATCATATTCAACCTCACGGAGACAGGAAGATACAAAATCCTTGACACAATTCCTAGACCACTGGTTTACTTCCTTAGAAGGAACATAGGAGATGGATATTGAAATAGCATGGTATCATTGTATTAGTTTTAAGATCATTTAAGGTACTTAGGGGTGCAACCTTCTATGTGTAGAATTCTTCCATGTCTATTTCTCCAAGAACACCATTCCTACATGTCTGAGTTTGCATTCTCAATTTATCTATTAATAAACAAATTAGGAATATTTGGAGTCAAGAATAATAGGGTCTTTAATTCATTTTCTCTGAGCCCTGTATGCATTAAATACTGCTGTATGGTTTATGTCAACCCTCTGGCTCATACATACATTCCTGAACATTGATGCCATAAACATGTATCCTATCAGAAGTCACCAAGGTATCCAAGTTCATTGAAGGTGATACACAATTACTTGACGATGAAGAACTGAAAAAGCTTCTCCAGGGAGGTTAGTAAGTGAAACTGGGCAACTAAAAACACATAACACAGGTTATGCTGGTGATGGTAAGCTATCTGGTGCAATCACTTCTTTTTGAAGACTAAAGTTGTATATTTTATTTATTGGTTCTACACAGATAATCGCAACAATTGGAACAATTTTAGGAGTAAAAAAATCAAATTTACTTGGAAGCTCATTTGTGATACAATTTAGTCTTTAAAAAACAACTAACAAAAGGGGACAATGAACATTTGTTTGTGTCATCTTTTTGTTCATAATTGAAAAACATAATTATGAGATATTTGGAAGAAATACAAAAAATGAAAAAAGAATTAAAAAAACAAAGATTCATTCCTCCCCTAACCCTCTTTATGGCATGTGTTTGGTAGACCTTAGCCAATGTTGATTCAACATAATCCTTTTTAACTTAGCTTTTTTTGGTATCTAACACAAGATGATTCATAACTAATTAACAGTTGAAAATTTGTGCATATTTCTGTGCTAACATAATGTTATATAATTGTAATATCCAACTGTACCTAATAAACATGTTCTTGTTTGTAAAGGTGCTCATAGATGTAATATGGTCATCAATGGCAGAAACGGATCACAGTTAGGTTGGCTGTAGGGTATGGCAATCCATGGTAGACACTCTCAAATTTCTATTGGGATAAAAATGTGTGCATTGTATTTTATGGCACAAAACTTGTTATTTGTCTAGCTGTGACATACATACTAATATAACATGTATGCATATATATACATTAGGTGGGGGAAAGATATTTCTGCCATTGTTTGCTCATACCCAGCCACTGTCTAAAGTCTATGGGCCCTTTAAAGCTGAACTATAAATGTGTAAGGTATAAGCTACAAGGCGCAAGTACTCCAAAACACTTTTCTATTATGCACAAAAACCATAGAATATTGGAATTAGAACTCCAACCTCACCTTTTCCACCTTCTCAGGGTTTCCTCAGTGCTGTTCATTTATTTTTTTCTAAGAGATTGATTTTCTCATAGCCTCCTCCTGAGTTTTATACACAGTTTAAATTTACAGTCTCCATGACAGCGTCCAGTCACTCCTCCCTCAGCTAAACTATCTGCGACTTTCTCGACTAAAAGGGGAGATTTCATCACACCAATGCAGATTGTCTAGAAATGTCTATTTACAGCCACACAATCTTGTATATAATTTTCTTACAATCCACTCATGGTAAATATAGTTTAAAAGGGGCACTATGTGTAATGAGAACAGTATAGTGTGCCCTAACGACTCCCACCAATTGAACATATACAGAGGTTGAAAGGTAAGGTTGGTGACATTGATTACATCACAGTAAAGTAAAATGTTTATCTCAGAAATTACATGAGTTAATAAAAAAAAAATCTTGCTTTAATCACAGCAATCATTCGATGAACATATAGTGTGTGTATAGTGCCGCTGTGGTTGACCCTTAAAACTTTTTGATGATTGACTGGGTAGGAATGAAGCACTGAGTGTACATTGCCCTTCTAGTGCCCTTCTAGTCTTTTACTAAAGCCCATAACATTCTAGTATCCTGATAATGATTGAAATCAATATAGGTAAAAGTAAGATAGATTTTTAAACATGCCTTTGGATACATTGTGGGGGTTATTTACGAAAGGCAAATCCACTTTGCACTGCAAGTGCACTCGGAAGTGCAGTCACTGTAAATCTGAGGGGTAGATCTTAAATGAGGGGAAGCTCTGCTGATTTTATCATCCAATCATGTGCAGGCTAAAATGCTGTTTTTTATTCTCCTTGCATGTCCCCCTCGGATTTACAGCGACTGCACTTCCAAGTGCACTTGCAGTGCACTTGTAGTGCAAAGTGGATTTGCCTTTCGTAAATAACCCCCTGTATGTATTGGGTGATTGGATGTGCTTGAATTAGGCACATCACATATAAACTTTAAAGGTATAAAGCTTGATATATACAACTGAATGTTTTCTTTAAACCCTTGACAACAATAGATAAACTAAATGCTAATATGAAGTTAGCATCTAAATATGTTAAATTAATATAATTTAGCACGCATTAAAAATGTGTAATTTGACAATATTTATAAGTTCTATATAAATAATCGGCATAATTTAATCTCAGATTGGGCTTCTCCTATCTTTTGTACTTCATGCAGTTAGCAGCAGGTATCACAATCTAAAGCTACAACTGCTCTTTATTATTGCTGCAGCTAATGAGCTTCTCGTATGTGACATAGAGAGAGATTAAATAAAATGGGTGCACACAGAATCTGGTGCAGCTGTTCATAGTAACCAATCAGCTTCTAACTTCAGCTTGCTCAATTAAACTCTGACAAGAAAACCTGGAAGCTGATTGGTTGCTATGCAGAGCTGCACCAGTTTCTGTGTGCACCAGTTTTAGTAAATCCCCCCTATATTGTCTATGCTAATTTGGTGGCTTTTCCTACATACCCAGGATAGAAAATTTGATTTAGATCCTTAGGTCATCTTTTATATATAATTTTAACCTTGACCATGATGGCTTTTTTGGTGACTTTTCCTACATACTCAGGATAGAAAATTTAATTCAGATCCTTAGGTGATCTTTTATATATAATTTTAACCCTGACCATGAATATATGTATTGTAATAGTTTTTCTTTAGTAGTGGTTAGTTGTATCTATATGTTTAAATTACCAGGATTATAGTGCAGAAACAGTTTGTGTAAGTGCACATACATGAAGAAAATTGTTATATGGAAACTTCTGGCAATGGAAAATGTTTGATTTCAAGAATTGTAAAGAAATGTGGATTTTTAAAAAATGTAATAACATTTCCAATGGGACATTAATCAGCATGAAGGTTGATAAGGGTGGACATTTAGGACCATTCTATAAATAAATTCCATCAAATAGTGGCATCATGATTTTATAATACCTATGAAACTAGTCATTCTAATAATTTGATAGAAGTTATTGATAACAATTTGCTTGGTGACAACAAGAAAATGGCCATGTGTTTATTCTCAGATCTTTGTTTTGTAAGAAAACTGTAAGAAAGCAGAAGACATCTTGCAGTCTTATTGCAGAAGACTGATCGGGCTTTTTATAGTCCTTTTAGATAATGATATTGCTTTTCCACTAAGTGCAGTTATCTTATTATTTCTTCTCTTATTCTTTTATCCAGAACCTCAGGTTAGAAAGGTACAGACTGTCAGAAGGATACAAGGTATTTTGCATTTTGATTTGTTGCAGTTTATTGTCTTTATTGTGTTAAATCCCATTTGACTGGAAATGTACGATTGTGGCGTCATACAGTTAGCTGCTTCGTCTAATCTTCTTAGAACATCCGACAGACACCATAAGCCTTCAATTGACAGATTTAACCTTATTTTATTCGGATTTTCGTACGAATGCATTTTTTAACGAAAACAAAATAAATAAAAACAAATTTCGGAAGTAACTTAATAAATGTATTTTTCGGACGAAACCGAAATTCTGAAGCAAAATATTTCTGTGTGCACATGTCTAATGCTTTCTGATACAAAGAGCAAGGCAAATACATATTATATACCATGAACTGTGAGAACCAACTCTCTCCTTCCCAGATCAGTACCATCCTTTCTATTTCTGTTATTTAAACATTTTTTAATTTTAACTGTCACTCTGTTGTTAATCTAAGGCCTCATGTACACTGCTGCTGCTAAACGGACGTTTAGGAGCAGTTGGGCATTTTTTTCAACTGCTCCTGAACTCTCCTCTGTTATGTTATCAGTACATGTACACAGGGTCGTTTACAGTAGTTTCTAGGCAGTTAATTTTAGAAGCATTTTTTGGAGCACAAAAAAATGGGTTCAGAAGCTGAGTTTAGAGGCATTTCAAGCACCAAACACTTCCAAACGCGGTAACTCGCATTTAGCTGCTTTTCGTTTGCAGGCTTTTTCATTTTTGGCTATTGTTAAAAATAAAAAAAAATTGTTTTTTTTTTAAACGCTTCTAAATGCAAACGCGGCAAAACGCTGTATGTAAATGCGGCAAAACGGACGTTTTAAATGTGGGTTACAATCTGTCAAGGTAAATCGTTCAGGAGAGGTTGTAAAAACGTCCCATGTACATGAAGCCTAAGGGGTTTTTAAGTATAAGGCTAATGCAAAATAGATAAAATATGTGCAAAACGAATACAGCGTTTTAATTATTTTTAGGCCAGTAAATGTTTTAGGAAGCTTATTTGTAGTAAAGAGCTGTCTGAAACTTGACCCTGCTGCTTTCCTAATTCTGAACATTTTAACAGGATTGTTGTCATTATAATCTGCAAAGCTCTAATAGGTCATATTAACACTGACAGCATGAAAAGTTTATAATTGCCAGCAAGACTTGCAGAAATCAAGCCAAAACATGTTTAAAATGTTTCACGAGAGATCTGATATAGCTTAAATAACTAAAGATTTGCTTGGGGGTAATACCTGCCTAAATATTATATATATCAAAATCATGAAGGGATGGCTGAGCTTTAGAAATGCAAGCAGACTGTATTTTCTACATAAACAATAGTTCCACATCTCACTGAACGGCCAATGCAAGGTGGGATTTTATGTGTCATAAAGTACACTGGTAGCATTGGGGTTGATTTACTAAATGGTAACCTGGCTGCTCATTTTGCAGAGGAATTCTATCTAAGGTTAACGAATATGTATAAATGCACTTTGGAAAAGTACCCAATCATGAAAAATATCATCAGAAAAGTAAAAAAAGATTTTTTTCTTGCACATGATTGAGAGATAGAAGTCAGCTGAGAGTTGTCTGAAGAGTGAACAGTCTGTTTGTCTTTAGTAAATAAACCCCAGTGATCCAGTAGAGATACCTTCCAAAACTGTTTGGAGCTGCTATTATTCCTAAATATATGGGCAGGCTGCTTAAACCAGGTCTAGAACTGATGGTGTAGACCAGGGGTCTCCAAGCTTTCTAAACAAAGGGCCAGTTTACTGTCCTTCAGAATATAGGGGGGGGGGTGCCAGGCTGACACCAGTGGGACTAGAAAATGCTTTAGCATCAGTGGTAGTAAAAAATGTCTCTGGGTTGATGGTCAGTGGGAAAAAAAAATATTAATTGTGTCCCATCATTGTTGTGGAAGGAATTGTTCCCTGTAACTAATGTCAGTGGATGGAATTGTGTCCTATCGTTGGTATTAGTAGGAGGTATAGATCAGTGGGAAAAATAAAGTTCCATCAATGGGTGTCAATGGAAGGAATTATGCTCCATTGTTGGTGTCAGTGTAAGGAATCGTGCTTCATCGCTGATGTCAGTAAGAGGAATAATGCCCCAAGGGTTGGATACATGCAAGCAAAGGGCTGCAGTTTGGAGACCACTAGTGTGAGGAGTTGATTTACAAAAAGCAAACAGACTGTGCACTTTCCAAGTGCAATCACACTCTGCAAGGGCACTTGCCCCAGAGCTTAGTAAATGCGGTAGAGCTTGACTTTGCAAGGAATCATAAAAAATAAAAAACAGTATATTGGCTTGCACATGATTGGATCATGGAAGTCTGTCAAGCTTCTCTACCAACCTGTAGTAATAATAATCCTGAAAAACCGTGCTTAGGACAGGTCTATATGGCAAACACTCACAGGTTGCTGCCTCCCTTAAACAAAGACACTCACTGGGGGTGTCCTGCCAAGTATATATATTATAGAAATATTTAGGGATGAAACGGCGCTACCTGGAAAACCTGTTTGGCTAAGCATATACAGGAAACATTAACAAAACGTTTTTTTATCACATATATATAGGATCCTCAAACCTATATAAGAAGAAAAATTCAGTGTTGTCACAACTAAAAGAAATGGGTGGAATACATATGTGTGGGTCAACATATAATTGCATGCATCCTACATAGAGAGTAGTGTATAAAGCATGTCAGAAAAAACTTATGAACACCCCATATATTCCTGATAGATCAATATTCACTCTCCAAATCAGGAACTATATTCCCCACTATTTGCAAAATGACTGAAAGCATACTATGTGTAGCAAAAAGCATATATAAATACAGTTGTGCTAATTCCTGTAAGGAAAGGTTGCATACACCATAAGCATATATATATATATATCTCAATGTTTACACAGTTCATATGTTGTGGCGATTGGAGCAATGTATAATAGTCCCATGCACTTCATACGACAGCCAGGCAAGATATTCCCCAGAGTGACTTTCATGTGTACAGGGTTGAATGGTGACTTCTGTGCTCCCCCCTCAAATTGCTCACTCACCAAATGTCGGAACCCCTGCAGGGGTATCAGGCCTGTAGTGCTATAAAAGGGCTTTGTTGCTCACTGCTGTTAGACCTCAGATGTCTCCAATGGTATCCAGGTGGATCATACTGCGGTTAAACCCTCATGCATCAGAGAAAAAAGGGCTTCCATAGTGTGATAAAGTCCCAACAAAATGTTTATTTAAAAAACACATTTTAAAATCCAAAAACGCAAGGCAAAAAAATATGAATTTAAAACATCCAAGAGATAATCTTCGTTCACCCGCCCCGTGACCACTGGGGTGGGATGATACTCAGATGTTGGCTTGGATTACAGGCACAATCACTGTACTCAATGCAGGTACAAGTTGGGGGAAGTGACGGTCAGATGGAAATGTCTGTGTTCCACCCACTTGTCTGCCAGGAAGTGATGTGATGAGCGTAGGTCCGTCGTGCGCGCTTCGTCACCTGACGTCATCAGCGACGGTCAGCGATGGTCTCTACCAACCTGGTTTGTTGCACCAGGATAAAACAGTCTTGACAGAACTTCACTGAAATTGACATTTGATCTACTAATGGCAAACATATGATATTACTAGTAGCTGTTAAAGTTTTCTGACTGCTAGTAATAAGCAACAATGTGCACCAGTAGGGAAATCGCTTAAATGGTTACCTTAGTCTTACCTTACTGATATTATGTGGCATAGATAATGCTAACAACTTGTGACTGCTCCCAGGCTCATCGCAGTGGATAACTGCCTTGGGAATTCATTTTTAGCATGGGGTAAAAACATACACAAATGGTGAAATAGTGGCATTACTCTGGAGAAGTTGCATTAATCTATCCAACGTTGAACCCAGAATTACATCTGCTACCCTCTCTCTGTTTATTCAGTTAAATAGATATCGGAAGACTCAATGGGGCTATTTACTAAACCTGGAGAGTGTAAAATCTAGTGTAGCTCTGAAGAACCCAACCAGCTTTCAGGTTTTATTGCAAAAGCTTAAATGAACACGCTGGAATTCGAAGCCTATTGGTTACCATGCACAGCTGCACCAGATTCTGAGTGCACAAGTTTTAGTAAATCTCCCTCAATGCCATGACCTTCCAAAAAAAAGAAGTCACATGCACTATTCATCTTATATTTTAGTAAATCCTTGCAAAGTAAAAAAAGTATCTTTAAATTAAATACTCAAACAACAGCTGAGCACATCTTGTTATTGATCATGTGTCTTTAAAAAATGTGCAAAGAAAAAGAATGGATATACCATTTAATAATTCAGGATGCAGCAAAGTGAGATAACAGAAGGCAGCTATTAAGAATAATGATGTGAGGCTCACTTTTGTTAGCAGAAAAAGATACATAGAGAAAAGAAAAGGAAAATAACATTCATTCTGAAGTGCTGCCCATTTGGAAAGATACACTGGAATATTTAAATGACTTGGTCAATAAAGTCATTCCTATTAGTCATCAGTTCCTGAAACCTTGAGAGTTGTTTAATCCATATAATTGTATGTTCTTGGGTTCTGTAATATTTCACGTCCTTGGACTGTGACTTGGGTGGCTAAACAGCTCAGTATTTATGACAAATTAACTGAAAAAAAAAATACTGAGTGTGTGCATAATATATTTTTTACATGAATGCACTGAATTTTAACATTACTTGAAAACCAATGTAAGCTTTATTCAATAACAATGTTTTAAAAGCTACAATATCCTGTAATATGAAGCAACCAGTGAGATGTTACTGTCCATCAATTTACTGTAGTCAAACTACTGAAAGCTGATTTCCAGTTAGTTAGTATGGGTTGCTGCATACATTGATAAATGCAACATGTTATTTAACATTACACCAACCATCACAAACTAGTGAGAATAAGAGTTTAGCCACACTTAAAATTAATTTATTATTTAAAGTGGCTGAGTAAAAATGCATTGTAGGTTGAACTCCAGTGCATAATTGTATTCCTTTGCGCAAGCATTTATTTAAACGCACATGTTTGCACATGATAACACCTACAGTACAAGTTTTGGGATAAACAATAATTTCCTACAGATGACCAGCCAGGGGGTCAAATGCTACTTACCAAAATATCAACCATATGTTTAAGGTTCAAGTTAGATGGGAACTTTGCACATTGGAAGATACATGCAGTATGTTAGATAATAGGAAAAATTTAATTTGTCCACCTTTATGAAAGATTATTTATTCCATGTGTATCTCATGCATGGAAAAATGTTAAACCAATTAGAAACATTTAGTGTAAAAATCTGTTTTACCTTCTTGACAAAAGGAGATATTTGAATGTAACTTTAATAAGTGATATATGATACATTCACTTTAATAATCAACACGTGATACAGAAGAAGGAATGCATATCAAAGAACTTGGAACATGCGTAGGTCCTACTGGGGGTGAAGATAAGAGCTAAATATTAACTGTATTAAAATGACATACATCACTGGTCTCTTTCATAACATTGGTTGTGCCTAAATTTATTCAACTAAGAATTAACATGTAAGAATAATTGTGTATGACTCAAAACAAAGGTGATCTTACACTGATACTGGAAAATTAAACCACTGAACTCTTTTGCTTTTGTGTTTTAGGCTAATTTGCACTCACATGGCCTTGCAGCATAAGGTAGAGCTTCACTAATGCTATGCTTTTGCTTTTGCCCTAACAGCATGCCAGTATTTTCTTGGTAATATTTATTTAAATATTGTTTTATCTGATCCACTTATGAAGAGCCAATGTTTTCAAAATTATAGAAACCAATTAAAAGAAGACAAAGCTTTTTCAAAGGAAAGGTATCCCTAACATGTGTGGTCAAGTGGCAGAGAGTTTAATTTTGTGTTTACTGATTGTCAGACCTTCCTTTGTATACACTGGAACCTACGGGTAGCTTTGTTCATTATAAAGATGAAAAGGGGATTGATGACAGCCATTGACAGCTGTCAAAGTCTGCACACCCCTCTAAGGACAGACTTTGGCTAGGTTTACACATATGCAAATGAAGAGAAAAGGTCCCTGAACCATTTTAGAAATCACAGCCCACATGGGAACCAGAAGTGCAGTGCAGTTGCCAGTGTGGATGTGATTTCCAAAGCGTGCAACGTGCCATTAGGATTAATGGCACCCACATGCATTCAGCGTGTTTTTCTGTGCAGGTGGTTGCGGCTGCGGGAACAGGTGTGAACCTGCAGTAGAAACCACTCTCACAGATGTGAACCTAGCCTTAACGACTGAATTGAACATGTAGGCAGGTTATGGGCATTAAAATATTGACCTATACTTCATTGCAGTTAGGGAACTTTAAATCAAGTCCTCACTGATCTCTGTAGCTGGGATAAATGAATCCTGAAATTCTACATCCGAGACAATGACATCTCAACTCACCTCCCTTTGATTCATCTGGCAGCAGGGGCCAGTTTGCCAAACTTCCAAGGTAAATAAAAAGAAGGTGCTGTAAGCTTCTCAGAAATCTATGGCAACCTGATGAGTATCTGTTGTAATTTTTGAGGATTGCTTACTCCACAGTGACTATAGCTATAGAGATCAGTGAGAACTGGTTTAAAAGATTATTTACTGTTCGGTAAGTATGTGAAAATAGCCTGGCCACATGTTTACTTTAAAGAAAATGGCTGATTGAACTGAATGTGAATTACAGTATGCTCCTCCATCTGATAAATTTATATTGCTTACAAAATTTTAACCAAGCTTCCAAAAAATGCTGAACTATTCCAACAGCAGAAACAGACAGAAAATACCAATTACTTTACGAAAGCAGCAAACTGACTGGTTCATAGGAAACCTTCAAAAATGTTCAAAAATTCTTAGAAATGGTAGCCGGATGTACAAATGTGATGTGATTGTCAGTGAAATTTTGTGACCACAAGTAGTCTATCATTAACACCTAGAGCTTCTCTTCTAAATGTCTGTAATGAAAACAGGCCCACTATATTTGATTTTGCCTTACTTCCCACATTAGTAAATCAGATCCAATTCTTGTGTACTAACAACTATTTCAATAGGTTCTAACACTGGTAATGTGTATGACTGTGTTTGCAGATTCGACTGTGAAATGATTTTTTTTTGTTTAACAGGTCCAGTAGTGAGAAGAAAGCAGAGAAGAAGTCACAAGTCACACTCATGAGCACCGATTGCTGTTATCAGAATTATAGAAGATCAGCGTGTGAACAAGTCAAGGAGTAAACTACATTGGAATAAGGATCATTTGGATTGTCTGTCATCTTGCACAAATATATTTGTATAACATTCTTTTTCAAGGGTTGAGTATTTTTTGAGCATGAACCAAAAAAAAAACCTGAATGTATAAAGATAATGAATAGTTCCTAATATACCACCCTCTACAATTACCTACAATCGGTTGTGATCTTGTGCTATATACAAATATTTGAAAATAAAATCTAGACAAAGCTATACCACTTCATGAACAGCCACCATTTCTTACACAAATCTTGAATCTCTGTTTTCTTAGAGTTCAAACAAACCATTTTCTTCAGGGATTCTGTGTTTAAAACACTTTACATAGTGTGGTGCTTTCATTTTTTTTTTTTTTTTGTTACCACGACCTTCAGTGCTTATTTTTTGGTACTAACTCAAATGGGTTTATTTGTAAATTATGCCAATTTTTGTAACTCAGAAAATGATAGAGTCAATTGCTTATTTTTATTTTTTGTTTTTAAATGTTATCTCAGTTGTTGCAATGCAACTAAGGATGCTAGGGAAGAAGTGATTACTTTACATTCTTGTGTCTTTTTTCTTTAAACTGAAACTAATTTAAATTAAATTTGGGTTTAGAGTGTGAAAAACAACGCATATGCTTTTTGGCAGAATTTTTAAAAGTAATATCTGCTGCTTTTCTGGTTAAGTTTGGTAGGATTTGTAATATAAACACCACTAGCTAGTTTTTTGTTTTGTTTTCTTTTTTAAATATGGCGAACACCAGAGCTTGTGGTTGTTAACTTTTTTCCTACTACATTCCTTAAAGAAAAGTTTACAGAAAATATTTTCTTTCACATTTCTAAAGATTTGTTTTAGAATATTAGTTTCTATTTAAAGAAATTTAAAAAAGCTATTGGGTGTGCCTGTATACCTCTGTTTCTTAAACAAATACTCAATAAAATGTGGTTGAATTACACCAAATTGTGAGTGTTTTTTTTTTTTTATTTAATAAATGTTTGGATATTTATGTACATTGTACAAATCTGAAAAAAAAAAATGTTTACTCCCAAATATAACATTTAGAAGCAATGCATATCTACGCCTTTTTTGTCATTTGGCAAGCACTGCTTTCTCTCTCCATGCATGCCGTAATTATATCCTCTTCTGGGTGTGGCCACTTATTTCTGTGCTTGCACAGCACTTTACAGTTTGATCAGCACTTTACAATATAAAGACAGACAGTACAGTTACAATACAATTAAATAACAGAGGGTTAAGATGGTCCTCCTCATAACAGCTTACAATCTAATAGGGTGGGGCAAGTGGTACAAAAATAAATAACTGTGGGGGATGAGCTGATGGAAGGGTGAAAGTTCAGTTATTAGTTGGAGCCAGGATAGGCTTCCCTGAAGAAATTCATTTTCAGGGATCGCCTAAAGGTGGCCAGAATAGGAGATAGCTGGACAGATGATGGGAGAGGCTCTATATATACAGTGTGTGATCCAAAAGCAAAGTTTGCTTTTAGGAAAGAAATAAATAAATGCACATGTTTTTGCAGGCAAAAAAAATGTGCATTTTTTAAAAACTGCAGCCTGATATTGCATCTGCGGTCAGTATATTGTGGGTGCAATGTCAGGCTCCTGCAGACACTTCCTACAGCTCTCTGCCCATAACTCTGTATAGGCTTCCAGTTACTGAGCTGCAGGAAGTCAATGGACTATGAGTGTGCTGATTAGTGCACTCATAGCCCATTGAGAACTACAATTTTGTCTGCTGCAGTGGAAGACAGGACTTGTAGTTTATTCATTTACAGAGCCCCGCACAGCTGCACTGAGGGGGAGAGGGGGGCTTAGAGGGTGAGGGTTAGGCTTAGCAACATGTTACACCCTATATATGGGTGCAACATGTAGTTAAAGGCGCGGATAGCCATTACGTTTCTCAACATAGTACCAGTAAACAATCGTACGCACACATAAAGAATGCAAAATAAATTTTACTTAACTTATAATGGATGATACAGTAAAGAAAGAGCAGTCTCAGGTCTTATTCTTTGAATGCATCCATCTCAGAAATTTCTGGCTTGCAGTCATCTCACACTACATGCCTCTGTGTTTGGATTGTCATGATGACATTTCAACAAAGAGTCCCTAATAGGAAGGAGGTGAACTCATCAAAAGCTCAGCAGCCACTTTGTGCTGTAGTTCTAAGTTTTAGATGAGGCTCCAGCTCCTCCAGAAGTTTAATATAACACTGAGATAGGATCAGTTGGCTTCTAATTTAGTTTCTCTGTTATGCAGTTTCTCTGTGAATTTTATCCCTGTGTGCTCTGCGCTTCAACTGAAAACCTTGATATCAAGATCAGATATCAATCTAGTATTACTACTAATCCTAAAAAAGTGTGCATTATAGAGTAACAGATGATTCAGAATTGTGCAGAATGGTTTGGGAAGCTCCTGGCAGCCCTGCCAGATAATTTGATGGTGCCAAAAAAAACAACCTGAGTCACTTCCTTTAAAATTTTACATGGAATTAAGATAAAAAGGTGAAACTTGGTGGCACTGGCAGTCAAGCTATGGATGTTCAGGAAACAATAAAAGCAGAAACAGGCTTTGAAGCAACCTTTGACCCCTTTCTTCTAGAAGCCTTTAGGAAATTTGAACCACCAATGATAACATTGAAATTTGGATTTGAAGTTTGCCATCCAGATTTGTGAATTTTAATCCAAATTTCACTCTATCCAAAATTGAAGATCAACTGTATTTATTATTAGCAATGTGCTCAGATTTAGTCAACTTGTTTTGGGGTGCATACAATCATCAGAGCTAAAAAACAAAAATACAATAAATGAATAAAGAATATATTAACATAGAACATGTTTTACAGTTGATATTGTGAATATACGGTATATGCAAGTAGCACTGTTAAATGGAATTCACTGCATCTCGATCACTATGTTTCTCGATCACTCTGTCAGTGGCAAGGTACGCATGACCACATACACCTGATCCAGTAAGTTTGGGCAGCAATGCCATATATCATTCACGGTGCACTGGATTAATCTTTTAGTCCCTAGGAACGGATAGATGCAGCCAAATATACATTGCCAGAGTATGTTAACTCAAAGGCTGTCCATGTGGTTTTAAAACACTGCCACATGAAAAAGCCCTTTCCCCATTGTATGTTATTTAATTTATTATTTTTTTAAATTTAGCTTTGGTACATGACCCCTATGGCAATTTCTAACTTTCAATCCCTCTTTTTTAACAATTGTTTACTTATTAGTCCAACAAAATGAACAATGAGAATATCAAGATCCCCCATTGTGGGTTATCAAGATCCTACATTACTTTCTAAACAATATGCTAATCTCTTTGGGTTCCTTTGGCAGGCAATTTCACAAAACATACATCCAAGTCCATGGGGGTAGGGGGGCTTATGGGTGTATATTTTGTGAAACTTTCTGCCAAAGGAACCCAGGCAGTTTAGTTCATCTCTAGCTACAAGGTTAGGCATAAGGACGAGTAATGTGTCAAGTAATAGATATTCCATATCTATTAGAATACCTATCTAATAGATATGACAAGGATATTTATTTATATTTAAGCCTATGTTGGTTCAGCTTGTTATTGTTTATCCAAAACAAGATTGGAACTATAGGAACATAGGGGGATGGGGCAGGGGATTTTGCCAGGAGATGGACTCTTATGCCCCGTACACACGATCGGACTTGCCGACAACAAAACCATGGAATTTTGTTTGAAGGTTGTTGGCTCCAACTTGTTTTGCATACACATGGTCACACAAATGTTGGCCAACAATTATGAACGCGGGAACGCGGTGACGTACAAGACGTATGATGAGCCGAGAAAAGGGAAGTTCAATAGCCAGTGCAGCTCCTTCTGCTTGATTCCGAGCATGCGTGAACTTTTGTGCGTTAGACTTGTGTACACATGATCGGAAATTCCGACAACAAAGTTTTGTTGGCAGAAAATTTGAGAACCTGCTAACCAACATTTGTTGGCGGAAAGTCCGCCAACAAAAGTTCGATGGAGCATACACACGGTTGGACTTTCAACCAACAAGCTCACATCCAACATTTGTTGTCAGAAAATCCGATCGTGTGTACGGGACATAAGACCTGTCACAAACTTCATCATAACATGGTGACAGGGTTATGTTAGTTAGAACATGATGTTTCACAATTTTCATACCTCCAGTCATGTCTTGAACAATTACATGGGTATAGGTACTGGGATATGTTCCCAACACTGAAATGAGCAATTTGGATGAGCAGTAAAATGACTTCAACGTTACAGAACAAGTCTAATTGAATGTTACTAACTGCTACTAGCTATACCATGATCTGGATGAATGAAAACCTTAAAAGACATACTGGGATGTTATATGGTCAGATGTGTTAGTTCACTGTTTGAGTTTTGTAAGCTTGGAATACTACTCCATTTTCTGCTCTCTCCTTGAACTTTTGTTAATTTTGCCCTTGTGTGTATACTTGAAAAATGTATGCTGTTAAATTAACCATAATTCCTCATAAAGTTTACCAATTTTAAGGGTTTTTTTTTGCTAAACTGTGTACTTTTCAGCATATGCTGCACTTTGATATTAACCGCTTCAGCCCCGGAAGATTTTACCCCCTTCCTGACCAGAGCACTTTTTACGATTCGGCACTGCGTGGTTTTAACTGGCAACTGCGCGGTCATGCGACGTTGCGCCCAAACAAAATTGACGTCCTTTTTTCCCACAAATAGAGATTTCTTTTGGTGGTATTTGATCACCTCTGCGGTTTTTATTTTTTGCACTATAAACAAAAAAGAGCGTCAATTTTGAAAATAAAACACATTATTTTTTACTTTTTGCTATAATAAATATCCCCCCAAAATTTATAAAAAAACTATTTTTCCTCAGTTTAGGCTGATATGTATTTTTCTACATATTTTTGGTAAAAAAAATTGCAATAAGCTTATATTGATTGATTTGCGCAAAAGTTATAGCGTCTACAAAATAGGGTATAGTTTTAATTTTTTCTTTATTAGTAATGGCGGCGATCTTCGATTTTTATTGGGACTGCGACATTATGGCGGACGCATTGGACACTTTTGACACTATTTTGGGACCATTGTCATTTATACTGCGATCAGTGCTATAAAAATGCACTGATTACTGTGTAAATTACACTGGCAGTGAAGGGTTTAACCACTAGGGGGCGATGAAGGGGTTAAGTGTGTCCTAGGGAGTGATTCTAACTGTGGGGGGGATGGGCTTCAAGTCACATGACAGCGATCACCACTCCCGATGACAGGGATCGGTGATCTCTGTCATGACACAAGCCAGAACGGGGAAATGCCTTGTTTACATAGGCAGTTCTCTCTTCTGAGGCTCCGTGACACGTTGCCGGGAGACCGACTGACATTGAGTCTGCCGGTCCCACGGTCATGCTGTTAGCGCATGCACGCGCCTCCAGTGGCACGTGTGCGTCTGCTATCCCCAGGTCTTAAAGGGGACATACAGGTACACCGCTGCCATTGTGCCAATGTATATCAGCGTGCAGTGGTCGGCAAGTGGTTAATGTTGTGTGTTGTCATTCTATCATTAAACTGAAAAAAAGGCAAGTGTCAAAAAAGACTATAGTAAAACAAAAAGCTAATTGAATATGTTTTCAAATAAGTGCTTTTGTATAAAGCAAACATTAACAAAGTTTTTCTGTGAGCAGGCTAGGCCAGTGTTGTTATTCAACAGGAAGTATAAAATGAACGGAATTCCCTTCCTCGACAGTTGTCATTGGAACATATGTTTCCATTGGGAGATTCTCCCTCAGTTCTTGTTTTGGTGACAACTTTAACCACTTACCGACTGGCTCCTGTACATATACGTCGGCACTTTGAAGATGGATATCTCGGTAACGGCAGCAGCTGCTGCCACACCTGAGGTATCCATCTTTTCGGGAGCCGGTCGTGTTTACGATAATGGTGGTCTCTGCGGCGGATTCACTGCAAGATCACCATTATCGGTGGCAGGAGAGGTGCCACCCCCCTCCCGCCGCTCTCCTGCGCCCTCCGCTGCTTACCGGAGCCGTCGGTAGTGGCGGTGGCGATCGGAACCTGTCATGTCTCTGGTATGGAGACGAGTGAGGGGAAGATGGCCCCACCCGTCTACATACCATAGGAGGGCGGAAGCGAAGTCATATTGTCAGCTCCGCCCATACATCTTAAAGGGCCATTTTTTTGTTGTCATTTTTTCAAATGCCAATTTTTTTTAGCATTTAAGTCCAAATATGAGATCTGAGGACTTTTTGAACCCCAGATCTCATATTTAAGAGGTCCTGTCATGCTTTTTGCTATTACAAGGGATGTTTACATTCCTTGTAATATGAATAAAAGTGATCCAATTTTTTTTAAAACAAACAGTGAAAAAATAAATAAAATAAAGTAAAATAAATAAGAAAACATTTTTTTTTAAAGCTCCCTGTCCCGACAAGCTCGTGCGCAGAAGCGAACACATAAGTGAGTAGTTCCCGCATATGAAAACGGTGGTCAAACCATACATGTGAGGTATCGCCGCGACTGGTAGAGCAAGAGCAATAATTCTAGACCTAGAACCTCCTCTGTAACTCAAAACTTGCAACCTGTAGAATTTTTTAAACGTCGCCTATGGAGATTTTTAAGGGTAAAAGTTTGACGCCATTCCATGAGCGGGTGCAATTTTAAAGCATGACATGTTGGGTATCAGTTTACTTGGCGTAACATTATCTTTCACAATATAAAAAAAATTGGGCTAACTTTACTGTTGTCTTATTTTTTTTATTCAAAAAAGTTAATTTTTTCCAAAAAAAAGTGCGCTTATAAGACCGCTGCGCAAATACGGTGCGAAAAGAGGTATTGCAATGACCGCCATTTTATTCTCTACGGTGTTAGCAAAAATATATATATATAATGTTTGGGGGTTCTAAGTAATTTTCTAGCAAAAGAAACTGTTTTAAACTTGTAAACACCCAAATCTTAAAACGAGGCTAGTCCTTAACTGGTTAAAATTTGGGATTTTATATTACTTTGATCACCAGGACAAATAGAGAGGGCAATTCTCCCCAGCATGGACACAGTTAGCTATAAAGCTTGACAGAGATTCTGAAGCATGCCATAGACAGATAGTATTTTAGCTGTTTCTGCAGGAACTGGCCACTTTTTGATCAGTGTGTGGCTGGCCATCTCTGCTTGACAGAAGCTGAACGTTTGATCGACTTCTTTTGAAGGGGCATGCTTGAAAACCTTTGTTGATCAATGACTGCAGCCAATTGGTTGCAACTGTTAATCAGTGTATTCTGACAGCGGCAAGTCCCACCTTTAGCATACAATGTCCCAGAGGGGGGATTCCTCCATCCACTTTGCTTGTGTGGATTAAGGAATCGTTTTTTTTGTTCAGGCTGCAGGCTGAATGAGATAAAAGATACCCTTCTATAGCCAGCTTAAGCCTTTCCACCTGTATCCAAAATAATTTATAAAAATCAAGGCATTCCTCCATTATCCTTGTTTTACTGCAGAAGTCATTAATTAGGACCTATGGGGGTCAGGGTCCTAGAAGGGCAGGAGCCTAGAAGTCACATGGTTAGAACATAATCATAAAACTGTGCACATCTTTAAGACAACAGAAAGTGGTTTAGCAATTTCAGTAATTGTAGAAAACATAAAAGAGTTTATAAAAGCTTTCCTTTCTATTTGTAATTTCTTTCCTCTTTACCTCAACTCCCTAGCTCATAATAATCATGTTGGTTAAGAAACATATCCAAACTAAAAGCCCTTTTACTTATAAGAACTTGAAGTCACTTGTTGTGCCTAGTTTGCATCTTTGCTCTCCCTTACTTCTTACTGCAAAAGTTGAGGATTTTCTTCTGCCGTCGATGCTGCCTGGGTGACATAGAAACTGCCCAGCAGCAAGTGGACCGGTTGGACACAGGTAGGTTAGAAACTGCTTTAGGTAACTTTTTTAAAGGTTGTGAATTGGGGGGTGGGAACAGTAAAGATTATTTTACGGTTGTGTTGGTGGGGCATAAAAATAACTGGTTGAGCTGCTGTTATAGCCCCCTCCAGAGTGCTGTCATTAAGTTGCAAGGGCGGCTGGACAGAGTTGCACACATGACAGGACTATAATGCTTTGCATAGTGGCATGGCAAAAATTATACTACCCCCTGTCATGTTTGACAGGCAGTACCACCAGGGAACGCCACCTATTCAAGTGAATGGATCAGTGCCGCAACCACAAGCCAAACGATAGGCACACGGTTGTGAAGCAGCCAGCTGGTTATAAAAGCCTTTTTGACTTGGGTGCATAAGCCTTCCCAAGTCACCAACATCTGGTAAGCCTCCTTATGATTATTGGTGGTGGCTTACTTACTATCCCAACCTCCTGTCAAAGTGATGTCTCATGACTTGTGTCCTGATATGTAGGATCGTTTTCTTCCATTTTTTTCTTCCATTTTTGGACTTTTTCTTTACATCTGCTGACATGTTTTGGACTTTTGTATCATTAGACCTCCTGTGTCCATAGTGTGGCACAATTTCAAATCATTATATTTAATCCTTCACATTGTTCTCACTTATTTTCTCTAAGCTTTTAGAGTCACGTGAATTTCAGTTGTGCACATGTATATTTATTACATGGTTAGAATATGTATTCCTTTATTGGGTAATTTTGGATTAACAATAATCCTCTTTTTGTGATAATATATCACTCTATCACTAAGTTATCGGTTTAGTTATGATATATAGCGCTACACTTATACTTTTGTATAGCAAAAATAGAGCTTTGTATAGCACAAATAGAGCTTTCTTTTGGTGGTATTTGATCACCTCTGCGGTTTTTATTTTTTGCGATATAAACGAAAAAAGACTGAAAAAAATTATATTTTCTTCTTTTGTTATAAAAAAATACAATAAACTCAATTTTAGTAATACATTTAGGCCAAAAATGCATTCAGCCACATGTCTTGGGTAAAAAAAATTCAATAATTGTATATTTATTGGTTTGCGCAAAACTCAAAGGGTCTACAAACTAGGATACATTTTCTGGAATTTACACAGCTTTTTGTTTATGACTGCCTATCTCATTTCTTGAGAATGCTATAATGGCAGGGCAGTACAACCCCCCCCCCCCCCAAATGATCCCATTTTGGAAAGTAGACACCCCAAGGAATTTGCTGAGAAGCATGTTGAGCACATTGAATATTTTATTTTTTTGTCACAAGTGATTGAAAAATGACAAAAACAAAAAAAATTACAGAAAGTTGTCACTGAAATGATATATTGCTCACACATGCCATGGGCATATGTGAAATTACACCCCAAAATACATTCTACTGCTTCTCCTGAGTAGAAGCACAAACTCTCCCCAAATGACCCCATTTTGTAAAGTAGACACCCCAAGCGGTTTACAGTGAGGCATGTTGAATCTATGGAATATTTTATATTTTTCCACACGTTTCGGGACAATTACAAAGAAAGTTTTTTTTTTTTTTTTTCACAAGGTTGTCACCAAACATGCCATGGGAATATGAGAAATTACACCCCAAAATACATTCTATTCCTGAGTACAGGGATACCACACATGTGGCACTTTTTGGCAGTCTAGCCGCATACAGGACCCCAAAAACCAATCACCGCCTTCAGGCTTTCTAAGGGCGTAAAATGGTGATTTCACTTCCTCACTACCTATCACAGTTTCGGAGGCCATAAAAGGCCAAAATAGCACAAATCCTCCCCCCAAATGACCCCGTTTTGGAAAGTAGACACCCTATGCTATTTGCTGAGAGGCATGTTGAGTATTTTGCAGCTCTCGCTTTTTGTGACAAAGTTTTGAAAATTGAAAAAAGAAAAAAAAAATTTTCCTTTTCTTTCTTCATTTTCAAAAACAAATGAGAGCTGCAAAATACTCAAAATACTTTTTTATGCCCTTAGAAATCCTGAAGGAGGTGATTGTTTTTCGGGGTTTTGTACACGGATAGGCTCCCGAAAAGTCCCACACATGTGGTATCCCTGCACTCAGGAGAAGCAGCAGAATGTATTTTGGGGTGTAATTCCACATATACCCATGTCATGTGTGAGCAATATATCATTTAGTGACCACTTTGTGAAAAAAAAAATTAATTTTCCTGAAACTTGTGGCAAAATATAAAATATTCCATGGACTCAACATGCCTTTCAGCAAATAGCTTGGGGTGTCTACTTTCCAAAATGGGGTCATTTGGTTTTTTTTTTAACTGTCCTGGTATTTTATGCAGACCATTAGACGCTTCTGCCACACATCACCCACTCTTATAACCACTTGAAGACAAAGCCCTTTCTGACACTTTTTGCTTACATGAAAAAATATATTTTTTTGCTAGAAAATTACTTTGAACCCCAAACATTATATATTTTTTAAAGCAAAGGCCCTACAGATTAAAATGGTAGGTGTAATTTTTTTTCACACAGTATTTGCGCAGCGATTTTTCGAACGCAATTTTTGGGGAAAAAAAACACTTTTTTTTAATTTTAATGCACTAAAACACACTATATTGCCCATATGTTTGTTAAACTATAAAATATGCTCTTATGCAGAGTACATGGATACAAAGTCTATATCAACATACCATTACGTTTCTGGTCCTTGTTGGGGATATATTGTAATGTTCTTTTTTTCATGCAGCCTGTGGGCTGAATGAAAAAAGAGATTGATTGGTGGGTATGCCCACCATTAGAATACCGCCCTGAATCCACCCACTTATAATGATGGGCATACATGCATCATTTTATTTTAACTGTGGTGGTGAAATCACCTACAGCGCTGGATTTGCTTATTTACATATCGTGAGAGCAAACGCTGTTGCTCTCAAGATAAATAAATCAGTGCTGCAGCTGAATGGTGTACCTGGTTAACAATAAAACATTAACTCAATAAAACACCAACAATCTGTGCCAAAACAAAGAGTAAAAAATATATTGAGAAGCATGAGGCAATCCGCCCCTAATGTTAGGGGCAAATCGCCCCTCCACCCCTGCCCCCATGCTTCGGAATATATGTTCTCTTTTTTAACTGTGGTGGTGAAATCACCTCCTACAGCGCTAGCGTCACTGTTTTACGTATCGTGAGAGCAAACACTGTTGCTGTCAAGATAAATAAATCAGTGCTGCAGCTGAATGGCATACCTGAAAAGAAAATAATGGTTAACGAAAAAACACAATAAACAGTAAAGTATAAAAGAATTACATACCTGAAAAGCAAACAATAAAACATTGCAGTTAAAAATACAGTAAAAAGAGCAGAACAATAGAGAGAGAACAATAGAGAGAGTTGCAGAAAGAGCAATAAAACGACAACTATTTTTGCTTTTTTTTATATATTTTTTTTTAAACTTTTTTTTACACTTTTATTTGAAACTGCAACTGTAATGGTTCCAGGTTCGGGTCTCTCAAAATGGCATCTTTGGAGACCCTGTGAAAGTGTACCCTAGACTGTGCCGTGCTGTACCCTACGCTAACACTCCACTAGTGTGTGGTAGTGTTCAAAACATTCACCCATGCAAAGACCAGGTTGGCCAGGACAGGAGGGACAATAATAGCGGGTGTCAGGCCTATATCCGCGCTTGCTACAGACACAACATCTTCTTTGGGATGATCGTTGGATGGGGAATCAGGGAGGACATACGGAAAATGCCTCTCATGCAGCCGGCTCACTGCATTTGGATTTGGAAGTTGGGCCACAGCACCATCTGGAAACAGAAGGGCTGTGATGATCTCTTCCTGGAATTTAGGGAAGGATCCAGTTCGTCATTACGCTTTGTATAGCACATAAGCGCTCAGCAGAGCCAATTGGAATAAGTATACAAACACTTTTTTGTACCAGCATCTGGCCTTATGGTCAATTAAGTACGGCACCATCAACTGGTCGTTGAGGTCCACACCGTCCTATATTAAGGCTATCTTCGTGGACACAGAGGGGTTTCTCCACAACACTAGTCGCCGTTGAAATTTGGTCGTATCTGCATGAAGGGAGGACAGAATGAAAACATTCCGATTATCCCTCTACTTCAATGCAAGCAAATTATTACTTCTCAAGCAGGCTCTCTCCCCCAGTCTAAGTCGGGACTCTACAAGCCGCTGGGGTACCACATGCGCCAATTCCATGATCAAACAAGTGACTAAAAAGTGTCACGCTTGTGTAATAATTGTCCCCATACAAGTGGTACCCCTTTCCGAATAAGGGTGATACCAAGTCCCAAACAATCTTGCCAGCACTCCCTATGTAGTCTGGCAGTTCTCGGGCTCCACATGACTATGATTTTCCTTGGGAACCATAAAATGATATGTATAGCCTGTTGCTCTGTCACAGAGCTTATACATCTTGATCCCATATCTGGCACGCTTGCTGGGAAGATACTGTTTGAAAGATAAGTTGCCAGAAAATGTAATCAGGGACTCATCAACGCAGAGAACTTGATCGGGAAAATGCATGAACCACAAGATCTGCTTGTATCTAGCCCTGGTCATGGATGCAGAGAACAAGGGCATATGGTGACTTGGGTCAGTGGACCAATATGACCGCAACTCACTTTTTTTAGTTATGCCCATGAGGAGGGATATGCCCAGAAAGGTCTTAAATTCGTAAACCGTAATAGGTTTCCAATCTCTGGCAAGGGTCAACTGGGGATTAGCTGCAATGAATTGACCAGCATACAAGTTGCTTTGGACAACAATAGATCTATAGAGATCTTCTGTGAAAAACAGCGAATAAACATCAAGTGACGTAAAATCAACTGTTTCCACCTGAATTCTGGGTTGACCAGTGAATGGGGGAAGTATGGGTGCTGCAGAAGTGATGGGCTCCCAATTAGGATTGGCATATTCTGCAGGAAGGGCACTATGGGCTCGACGGGCCTGTGTTTGTCTTCTTGGTGGGTGCAGGACACTACTTGTGCTAGCCACCGCCCCAGCTTGAACTGCACTTATGGGACTCGCAACGTCACCATGTAATACTGCAGTGCTGGATGTACGACCAGGGTGTACTAGGCCACTGGTGCTTGCCAGTTCACCAGAAGGATGAGCGGCACTAGTACTGGCTCTCTGCTCCATACAAGAGCCCTGCGGTTCCTGCACCTCAACAACAGAAGAAGAGCAGGGTCGGGTACGCCTGACCTTATCAGGGACCTCTACTCCGTCATCATAGCTATCTGTCAGGGTGCCGCTGCTGTCTATCGGTTCACATTCTGAGCCTGAATCTGACAGATTGGTGACTTCCTCTTCACACGTGTAGGCCTCTTCACTAGTGTGCCTCCAATTGGACATTGCGGCCTCTAAATTTACTGGTACAACTAGTGCGACTCACAGGCAAAAAGAGCACCTGATTGTCAGAGCCTGCTTCAATCGCTACCAAAAAAACTGTTAGCGTTCGCAGGGATCAGGCCTGTGTGTTGTGTTTTGTAAGTGACAGAAATCGATTGATACTGCACTTGGGTGGGCTGGGCTGGGTGGAGGCGCTAAATGCAGGTGCTAGCAGGTATCTGGGCTGACCCCACTAACGCTGAGTTTTTGTGAGCCCTAAACTAATAGGGATGCTAGTATAGACCTGATCAGATGAAGGATATTGATCCGTTCAGACATTATACTAATAAGGGAGGTGTATGGTGCATGCGTGGGTATTAGCGCTACTGGCACTAGTCTGACGCTGCCTGGGGCTGACATTGATCCTAACTGACGCTAAAACCTAACTGATGTCACCTGCCGGGTGATCAGGGGTTTATCCTTTATTAGGTAATATACGGCGGGTACCCTGACGCTATAAAAAACGATCTAACTAACCAGCGTCCCCCGTGACACTAATATGGTGATCACTGGTGACAGGGGGTGATCATGGTGTTAAACCTTTATTAGGGGGTTTAGGGGGTACATAGACCTACCTGGGCCTACTACTAACTGTCTTAACACTGATTAGTGTCACAAGTGACACCAATGCAGTGATCAGGGAAAAATCTGAAAACTGCACTTGGTGACACAGTGGCAGGGAGTAAAGGGGTTAACTGGGGTGCGATGGGGGGTGATCGGGGGTCAAAATGTGTGCCTACGTGTACTGTGTCGGTGTTGTGTTGGTGAAACTCACTTTCTCTCTCCGTGCTCTGGAACCAAAAAGAATTGCAGGATCGGAGGTGACATAATTTCCTCTGCCTGTGTTTACATTACACAGGCAGAGGAGGCATTTCATTGGTCAGAACCGATCAGCAGGTCCAGGCCAGAAACCATTGGCCTGGACCTGAAGACTGATCGTTTCTGCAACTAATCTGATTGCCGCAGGCATGAGCGACGTATGTGTATGTGGTTTTGCGCACCTGTGCCATTCTGCCGACATATATCAGGGTGAAACCGGTCGAGAACAGGTTAAAAGTAATGTTCTCCTCAGGAAGGAAGTCAAAGAATAGCTTGGAAAGTTTATGTCATTCCTTGTTCATTTCCCATACTCTCTGGGTTTATAAAGACTTCAGTCTTTACAGTTGCTTCAAATAGAAATATTTGTAAATAATTCATAATGAGTGCCATATTTAAGTGGTGCAATTAAAAGTGGTTAATTAAAGGCAATTCTGTAGAGCAGTCTTCTTGTTGAGTGAAGAAAGTCTGCTAGTCATAAAAATAAATTTTAAAACTTACAACAAATTATTTACATGTGCTTTTTCTTTGTGTTCCATCTGTTTAATTAAACAAACACTAGCTCTAGTTTTGCTTTAAACATTCTGTCCTCAAAAACTTCTATACATAATCGAGTCTCGTGGGTGGCGATTCTAAAAATACAATCCACAGGTTCAGAAATACATTTTAGCACAGATGAGTTTATGATGACTAGACCTATAACTCCCAAGCTGGATAGCTTTCTTCAGGGCGATTTCCATTGTAACCAAGTAATAGATGCTTTATTAGTTGTCAAGCAAATATCAGCAATATCTGCACCAAATGTACCATTAAAGCCATTAGACCCTCCTAAGAAAAGAGCTCTCATTAATAAAGAGATTTGATGTAGCTTTTACAACACATTTCCAGTGGTATTGTTGTGTTAGAGCGTCTAGTGCCAAATTCATGTAACCCTTGTGATGCTTTTGGAGATAGTTTGCATGCAACAGATTCAAATAGTTCTTGTTTGAGACACTGTTCGAGAAAGTCTCTCTTCCTTCCTTCCTTCCTTCCTTCCTTCCTTCCTTCCTTCCTTCCTAATCTACTCCCCATCCTTTCTTTCTTCTTCTTCCTTCCTATAAATCCACATAATATAAATAATATAATGAAAGACATTTTATTATTATGATAAATTATCTGTAGACTAGACATCAGCACATAGTCTCCACTGTAATATTGGTATTGCTTAAAAAAAAAAAAACTGAAAGCCACTCTGCTGTTTTGTTAGAAATAATGTGAAATGGATTCTCTAAAACATTTTTCCCCATAAACATTTGATGTGGCTATTTTGAATGTTAAAATTAGGAAATTGGTTTGTGGTAGAGGAATGTACTAGAAATAGATCACACAGACAAGGAAACTGTTTTCCATGCGTCTTCAAAAGCCTCAGACCCTGAAATGTTCTTAGATGTCGAGTAATTATGGCTAATAAAAAAATAATAATGTGACAGTTAGTGTTAGAATACTTTCTAAATATGTGCAGCTAAATTTATTTTTGTGTTTTACTTCAAATATTACAAATGCACCTGCACGTGCCGCCCCACCGCAGTATACTGTAGCGGGTCAGCAAGTGGTTAAGGATGAACTTATAAATCTCAGCATTCCCCTTGATAAACATAGCTCGGCCAGAATAAAGATCTTTGTCCTTGGTTTACTTACAATGGAATAGCTTTTTTAAGCATACAGATGTTTGTGATTTCAAAATGGCAATAATTCAGGGTAATGCAGAATTTGTCACCCTGTCAACCTTAGAGCACCAGGGAAAAAGCTGTTACTCAGCCTAGTGGTTCTAGCACTAATGCTGTGTAATATCTAACCTGAAAGTCCATAAGCGGGATAGGAAGGGTTCCTTCTAATACTGATGGTCACCTCCCTATATTTTTTTCTGTTGTAAATATTGTTGATGGTGGGAAGATTGCTGCCCTTATCTAGATAGTTTGCAGCAGTGTTGTATGGCTCTCCATGGACCACACAACATGGCAGAAGCATGGACAGATGCGTATAAGGCTTGATCGGGTAGGGGGGAACGTGAAAGAACATTTTACAAAAGTATAGCTATCTTTTAACCTAGAGACAGAAAGCAAGGAGCATTTTCAAAAGGAGGTCATTAACTTCATTCTGTTTTTCTATCAGGACAGGTTTCCTTTAACCATCACAGGTTAACAAAACAAGAAAAAAAAAAAACCATCCTGGGAATTCAGTGAATCATTGCACCAATAAACACGTCACAAAATGTGTCCATGTCTGGCCATAAAAGCTTCACATGTGCACTACAATTCTGATTTAGCCAGTTTATTTTGGATTCAAAGATCTTAAAGCAGTATTAAACCCAATACCAAAAATGTAATGTATTGCAGCTTACCAATCCCTACATGTGGTGGATTCATTAGTTTTATTACTTTAGGCTTTTTTACATCTTTTGTCACCTGGTGATCTGGCTAGTAACACACCTCCTGTATTAGAGTGCCCCCACTCTGGATTAAGGAGCACAGGGGCAGCCTTGGACAGTAGCATTGTCAGTCTGGGGGTTGTGAAATCCATCCAAACTTCAGCCAACACTGCAGCTATACAGGCATTTAGAGCAACAAGTTTGTTCCGTTTGGGATAATGGTTTTACATGAATAAATGAAAGCTGATCATTGTAAGCACCCCTCTCAGTGGAAACTGGTTTGCCTCAACACTAACTGATAGATTCGTAGGAGAACTTATTCTGTTTAAGAACAAGAGACTTAATGGCCAGTTCACACAATGAAAATTAAGGAAATAAAGCCCAAAAAAGAAAGGTTATGTAGCCATCTCATCTAAGTATCAGTATGCACCAATATAATAAATGTTTGCTTTTGGGTGTAATACAGCTTTAAGTTATTAAAATACATTTGTTTAGTGTCATGTTATCAGCAACCATATACATTACAGCATAAAGATAACACAAATTTTACAGTGATAATGTAATGAAAGCCATCAAACAAGCTCTAAGTTAACATCAAAAGCCAGCATGCTATTGTTGTTTACAATGTATGAAATTATAATCATATTTTATAAAAGAAGAATACATTTTCATTTTTGTACCTTGTTTAGTTGAACACAATTATATACGGTTTCGTATGACAAGTTATGGCAGTCCATATGTTACAATTTTCATAAAAGGTCATAAAACCTAGCTCTATCCATCCCTTGCATTCTTGACTGATGGGGAGTGGTCTGTTATCTGACCTTTTTTGAACATATAAAAATCCGTGGACTGCAGATGATAATTATTATACTCGTTTGGCCTCATCCAATTAGTGTGTAATCATAACTTTCCTTCTAGCCTCGGGATTTAAAAAAACTGCACTTAATTATCGTCTAAGTGTAGGCTCTTTCTAATGTATCTTTTTTGTCTTGCAACTGTTCTGCGTGTCATTTTGTAATCATTTTGTCTCCTAATGTATATTGCCTCTACAAGGTAGTCCTTGATGCTCTAAAGAGGTATAAAATCCTACCTGAAGGTACCTGTTGTTTGAATTCCATCAATCTCTCAACTTCTCAACTCTCTGCTTCAATCTTCTCACGCATCACAAATTTACTGAGCCACATATCAGTACGGATGTCACACCACTTCCTCAAACTCAATCTTTCTAAAACTGAGCTTGTGATATTTCCTTCTCCCTAATACCCTCCCCATGACTTTACTATTGAGATCAACGGCACAATTATTGGTCCCTCCACACATGCCAGGGCGCTGGGTATAATCCTAGACTCTGACCTCTCCTTCAGCTCCCAAATCCAATCACTGGCTAAATCTTGCCGCCATAACCTCCGCAACATTTACAGAATTCGTCCCGGCCTAACTAAAGACACCACAAAAAAAGTATTCACTCCTTGTTTTTTTCTCGCTTTGACTACTGCAACTCCCACCTCACCGGCCAGGCTATCCCCCCTTCAGTCCATCATTAATGCTGCTGCCAGACTATTGCACCTTACTAACCGATCCATGACTGCTGCCTCTCTCTGCCAATCTCTTCACTGGCTTTCCCTACCCCACCGTATAAAATTCAAAATACTAACCACAACATACAAGGCCATCCATAACATCACCTCCAGCTATATCACCAACCTCATCTTCAGATATCGCCCAAATCATCCTCTTTGCTCCTCCCAGGACCTCCTGCTCTCTGTCTCCCTTGTTAGCTCATCCCATGATCGCCTCCAGGACCTGTCCAGAGTATCTCCCATCCTTTGGAACTCCCTGCCCCAGTATGTCTGGTCAGCTCCTACCCTGTCCATCTTAAGGCAATCCTTGAAAACTCACTAACATCAGATTGTCCCCTGTAGTCATTACCTTTTGTACCACCTCACCTTTTCTTTAGATTGTAAGCTCCATGAGCAGGGCCCTCCTATTCCTTCTGTATTGAACTGTATTTTAATTGTACTTTTCCCCTTTGTATTGTAAACTGCTGCATAAACTGTTGCTGCTATACTGTATAAATCCTGTATAATAATAATTCCCTTGACTGCTAAAGTTTTTGTTGGTAACAAGACAGCAAGACTGGAAGATAGCAGGCTTCTGAAGTATGTTGACTAAGGTGTGTAGAAAGTTTTAGGATGCACACAGAGTAAACCCCTGAGCCTACAATAGATGTTGCCTTCATGGTGATCTACAGTAAGTAGTGGTAGAGTTAAAATCCCTTTTAGCTGCCATTCTGCACCGGATTGCCTGGGAGCTGGAACCTGTTTGTGGGTAGCGTCCCTGGAGGGCCATATTGCCCCACATTAGTTTCTTATCTTGGAAGGGGAGAGGGTATGGACTTCTATCTGATGGGAGTTAGAACTTGCATTTTTCATGTGGAAGAATTCTGAGACTGGATCTGGGACTGTCCCCCCGTCCCCATCCCCAAAACTTGGGCGCAATTCCTAGCTGAAATTACTTTCTTCTCTCACTTTATCTACATACTTGGAAGCTATTGAAAACTTGATCAAGCATTGTGCCACAATTATTTTGTTTTTCTTCTGTATTATTTATTAGGGAATCTTAAACTTTTTAAAGGAAACTTTGATGTGAATTCTATTCAATCTGATCCAGCATATCCCATTGTTGGTGATATTTCTGTTTGGTGTTGGACTGTGTAAAACAGAGGAGCCCTATTATAGCTGTGTGGCTTAGACATACTGAATATTTGTAACAGAAGCAGAGTTTTGTTAGCCACCAACAAAAGAAATACTTTTGGACTTATGGTAATACTATTTATTGGCTAGCTAAATATATAGTGCAAGCTTCAAAGCAACCTGGCCTCTTCTTCAGGCATATGAACTGACTAACAAAGGTGCAATGTTTACATGAGATTATAAAAAATACAGATCTTACCAACTTGACACATATGAGTGGTATTGGGTACTATAAATTTAGGATACATAGGGATCAGTGTCTCTGTGAGATGGAGAAGCAATCCTATCTACTGTGAGAAGTGGGGGTGGTGTGACCCACTCTGCAAAGTTCAGATTTCCCTCCCAGCAGTAAATACAGTGCCTTGCGAAAGTATTCGGCCCCCTTGAACTTTTCAACCTTTTGCCACATTTCAGGCTTCAAACATAAAGATATAAAATTTTTATTTTTTGTGAAGAATCACCAACAAGTGGGACACAATTGTGAAGTGGAACGAAATCTATTGGATTGTTGAAACTTTTTTAACTAATAAAAAAATGAAAAGTGGGGCGTGCAAAATTATTCGGCCCCCTTGCGTTAATACTTTGTAGAGCCACCTTTTGCTGCGATTACAGCTGCAAGTTGCTTGGGGTATGTCTCTATCAGTTTTGCACATCGAGAGACTGAAATTCTTGCCCATTCTTCCTTGCAAAACAGCTCGAGCTCAGTGAGGTTGGATGGAGAGCGTTTGTGAACAGCAGTTTTCAGCTCTTTCCACAGATTCTCGATTGGATTCAGGTCTGGACTTTGACTTGGCCATTCTAACACCTGGATACGTTTATTTGTGAACCATTCCTTTGTAGATTTTGCTGTATGTTTGGGATCATTGTCTTGTTGGAAGATAAATCTCCGTCCCAGTTTCAGGTCTTTTGCAGACTCCAACAGGTTTTCATCCAGAATGGTCCTGTATTTGGCTGCATCCATCTTCCCCTCAATTTTAACCATCTTCCCTGTCCCTGCTGAAGAAAAGCAGGCCCAAACCATGATGCTGCCACCACCATGTTTGACAGTGGGGATGGTGTGTTGAGGGTGATGAGCTGTGTTGCTTTTACGCCAAACATATCGTTTTGCATTGTGGCCAAAAAGTTCAATTTTGGTTTCATCGGACCAGAGCACCTTCTTCCACATGTTTGGTGTGTCTCCCAGGTGGCTTGTGGCAAACTTTAGACAAGACTTTTTATGGATATGTTTGAGAAATGGCTTTCTTCTTGCCACTCTTCCATAAAGGCCAGATTTGTGCAGTGTACGACTGATTGTTGTCCTATGGACAGACTCTCCCACCTCAGCTGTAGTTCTCTGCAGTTCATCCAGAGTGATCATGGGCCTCTTGGCTGCATCTCTGATCAGTCTTCTCCTTGTCTGAGCTGAAAGTTTAGAGGGACAGCCAGGTCTTGGTAGATTTGCAGTGGTCTGATACTCCTTCAATTTCAAAATGATCGCTTGCACAGTGCTCCTTCGGATGGTTAAAGCTTGGGAAATCTTTTTGTATCCAAATCTGGCTTTTAACTTCTCCACAACAGTATTACGGACCTGCCTGGTGTGTTCCTTAGTCTTCATGATGCTCTCTGCGCTTTCAACAGAACCCTGAGACTATCACAGAGCAGGTGCATTTATACAGAGACTTGATTACACACAGGTGGATTCTATTTATCACCATCAGTCATTTAGGACAACATTGGATCATTCAGAGATCCTCGCTGAACTTCTGGAGTGAGTTTTCTGCACTGAAAGTAAAGGGGCCGAATAATTTTGCACGCACCACTTTTCAGTTTTTTATTTGCTAAAAAAGTTTAAAATATCCAATAGATTTCGTTCCACTTCACAATTGTGTCCCACTTGTTGGTGATTCGTCACAAAAAATTAAAATTTTATATCTTTATGTTTGAAGCCTGAAATGTGGCAAAAGGTTGAAAAGTTCAAGGGGGCCGAATACTTTTGCAAAGCACTGTATAGAGCAGAGGAAGAGGGGAGATAGAAATATGCTGAGACTGGGCTTGAACTTAACTGATTTTGTTGTGAACTTTTGGGAAGACGTATTCTCCAGAGCCTCTCCTATTTTCAGGAACTCCCTAACCCAATCTGTTCGGCTATCTCCTACTCTGTCCACCGTTAGGTGTTCCTTGAAACTTGTTTCTTCAGAGAAGCCTATCCTGCCTCTAGCTAACAACTGAACTTTCTCAAATAAATTATGCCCATACAGTTGCTACTTTTTGCAGTGGCATCACTAAGGTTGGTGTGTTACCTGGTGCTGTAAAACATTGTGTCACCCCCCCGAATTACAAAAATTACATTATTTTAAAAAAAAATCTAATTTTTAAAAATGTTTGTTTACATTTTTAAAACATTTTTTTACATTTTTAAAAATGTTTATTTACATTTTTAAAAATTATTTTATGTATTTTTAAAATTTTTAAAATTATGGTTTACATTTTTTTTTACATGCTGGTGTCTAAACCCCTAATATCTCAACTGTGAGATAGAGAAAGGAGTTGAGGACACTTCAGTTCCTTTCTCTGTAGCCTCAGCTGCACTGAGGATGAATGAACAGGAGACAGAAGACAGGGGCTCCTGTTCATTCATAAACTGAAGCATAGTAAACACAGTTTACTATGCTTGGTTATGAATGGACACAGGAGCAATCTGTACTGATCATTCACTGTGTCCAATTCAGAAAAAGAAAGGGCCGTTAAATTACATATTTACCTGCCCTGTCCCCCACTCTCCATCCGCGTGTGTGTCGGCAGCAGCTGGTGGGAGAGGGAAGCCACCTGCGCTGTGGGGGGTCGAGGGGGCGCCCAGGCATACAGAGGGAAATCGAAAGTGGGCAGCATAGGGAGGGGGATTGGTGTGGCGGGATAGGCAGATAGGCAGACAATTACAGAACGATGCACTGTCTCCCCCTCCAGCTTTCACCAGACAGGAGAAGGAGAGGGGGAGAAAACCGGGTTTCAGCTTCTTGAGGGAGAAACACAAACACAGTGTATCATTCCATAATTGTCCTCCCATCCTACCACACCAATTCCATTTCCTGTGCTGCCCACATCTAATTCTCCTTGTGTGCCCGGGTCCCCCCTCGTCCCCCTACAGACAGAGTGAATTGTTCTGTAATTGTCTTCCCATCCTGCCTCTCTGATCCCCCTGCTGTCCGGGCCCCCTGTGTGCCCGGGCCCCTTACAGGAGGCCCGTGGTACCCCCTATCAGCGGCAGTGGTGTCATCCCCCCTGTCGGGTGTCACCATATTGTGTTCCACACCCCTAAAGCAACACCACTGACTTTTTATATCATTTGCCCTTTCCTTTAGATTGTAATCTCTCATGAACTAGACCTTCCTGATCCTCTTGTCTTGAATTGTATTGTAACTGTACTGTCTCCCAACTGCTCTAACTGTTAGTGCTATATAAATCCTGTATTATATTAATAATAATAATACATTGCTGCACAGTGTCTGTAATTATGAAGGTCAATAAGGGCTTATTTAGAAGCTCATTTACTGCTTGGTAAGAATGTATCTATATTTGATTATGCATAGCCTGGTCATAATCCTACTATTTTAAATCTAACATTTGACTCCTTATCTTACTTCCCTACTGACTTGTGTATCTAGCTGTTTGCTGTTTCTGCTTGTGTGTCCTCTCACTTCTTAACCTTTAATATAGATAAAACAGAACTTGTAATTTATCTGCCATTTCTCTCTACAAGTCTGACATATCAACTGCTAGAAGATCCAAAAACCCCAACTTTCAAAATTTGTTGATATGAAATAACATTTTATTCTTCTCAATAATACCTCACTTTTACTCACTAAATCATAATTTTTATCTTAAAAGCATATCCACGACCACAACCCTCTCTCCCCCATGCAATTGCATGTTCATATATTACTTTGGGCTTGACCTTTGTAACACTTTGTGGTCTACCAACCAATAGACTGGCACCACTCCAGCCTATCTTAATCTCTGCTGCTCAACTTAACTGCCTCTCTACTCACTTCTTAAATGTTGTTTTTCTGCATTAGTTCCTCGATTGACAATCAATCAAATAATTCAGTTCAAGCTTGTAATGCTATGGTAATTTTAAGTGCAGCAATCAATTTAGATAAAATGCAATAAATAAATAGATATACCCCAATTCTATTAATATCAACCTTAAAGGGTATCAAGACGAAAAACAAAAGAAGAGTAAATGGGATTTGAAATTCTGCTGTAACCTTCCCACAGAAAGCACTAAAAGAGACATATAAAAAAATCAAGAATTTTATTACCAAAACATTTTCTTTGAAAGGTTTTGGGGTGTCAATCCCCTAAAACGTATCTAGCATAGTCACAGATTCAGCTCAGCCATCCTCAACATTATCCTCACTCACAGCAGTCATCATAGAGAATAAATTGTCATGGTATAACACAAAGAGAAGAGAGAGAGGGAAGGGGATGGAGTCCCAACGTGTTTCGCAGTTGTAGCTTCTTCAGGCATTCAGAGGGTGTGGATAATCATAATTATTAAAGGGGAAGGATAGCCATACAATTAGAGTCTCCTGCAGCAGTCATGGACCTCATGTGTAAGAGGTGACACCTTATGAAAATTTGTGAGAAGAAAGTGGCTCCTGCCACTGCAAGATGATAAAAAAAGTGCAGGGTATTAAAAAAAACATACAGTGTCTTGAAAAAGTATTCATACCCCTTGAAATTTTCTACACTTTGTCATGTTACAACCAAAAATGTAAATGTATTTTATTGGGATTTTATGTGCTATACCAGCGTTTCTCAACCGGGGTTCCGCGGAACATGGCTGGATTGGAATGTGAGTCCCTGTGTACAGAAAGGATAAATGTAGACTGCAGGGGGGAGCAGAGAATGGAGAACAGGAGGTGACATCTTATGTGTATATATGGCAGCACTGAATGCAGACTGCAGAGAACAGGAGCACACAGTTGGATCAGCCCCATATGTAGCAGGAGGAGAGATTATAATAGCTTTATATTATGCCATAATTGTACATAATGCTATTATAATCGCTCCTCCTGCTACATTCAGGCTGATCCAGCTGTGTGCCCCCACTCTCACAGGATCTCACCTCCTGCAACAATCAGCCATGTGCTCCCACTGTCAGCACTCCTCCTGGTACCACTCTCACAGGTTCAGAGGAGCTGGAACTATAGAGGAGGCACCAGGTATCAATGCGCATTGACATTGCATTGAAAACAACATTGGTATTGTGTGTTTTTTCTGCACAGAAAAATGCAACATGTATGCATTTTTCTTCAGAGAAAGATACTCAAATGACACCAACATTGTGAACAGCACATAGAAATCAATTGTTTTCTTTATCTCTTTGCAGAGACCTATGTTTGGAAAATGCATGTCTCCTGATGTGGACAAGACCAAAGTATTCTATGCAGGTCAAATCGGCACAATTTTCCATCAATCCCATCAATTATACATGTATGTTGTGAACAAGGACCAACTGTTCCCGTATTCTGCTGTCTTATTCATGAATCACAATATTTGGGAGTTTTGTTCAAGTTCAGCAAGACCTCATTCACAGCATATGTGCAAAAAAAACTGATGAAAAATATGTGTAGATTTGACTTGCATAGAAAATTTTGGGCTTGTTTTAATGTAGGTCTCTGCAAGGACATAAAGAAAACAATTGATTTCTATGTTCCCTGTTCACACTATAATGTTGGTGTCAGGTGAGTTCTAATATTTATTCTGAAATTTAAAGCTATTTCTACAATAATTGTGGTTATATCTACAGCTTGCTAATCAGATCCAATGTTCCGCAAACTGTAGATCTGCAATTTTTTTTAGACCAACACAAATTGGCACATAATTGTGAAGTGGAAGGAAAATGATAAATTGTTTTCCAAATTTTTTATAAATATATATCTGAAAAGTGTGGCATGCATTTGTATTCAGCCTCCTCTACTCTGATACCCCTAACTAAAGCCTAGTGGAACCAATTGCCTTCAGAAGTCACCCAATTAGTAAATAGAGTCCACCTGTGTGTAATTTAATCTCAGTATAAATACAGCTGTTCTGTGAAGCCTTCAGAGGTTTGTTAGAGAACCTTAGTGAACAAAAAGCATTATGAAGGCCAAGTACAACACCAGACAGGTCAGAGATAAAGTTGTGGAGAAGTTTAAAGCAGAGTTACGTTATAAAAAATATCCCAAGCTTTGAACATCTCAGCACTGTTAAATCCTTCGTCCAAAAATGGAAAGAGTATGGCACAACTGCAAACTCACCAAGACCTGGTCATTCACCTAAACTGACAGTCTGGGCAAGGAGAGCATTAATCAGAGAAGCAGCCAAGAGGTCCATGGGAACTCTGGAGGAGCTGCAGAGATCCACAGCTCAGGTGGAAGAATCTGTCCACAGGACAACTGTTAGTCGTGCACTCCATAAATCTGGCCTTTATGCAAGAGTGGCAAGAAGAAAGCCATTGTTGAATGAAAGCTATAAGAAGTACGGTTTGCAGTTTGCAAGAAGCCATGTGGGGGACACAGCATACATGTGGAAGAAGGTGCTCTGGTCAGATCGGACCAGAATTGAACTTTTTGGCCTAAAAGCAAAACACTTTGTGTGGTGGAAAACTAACACTGCACATCACCCTGAACACACCATCCCCACCGTGAAACGTGGTGGTGGCCGCATTATGTTATGGGGATGCTTTTCTTTAGCGGGGACAGGGAAGTTGGTCAGGACAATGTTAGATCAAAAACCTGTTAGAGTTTGCAAAAGATTTGAGACTGAGGCAGAGGTTCACCTTACAGCAGGACAATGACCCTAAATATATAGCCAGAGCTACAATGGAATGGTTTAGATCAAAGCATATTCATGTGTTAGAATGGCCCAGTCAAAGTCCAGACCTAAATCCAATTAAGAATCTGTGGCAAGACTTTGAAAAATTGCTGTTCACAGATGCTCTCCATCCTATCTGACAGAGCTTGAGCTATTTTGCAAAGAAGAATGGGAAAAACGTCACGCTCTAGATGTGCAAAGTTGGTAGAAACATCCCCAAAAACACTTGCAGCTGTAATTGCAGCAAAAGGTGGGTCTACAAAGTATTGTCTCAGGGGGGCTGAATACAAATACACACCACACTTTTCACATATTTATGTGTAAAAAAAAAATAAACCCATTTATCATTTTCCTTCCACTTCACAATTATGTGCCACTTTGTGTTGGTCTATTACTTAAATTCAAAATAAAATACATTTACTTTTTTGTTTGTAACATGACATACTTTTTCAACACACTGTACATACAGGTGGATGCAGCATCTGATGGTGCATTTTGTTCCCACCACCTCTACACCAATAACTGATCAATCAAATTCTGGTGATAGCTCATTTCTCGGTCTTCAGTGTGCAGAAAGCCAGTGACAGTCAATTACCGGCTTTCTGCTCTGCCCCTTCAGCACTCACTGGAGCACTGGACTGTGGAGGGGGTGGAAGCAGCTGGCTCAGGCTCTTAGTAGCTTGCTGAGAGGCTGAGCCAGCTGCTGGTTCAGGCATCTGGGTGGATCCTGACATTAAAGTCGGGATCTCTCCAGAGCCTAGACATCAGCCGACCGAAGGCTTTAGCCCACTTTTGGCTGAATAAGGGTTACAGGAGTGTAAAACAAAGTGCACTCCTGTGACCTACAGGAGAAGTAGGGTTTCTCCTTTAACACGAACCTCAGCAGTGCCTTGTGTAAAATGAACTAAAGTTTTAGTATCAGTAGTAAGGCTTACCCATAGGTACAGTAAATATCTCCTAAACGTGCACCGCTTAGGTGATAATCATAATTAGGTGATAATCACGTGTGTAGCAACCGATGACGTCAATAACACATGAGCACTGGGCTCTCAATGGGCAGCATGCAGTCCACTGAAAGAACTATGTTGCGGCTGTAACTCCCACGATCAATTGTGGAGTGACATCATAGCGGCTTGCCCCTAGTGGCCAAAAGGCGAAGCGACATAAGGTAACATCGTTTCGCCCAGCCGTGCCATTCTGTCGCAGTAAAACTGCAGCGGCTGGTCGGCAAGCAGTTAATTTCAATCCAAGTTTCAGCTGAATTTAAATTAGCTTAGTTAGATCTGTGTGTGAACAGTGGTCTCTTTGCAGTGGTCTTGTCAGCACATAAACTGATTCCCTCCTTTTGCTGCATCTTCCTCTCACACTTCAGTCCTGCTGCACAGGGTATTGCAGGAGGCTGATACCAGGTTACATTCAGGTACCTACACTGCTTGCATTTAAAAAAAAATTGGCAAAGCAACATATACTGTACACTAAACTACTAAACCAATTTTGCTAAAATAAAAACATACACATATTTACATATTGTACAGTACATTTTAAAGGAAAATATGAACATGTTTCAGTGTGCACCTGTTAAATTAATAATATTTGATGAATTTAACCTGCCATTAGCTGTACAACTATACGTACATACCTTGAAAATTGACAGATAGATAGATAGATAGATAGATAGATAGATAGATAGATAGATAGATAGATAGATAGATAGATAGATAGATAGATAGATAGATAGATAGGCACTTACACTACTTGCATTAACAAAACACAATTCATGACGAATTCATGAATACAGACTTGCATTAAAGTAGAACTATAGGCAAGCCTCCTAGATTTTTTTTTTTTTTTGGTAGCACAGGAAGGTTATAATCCCCATCAGATTTTTTTTTTTGCCACCTGTGTCCCATTGTGGAGACTTCTCTTTACTTCTGTCCCATAGCCAATAGAAAGTGAGAGAAAATCCCTGCAAAATAAAGGAAATTTTTGGGGGTCCCCATGTCCCTATTGGAAGATTTTGCCTCGATTGCTTTTCTGGCGACAACCCAAAATTTGGGATTTTCTTTTATTCCACTTTCAATGACAATGGTAAACAGAGCAAAGAGGGCGAATCTCCTTAATGGGTGTGAAGAGAGCAATAAAGCCCTACAAACATTCAAATCCCTCTCCACTCTATCCAAAGTTATAAAAAAAAGTTTTGCTTTCAGTTATACTTTAACCGCTTGCCAACCAGCCGCCGCAGTTATACTGCGGCTGAATGGCACGGGCAGGAGAGTCGCCATCATGTTATGTCGCTCATGTAGGCGGCCACTAGGGACGCACGCCCGCAGCTCGCCCCCGGAGCCAATGCGACCGCCGGGCTCCCGCGATCGCTCGTAATACAGGGCGAGAACCGGGATCTCTGTGTTTACACACAGAGATCCCGGTTCTCGCCGTGTTACAAGCGATCTCTGAGGGGAAAAGTGTCAGATCGTCTGTTCATACAAAGTATGAACAGCGATCTGTCATCTCCCCTAGTCAGTCCCACCCCCCCTCCAGTTAGAACACACACTAGGGAACACAATTAACCCCTTGATCGCCCCCTAGTGTTAACCCCTTCACTGCGTGTGACATTTTCACAGTAATCAATGCATTTTTATAGCACTGATCGCTGTATTAATGCCAATGGTCCCAAAAATGTGTCAAAATTGTCCGATGTGTCCGCCATAATGTCGCAGTCATGATAAAAATCGCAGATCGCCGCCATTACTAGTAAAAAAAAATTATAATAAAAATGGTATAAATCTATCCCCTATTTTGTAGACGCTATAACTTTTGCGCAAACCAATCAATATACACTTATTCCGATTTTTATTACCAAAAATATGTAGAAGAATACATATCGGCCTAAACTGAGAAAAAAATTAGCTTTTTTTTAAAAAAAATGGGGATATTTATTATAGCAAAAAGTACAAAATAGTGTGTTTTTTTCAAAATTGTCGCTCTTTTTTTGTTTATAGCTCAAAAAATAAAAACCGCAGAGATAATCAAATACCACCAAAAGAAAGCTCTATTTGTGGGAAAAAAAGGACACCAATTTTGTTTGGGTATAACGTTGCATGACCGCGCAATTGTCAGTTAAAGCGACGCAGTGCCGAATCGCAAAAAGTGCTCTGGTCATGAAGTGGGGTAAAATCTTCCGGGGCTGAAGCGGTTAATGTGTATTTGTACGTCTGCCTGTTGTTCAGCTTTAAATTATGTAATGCTTTAGTAAATTGAACCCCTTGACCATACTCAAATGAAATATGAGACTAGCCAATGCAGAATTTGAAGGACAAAAGTGACCATTGAAAAAATGAACAAAGAATTTATTTATTTATTTTTTATTATTTCATTTTTTGCCTCTCTTTTTGTATTCTTCTGGGTATGCTCATTTCTGGGGTCTTAAAACAAAAGATTACATTATCTAAGCAAGCAAAGATAATTATTTTGTGTCTGCATAACTCTGCTTTGGTCTGCTGTAAATAAAAAGCTCTACCCACTTCCCGAACTTTGATGGAGTGCGATTTAATGACATCACACAGTTAACAAGAAAGAACATGAAGAATGCTTTACCTTCTATTGTATAACTGCCTAAACAAGCCGTATCAGTGGAAAAAGTTCAGGAAGGAAGACTTCCAGTGTTCTTGATGGTACAGGGTCTATCAGGCTCCCTAGGCTTCTCAACTTTAAACATATAAAGTTTGTGTCGTTATTTTGTTATAGTGCATGCATAAAACACTACAAAGCTAAGAAAGAAACATATAGGATAAGAGGAATAGAGATTTATCAGTGTGCAGATAGCCTGCTGTCTAACATGAAAATGTTCAGGCCTTCAAAAACAATGAAGCAGTGCCTTCTGGGATCCTTTATCATAACCAAGCTGATATGTTTGTTGCCATTTCGGATAAGCTCTGACAAGCTGTTTACTTCTGTTTCACAATGCTAAAAAAAATAATAAAGAATCATAATATAAAAATCTGATGTTTTGTGATATTGGGGGATATTTGGCTCTGTGGTGGTGAGTGTATTTAATGAGTCATGCCAGTCTGAACTGTGGTTTAAGGCTTTATCAAACCCACTATTATTGGAAAAGGAAAATAAATTTCCAAATAAAGTTGACCATACGGGGGGATTTTCTCTAGCAAACCAATTAATGAAAAATACAAAGTCACCTGGCTCTCTTGTCAGCAGCCCCGCTGCTATCATCTCTGGTCTTCCAAGCGATGGATTCTTCAGGCTCACTCGGCTTTAGTTACAGCACCTTGCCTTCCTTGCCTCTGGATAAGGGTTCTCCTGACACCCCAGGTTCTCTCCCACCCCTGAGGTATACAGGTTCCCTCCAGTCACCTGGACTCATTGGTCACAGCTTTTTGAGTCTGCTCAGACTTGTGCAGCTGTCCCAACCTTCCCAGTCCTGTGGGCAAGGAATCCTCCTAACATGAGGTGCAGTCTTTAGGCAGGAACAAAAACCTCCAAACAAAGGCTTTGCCTCAAAATGGGAGACTTGAACTATGATCAGGCCTGGCTTATAACTAACTTGCACACCTGTGCACTCACAACAGCCTGCAAGTCTCCAGCAAGACTCTGACTCAGATCTGAAGGCTCCGTCCCACGCAAGACACTTTGAAGCCTTCAATCTCCAGGACCCGGTCTGGGAATACAAAACCCAGTCTTCAAAAGCAATGCTCTGGAGCTTCAAATCCTGTGTGCCTTTTTGCTATAATTACACAGTGGCAGGGCTTAGCACTGTCAATATATATGTCTATATTTAAAAGTGGTTTTAAACACAACGTTTTTTTTTTTTACTTTAAAGTGGATATAAACCCGATTCATGAAAGTTGACCTATGCACATATATCTGTAGTGTTTTCTTATCTATCTCCAAAGCACTGAGTCCAGTGTGTTTCTGCTGTTTTGTTTCTTCGTTATCAGCATGATAACTTCTGAAAAGTTCTCTGAGACGGGAGATACAAGCAGCGTGAAGTTTGTGTTGAGGGAGGTTGTTGTAAATAGATTAGCAGAGAGCTTGTCTTCTCACAGCACAGCTCTGCAAGTCGCTGCCTATGTGGGGGGGGTGCCTTCCCTCCAATCAGCTGTCTCCCAGTGTAAACCAAGACTACACTCCCAGTGCAGAATGAGAAAGTAAAAATTCGAACACGATGTTAAGATTTCTAAAGAAAAAAATAAGGGAATGACAGCAGATATACATGTAAAACTTATGTAAGGAGATTTTTTTCATTCCTGTGTATCATCTGAGGCTGTTCACTTCACTGGTTATATGTGAGGGTTTACATCCACTTTAAAGCATTATATGCATTAAAGCAAAAAGCAACCCACTACCTGTTCTAACGTTCACCCATCCCTAAACACTTACCTGACTCCTGCCACTGACCAAGCACTGTCCCGGCTGCAGCATTGCTTTACGTACCTGGTGGTGAAGCCTGAAGCATTGGGGAAGGCTTCTCTTACAGCCCTAGCTCTGGAGTCCCTGATAGGGTGACAGAGACTGCCAGAGCACGAGGTGGCATGAGCACCTAATAAGTCTCTCGCTGACAGATGCTGGTGTATGCCTTGAATGTAGGGATGACAGAACCAAACAGGCTGGCAGAAGAGCAGGAGCCAGTGAAGAGTGCAGTTAGGCTGGCTCGGATGCAGAAGTAAGTCTCTTGCTGGCATGCATCTGGAACGCAGGGATGGCCACAAGACAGAGTTGGACAGTCTAGGTCAGCAACTAGTGAGCAGATCAGGTTCAGGCGACAGGCAGGAGAGTAGTCAGGACACAGGCCAAGTTCATTACAGGAGAACGGAGGAGCAGGCAGAAGTGTAATCCAGGGACCAGCCAGGGGTCGCTACAGGCAGAGCTCAGGCAGAGTCAGAGGCAGGATCAGGTCCGCAACAGAACAATGGGAACTGGTAACAGGAATACAGGAACGTAATAGACCGAACGGCACTCACAAACTTTATTAGTGCAGTTGAAATAGCCATTCTGGTGCCAATGTGTGCTCATACATGCACACACCCGTAAACTGGCCGTGTGCAGGGTTTCTTAGGTTTGTGCATCTGCACACACAAATACTCCTTTCCTGACAACTCTTCCTGGACCCACATGAGACACTGATCAACTGGATCCATAGGTTCCAGCTGCTGTCAGTCAAAATCCTGTGAGGCGGGAGCAGGAGCATGGCTTACCGGCGCTGTGTGCAACTATTGATGCACACAGCCCAGATCGCAAGTACGCATGGACAGGTGCCTCCATGCAAGGGTGCACCTGTAAGAAGGCGGGAATAGCGCTAGCAAAGAGGTGGTAAGGGACTGCTCTGTATAATATTGTTGCACAGGGCAGGTAAGTATAACCACTTTGTTTATTTTAGCAAAAAAAAAATGTAATATCCCCTTATTGCATAAAGAAATGCATACATTTGTGTTATTTATATCTGCCTTAAATTTACATTTAAAGTTCAGCTGAAATTTCATTATCCATGTGATTTGTATTATCACTTACACAATATTCAAGAGGCTCATGAGTAAGAATTCTCCTTTATTCAGATTCTTACTGCAAAAGTAAATATTTCAGCTCTCACAATACAATACAGTGCTTCATTTCATCTGTTATGTCATGACTAAATGGCAATTACTGGATGTCATATATTCTCACCTCATCATTGCAGATCATTCTGTAAATACCTTATCAGCAGTCCAGGAGAAAAAAAGATTCAATAAGAAGCTCACAGTGGATGAGGCTGCACACAAAGGCTCAGATGACAGACACCTAGATACTGTTACATGCCATTCATCCAGTGAATCATGTCATAGGAATTCATTACATGATGCCACATTTGTATGATTATACTTACTGGAAGTACCAGTAAAGCTCATGTTCTTTTCCTTAAAGCGGGGCGCCGCCGAAAATTTTTTTTTTAAAAGTCAGCAGCTACAAATACTGCAGCTGCTGACTTTTAAAACATGGACACTTACCTGTCCAGGGCGCCCGCGATGTCGGCACCCGAGGACGAAGCGTCTCTCCGTCCTCGGGTGCTGCCGCCTCCATCTTCGGTAAGGGAATCAGGAAGTGAAGCCGTGCGGCTTCACTTCCCGGTTCCCTACTGCGCATGCGCGAGTCGCGCCGCGCAATAAGGATGCTCCCTGCTGCCTCTGGGACCCGTGTGTTTCCCAGCAGGCAGCGGGGAGGGAGCAGGAAGTGGCGTAAATAACCGCAGATTCTGCGGCTATCTATGCCGGAAGTGGGTACAGATACCTGTAATATACAGGTATCTGTACCCCCCTCCCCCCTGAAAGGTGCCAACTGTGTCACTGGAGGGGGGGAGGAATCTGATGAGTGGAAGTTCCACTTTTGGGTGGAACTCCACTTTAATTCCAAAGTGAAAGCTTGGATGAGCTTGTTATTTACATTATTCATCTGAGCAGGACTGAGAAACCAAGGGCCTTTGAGCTTCTGGAGAACTATAAATCCCAATCCTGATGTGCTTGCTTATTTTTCTCTGTATGCTAACCCAGCAATGTGAACTCTTAGTAGATCTACAGGGGTCTCAAACTGGCGGCCCTCCAGCTGTTGTCCTATGACGCATTGCAAGGCTGACAGTTACAAGCATGACTCTCACAGGCAGAGGCATGATGGGACTTGTAGTTTTGCGAAAGCTGGAGGGCCGCCAGTTTGAGACCCCTGATCTACAATAACAAGGGTGCACTTAAAGCAGAAGTAAACCCATCCATTTACCAGTTTCAAAAAACATTTGCGGCACGTGCCAGAAATGTAACACTCCCATCGGTTGTGCTCTCACCCAAACTGTCAAACCATCCAATAGCTGGTGTCATAACTGATCACATGTGCAGCATCATGGCAGTTGTAGATTAAACAGAGGCAAAGATGGCAGCTTCCTTGGATAAAAAGATAGGGGGGTTTACATACACAAAAAGAACACAAAAAGGAGGTGCCCCCAGGATTTTATGGGCAAAGGATAAAGACCAGATAAAGGAGTAACAGGTGTATGTAAAAGAATTTATACAAAATTTATTAAGTACAAATAAAGTAATAAAATTAATACACAGAAATATGTAAACCTAAAAACAAAATAGATAGTCATGCTAAATAGTTACATAACAGCTAGGTTTTGAAACGTACGGTTGATTTCATGATGGGAGGCCAAACAAGGTGCATGTACACAGAAGTCCCAACATGTTTCAGAATATATGTATAGATAATTAATTCCTTCTTCAGGGGCTGGTTTGGAACAAGCTGTTTTGTCTGGTAATACAACAGCAAAAAGATCAAAAAAAGGGTATAATATAAACAAGTATACAGATGTATGAACACAGTAGGTAACAGCATGACAGATAAAAATGACAGGCGTTTTAAATGAAAAAATACTCACAACGTGACTATCTTTGGTGAACCAAGGTACACATCAGGATTCACATGTTGGCAAGGCTTTCATCTCCAGAATGTCCCATCGCACATTGGAATACTCTAATGCCGCGTACACACGAGCGGACTTTACGGCAGACTTTGCCCGGCGGACTTTTCGACGGACTTTATGACGGACTTTCTGAATGAACGGACTTGCCTACACACAATCCACCAAAGTCCGTTGAATTCGTATGTGATGACGTACGACCGGACTAAAACAAGGAAGTTCATAGCCAGTAGCCAATAGCTGCCCTAGCGTGGCTTTTTGTCCGTTGAACTAGCATACAGACGAGCGGACTTTTCGACCGGACTCGAGTTCGACAGATAGATTTAAAACATGTTTCAAATGTAAGTCCCTCCAACTTTTGAGAAAACAAAGTCCGCTGGAGCCCACACACGATCGAATTGTCCGACTAAATCCCGTCTGCCGGGCAAAGTCTGCCATAAAGTCCGCTCGTGTGTACGCGGCATAAGTTATACCTGGGGGGTAAAAATACATCCCCAAAGCATCAACACAGGGTTCACGTGCCAAATTGAAGTGAGTATGTTATGTGACGTGAGTAGAGCATGGAGAGTTTCTGGCACAAAAGCACCAGAGCCCGCGAGGATCGGCCGAATTGGAGATGGACCTAGCACACAAAATATATCTATATAAGAGAAATGGCGTAGTAAATAAAGTGGCAAAAGCGGAAAAAGTAAGAATGTGTGCATCGACATATCATGCATATGCATGTAGGAAGACGCATTCACCTCAAAAATGCCAGGGTATAAACTTCCCACTCACAACAGGTCGAGTGACCTGTGCAGCAGGATATCCTGACAATAATGAGGGCAGCGGGGGAAAAAAAATCCAAAAGGAAACTTACTTATAACTGCCGTTTAGGGTGTATATCCCCTATCTGGGACATTGTGTGGCCCTGGCTGTGCAGCAACCAGAGAGTGATTTTACCTAACTTATGAAGGCAGAGGAGTCAGGTGGTGCATGCCCCGAGTACGGCCATAGTCCAATGGTCGGGGCTGGTGGGCATCAGGTGACCGGAGGGCCCACCATAAGGTGATGAGCCTCATCAATCACCTGTGTACCAAATATGTGCAGGGACTCATCTACTTGATGATCCCCCAGCACAGGCGGCATCCGGCGTCACCACACACGGGGCGCGATCACGTCAGATGTCGCAAGGACACCGACACGCTAAGTGGGTGGTACGTCCCAGGTCGGGTGGAAAGGACCAATCTGCGCATGCGCGGATTGGCGTAAGACACCGATCCACATTGCAGCAAAAGGACTAAGCCCGAGGGGAAGGCCGAGATGCAATAAGCACCAGCATCCATATACATAAGCATCCATATACATATTGGAAAATCACCTATATTATACATTGTGCATAAGTCATTCAAAGAATACACATCTAGAGCAGGTATAACCTTTATACAGGAAAGCCTATGATACACCAGAGAAGTCCCCAGAGAGCAGAAAAATAGGGATAACATATATGGACAGACATGCAAGAGCCATATCAGGGAAGTCCCCTCTTCCGCTATTATTGGAGCTTATTCAATTCCGATTCACACCTTTTTTTTGTGTTCTTCTCTTTCCAATTGGGATGTGGCTAAGGTTTCCAGTACTATACCTATAGGTGGTTCTTTCAAATACTTTCACTTTTCACAGTTTAATATTTAACATGTGAGTTCATTTCTTTTACTTTACTTTTTACCTCTATTTATGCACGTGTGTGTAAAGAATTGTGGGCATAAATGGTCCTTTTGGGGGAGTCTTGAGCTTCTCAGCAGCCCTTTTTTTCCTCTAAATGTTGTTGACTGTTGGGTTGTGATAACTTTATACCTGAAGTAGACAAAAATCTCCTTGCCCAAGGGAGGTTAGGAGGGAGGTTAGGGGATTGCATAATGTGTGTCAAAACTTGAATAAGCACTACAAATAAGGCTGGTTCCTCCTAAGCTTTTAGGAGGAGTTCACACTTATGCAAATTGCATGCAGCTTTCCCCGCTTCCAATTTGCATGACAGGAGACTGTGAGCAGCTCTCAATTATGCCAGTTCATACATCTCCACTGCAGAAGGATCCTGTGCATCTTTGGCTCTGTTTCAGGTCCGAATTTAGGCAAAAATTCGGACCAGATTCGCCCCTGAAATGGTAAGCAAGGACGTACCAGACCCCCTGCTGCAAGCCACTCTGCAAATAGTCTAAACTCAGCCTTAGGGTTCTAAGGGAATTATCTCAGTTATTTGATAAATCCTATGTACCAGTGATGTAGTGCAAAATACAACATTTACAGTTCATTCCTAGCTTGCAGAGTTTTGCTCAACACAACACCCACCTTCTACCAACTAAGTTTGTTGTTAGGTTGTTGTGTAGACACGCCAGCTGTATGTACTCCATATGCGCAACTATATGGTGGGGGTGCACTTGCACTCCTTAACCCATTCTTGCCTGACATAGGTTACCCCCCTAGGCTCCGTGGGTCACTATGGCCACAGAACCCTTCCCTAGGTGCCATAGGAGAGGCCTATTGGAGGCCTGTTTGGCCTATTGGAGTGAATATCCTGTACAATCCTATTGGAGTGAATATCCTGTAAAATAAAATATAAAGTCTCCTGAAGAAGCCATATTCTGGCGAAACATGTTGAGCAAATATCATTATACAGTACAATTTGATCGCACATGATTTTCACTTTGTAAAAAAAATATTTTAGAGAAGATTGTAATATCTTTTTTTAATGTATGAAATAAAATGTGTTACATTTTAAAAATATGTTGTAGCACATTATCTTGATCTGGCACCTTAAAAGTCCCCATTCCCTATTTTCCTAGTAGTTCGAATTGTAGTATAATCTTTAGGTAAGTTATTAACTCTAGCTCACCTGATTGAAGTACAAAATTTTAAGCACTAAGCAAGAAAATCACAGAAAACTTCTTGTTTTATGTTCCTATGCAGTGCAACAGTCTTTTTTAATCACTTACATCAAAGACTACACAATGTGGTAGCTATTTAAGCAGCCTAATCCTTTCATCAAATGTTTTAGATGCACAGGCCTTTGTGTGGATTACTTTGCATTGATTATGTAACAAGGTGTTTTTCATTGCTTAAGGAAATTTTAAATTGTCCTTTAGTTGGGGGGGAAAGATTTAACATTGCTTCACTATCACAGGGCCAACTAAATCAGCATAATGGTAGGGTAGAGAAGCAATTTGGTTTACTTGGAAGCCAGATTTATGGTGTTACTGACCTCATCAGATGCTCCTTGCTGCCTCAGGCTTTTCACATGTGTACTGCTAACTATTTCTGAAACACAGTGGCAAGACGTAGACATATGTAGAAGAAGCACTTTATGAAATTAATGCTATTGATACAAAATGTAAAAATTTACATAGACAAAATACAGTTTATGGTTCACTGGCCCCAGGAATATGTTGATTATTTAACTGTGCAGAGTACATGAGAATATATATGTTGACAACAGTTCTCTATTACCTATATTAGAGCATCAAATGCTTCTTACTCATTGAAGGGTCATCATGCAACCACACCACAGCTCACCCATAATGGGGTACTTTCCATAGGCAGGATATTTTAAACTAGCAAATGGGGAGAATTTCACACAGTTGTGTTTTATTGATATGGTCTACTTGGAACTTGAAGCTTCAACAACACATTGTGACAGGTCAACACAGCTGAAGATCACATTAGCAATCTCTGAGATAAATGATGAAGTGAACAAACATTTACCAAGACATTTGCTTCTTACTGTGCCCTCTCTTGTACAGTATGTGCCATTGCCAGAATGGATATGATTGATATATAAGACAGTCCTGTGGGAGCACTGGGATGAGATTCTCCAGAACTTCCATAGTATTCTTGCTCACAGGGTGGCACATTACATCCTTAGAGGCCTGGAGATTTTACCTCTAAACTTAGGAGTGGATTTTTCTTTCTATAAACAGGTGCTTGTCTTATTTCCCTAGCATACTACCACATTGTCTATTTCGTTGAACACAATGGAAGCCTACCGCTAACTTCTCAACCAATCAGAGCACACTCTGAATACTCAAGAATATTCTAGGACATTTCTATACAGTTAAGTTAAACCTATAATAATCCAGTACACCTTATCTAATTTTTTTAATTATTTTTGGAGTTTGTGACTATTTCTTCTTTTTTCAGCTATCCTCTATGTTTCCACCTTCGGACTAGTCATTTGAACATTGACCTTAAAACTATCCAACTGCCTATAGACATTAGAATGTAGGCTCATGATTGGTGGTATGTTCATATTCATGCATGTTTATCATGGTTATCCCTGGCAAAACAATAACAATTTAGGAACTAGCCTAACCATCTTTTTCAAGATTTCCCTAGTGCAGCAATTAGTACTAGCATAGAAATGTATCTTACCATCTGTAATTTTGTAGGTGTGTATGTATATGTGGTCAAAAACATTGTTGGACAACTGTTTTTTTAGATAACAGATAGTTTCAACTAGTCGAAGTAGACTGGAAAACTGATGAACTGTAAAAAGCTAAAAAAGGACATTAGTATAACTGGAATCTGGTTATGAAATTAAACTGTTATTATACCCACAACAGTAAAATCAGTCTGTATATGCAGTAAAGCATGCTTGTTATACTCACTGTGGAACATAAGGGGTTACTCCTGTGCATTGGGGAAAAAGGCTGTTTGATCCTGTCTTCTCTGATCCCCCCCTTATTCTGAAGTCTCTAATCCATCTCCTGATAGCACAGAGCCTTGAGGCACTCTGCACATGCTCACTTTGGTATGTATTGCTCAAGAGTTGTTTTTTTTTTTTGGAGGGTGCATGTGATCAGCACAGGGCCAATCAGCACTATCCAGACAGAGGGTCAGGGGATCTGCAGCCCCAAAGGACAGTCAGAGGAGCATGAAAACGCCTCCTATATGCTTTAACCAGTGCTCGGCTGGACACTGATAGAAGTCACAAGACTGCTATATACTGCCTATGAGAAAAGGTATTTAGAAATTTATATTTGGTAAAATAATTGTGTTTCAATGTTCTGTGTACTGTGGGGGACAAAATAGAGTGAATTCAGGGTCCTAGGTTTAGTAACACTTTAAAATAATGTACAAATTAATATAGTTCTGCTTCCTCCCATCAACATGCCAATGAAATAATTAGGCTACATTTACACTGACGATTAGGGTCATTGCAAATTGTAGCGGCAGTTCCTTTTGCAGTTATCAGCGGCTCTCGGTGGGTAGGTGAAGCTGCCGGCTACCTTTCACTATAATGAGAGGTTGCTGGCAGCCGCAGCTATTCATGTAATCCAAGAAGAAATGTCTGCACACCACAGCAAGTCCTTACACAATTATTGTAAAATCTTCAAACACAGGTGACACAACCAGGACACAGAGAAGCTGGTTGTGTCACCTATTTTTGAAGATGTTGCAATAAACGGTGTAAGGACTTGCCTTGAAATACAGCAGTTTTTTCTTGGATCACATGTATTGCGGAGGTGAGCTGGGGCAGGCACCCATGTGTGGAGTTCATTAGGCTGGTCCCTCTCACCTGGAGCGATGTGTCCCTTTACTTTTCTAGCCCCAGGTATTCTCCGCTCTCTGCACAGCCAGTAATTATGTGTGATCCCTGCTGGACACACTTTGTAGATATAAAAGTTACCCAATATTAACAGAAATTAATAAAATTAATAATCACAGAAGGTGTGACTGCAAAAAAAACAATTCAAAAATATTGTGATGTTTAAATAAGATAACTTAATAACAAACGTGCACAGCTGCTAAACATTCCAAGTGGTACACCACACTAGTTTCAAAATAGATAGTAAATAAATAAATGTAGCGCTATGTGTAAAATTATAAATATAAAGTGCAAATCTCTAAAATAAATAAATCCTACATATAAATGAATAGTCCATAAAATGAAAAAATGAAGAAATAAAACATGAAAAACTCTTCTTGTGATCAATGTATCCACACAATTACCACAGTGATTGTTCGTCCTCAAAAGGAGTGCACACCACCACCAGTAAAAATGTGCGCTCACCTCCCAGATGAGTCAAAACTCATATGCGGATCTCCCTGCGAGCTCTTTGCTCTTGCTTCCTCACAAAAATCACATAAAAACACGTAAAAGCCTCATAAAAACCTCCAGAGTAGCACAGGGCACTGTGTATGTGGACACGGCAGTGCTACTCTGGAGGTTTTTATGTGATTTTAAAAAGTTTTTATCTTGTAAGTGCAACTTGTCTGTTTGGGGGCATTGAATAAATTTGTATACGGAGAACACTATGGTCTCTATACTTATTATTTACATGTCCTGAACTTATGGAATCTTGAGCCAAGCTGGGAGATGATCCGTTTCTTTGGATGTTAATGAGCTGAGTTACCATTAAGAAAAGAGCCATCTGGATCACCCACCATTGATTGGGAAGAGGAAGTGAGAGCAAAGAGCTCGTGGGGAGATCCGCATATGAGTTTTGACTCACCGGGGAGGTGAGCACGCATTTTTACTGGTGGTGGTCTGCACTCCTTTTGAGGACGAACAATCACTGTGGTGGAATTGTGTGGATACACTGATCACAAGAAGAGTTTTTCATGTTTTATTTTTTTCATTTTATGGACTATTATGGACTATTCATTTATATGTAGGATTTATTTATTTTAGAGATTTGCACTTTATATTTATCATTTTACACATAGCGCTGCATTTATTTATTTACTATCTAATCACCTACAAACAAATGCTTCTTCATGGTTTCATATTTATGGTATCTTGAATTAATATTTTTTTAAACAGGCTATACTTTTTGTAAGGGATCCTAGGATGGACTTCTGCGCTACTAAAATGAAATTGTGTAAAAATATGGGTAATGCTGCAAAATCAAAAAATAGTGAACACCACTCGTTACCTAAAAACTGCAAGAATACACAATAACAATCAATTGTGTGTGTGATTCCGCGCAAAACCTCTGAGTGAACAATTCTAATAAATATAGATACAAATAATAAAATTGCACAAAATGTAAATCCACAGTTAATAAAAATATGTGTATCCGTGATCGTCCATAAGTGAGTAAACCGTGACTTCTGTGCTGATCAATCAAGTAGATAAATAAAGTGCATAAACAAAATGTGACTATTAAAAGAAAACGTGCGTTGATAGGAGATCTGGTGACTTTCGTGGTGTTGGATACCCACTAAGGGCTCCCAGAACTCTCACCTTGATGACACAATAAAAGTGCCTATGTGAATCCTTTGGAACTGTGCTCTTTCTAGTCCGATCGATGCTGGCGTTCTGTTCCGTCTATGGGGAGGAGGCATTCCCTCCGGCAGATGGACTCCACATAAGGGATAATCAAAAAGGAGGGGACTCCAATAGGGTGATATCGTATAACCAGTGAATTTTATTAAAAATATCTGCTTACATTAAGGTAAAGATAGTTGCGTTGAACAGCAGTAAAAACAGCGTGGTTGCGATCCCCGCTACGTCACTTCCGGTCCGCGCTATTGTGTATCCGGTTATGTCTTAAGCGTTACGTCATATCACGTGACTTCCTCAGGGCACCTGAGGAAGTCACATGATATGACGTAACGCGTAGGACGTAACCGAACACACAATAGCGCGGACCGGAAGTGACGTAGCGGGGATCGCAACCACGCTGTTTTTACTGCTGTTCGACGCAACTATCTTTACCTTAATGTAAGCAGATATTTTTAATAAAATTCACTGGTTATACGATATCACCCTATTGGAGTCCCCTCCTTTTTGATTATCCCTTATGTGGAGTTCATCTGCCGGAGGGAATGCCTCCTCCCCATAGACGGAACAGAACGCCAGCATCGATCGGACTAGAAAGAGCACAGTTCCAAAGGATTCACATAGGCACTTTTATTGTGTCATCAAGGTGAGAGTTCTGGGAGCCCTTAGTGGGTATCCAACACCACGAAAGTCACCAGCACAGAAGTCACGGTTTACTCACTTATGGACGATCACGGATACACATATTTTTATTAACTGTGGATTTACATTTTGTGCAATTTTATTATTTGTATCTATATTTATTAGAATTGTTCACTCAGAGGTTTTGCGCGGAATCACACACACAATTGATTGTTATTGTGTATTCTTGCAGGCTATACTTTTTAATTGAAACTAGTTTTGAGAGAGTTTTTGATAGTGTGGTGAAGGATAAAATCTCCTGTCAGGTTTTATTGTTGTCTATGTCACCACAGGGAAATTCAGTCTCTTTGTTTCTCATGGTGATCACTGTCAGAAGACAGAAAGTGGAGGTGAACCTAAAATTCTGAGTTGTCTCCAGAACAGGAATAGAGGAGAAATCTTCCGAAGAGGACACGTGTTCTTGTGAGAACTGTATGAAATAGAATTTCTCACTTTGGAGAAATTTTATCGGACTTTCCTCTTTCTGTTGTGTCCACAGGACAGGAAATAAAGATAGATCATCTTATTGTGGTACAGTTAGTAAAAAAGCCAACTAACCATTCCCTACATTATTTAAAAAAAAAAAAAGTTTTGGCTCTAGATTTACTTCACTCCTAACCCACCTTTCCTCAATGACAAGTATCAAATAAATAACGTATAAATATCCATCAAGGACAGGCAACCACTATGAGCAGTGAACTTGTAAAAATGACTGCTGATGTGAAAAGATGCATAATGACATGAACTTCATAATCTACGCAGTGGAAAAGTAGAATCAAAACTACAAGAAGATATAATAAATCAAAACTTTTGTTAAATCCAAGCATTGATATAATTGAGTTTGAAGTTTGATGGATATTTCTATGTTGGACCTTTATTGATACATCAAATATTTTACTTAGCATTGGTTTGTGTTTTGTAAAAGAAATTGTCTTTTTTTTCTTGCTTGTATGAAAGTAAGCAAAAATTTAAAATAATATGAACAAAGCAGCAGGGAAGAAAAGCAGTAGTGAGGAATTAGGGAACAAGAGAGCCAAGGTTACAACTGAAAACAAAAAAAGAAAATTGGCAGAGCATGGGCCTTGACATGAGACTAATGTTGTCCAGCTTGGAATGACATATTGCTTCTCTGCTTAACAAAAACAACTTATTTCTTCACAATGTTTTTAAAGTTTTAATCAGTTGCAAAATGTCCAAACTTGAGTGATTCTGAAACAGGCCAATTCAATTAAATTGCTCCCAATATCTATACCTCTTACCCAGAATGTATTTTGAAATGAAGCGTACATATTCTTAAAAAATAGGTAGAAATAACCACACCAATTCAAATATCTGACCATATAAATCGGAAAATCAGAAAATTTGGCTTTAAGATGTTTTTGTTTTGGGGCAATGGTGTGATGGCTAAAGTTGTAGTGTGATCAAGACAGCACCTATATGACAAACTCAGGCAATCTGCACAGTGATGAGGGAAAATCATACATGAGATAATTGGTATGGAGCTGCTAAAAAACATGTGATTAACCTGTCCCACTGCTAACCTTCAAGAGAATTCACAAAATTAGTCATACCGTCAATGAGCAGCAAGACAAGTTAAGACTTCAATGCACAACAAAAAAAGACCTGACGTCTTTTCAGTGGATTCACCAATTAAGTCATACCATGGCAGCAAGCAAGAACTAGAACTGATACATTTCCAGTGGAGTTCACAAAGGGGGTCATATTATGATAAAACAACAAGTCAAAACTCTAGTGCACAAAGAAAATAATTCATACTTTAACAGAAAAGTTCACAAACTTGATAAAAGCAAGAAAGAAGAGCGCCTCAAAGCCAAATGTAAGTAAGCTTTCTTTTCAAAACCACAGATTTGCTAATCAAGACCGCACAATAAAGGTAAAGTGATTGTAAAGTCTTGTTTAAAAAAAAATTAAAAAATAACAAACATGTCATACTTACCTCCTCTGTGCAGCTGGTTTTGCACAGAGCAGCCCGGATCCTCCTCTTCTTGGGTCCCTCTTCGCTACTCCTGGCCCCTCTTTCCTGTCAAATGACCCGACGGCAAGGAGCTTGCTATGGGGGAACCCGAGCCGAGTCACAGCTCCGTGTGTCCATTCAGCCACAGAGCCTCGACGCCCCCTTTCCCCTGATTGGCTACCTGACTTTGATTGACAGCCGCGGGAGCCAATGGCACCGCTGCTGTGTCTCAGCCAAACAGGAGGAGAGTCTCCAATAGCTAAGACACTCACTGGAGATCGCTGGAGAGAGATGGGGCTCAGGTAAGTAATTAGGGGGTGCTGGGGAGGCTGCTACATACAGAAGATATTTTATCCTAATGCATAGAATGCATTAAGATAAAAACCTTCTGCCTTTACAACTCCTTTAAATGACCTACCTCGGCAGAGGCAAGCTTTACTTATAAAATCATGTTTGATTACATTAGTAGTAATTAAGTAGATTCCTTAGCACCTGTTTTTAAGTGTGACATATGAACATCATATATGATTTATATGTACAGATTGCAGAAAATAGCCTACTGCAGGAGATTTTATAAACTTTAAACTAAAACAGTGGCCAAGGGTATGGCCAATCCATTATTTACTTATTCTAAAAAACTGTATATAAACATTAAAACAAGCCCCCACTGACCTTTGTAACTGCAACCACTGTGTTGTAATTCATCCTCAAAGTTTGCAGTATGAGCTTATGAGTTTTATTTTCACTTTTTCTTTATAGCTCATCTGCCCCTCCCATCAGGGAGTTGGCAGCCTGACAGCCTTTGAATCTCTAATGTATAAACAGAGTGCTGAGATCAAACTTGAGACTTTAAGAATGAATTGCCTTACAGTGGCTGTAATTACCAAGTGCAGTCTGTTTTAAAGCTTATTCATGTGCTCTTATGGTGTTGTAAATATGAATGACCATAATTCTACTTTAAAGTGGTTCTAAAGGCTGAAGGTTGTTTTTACCTTCATGCATTTGATGCACAACTCCTCCCAGACCCCCCCCCCCTCCCCTCTTTAGTTACCTGAGCCAAGTGTTGATTCAGCAATGTGCACAAGAGCAACTGCTCTCCTGGCTCTCTTCCTCCTCACTGCCATTGACTCCCCCTGCTGTCAATTAAAGTCAGTGAGGAGGGAGTGGGAGGCAGGGCAGAGCCACATTCTGTGTGTCAATGGATCAGAGAGCGAGCACGCATGAGTGCCCCAATAGCAAGAGGCTTGCTACGGGGACACTCAGCAAGGGGAGAAGACGAGGATCAGGGCTGCTCTGTGCAAAATGATTGCACAGAGCAGGTAAGTATAACATGTTTGTTTTTTTTTTGTTTTTTTCATTTCCTCCAGTTTGACTTTAAGTAATAGTAAGAGTGCATTCAATGTTCTTTTTGAAGACAGAATCCGTTTAACAGATATAGATTGCCATTTATTTTTGGATGGTGAATTGCACTATCCTTAAATTAAGGATTAAACCTTGCTTTTCACTAAGCATGATTTGTCTGTCTCTCCTCTGTTTGCTACAGAGGGTCACAGAGCCAGTGGAAGGTCTGATGGTGAGAGCGTCGGCCTTAAGTTTGGATATAAAGCGATTATGATCTCTGTAATTGGAGATCATTCCTGCCTGGTAAGAGGCCTCAATATCTGGAGCACTGAACCACTTTTGTCATCTATTTGAGCACTGAGCACTTTGAAGGCACTTTGATTATGGACTTTATTCATGTTTAATTTGAATTTTACACTTTGTATTTTTTTATCTGTTGTGTAATGAAATATGTTGTGACATTCACATTAATCAATTGATATTTTGGTCATGGATATCAATTCATATATTGTACGTTGAGTATACATTTTTCTGAGCATTCACATTTCATAAAATATTTTTTTGATTGATATCATTTTTAGATATTCATTTTACTTGATTTGCTTGATATGTAAAAAAAGCACACTTTTTTTAGAGTACCATATAAATTCTGTCTGATTAAACAGCCTGAAATTTGCTCTTCTCACCAGCCTGACCGCCATTCATCCCTATGGGGAATAGAATAGCATCTGGAACTGATTCCATAAAATTGTACTTTTTTTTAACAGTAAAAATAAGAGTGTTCTTTAAATGGAAACATAATAGTATCAGGCTTTCTTGCTAAATCTTAGGAAGTGGAACTATTGTACTAACTATACATAGAACAGTACGTATATGCAAGCAAAGCAATCTGCTTTTCTCATTAAACTTTCATGGACTTTAGACTTCTTTATTTTTCCATAGTCATTTAGCAAGAAGCATCTTATATTATCACTATTGTCAGTTGGATTCTGAGAAAAAGAGCTGTCACATATTAGTCATACACATGTGAGGTAAGGAAATGGATGCTGCAGTTCTCTATCTAGATTAAGCACTATTTTAGACCTCTGAATAAGTTACTCAAGCACATACAAGTGCAGCTGTAGTTCTTCTGAATACCAACAATAGCCATTTATGGTTATGAAATGCCTCATTTATCCCACTTCTCCTTTCACTTTTGTGTAATATAGAAATGGGCTACAGTAAAGAGGAAAGGAAGGGGGCATAATAAAAAAGACCAAACTGTAAATGCTTATGAAGTCATCCATTGTCCTACTCTAACACACGCTATAAATTATAGAAGGGTGTAAATCGCATTTGTCACCGTGACAACGTTTTATTTTATGTCTAGTAAAGTTCTGTAGCTTCAACTGTGGATTACTGGTCATGGAGAGTTGATATAACTTGAAAATGGATATAAAGGTTTTAAAAGACTTGGAGACCAGGGTGTGAGTGTCTCATGGTTTGATGGCACGCAGCCATAACAGTGATGACCAAACTGTTCAGTCTGAGAAAAAAACGTGTTTATGAGGAGAATTGTGGGCTAGACAAATCACTGGCCCCATCAGTAAATCTCTATGGGATGCTGTGTGGTTTAGGAAGACAGAGCCATTCCAACTATTTTGTAGAGGTTGCAGTGGAAACAGTTGGTGTCAGAAAAGATTTATGCCTCTAAGAACATACACACAGCATGTAGTATTTATATGACTACAATAGATCACCTTCCAGGTCTGAGATAGAGTGAAGAAAGGGGAACAAAACAGGATGCATAGCTTTTTTCAGTCTAATGAAAAGAAAAAAAATCTTATTGTCCATGAAATATACGGTTTTATTTATTTAATGCATTTATATGGCACCTTTATATCATTTATGAAACATTCATGCCATACAGCCCCCATAGGGTTTAACAATGTGACAATCACACGTCATAGATATACCGTGCACTGGGGTAAATCTGGCCTTGTATCAAAAAATGCTGGAAACTAAAGCTTTGGTCCTGTATAGCCGTCTTTTGAGGGGGTTTGGAGGAATTGCCTACCCTAAACACGGTATTGGTCTGAACCTGTAGGTACATAAGAGAACTAGAACCTCCACTAAGTGGGAGAGTTAGTTTGATAATAAAGTTGGCAGTGTCTGCACCCAGGACAGGGCTTCTGTAAACAGAGGGGATGCCCTTCCGGGGAAATTAATCAGTAACCTAAACAAAGTAACTGGAAGCAGAAGAACTACAGCAATCAGCATACAACATTAATCATAACCATACAATGGGAAAAATAATTATTTGAAAAAACTCTAACATCAACTGACTATACACCAGGGGCAAATTGGCTGCACACCCCGAAATGATATTTTCTAAAAAGAATTGTAAAAGTTCCCCATGGGGTTTTTTAGCAGCAAGCGAAAAGTTTTATAAAAAAATGTTTTTATTAGAAAAATACTCCGAACATACTTTAAAGACTACAAAGATTTAAAATATGAGCTCCGGTTACACATAGAATCAAGTATATAGGGTACATATATTGGTTATGCTGAAAATTTGTCACAAAATCGCACAATAAATCGCAAGGAGTGTATGTGTGTTACCACTCCAAGCAGTATCGTTAATGGTTATAGTAATGCTTGCCAATAACGAAGACCCCGAGACCCCAATGCATTTCGACATTTACATGGTCATTGTCTTCCTCAGGGGGTCCTTTAGGTTCCTTGGTACCGTATACACTCTTAACCGGAGTTATCTTAAAAAATGGAAGGATCAGAGAAGTTCCCCTCTTCTGACGCTGGACTCCATCATCAGAAGAGGGGAACTTCTCTGATCCTTCCAGTTTTTAAGATAACTCCGGTTAAGAGTGTATACGGTACCAAGGAACCTAAAGGACCCCCTGAGGAAGACAATGACCATGTAAATGTCGAAATGCATTGGGGTCTCGGGGTCTTCGTTATTGGCAAGCATTACTATAACCATTAACGATACTGCTTGGAGTGGTAACACACATACACTCCTTGCGATTTATTGTGCGATTTTGTGACAAATTTTCAGCATAACCAATATATGTACCCTATATACTTGATTCTATGTGTAACCAGAGCTCATATTTTAAATCTTTGTAGTCTTTAAAGTATGTTCGGAGTATTTTTCTAATAAAAACATTTTTTTTATAAAACTTTTCGCTTGCTGCTAAAAAACCCCATGGGGAACTTCTACAATTCTTTTTAGAAAATAATTATTTGATCCCCTGCAGATTTTGTAAGTTTGCCTACCTACAAAGAAATGAACGGTCTCTAATTTTTATCATAGGTGTATTTTAAATGATAGAGATAGACCAAAAATCCAGAAAAAACACATAAAACAAATGCTTTGAATTAAGTTGCAGTTGAGTGGGTAAAAAAAGTATTTGATCCCCAAGCAAAACATGACTTAGTACTTGGTGGAGAAAAGCTTGTTGGCAAGCACAGAGGTAAGATTTTTCTTGTAGTTAGTTAGCAGGTTTGCACACATCTCAGGAGGGATTTCAGTCCACTCTTCTTTACAGATCTTCTCTAAATATTTAAGGTTTCTTAGCTGTCTCTTGGCAACTCAAAGTTTTAGCTCCCTCCATAAATTTTCTATAGGATTAAGATCTGGAGACTGACTAGGCCCCTCCATGACCTTAATGTGCTTCTTCTTGAACCACTCCCTTGTTGCCTTGGCGGTATGTTTTGGCTCATTGTCTTGCTGGAAGACCCATCCATGACCCATCTTCAGTGTTCTGTCTGAGGGAAGAAGGTTCTCATTCAAGATTTTACAATACATGGCCTTGTTCATTGGCCCTCAATGCGGCAAAGTCGGTGAGTGTAATGGGAGTGGTTTCATAATTATCTATCAGCTGTGCAGCTGTAGGACTCTAATGAGGAAATCTGATGGGCCTGCATCCCTTTGGACTTGTTCCTATTAGGAGTATCTCACCAAAAATGAAACTTTTGTTGCAGGGGATGCCTGAAATCTGACTTGTATCTTAGGCAGACTTCTGGGGAAATTGGTGAGCCAATCACACAAGCAGGAAATTATGTTTCTGGGGGGTGGTCAGTACACACTCTGTGTTTAGAACAACTCCAGGTAGCCATATTGCATTGGTGAATAGAATCAGGTGCGCTACTGATGCCAAAAACACACTGGTTAAAGGAGCACCTTCAACCTAAGTATACATATTATTCAAACATTGAATGTGAATAAAAGCAATACATTAATTATTCCACTCAGGATCACTCATAATATGTAGGGAGAAATTACAAGAACAGAGGGTCCTTCATAGTGTAGTAAATTAAAACAATTTAATTAAAAGACTATGGGTAGCCGACATCATAGAGTATAGAAGAAAATCAAAAACGAAACTGACAGCTCCTATACTTTAATGATGTGGGGATGGAACTGACAGCTCCTATACTTTAATGATGTGGGGATGGCTTTTTTGGAGTTCTTGGTCGCCAAGAAAATATCTAAGGTGACCAAATTACAGCAAGAAATTAATGGCATAAAAGAAAAATTAGCCTCTATGAATACAGAGGGACTTTACCAGGTATATATGAAAGAATTACATGACATTATGATAGAAGAAGAGGAAGAGCAGAAAATTAAGAAAGGCTGTCAGTTTCGTTTTTGATTTTCTGCTATACTCTATGATGTCGGCTACCCATCGTCTTTTAATTAAAGAGTTTTAATTTATGACACTATGGAGGACCCTCTGTTCTTGTAATTTCTCCCTACATATTATGAGTGATCCTACAGAGGTACAGTTCATTATACCGCTACCACAGGGCTCAGGAAGGGTCCAAGGCGGATGGAAGTCTGTGTATGAAATCCAAATCAGCTGTTCCTGCCTACGAGATCCGGTATACCTGAGCCCTAAAGACCCCTGTAATAGGGGTCCCACACATCTGGTAAGTGGCCCCCCTTTATTACCATTAGGGATGAGCCGAACACCCCCCGGTTCGGTTCGCACCAGAACCCGCGAACGGACCGCAAGTTCGCACGAACGTTAGAACCCCATTGACGTCTATGGGACTCGAACGTTCGAAATCAAAAGTGCTCATTTTAAAGGCTAATTTGCATGGTATTGTCCTAAAAAGGGTGTGGGGACCCGGGTCCTACCCCAGGGGACATGTATCAATGCAAAAAAAACTTTTAAAAACGGCCGTTTTTTCGGGAGCAGTGATTTTAATGATGCTTAAAGTAAAAAAAAAAAGTGAAATATTCCTTTAAATATCGTACCTGGGGGGTGTCTATAGTATGCCTGTAAAGTGACGCGTGTTTCCCATGTTTAGAACAGTCCCTGCACCAAATGTCATTTTTAAAGGAAAAAATCTCATTTAAAACTGCTTGCGGGTTTAATGTCATGTCGGGTCCTGGCAATATGGATGAAAATCAGTCCATTACCAGGCCCTTTGGGTCTTGTATGGATATTAAGGGGAACCCCGCACCCAAATTAAAATAAGGAAAGGTCCCTATATACTCTGAACAGCAGTATACAGGCGGTGCAAACAAGACAGGGACTGTAGGTTTGTTGTTAAGTAGAATCTGTTTGTAATTTTGAACATTTTTAACGTGTTTAGCTCCAGCCAAAAAATCTTTTCTAAGCTTTTTGGAAAACATAGGGAAGGGTTATCACCCCTGTGACATTTGTTTTGCGTCTTTCCTCCTCTTCAGAAGATTTCACCTCACTTTTTTGTCCCAATGAAAAATGTTTTTTGAAAATTTGGGTTTTTTTGTGGAACAAGGATTGGAAAGCATCAGTGGAAAGGAGAAATTGTTTTCCCATATTAACTCTTACATGAGAGAATTTCCCTTCCTAGGGGTAGATTTCATCTCACTTCCTGTTGTCTCCTTCCGTTTGCAAGTAGGAGTCGTTTGTAAGTTAGATGTTTGAAAGTAGGGTCCTGCCCTATATACTCAGCAGAAATTTGGGCCTTAGGTGTTGCTGTGGCCAAAACACTGTAAGCCCTCACAGGGCCCTGCTGTGAAATATTAGATCAAGAATTGTAATTACATGCCCCTGTTGAACAGGAGCTGAAAAATTAGGCCTTAGGCACTGGTGCTGGTGCCACAACACTGCAACCCCTCACAGACACTCTAGTTGGAACGCAGGAACGAGCCCTGCTGCAAAGTATTGCATCAAAAATTGTAATTACACGCCCCTGTTAGACAGGGGCAGAAAAATTGGGCCTTAGGCACTGGTGCTGGTGCCACAACACTGCAACCCCTCACAGACACTCTAGTTGGAACGCAGGAACGAGCCCTGCTGCAAAGTATTGCATCAAAAATTGTAATTACACGCCCCTGTTAGACAGGGGCAGAAAAATTGGGCCTTAGGCACTGGTGCTGGTGCCACAACACTGCAACCCCTCACAGACACTCTAGTTGGAACGCAGGAACGAGCCCTGCTGCAAAGTATTGCATCAAAAATTGTAATTACACGCCCCTGTTAGACAGGGGCAGAAAAATTGGGCCTTAGGCACTGGTGCTGGTGCCACAACACTGCAACCCCTCACAGACACTCTAGTTGGAACGCAGGAACGAACCCTGCTGCAAAGTATTGCATCAAAAATTGTAATTACACGCCCCTGTTAGACAGGGGCAGAAAAATTGGGCCTTAGGCACTGGTGCTGGTGCCACAACACTGCAACCCCTCACAGACACTCTAGTTGGAACGCAGGAACGAGCCCTGCTGCAAAGTATTGCATCAAAAATTGTAATTACACGCCCCTGTTAGACAGGGGCAGAAAAATTGGGCCTTAGGCACTGGTGCTGGTGCCACAACACTGCAACCCCTCACAGACACTCTAGTTGGAATGCAGGAACGAGCCCTGCTGCAAAGTATTACATCAAAAATTGTAATTACACGCCCCTGTTATACAGGGGCTGAAAAATTGTGCCTTAGGCACTGGTGGTGGCGCCCAGAACCAAAAATGTTCTTACAAGCTATCAGCGTGATGATTGAGGAGGAAGAGGATAATTACTCAGGGATAGTCACTCAGCATCAGCATAGGCAGTCATTGAAGGGATCTGAAAAAAATTATTCAGTTACATCAGCATCAGGTGCTTGGTAGCTGGTGGTGATCCAAGACGGATTCATTTTTATGAAGGTCAGCCGATCGACCGAGTCAGTGGACAGACGCACCCTGTGATCGGTTACCACGCCTCCAGCAGCACTGAATGTGCGTTCCGAAAGAACCCTGGATGCAGGACAGGCCAGTAGCTCAATTGCATACTGTGCAAGCTCTGGCCAGTGATCCATCCTCAAGACCCAGTAACCCAGAGGATTTTCGGTGGGAAAGGTGTCCAAGTCTGATCTTGCCCCTAGGTATTCCTGCACCATGTAAAACAGACGCTGGCGATGGTTGCTGGAACCGATCATACCTTGGGGCTGCGGACCAAAAAATTGTCTGAACGCATCGGTCAGACGGCCACCTTCTCCACCGCTCCTTCTTTGACTGACCGAAGCCTCAGCAACACGTTGTCCAGAAACAGGAGTTTGTAACCTCCCAGTCTCTGGGAACGCGTTGCATAGACCTTTCTGCAAGGCCTCCCGAAGATGTTTCATCCTCTGCTCCCTCTGCGATGGCAAGATAAGGTCCGCAACCTTACCCTTGTAACGTGGATCAAGGAGGGTTGCCAGCCAGTATTGGTCCTTCTCCTTGATACCACGAATACGAGGATCCTTACGCAGGCTTTGCAGGATCAGGGAGGCCATGCAGCGTAGGTTTGCTGAGGCATTCGGTCCGGAGTCCTCTGGGTCACTAAGGACAACAACGTCCGCAGCCACCTCCTCCCAGCCACGTACAAGTCCATGTGTTCCTTGGGACTGATCCCTTAAAGACTGCTGATGCTGAGTGCCAGGCTCCACCTCCATACTGACACAATCTTCCTCCTCCTCCTCCTCCTCCTCCTCCTCCTCTTCCTGTGTGATCGGCGGGCACGCAGGAACACTGTCTGGATAAAGGGGGCCTTGAGAGCTAAGGAAGTCCTCCTCTTCCTGCCTCTGTTCTGCCTCAAGTGCCCTGTCCATTATTCCACGCAGCGTGTGCTCCAACAGGTGGACAAGGGGGACAGTGTCACTGATGCATGCACTGTCAGTGCTCACCATCCTCGTGGCCTCCTCGAATGGTGACAGGACAGTGCATGCATCCCTGATCATGGCCCACTGGCGTGGGGAAAAAAAACCAAGGTCCCCTGACCCTGTCCTGGTGCCATAGTCGCACAGGTACTCATTTATGGCCCTCTGCTGCGTGTGCAGCCGCTGCAGCATGGCCGATGTCGAGTTCCACCTGGTGGGCATGTCACAGATTAGGCGGTTCTTGGGCAGGTTAAACTCCTTTTGGAGGTCCGTCAGCCGAGCACTGGCATTATATGACTGGCGGAAATGCACACAGACTTTCCTGGCCTGCCTCAGGACATCCTGTAAGCCCGGGTACCTGCCCAAGAACCGCTGCACCACCAAGTTAAGGACGTGAGCCAAACAGGGCACATGGGTCATTTGTCCCTGTCGGAGGGCAGAGAGGAGGTTGGTGCCTTTTGTTGCAAACCACCATTCCTGCCTTAAGTTGGCGTGGCGTCAACCACCTCTGAACCTGCCCCTGCAGAGCTGACAGAACCTCTGCCCCAGTGTGGCTCCTGTCCCCCAAGCACACCAGCTCAAGCACCGCATGGCATCTTTTGGCCTGCGTACTTGCGTAGCCCCTTGAACGCCTACGGAGCACCGCTGGTTCCGAGGAAGAGGCCATGGAGGAAGAAGAAGAGGAGGGGGTGGAGGAGAGAGGTGTGTCACAATCAGCATTTTGGAGGCGTGGTGGCGGAACAACCTCCAACACTACTGCACCTTGTCCTGCATCCTTCCCAGCTGCCAGCAGAGTCACCCAATGCGCCGTGAAACTTAAGTAACGTCCCTGTCCATGCCTGCTGGACCATGAGTCAGCGGTAATATGCACCTTACCGCTGACCGCCCTGTCCAGCGAGGCATGGACATTGCCTTCCACATGCCGGTAGAGAGCTGGAATCGCCTTCCGTGAGAAAAAGTGGCGTTTGGGTACCTGCCACTGAGGAACCGCACATTCCACAAACTCACGGAAGGGGGCAGAGTCTACCAACTGAAAAGGCAGCAGTTGAAGTGCTAGCAATTTTGCCAAGCTAGCATTCAACCGCTGGGCATGTGGATGGCTGGGAGCAAACTTCTTTCGGCGGTGCAGCAGCTGGGGCAGGGAAATTTGCCTGGTACAATCTGGCGTCGGTGTACCAAAAGCAGATTGCCCACAAGTACTTGGCTGTGACACACCTAATTCTACACCTTCATTCCTCTCACTGCAGGTCTCAGAGAGGACTGAAGGTCTAGTGGGGTTGGAAATCTCAGCTGATGAGGAGCAAGGAGAGATCCTCTTTGTTCTTTGGTGTGGGTCTTTTAGATATGCTTGCCAACGAACTGCATGGCAGGTCAACATATGTCTGGTCAAGCATGTGGTACCCAAGCGGGAGATGTTTTGGCCACGCGAGATACGCTTGAGACATATGTTGCAAATAGCAGCGGTGCGATCTGATGCACTCGTCTCAAAAAAGGCCCACACCAAAGAACTTTTTGAATAACGCGCAGAGACTGCAGCGCCCTGCACATGTGGAGCTTTGGGGTGTGATGCAGTCAATGTGCTGCCCTTAGGCTGGCCCCTGGAGGGCATCCTGCCTCGTTGGTGATGTGCCGCCTCCTCCTCCTCCTCCTCTCTCCTATCAGGCACCCACGTTGAGTCAGTGACCTCATCATCCCCTCCCTCCTCATCACTGGAGCAAACCTGGCAGTATGCTGCAGCAGGGGGAGCATGACTGCCAGATTGCTGTCCTTCTTGGGCACCCCCTCTGTCCGTGCTCATGTTACTGCCTTCATCGAGCTCAGTATCATCATCAGAGCCTTCCAAACGCTGGGCATCCTCCTGGAGCATGTACCCAACACTGTGGTCAAACAGTTCGAGGGAATCCTCATGAGGACATGGTGGAGCTAGGGAAGGAGTCACTGATGACATTGAGCTGAGGGAAGAGGCCGCTGCTTTGCCAGACAAAGCACCCTGGGCATGGGTGAGAGAGGATGAGGAGGATGAGGACGGCTTGGTCATCCACTCGACCAAGTTTTCTGCATGTTGCGGCTCAACACGGCCAGCTGCCGAAAAAAAGGCCAAGCGTGTCCCATGGCCACGTGCTGATGAGGATGCACCGTCTCCACGACCAGCACTAGACACAGAGCCTGCTTGCCCTCTCTTATTGGCTTGTGACTGTCTGCCTCTCCTTCTTGGCCTTCCAGACATACTAATGGCCTGTAGCTGCACTAAGCTGGGATAGAACACCTGTAATTTTCTTCAGGTAGCTTTATATACTGTAACCAGACAAGCCTGCCTGTCAGTAGGAAGATAACAGGAACGGATCTAGCTGAACACTGTGAGCAGGACGCACTGCACTAAATGTAAATAGCAGGAACGGATCTAGCTGAACACTGTGAGCAGGACGCACTGACTGCACTAAATGTAAATAGCAGGAACGGATCTAGCTGAACACTGTGAGCAGGACGCACTGCACTAAATGTAAATAGCAGGAACAGATCTAGCTGAACACTGTGAGCAGGACGCACTGCACTAAATGTAAATAGCAGGAACGGATCTAGCTGAACACTGTGAGCAGGACGCACTGACTGCACTAAATGTAAATAGCAGGAACAGATCTAGCTGAACACTGTGAGCAGGACGCACTGACTGCACTAAATGTAAATAGCAGGAACAAATCTAGCTGAACACTGTGAGCAGGACGCACTGACTGCACTAAATGTAAATAGCAGGAACGGATCTAGCTGAACACTGTGAGCAGGACGCACTGCACTAAATGTAAATAGCAGGAACGGATCTAGCTGAACACTGTGAGCAGGACGCACTGACTGCACTAAATGTAAATAGCAGGAACAGATCTAGCTGAACACTGTGAGCAGGACGCACTGCACTAAATGTAAATAGCAGGAACAGATCTAGCTGAACACTGTGAGCAGGACGCACTGCACTAAATGTAAATAGCAGGAACGGATCTAGCTGAACACTGTGAGCAGGACGCACTGCACTAAATGTAAATAGCAGGAACGGATCTAGCTGAACACTGTGAGCAGGACGCACTGCACTAAATGTAAATAGCAGGAACGGATCTAGCTGAACACTGTGAGCAGGACGCACTGACTGCACTAAATGTAAATAGCAGGAACAGATCTAGCTGAACACTGTGAGCAGGACGCACTGCACTAAATGTAAATAGCAGGAACAGATCTAGCTGAACACTGTGAGCAGGACGCACTGCACTAAATGTAAATAGCAGGAACGGATCTAGCTGAACACTGTGAGCAGGACGCACTGCACTAAATGTAAATAGCAGGAACGGATCTAGCTGAACACTGTGAGCAGGACGCACTGCACTAAATGTAAATAGCAGGAACGGATCTAGCTGAACACTGTGAGCAGGACGCACTGACTACACTAAATGTAAATAGCAGGAACAGATCTAGCTGAACACTGTGAGCAGGACGCACTGCACTAAATGTAAATAGCAGGAACGGATCTAGCTGAACACTGTGAGCAGGACGCACTGCACTAAATGTAAAGAGCAGGAACAGATCTAGCTGAACACTGTGAGCAGGACGCACTGCACTAAATGTAAAGAGCAGGAACAGATCTAGCCTAATCTAGCTCTCAAATCAAATGACACTGTCTGTCTCTCTCTCTATCAGCACACCGGAACACACTACACAGGGCCGCCGTGCAGGCGGCCTTATATAGTGTGGGGCATGTACTAAATCCCCTGAGCCATAATTGGCCAAAGCCACCCTGGCTTTGGCCAATTACAGCTCTCTCTACTGACGGCGCTGTGATTGGCCAAGCATGCGGGTCATAGTGCATGCTTGGCCAATCATCAGCCAGCAATGCACTGCGATGCCGCAGTGAATTATGGGCCGTGACGCGCCACACGAATTTGGCGCGAACGGCCCATAACGTTCGCAATTCGACGGACGGTCAAACAGCCGATGTTCGAGTCGAACATGGGTTCGACTCGAACACGAAGCTCATCCCTAATTACCATTATCTGGCATGTTTAATACAAAGAAGATGCCATTCCACATTTGAAGAAAGGATCGCTCACACAGAAAAACATACACTGTTTGAGTTTTCAGGACTTTTTATTAGTTATTCACTTTTTAGGTGGACTGCACATTATTGGAATAATTAATGTATTGCTTTTATTCACATTCAATGTTTTAATAATATGTATACTTAGGTTGAAGGTGCACCTTTAACCAGTGTGTTTTTGGCATCAGTAGCGCATCTGATTCTATTCACCATTTGACAAAACTGGATATTCAAGTTTTTTTGGGTTGCAGCACTTTTTGTCACCATGATTTTTAATTTGTCTAATAATCTTAATTTTTAAAGTGGTGTAGGAAGTTGGGGTTAGCGTGGATTGCTCGTGTTACAGCCATATTGCATTGCATTTTCAGAAAATTACAGCGGCTGCAGATTGAAAAGGAAAGGTAATTTTTAATAACATTCAATTACAATATGACTTGTGTCACAATTGTATATTATTTTTCTTCATTTCTATTTTTTTCCCCCACGAAAGTGAAGTTACCCTTTAAGGATTTAGAGAAGATCTTTAAAAAAATAGTGGACCTAAATCTCTCCTGAGATGTGTGCAAACCTGGTCACTAACTACAAGAAACTTCTTACCTCTGTGCTTGCCAACAAGGGTTTTGCCACCAAATACAGACATACCCCGCTTTTAAGTACACAATGGGGTTTATTTACTAAAGCTAGAAAGTGCAAAATCTGGCTCACCTCTGCATATAAACCAATTAGCTTCCATGTTTTTATTTTTTATTACCGAAGCTTGATTGAACAAGCTGGGGTTAGAAGCTCATTGGTTTCTATGCAGAAGTGAGCCGGATTTTGCACTTTCCAGCTTTAGTAAATAAACCCTACTGTGTACTTAAAAGTGGGGTATGCCTGTACTTATTTTACTCACTGAACTGCAGCTCAATTTACAACATTTGAACATTTGTGTTTTTTGTAGCAATACTCATGGTGGAGCTGCTGGTTTAAGCGGGCCTGTCCTCTTTGCTCTACACCCTTCTTAAATTGTTCACTCCCCTTGACACAACTGTAGTGCAGTGTTGAAATAATATGAGCATTAACTTTACCCACTATATACACTTACAATTAGGATTACCTCTCCCTGGGTACTGGTAGCTCCACCTGTAGGAGGAATGACAACACTGCACACAAACTTCAATAATGACCAAAAATAACTTCTTTCTTTGAATAAGTAATATATTTATATCAAGAGTTATTTCAATAAATATACTATCACACCAACGTAGTGCGATAGTATAAGGAATGATATGACAATCAATGACAATCACAGGAATATATATTGATATGAATCTACACCTGGGAGCTCCCCTTAATCTAAACCTTAAAGTCACTATGCTGGAGTGCAGGGCCCTGCAATGAAAAAGGCAGTCCAGATGTCTTCAGTCTTCGCTAGCTTTTATAATTGTAATCCGTATAGGGGGGTTCCTCCTGTGTGCTATGTAGTATAGTATAACATACTAAAACAATTGTAATCGAAATGAGTGACTAGGTGTCTGTATATGAAGAAACAAAACATCTAACATCCGCTCTTGAATGCTGAAGTCTATTTGTATGTAATAATTTCAGACTTAACTTGTTCCGTAGGACTATCAGTCCCAGCAACACTCTGTACAGTTCTAAAGATGTGTGTGTAATACTCAATTAAACTTCTGGGTATCAACCCTCTCACCACACAAAATCCAGGCAGGTGAATGTCTCTGGTCCAGCAGTTCTCAGTTCCGTAAAGAGGCACCACCACGCCGTCACACTGTTCCGTTCACAAACGACCGGGAGTCCTCGGTTATCTCCCCACGGGTCTTCTGGAACAATCACTTCTCTTGTCCAATTCACTGCGATGCAAATAGCAGGATACCGCAGCTGCTCCACTCCTTCGCAAGGTAGGCCGCAACCCTGTGGGACACACACACCCACAGAGTCCTGCTGACAAGCCACGCGTCCCAGGAACAAGAGACCTAAAATGGCCGCTGCTTACCCTTTTATATCCTCCCACAATGCAGTTCAGTTCTGACTTTGTCCAGGAGCATTGTGGGTGGGTCAAAGCTACAGTTCCGAAGTAAACAGTGAATCACTTCCATGTCACTTAATCCTGAGACGTAAACTTATTGTGCTTTATCAATTGTCTACAAGATGGCAATAACACAACTATTGAACTAAATAATTCACATAGAGCTAGATACAACAGTTGTCAGCACTACATTTTATTTTGGTTGATATTCTGTCTCTATCATTTATAATACACCTATGATAAAATTTATAGACCCTTCATTTCTTTATAAGTGGGCAAACTTACAGCATCTGTAGGGGATCAAATAATTATTTTCCCCACTGTATATTGTGGATGCACAGCAGTATATAAATAATATAAGCTTTATGTAAGAAGACATAAAAAACAGTACATATATCCGATGTACAAACAGGCATTATCAGCAAAGGGCTCAAAAGGAGTCCTGGTGGAATTGTGCACATATAACCAGGTATATATAGTTACTGATAGAGATACAGTGCCTTGAAAAAGTAATCATGCCCCTTACAATTTTTCACATTTTGACATGTTACAACCAAAAATGTAAATGTATTTTATTGGGATTTTATGTGATAGACCAACACAAAGTGGCACATAATTGTGAAGTGGAAGGAAAATTATAAATGGTTTTCAAAATGTTTTACAAATAAATAACTGAAAAGTGTTGCATGCATTTGTATTCAGCCCCCTTTACTCTGGTACCCCTAACTAAAATCTAGTGGAACCAATTGCCTTCAGAAGTCACCTAATTAGTAAATAGAGTCCACCTGTGTGTAATTAAATCTCAGTATAAATACAGCTGTACTGTGAAGTCTCAGAGGTTTGTTAGAGAACCTTAGTGAACAAACAGCATCATAATGACCAAGGAACACACCAGACAGGTCAGGGATAAAGTTGTGGAGAAGTTTAAAGCAGGGTTAGGTTACAAACAAATATCCCAAGCTTTGAACATCTCACAGAGCACTGTTCAATTCATTGTTCAAAAATGGAAAGAGTATGGCACAACTGCAAACCTACCAAGACATGGCCGTCCACCTAAACTGAGAGGCCGGGCAATGAGAGCGTTAATCAGAGAAGCAGCAAAGAGTTAACTCTGAAGGTGCTACAGAGATTCACAGCTCAGGTGGGAGAATCTGTCCACAGGACAACCATTAGTCTTGCACTCCACAAATCTGGCCTTTATGGAAGAGTGGCAAGAAGAAAGCCATTGTTGAAAGAAAGCCATAAGAAGTCCTGTTTGCAGTTTGCAAGAAGCCGTGTGGGGGGCACAACAAGGATTTGGAAGAAGGTGCTCTGGTCAGATGAGACCAAAATGTAACTTTTTGTCATTAAAACAAAACACTATCTGTGGCAGAAAATTAACACTGCACATCACCCTGAACACACCATCCCCACTGTGAAACATGGTGGTGGCAGCATCATGTTGTGGCAATGCTTTTCTTCAGTAGGGATAGGGAAGCTGGTCAGAGTTGATGGGAAGATGGATGGAGCCAAATACAGGGCAGTCTTAGAAGAAAACCTGTTAGAGTCTGCAAAAGACTTGAGACTGGGGCGTTTTTTCTTTTGGGGGGCGTCAAACAAGCACCCCCCTCTGGGCAGCTGGCAGCAATGACAGCACCCCCCCTCTCCTCCTCCCCCATGGGTGGCCGCGGCATGGCACTAACACCACCCCCCTCCAGGAGGCGGGTGGCGCGTCACTGACACCAAACCCCCCCTCCGGGAGGTCGGCTAGGGCTGGCAGGCTGTGGTGTCCTCTCCCGGGGTGCAGGCAGCGACTCCGGTGTCCACTTCTCCCACGGCTTCCTCTCTGTTCCTCCTAAGCGCTAGGCATCCAATAGGATCACCTGACACTTTGACCAATCGGGAAACAGATCTCACGACCTGCCTCCTGATTGGCAGGGAGGAACTTTAGTGTGAAAATAGCGAAAATTCATTTGCTATCGTCACACAACTGGCTGGGATCAGGGCGCAGTGCTCTGCGCCCCGAGCCCATCCTTTTTTGAAGCCTATTAGAGCCTCTGGCTCTAATCATGTGCTTCAAAAAAACATCCCCCCATTGGAATTTGTAGTCCGGCACCCTAAAATATGTAGATTAGGGGGCCGGACAACTGTGTGCCCTCTATGGTCGGGCTGCCACTGGTCACAGATGCTCTCCATCCAATCTGACAGAGCTTAAGAAATTTTGCAAAGCTGGTAGAGACATACCCAAAGAGACTTGCATCTGTAATAGCAGTGAAAGGTGATTCTACAAAGTGTTGACTCAGGGGGGGCTGAATACAAATGCACGCCACACTTTTCAGATATTTATTTGTAAAAAATCATTTATCATTTTCTTTCCACAATTTCTTTCACAATTATGTGCCGCTTTGTGTTGGTCTATCACACAAAATCCCAATAAATTACATTTACGTTTTTGGTTGTAACATGACAAAATGTGGAAAATGTCATGGGATATGAATACATTTTAAAGGCATTGTACCTCCAGTTGAATATTGTAGCAAAGGCCAATTGCAGGGACCCTTGAGGATGATGTGGCATCTGTCTTTGTGTCGTAAACCTGAAGAAAAGGTCTGCGGTCATGGGGAGATCCTCCAACTATCATCCATCCAGCCTGGAATGGAGCTTCTCATGGGCAGGAACTGTGGTGTGGCACTGGAACTCAGAGCCAGCCTATCTGCTCTGAACTTTAGTCCCTCCCTATTAGTTTCTAATCTGACATGCGACCGGAATGCTAAAGCCTCGTACACATGATCCAATTGTTGGCCAACCGAGTGTCAGATTTTTGTCTTAAGAGCATGTACCTGGAACTTATCTTGCATACTAACGGTACACAATTGTCGGGCAACAAACACGAACATAGTGACGTACTACGAGGGATTTCAGCTCTTGAGCGCCACCCTTTGGGCCTATTTTGCTAATTTCATGTTTGGTGAGCAGTGATTTCGAGCATGCGTGTTTGTACTTTCAACTTTTGTGTGACGGACTTGTGTACTGACCATCAAAAAATCTGACAACCAACCGTTGTCCGCCGAAAATTTACTAGCATGCCATCCAACATTTGTTGGCCAAAAGTTGGACAACAATTGTCAAAAGAAGTGTACCAACGGTCAGATTTTAGAACAACAGTCTGTCAACAGACAATCCCCTGCCAACAATCGGATCGTGTGTACGAGGCTTAAGCCTATGATCTTAATGTGGCCAACGAAAACCTAAGCTTGCTCTAGCTTAAACTAATAATAAAACTGTACATGGTACAAATATTGTACAAATGAAAACAAAAAATAGAAAATTGTGTTCAGCAGCACTCAAGAACACATTCGAATACAAATGTGATAAGACATAAATACCAAATCATGTTGTTCTGTGCCATTAAATCAAAATATGCCATGTATGTCCTTAAAATTGTTCAAAAACCACAGATGTCACTTTTAGACTGGGTGTGTGCGGGTATGTAATCTACATAGGAACATTTAAACATGATGTTTGAGTCTGGTTTGGATACCAAATCGATTGATCCATCAATTGTAGCCATTCCTGGGTATGGCCAGCTCATCCAAAGTTCAGATCTCCTGATTGCTCTGCCGTTCTATTCTCATTTACATTTTTTTTTGATTTTTCCATCTCTTTTCTGCAGATACTATGACAGAAAATGCCTGATTCTAATAATCTGACCTGTTTCCAGAGGCATGCAATCCTGACAGTACATTTTTATTATCATGAGTACAACTTTATGATAAGCCCTATGCTATATTTTATATAGTGCCTGGAGCTTCTACATTACTATTCTTATTCTTCTAACTTTTTTCACACTGTCTGATGTCTATACTCACGTGGATCAATTTAATATTTATGAGAACAGATCTGAGATATAAATCTTACAGATTTAGGACAGATTTTAATGTTTTGGCAGAGCATGTATCCCTTAGGCGAGAAGGGAGCGCTCAGCAGACATTACAAATGTAATAACAGTTGGATGATAATGTTTCGAAACTAGCCTAATTAACAGCTTACCTTTTATATTCAAATAACTGTTTGTTATCAATAAATCAGGATACCCAGAAAGCCCCCCCCCCCCCCTTACATCAGGGTCACCAGAGAGCTTGTCGTGTTACCTGCCACAAGATGCAGATTGTTACAAACAGAGATGCTAGTGTTTAGAGGACAGGCTAGTGTATACAGAGAAGCTGGGAATACAGAGAGGCTGGGAATACAGAGAGCAGAGTGGCTAGGTATACACAGAGGCTAGAGTATACAGAGAAGGGAGATGCTGGGTATACAGAGAGGGGAGAGGCTGGGTATACAGAGAGGGGAGAGGCTGGGTATACAGAGAGGGGAGAGGCTGAGTATACAGAGAGGGGAGAGGCTGGGTATACAGAGAGGGGAGAGGCTGGTTATACAGAGAGGGGAGAGGCTGGGTATACAGAGAGGGGAGATGCTGGGTTTACAGAGAGGGGAGAGGCTGGGTATACAGAGAGGGGAGAGGCTGGGTATACAGAGAGTGGAGATCCTGGGTATACAGAGGGGGGGGATGCTGGGCATACAGAGAGGGGGAGGCTGGGTATACAGAGAGGGGAGTAGCTGGGTATACAGAGAAGGGAGCGGCTGGGTATACAGAGAGGGGAGAGGCTGGGTATACAGAGAGGGGAGTGGCTGGGTATACAGAGAAGGGAGAGGCTGGGTATACGTAGAGGGGAGAGGCTGGGTATACATAGAGGGGGAGGCTGGGCATACAGAGAGGGGAGATGCTGGGTATACAGAGAGAGGAGATGCTGGGTATACAGAGAGGGGGGATGCTGGGTATACAGAAAGGGGAGAGGTTGGGTATACAGAGAGGGGAGATGCTGGGTATACAGAGAGGGGAGTGGCTGGATATACAGAGAGGGGGAGGCTGGGTATACAGAGAGGGGGGAGGCTGGGTATACGTAGAGGGGAGAGGCTGGGTATACGTAGAGGGGAAGGCTGGGCATACAGAGAGGGGAGATGCTGGGTATACAGAGAGAGGAGATGCTGGGTATACAGAGAGGGGGGATGCTGGGTATACAGAAAGGGGAGAGGTTGGGTATACAGAGAGGGGAGAGGCTGGGTATACAGAGAGGGGAGTTGCTGGGTATACAGAGAGGGGAGTGGCTGGATATACAGAGAGGGGAGATGCTGGGTATACAGAGAGGGGAAAGGCTGGGTATACAGAGAGGCGAGATGCTGGGTATACAGAGAGGGGAGTGGCTAGGTATACAGAGAAGGGAGAGGCTGGGTATACAGAGAGGGGAGTGGCTGGGTATACATAGAGGGGGAGGCTGGGTATACATAGAGGGGGAGGCTGGGTATACATAGAGGGGTGAGGCTGGGTATACAGAGAGGGGAGAGGCTGGGTATACAGAGAGGGGGAGGCTGGGTATACAGAGAGGGGGAGGCTGGGTATACAGAGAAGGGAGAGGCTGGGTATGCAGAGAGGGGAGAGGCTGGGTATACAGGGAGGGGAGAGGCTGGGTATACAGAGAGGCGAGATGCTGGGTATACAGAGAGGAGAGTGGCTAGGTATACATAGAAAGGAGTGGCTGGGTATACATAGAGGGGAGAGGCTGGGTATACAAAGAGGGGGAGGCTGGATATACAGAGAGGGGAGAGGCTGGGTATACAGAGAGGGGCAGAGGCTGGGTATACAGTGAGGGGAGATGCTGGGTATACAGAGAGGGGAGTGGCTGGGTATACATAGAGGGGAGAGGCTGGGTATAGATAGAGGGGGAGGCTGGGTATACAGAGAGGGGAGAGGATGGGTATACAGAGGCAAGATGCTGGGTATACAGAGGCGAGATGCTGGGTATACAGAGAGGGGAGAGGCTGGGTATACAGAGAGGGGAGAGGCTGGGTATACAGAGAGGGGAGAGGCTGGGTATAGATAGAGGGGAGAGGCTGGGTATACATAGAGGGGGAGGCTGGGCATACAGAGAGGGGAGATGCTGGGTATACAGAGAGAGGAGATGCTGGGTATACAGAGAGGGGGGATGCTGGGTATACAGAAAGGAGAGAGGTTGGGTATACAGAGAGGGGAGAGGCTGGGTATACAGAGAGGGGAGTTGCTGGGTATACAGAGAGGGGAGTGGCTGGATATACAGAGAGGGGAGATGCTGGGTATACAGAGAGGGGAAAGGCTGGGTATACAGAGAGGCGAGATGCTGGGTATACAGAGAGGGGAGTGGCTAGGTATGCAGAGAAGGGAGAGGCTGGGTATACAGAGAGGGGAGTGGCTGGGTATACATAGAGGGGGAGGCTGGGTATACATAGAGGGGGAGGCTGGGTATACATAGAGGGGTGAGGCTGGGTATACAGAGAGGGGAGAGGCTGGGTATACAGAGAGGGGGAGGCTGGGTATACGGAGAGGGGGAGGCTGGGTATACAGAGAAGGGAGAGGCTGGGTATGCAGAGAGGGGAGATGCTGGGTATACAGGGAGGGGAGAGGCTGGGTATACAGAGAGGCGAGATGCTGGGTATACAGAGAGGGGAGTGGCTAGGTATACATAGAAAGGAGTGGCTGGGTATACATAGAGGGGAGAGGCTGGGTATACATAGAGGGGGAGGCTGGATATACAGAGAGGGGAGAGGCTGGGTATACAGAGAGGGGCAGAGGCTGGGTATACAGTGAGGGGAGATGCTGGGTATACAGAGAGGGGAGTGGCTGGGTATACATAGAGGGGAGAGGCTGGGTATAGATAGAGGGGGAGGCTGGGTATACAGAGAGGGGAGAGGCTGGGTATACAGAGGCGAGATGCTGGGTATACAGAGAGGGGAGAGGCTGGGTATACAGAGAGGGGAGAGGCTGGGTATACAGAGAGGGGAGAGGCTGGGTATAGATAGAGGGGAGAGGCTGGGTATAGATAGAGGGGAGAGGCTGGGTATACATAGAGGGGGAGGCTGGGTATACAGAGAGGGGAGAGGCTGGGTATACATAGAGGGGGAGGCTGGGTATACAGAGAGGGGAGAAGCTGGGTATACAGAGAGGGGAGTGGCTGGGTATACATAGAGGGGGAGGCTTGGTATACAGAGAGGGGAGAGGCTGGGTATACAGAGAGGGGAGAGGCTGGGTATAGATAGAGGGGAGTGGCTGGGTATACATAGAGAGGAGAGGCTGGGTATACATAGAGGGGAGAGGCTGGGTATACAGAGAGGGGAGAGGCTGGTATACAGAGAGGGGAGAAGCTGGGTATAGATAGAGGGGAGTGGCTAGGCATACAGAGAAGGGAGAGGTTGGGTATACAGAGAGGGGAGTGGCTGGGTATACAGAGAGGGGAGAGGCTGGGTATACAGAGAGGGGAGAGGCTGGGTATAGATAGAGGGGAGTGGCTAGGCATACAGAGAAGGGAGAGGTTGGGTATACAGAGAGGGGAGTGGCTGGGTATACAGAGAGGGGAGAGGCTGGGTATACAGAGAGGGGAGAGGCTGGGTATACAGAGAGGGGAGATGCTGGGTATACAGAGAGGGGAGTGGCTGGGTATACAGAGAAGGGAGAGGCTGGGTATACATAGAGGGGAGAGGCTGGGTATACGTAGAGGGGGAGGTTGGGCATACAGAGAGGGGAGATGCTGGGTATACAGAGAGAGGAGATGCTGGGTATACAGAGAGGGGGGATGCTGGGTATACAGAAAGGGGAGAGGTTGGGTATACAGAGAGGGGAGAGGCTGGGTATACAGAGAGGGGAGATGCTGGGTATACAGAGAGGGGAGTGGCTGGATATACAGAGAGGGGGAGGCTGGGTATACAGAGAGGGGAGAGGCTGGGTATACGTAGAGGGGAGAGGCTGGGTATACGTAGAGGGGGAGGCTGGGCATACAGAGAGGGGAGATGCTGGGTATACAGAAAGAGGAGATGCTGGGTATACAGAGAGGGGGGATGCTGGGTATACAGAAAGGGGAGAGGTTGGGTATACAGAGAGGGGAGAGGCTGGGTATACAGAGAGGGGAGTTGCTAGGTATACAGAGAGGGGAGTTGCTAGGTATACAGAGAGGGGAGTGGCTGGATATACAGAGAGGGGAGATGCTGGGTATACAGAGAGGGGAAAGGCTGGGTATACAGAGAGGCGAGATGCTGGGTATACAGAGAGGGGAGTGGCTAGGTATGCAGAGAAGGGAGAGGCTGGGTATACAGAGAGGGGAGTGGCTGGGTATACATAGAGGGGGAGGCTGGGTATACATAGAGGGGGAGGCTGGGTATACATAGAGGGGTGAGGCTGGGTATACAGAGAGGGGAGAGGCTGGGTATACAGAGAGGGGGAGGCTGGGTATACAGAGAGGGGAGAGGCTGGGTATACAGAGAGGGGAGAGGCTGGGTATAGATAGAGGGGAGAGGCTGGGTATAGATAGAGGGGAGAGGCTGGGTATACATAGAGAGGGAGGCTGGGCATACAGAGAGGGGAGATGCTGGGTATACAGAGAGAGGAGATGCTGGGTATACAGAGAGGGGGGATGCTGGGTATACAGAAAGGGGAGAGGTTGGGTATACAGAGAGGGGAGAGACTGGGTATACAGAGAGGGGAGTTGCTGGGTATACAGAGAGGGGAGTGGCTGGATATACAGAGAGGGGAGATGCTGGGTATACAGAGAGGGGAAAGGCTGGGTATACAGAGAGGCGAGATGCTGGGTATACAGAGAGGGGAGTGGCTAGGTATGCAGAGAAGGGAGAGGCTGGGTATACAGAGAGGGGAGTAGCTGGGTATACATAGAGGGGGAGGCTGGGTATACATAGAGGGGGAGGCTGGGTATACATAGAGGGGTGAGGCTGGGTATACAGAGAGGGGAGAGGCTGGGTATACAGAGAGGGGGAGGCTGGGTATACAGAGAGGGGGAGGCTGGGTATACAGAGAAGGGAGAGGCTGGGTATGCAGAGAGGGGAGATGCTGGGTATACAGGGAGGGGAGAGGCTGGGTATACAGAGAGGCGAGATGCTGGGTATACAGAGAGGGGAGTGGCTAGGTATACATAGAAAGGAGTGGCTGGGTATACATAGAGGGGAGAGGCTGGGTATACATAGAGGGGGAGGCTGGATATACAGAGAGGGGAGAGGCTGGGTATACAGAGAGGGGCAGAGGCTGGGTATACAGTGAGGGGAGATGCTGGGTATACAGAGAGGGGAGTGGCTGGGTATACATAGAGGGGAGAGGCTGGGTATAGATAGAGGGGGAGGCTGGGTATACAGAGAGGGGAGAGGCTGGGTATACAGAGGCGAGATGCTGGGTATACAGAGAGGGGAGAGGCTGGGTATACAGAGAGGGGAGAGGCTGGGTATACAGAGAGGGGAGAGGCTGGGTATAGATAGAGGGGAGAGGCTGGGTATAGATAGAGGGGAGAGGCTGGGTATACATAGAGGGGGAGGCTGGGTATACAGAGAGGGGAGAGGCTGGGTATACATAGAGGGGGAGGCTGGGTATACAGAGAGGGGAGAAGCTGGGTATACAGAGAGGGGAGTGGCTGGGTATACATAGAGAGGGAGGCTGGGTAAACAGAGAGGGGAGAGGCTGGGTATACAGAGAGGGGAGAGGCTGGGTATAGATAGAGGGGAGTGGCTGGGTATACATAGAGAGGAGAGGCTGGGTATACATAGAGGGGAGAGGCTGGGTATACAGAGAGGGGAGAGGCTGGTATACAGAGAGGGGAGAGGCTGGTATACAGAGAGGGGAGAAGCTGGGTATACAGAGAGGGGAGATGCTGGGTATACAGAGAGGGGAGTGGCTAGGTATACAGAGAAGGGAGAGGTTGGGTATACAGAGAGGGGAGTGGCTGTGTATACAGAGAGGGGAGTGGCTGGGTATACATAGAGGGGGAGGCTGGGTATACAGAGGGGAGAGGCTGGGTATACAGAGAGGGGCAGAGGCTGGGTATACAGTGAGGGGAGAGGCTGGGTATACAGTGAGGGGAGTGGCTGGGTATACATAGAGGGGAGAGGCTGGGTATACAGAGAGGGGAGAGGCTGGGTATAGATAGAGGAGAGTTGCTAGGTATACAGAGAAGGGAGAGGTTGGGTATACAGAGAGGGGAGTGGCTGTGTATACAGAGAGGGGAGTGGCTGGGTATACATAGAGGGGGAGGCTGGGTATACAGAGGGGAGTGGCTGGGTATACATAGAGAGGAGAGGCTGGGTATACATAGAGGGACGAGGCTGGGTATACAGAGAGAAGAGAGGCTGGGTATACAGAGAGGGTGAGAGGCTGGGTATACAGAGAGGGGAGAGGCTGGGTATACAGAGAGGCGAGATGCTGGGTATACAGAGAGGCGAGATGCTGGGTATACAGAGAGGGGAGTGGCTAGGTATACAGAGAAGGGAGAGGCTGGGTATACAGAGAGGGGAGAGGCTGGGTATACAGAGAGGGGAGAGGCTGGGTATACAGAGAGGGGAGAGGCTGGGTATACAGAGAGGCGAGATGCTGGGTATACAGAGAGGGGAGTGGCTAGGTATACAGAGAAGGGAGTGGCTGGGTATACATAGAGGGGGAGGCTGGGTTTACATAGAAGGGGAGGCTGGGTATACAGAGAGCGGGAGGCTGGGTATACAGAGAGGGGAGAGGCTGGGTATACAGAGAGGGGAGAGGCTGGGTATAGATAGAGGGGAGTGGCTGGGTATACATAGCGGGGATAGGCTGGGTATACATAGAGGGGGAGGCTGGGTATACAGAGAGGGGAGAGGCTGGGTATACAGAGAGGGGCAGAGGCTGGGTATACAGTGAGGGGAGATGCTGGGTATACAGAGAGGGGAGTGGCTGGGTATACATAGAGGGGAGAGGCTGGGTATAGATAGAGGGGGAGGCTGGATATACAGAGAGGGGAGAGGCTGGGTATACAGAGAGGAGAGGCTGGGTATACAGAGAGTGGAGATCCTGGGTATACAGAGGGGGGGGATGCTGGGCATACAGAGAGGGGGAGGCTGGGTATACAGAGAGGGGAGTAGCTGGGTATACAGAGAAGGGAGCGGCTGGGTATACAGAGAGGGGAGAGGCTGGGTATACAGAGAGGGGAGTGGCTGGGTATACAGAGAAGGGAGAGGCTGGGTATACGTAGAGGGGAGAGGCTGGGTATACATAGAGGGGGAGGCTGGGCATACAGAGAGGGGAGATGCTGGGTATACAGAGAGAGGAGATGCTGGGTATACAGAGAGGGGGGATGCTGGGTATACAGAAAGGGGAGAGGTTGGGTATACAGAGAGGGGAGATGCTGGGTATACAGAGAGGGGAGTGGCTGGATATACAGAGAGGGGGAGGCTGGGTATACAGAGAGGGGGGAGGCTGGGTATACGTAGAGGGGAGAGGCTGGGTATACGTAGAGGGGAAGGCTGGGCATACAGAGAGGGGAGATGCTGGGTATACAGAGAGAGGAGATGCTGGGTATACAGAGAGGGGGGATGCTGGGTATACAGAAAGGGGAGAGGTTGGGTATACAGAGAGGGGAGAGGCTGGGTATACAGAGAGGGGAGTTGCTGGGTATACAGAGAGGGGAGTGGCTGGATATACAGAGAGGGGAGATGCTGGGTATACAGAGAGGGGAAAGGCTGGGTATACAGAGAGGCGAGATGCTGGGTATACAGAGAGGGGAGTGGCTAGGTATACAGAGAAGGGAGAGGCTGGGTATACAGAGAGGGGAGTGGCTGGGTATACATAGAGGGGGAGGCTGGGTATACATAGAGGGGGAGGCTGGGTATACATAGAGGGGTGAGGCTGGGTATACAGAGAGGGGAGAGGCTGGGTATACAGAGAGGGGGAGGCTGGGTATACAGAGAGGGGGAGGCTGGGTATACAGAGAAGGGAGAGGCTGGGTATGCAGAGAGGGGAGAGGCTGGGTATACAGGGAGGGGAGAGGCTGGGTATACAGAGAGGCGAGATGCTGGGTATACAGAGAGGAGAGTGGCTAGGTATACATAGAAAGGAGTGGCTGGGTATACATAGAGGGGAGAGGCTGGGTATACAAAGAGGGGGAGGCTGGATATACAGAGAGGGGAGAGGCTGGGTATACAGAGAGGGGCAGAGGCTGGGTATACAGTGAGGGGAGATGCTGGGTATACAGAGAGGGGAGTGGCTGGGTATACATAGAGGGGAGAGGCTGGGTATAGATAGAGGGGGAGGCTGGGTATACAGAGAGGGGAGAGGATGGGTATACAGAGGCAAGATGCTGGGTATACAGAGGCGAGATGCTGGGTATACAGAGAGGGGAGAGGCTGGGTATACAGAGAGGGGAGAGGCTGGGTATACAGAGAGGGGAGAGGCTGGGTATAGATAGAGGGGAGAGGCTGGGTATACATAGAGGGGGAGGCTGGGCATACAGAGAGGGGAGATGCTGGGTATACAGAGAGAGGAGATGCTGGGTATACAGAGAGGGGGGATGCTGGGTATACAGAAAGGAGAGAGGTTGGGTATACAGAGAGGGGAGAGGCTGGGTATACAGAGAGGGGAGTTGCTGGGTATACAGAGAGGGGAGTGGCTGGATATACAGAGAGGGGAGATGCTGGGTATACAGAGAGGGGAAAGGCTGGGTATACAGAGAGGCGAGATGCTGGGTATACAGAGAGGGGAGTGGCTAGGTATGCAGAGAAGGGAGAGGCTGGGTATACAGAGAGGGGAGTGGCTGGGTATACATAGAGGGGGAGGCTGGGTATACATAGAGGGGGAGGCTGGGTATACATAGAGGGGTGAGGCTGGGTATACAGAGAGGGGAGAGGCTGGGTATACAGAGAGGGGGAGGCTGGGTATACGGAGAGGGGGAGGCTGGGTATACAGAGAAGGGAGAGGCTGGGTATGCAGAGAGGGGAGATGCTGGGTATACAGGGAGGGGAGAGGCTGGGTATACAGAGAGGCGAGATGCTGGGTATACAGAGAGGGGAGTGGCTAGGTATACATAGAAAGGAGTGGCTGGGTATACATAGAGGGGAGAGGCTGGGTATACATAGAGGGGGAGGCTGGATATACAGAGAGGGGAGAGGCTGGGTATACAGAGAGGGGCAGAGGCTGGGTATACAGTGAGGGGAGATGCTGGGTATACAGAGAGGGGAGTGGCTGGGTATACATAGAGGGGAGAGGCTGGGTATAGATAGAGGGGGAGGCTGGGTATACAGAGAGGGGAGAGGCTGGGTATACAGAGGCGAGATGCTGGGTATACAGAGAGGGGAGAGGCTGGGTATACAGAGAGGGGAGAGGCTGGGTATACAGAGAGGGGAGAGGCTGGGTATAGATAGAGGGGAGAGGCTGGGTATAGATAGAGGGGAGAGGCTGGGTATACATAGAGGGGGAGGCTGGGTATACAGAGAGGGGAGAGGCTGGGTATACATAGAGGGGGAGGCTGGGTATACAGAGAGGGGAGAAGCTGGGTATACAGAGAGGGGAGTGGCTGGGTATACATAGAGGGGGAGGCTTGGTATACAGAGAGGGGAGAGGCTGGGTATACAGAGAGGGGAGAGGCTGGGTATAGATAGAGGGGAGTGGCTGGGTATACATAGAGAGGAGAGGCTGGGTATACATAGAGGGGAGAGGCTGGGTATACAGAGAGGGGAGAGGCTGGTATACAGAGAGGGGAGAAGCTGGGTATAGATAGAGGGGAGTGGCTAGGCATACAGAGAAGGGAGAGGTTGGGTATACAGAGAGGGGAGTGGCTGGGTATACAGAGAGGGGAGAGGCTGGGTATACAGAGAGGGGAGAGGCTGGGTATAGATAGAGGGGAGTGGCTAGGCATACAGAGAAGGGAGAGGTTGGGTATACAGAGAGGGGAGTGGCTGGGTATACAGAGAGGGGAGAGGCTGGGTATACAGAGAGGGGAGAGGCTGGGTATACAGAGAGGGGAGATGCTGGGTATACAGAGAGGGGAGTGGCTGGGTATACAGAGAAGGGAGAGGCTGGGTATACATAGAGGGGAGAGGCTGGGTATACGTAGAGGGGGAGGTTGGGCATACAGAGAGGGGAGATGCTGGGTATACAGAGAGAGGAGATGCTGGGTATACAGAGAGGGGGGATGCTGGGTATACAGAAAGGGGAGAGGTTGGGTATACAGAGAGGGGAGAGGCTGGGTATACAGAGAGGGGAGATGCTGGGTATACAGAGAGGGGAGTGGCTGGATATACAGAGAGGGGGAGGCTGGGTATACAGAGAGGGGAGAGGCTGGGTATACGTAGAGGGGAGAGGCTGGGTATACGTAGAGGGGGAGGCTGGGCATACAGAGAGGGGAGATGCTGGGTATACAGAAAGAGGAGATGCTGGGTATACAGAGAGGGGGGATGCTGGGTATACAGAAAGGGGAGAGGTTGGGTATACAGAGAGGGGAGAGGCTGGGTATACAGAGAGGGGAGTTGCTAGGTATACAGAGAGGGGAGTTGCTAGGTATACAGAGAGGGGAGTGGCTGGATATACAGAGAGGGGAGATGCTGGGTATACAGAGAGGGGAAAGGCTGGGTATACAGAGAGGCGAGATGCTGGGTATACAGAGAGGGGAGTGGCTAGGTATGCAGAGAAGGGAGAGGCTGGGTATACAGAGAGGGGAGTGGCTGGGTATACATAGAGGGGGAGGCTGGGTATACATAGAGGGGGAGGCTGGGTATACATAGAGGGGTGAGGCTGGGTATACAGAGAGGGGAGAGGCTGGGTATACAGAGAGGGGGAGGCTGGGTATACAGAGAGGGGAGAGGCTGGGTATACAGAGAGGGGAGAGGCTGGGTATAGATAGAGGGGAGAGGCTGGGTATAGATAGAGGGGAGAGGCTGGGTATACATAGAGAGGGAGGCTGGGCATACAGAGAGGGGAGATGCTGGGTATACAGAGAGAGGAGATGCTGGGTATACAGAGAGGGGGGATGCTGGGTATACAGAAAGGGGAGAGGTTGGGTATACAGAGAGGGGAGAGACTGGGTATACAGAGAGGGGAGTTGCTGGGTATACAGAGAGGGGAGTGGCTGGATATACAGAGAGGGGAGATGCTGGGTATACAGAGAGGGGAAAGGCTGGGTATACAGAGAGGCGAGATGCTGGGTATACAGAGAGGGGAGTGGCTAGGTATGCAGAGAAGGGAGAGGCTGGGTATACAGAGAGGGGAGTAGCTGGGTATACATAGAGGGGGAGGCTGGGTATACATAGAGGGGGAGGCTGGGTATACATAGAGGGGTGAGGCTGGGTATACAGAGAGGGGAGAGGCTGGGTATACAGAGAGGGGGAGGCTGGGTATACAGAGAGGGGGAGGCTGGGTATACAGAGAAGGGAGAGGCTGGGTATGCAGAGAGGGGAGATGCTGGGTATACAGGGAGGGGAGAGGCTGGGTATACAGAGAGGCGAGATGCTGGGTATACAGAGAGGGGAGTGGCTAGGTATACATAGAAAGGAGTGGCTGGGTATACATAGAGGGGAGAGGCTGGGTATACATAGAGGGGGAGGCTGGATATACAGAGAGGGGAGAGGCTGGGTATACAGAGAGGGGCAGAGGCTGGGTATACAGTGAGGGGAGATGCTGGGTATACAGAGAGGGGAGTGGCTGGGTATACATAGAGGGGAGAGGCTGGGTATAGATAGAGGGGGAGGCTGGGTATACAGAGAGGGGAGAGGCTGGGTATACAGAGGCGAGATGCTGGGTATACAGAGAGGGGAGAGGCTGGGTATACAGAGAGGGGAGAGGCTGGGTATACAGAGAGGGGAGAGGCTGGGTATAGATAGAGGGGAGAGGCTGGGTATAGATAGAGGGGAGAGGCTGGGTATACATAGAGGGGGAGGCTGGGTATACAGAGAGGGGAGAGGCTGGGTATACATAGAGGGGGAGGCTGGGTATACAGAGAGGGGAGAAGCTGGGTATACAGAGAGGGGAGTGGCTGGGTATACATAGAGAGGGAGGCTGGGTAAACAGAGAGGGGAGAGGCTGGGTATACAGAGAGGGGAGAGGCTGGGTATAGATAGAGGGGAGTGGCTGGGTATACATAGAGAGGAGAGGCTGGGTATACATAGAGGGGAGAGGCTGGGTATACAGAGAGGGGAGAGGCTGGTATACAGAGAGGGGAGAGGCTGGTATACAGAGAGGGGAGAAGCTGGGTATACAGAGAGGGGAGATGCTGGGTATACAGAGAGGGGAGTGGCTAGGTATACAGAGAAGGGAGAGGTTGGGTATACAGAGAGGGGAGTGGCTGTGTATACAGAGAGGGGAGTGGCTGGGTATACATAGAGGGGGAGGCTGGGTATACAGAGGGGAGAGGCTGGGTATACAGAGAGGGGCAGAGGCTGGGTATACAGTGAGGGGAGAGGCTGGGTATACAGTGAGGGGAGTGGCTGGGTATACATAGAGGGGAGAGGCTGGGTATACAGAGAGGGGAGAGGCTGGGTATAGATAGAGGAGAGTTGCTAGGTATACAGAGAAGGGAGAGGTTGGGTATACAGAGAGGGGAGTGGCTGTGTATACAGAGAGGGGAGTGGCTGGGTATACATAGAGGGGGAGGCTGGGTATACAGAGGGGAGTGGCTGGGTATACATAGAGAGGAGAGGCTGGGTATACATAGAGGGACGAGGCTGGGTATACAGAGAGAAGAGAGGCTGGGTATACAGAGAGGGTGAGAGGCTGGGTATACAGAGAGGGGAGAGGCTGGGTATACAGAGAGGCGAGATGCTGGGTATACAGAGAGGCGAGATGCTGGGTATACAGAGAGGGGAGTGGCTAGGTATACAGAGAAGGGAGAGGCTGGGTATACAGAGAGGGGAGAGGCTGGGTATACAGAGAGGGGAGAGGCTGGGTATACAGAGAGGGGAGAGGCTGGGTATACAGAGAGGCGAGATGCTGGGTATACAGAGAGGGGAGTGGCTAGGTATACAGAGAAGGGAGTGGCTGGGTATACATAGAGGGGGAGGCTGGGTTTACATAGAAGGGGAGGCTGGGTATACAGAGAGCGGGAGGCTGGGTATACAGAGAGGGGAGAGGCTGGGTATACAGAGAGGGGAGAGGCTGGGTATAGATAGAGGGGAGTGGCTGGGTATACATAGCGGGGATAGGCTGGGTATACATAGAGGGGGAGGCTGGGTATACAGAGAGGGGAGAGGCTGGGTATACAGAGAGGGGCAGAGGCTGGGTATACAGTGAGGGGAGATGCTGGGTATACAGAGAGGGGAGTGGCTGGGTATACATAGAGGGGAGAGGCTGGGTATAGATAGAGGGGGAGGCTGGATATACAGAGAGGGGAGAGGCTGGGTATACAGAGAGGGGAGAGGCTGGGTATACAGAGGCGAGATGCTGGGTATACAGAGAGGGGAGAGGCTGGGTATACAGAGAGGGGAGAGGCTGGGTATAGATAGAGGGGAGAGGCTGGGTATAGATAGAGGGGAGAGACTGGGTATAGATAGAGGGGGAGGCTGGGTATACAGAGAGGGGAGAGGCTGGGTATACATAGAGAGGGAGGCTGGGTATACAGAGAGGGGAGAAGCTGGGTATACAGAGAGGGGGAGAGGCTGGGTATACAGAGAGGGGAGTGGCTGGGTATACATAGAAGGGGAGGCTGGGTATACAGAGAGGGGAGAGGCTGGGTATACAGAGAGGGGAGAGGCTGGGTATACAGAGAGGGGAGTGGCTGGGTATACAGAGAGGGGGGAGGCTGGGTATACAGAGAGGGGAGAGGCTGGGTATACAGAGAGGCGAGATTCTGTGTATACAGAGAGGGGAGTGGCTAGGTATACAGAGAAGGGAGAGGCTGGGTATACAGAGAGGGGAGTGGCTGGGTATACAGAGAGGGGATTGGCTGGGTATACATAGAGGGGGAGGCTGGGTATACAGAGGGGAGAGGCTGGGTATGCAGAGAGGGGCAGAGGCTGGGTATACAGTGAGGGGAGAGGCTGCGTATACAGAGAGGGGAGTGGCTGGGTATACATAGAGGGGAGAGGCTGGGTATACAGAGAGGGGAGAGGCTGGGTATAGATAGAGGGGAGTGGCTGGATATACATAGAGAGGAGAGGCTGGGTATACATAGAGGGGAGAGGCTGGGTATACAGAGAGGGGAGAGGCTGGGTATACAGAGAGGGGAGAGGCTGGGTATACAGAGAGGGGAGAGGCTGGGTATACAGAGACGGGAGAGGCTGGGTATACAGAGAGGCGAGATGCTGGGTATACAGAGAGGGGAGCGGCTAGGTATACAGAGAAGGGAGAGGCTGGGTATACAGAGAGTAGAGTGGCTGGGTATACATAGAGGGGGAGGCTGGGTATACAGTGAGGGGAGAGGCTGGGTATACAGAGAGGGGAGTGGCTGGGTATACATAGAGGAGAGAGGCTGGGTATACATAGAGAGGGAGGCTGGGTATACAGAGAGGGGAGAGGCTGGCTATACATAGAGGGGGAGGCTGGGTATAAAGAGAGGGGGAGAGGCTGGGTATACAGAGAGGGGAGAGGCTGGGTATACAGAGAGGGGAGATGCTGGGTATAGATAGAGAGGAGTGGGTGGGTATACATAGCGGGGAGAGGCTGGGTATAGATAGAGGGAGAGGCTCGGTATACAGGGAGGGGAGTGGCTGGGTATACATAGAGGGGGAGGCTGGGTATACAGAGAGGGGAGAGGCTGGGTATACAGAGAGGGCAGCGGCTGGGTATACAGAGAGGGGAGAGGCTGGGTATACATAGAGGGGAGTGGCTGGGTATACATAGAGGGGAGTGGCTGGGTATACATAGAGGGGAGTGACTGGGTATACATAGAGGGGAAAGGCTGGGTATACATAAAGGGGGGGCAGGGTATACAGAGAGGAGAGAGGCTGGGTATACATTGAGGGGGAGGCTGGGTATACAGAGAGACGAGAGGCTGGGTATACAGAGAATGGGGAGAGGCTGGGTATACAGAGAGGGGAGTGGCTGGGTATACAGAGTTTCCCCCCTCCCCCTCGGTCTGCACTCACCTGCTCAGGAGCTCTGTTTGAGAAAGTTCCTCCTGACTCTTTTATATGGGTGGAGCAAGGGAGGAGACTCACTCTCACACTGATCTCCCTTCTCTGGCTGTCACTGTCAGTGAACCACCGAGTGCAAAGTACTCAGTGAGAGTGCCGTGGCTGTGCAGGACGCGCTGTGTCAGACAGCCTGGGACTGCCACTGCTCACAGCCATACTGTAATGGCTCCTACAAATAAACCATATTTGAATTTGTTATTAATCATTACTAACCAAGTGTTCCTCAAAAATGAATGCTGTAAATAGTTCATTTCTTTATCTATAGGGCTAACCAATCTACTGTTGAGCCCCTTTGAGCCACTTCTTATCTAAACACTTCTGCTCCAGTGTCAGCTACATGTCATTGCTCAAGATAGGCTTCCTGATGTTGACAATGGCAGAACATGTCTTTGCAAAAAGTGACGGCATGGCCACTTGGCCATTGGAGGCGCATACTGTATGACATGGGTGACCATATGGGACAGCAGTTGCTATAGCAGGACAGAACATTGTCATCCAATAGCAAAAAATACCTAAACAAGGACCTTCATGGCAAGATCAAGAGGTGTTAATTAAATGAAGACTGCAGATTTTAAGAGGTTATTAAAGACTATTCTTGAAATTATATTAGCATATCAAATGTTATATGATATTTCAGCAGTTGGGTTCACATATACTAATATGTAATAATAAAGATAGGTACAGTAGCTTGAGCCCAGCACATTAATCTTGTTGGCTTTCTGCTTATTGAATACTTGGATAGCTGCTGGGACCAAAGACACATAGGGGTCCATTTACTAATTAATGCTGAAAACAAATGCGGGAAAATAATGCATGTGGAAACAATTGTGCAAATGTTTTATTCACTAAGAATTGTGCAGTAAATAACTACTGTGGTAAAGTTTCAATAATGCGGTTATTACCGTATATTTTCATGCAGTAATTTATTGCATTGAGCTGGTTGCTAAGGAGCGGGCCGGTAAGCCGGCCCGCTGCATCCTTAGCAACAGATGATTTATTAGCAGTCAGCGGGTTCCCCGCTGACAGATGAATGTAAAGAAAACATGCTGGCAATTAAAAATTATGAAAAAAAAGGGGAACCTCACACCAAAATGGTTTTAAAAAATGGTGTGGGGTTTCCCCCAAAATCCATACCAGACCCTTTTTCGAGCATGGGTCCCGGCAGGTCAGGAAAGGGAGGTGACGAGCGCCCCCCTCCTGAACCATACCAGGCCACATGCCCTCAACATGGGGGGGGCTTTGGGATGGGGGCTCTGCATTGGGGGGCCTCACGCTGATGAGTCATCTATTGGTAAGGATGCATCTATTAGTAAGGCAGGCTTCCCGGCACGCTCCTTAGCAACCAGCTATTGGGGGGACCCCCACACAGTTTCTGACAAATACCGCATTTGATACCGCCAACAAAACCCTGGTAATAAATATCCCATGTTTTTTTACTCTCTTTTCCATTTGTGAATTGGACTTACTGCATGGTATTTTGGCGATAACTACAGGCACATTTTTCATTTTGCGGTAAATATCGCATAATCGTTATTTTATTTATTTGTATTTACTTTTTTTTCCTGCATGTAATAATTTATGCAAATGAGTCATGTGACCATGTTATCGCATGTGGTGATTGTTAGTGAATTGACTTATTCAATAAAACGTTTTTTTCTTGAAGCAACCTTCCCCTCCTTCCCACTATCCATTAGACACCAGATTCAGATACACACACCTTTTGGCTCCCACCTGAAACCATATGTATTGACATATAAGATATTAGATAATACAAATTGATGATTTGCATACCTGAGACCAAATGTGCCCTAGGTTTGAATAGGGATCTTCTTTTTCAGTCGGAGTAGTTTTGAATTTTGCCATAGCGATGTATAATAAGGATTATATCAAATGGTATAAATAATCCAAAATGACACATACAAAGATATAGCAAATAAGAGATAATTGAAAGCAGAATAACCTGGGGTTATAAACATTGCAGTCTTGACTGCACTTGTGTTTTATTTATTTAACACCAAATTCTGGGAAATCAGCTAAGTACATCAGTTTATCTACATATTTAGAAGCTGTTTTACACACCAAAGGATTTGTATTTCTGTCCACCTAATCCTTAAATTTACATAGCCCTGGCAGACAACACAACAAGTCTAGTGACTTGGCTTTTCTCTGCTGTGATTAAACACGATAGCTAGATCACCTCCCTGCCTACAGCCTGTGATTGGACAGTGGAGGAGAAGAACCAGCTGTACACCCCTCTGTTCACTCTTCTTGCTCTTCCAGTCAGCATGGTACTCGTCAGCTCACATTTATGTGGCAAACCTGATTGGCTTCTAGTTCTGCCCCTCCTTCTACCAGTCTGAGCTCTGCAGTCTGATATGAGTTTAGATTCCGGTATTTAAAGTGATTGAAGTGAAGTGTGTAGCCTTAGGATGATACACAGAGATAAAACAAATCCTGCTACATACTTGTTTATCTGCACTCTTCTCTTGTCCACAGTAAATACTACAGATATAAGTACTCTGCTTAGATTTCCTGACTGGGGTTTTACAACCACTTTAGGATAGCGGCATTTAAATTATTGTACTCTCTCATTAACATTAACAAAAATGTAAAGAACTTCCTCTTTAAATTTGGCTGTGGATTTTGTCTTTATTATTTTTGTAAAAAGTTGGAGTTGAACTTTAACTTCTTTTGGACCGCCCTGTGCAGTGGCTCTGGGGCTTGTGCGCGCGTCGCCGGCCACCCGCTCCCGCAGTCAATTGGGCACCGCCAGTGCCAATCAGTGTGTCCGGTGTACGCGATGTCCACCTGGGACACGGCGATCGTTCTCAGGAGAGGCAGAACTATGGTCTGCCTATGTAAACAAGGCACATTGCCATTCTGTGAGAGGGGAAGATGGAGATCGTGTGTTCCTGCTAAGCAGGAACATGGATCTCTGTCTTTCCTCAGTCAAAGCATCCCCTTACAGTTAGAAAGCACTCCCTAGGAGCACATTTAACCCTTTGATTGCCCCTGATGTTAACCCCTTCCCTGCCAGTGCCATTAGTACAGAAAAATAAGAAGAAAAGGTGCCCCAAGGGGATTGTGTGGGTGAGGGGTATTAACCGTAAAATAGTACAATAAGTATTAGAAAAATAGTACATTTTTATTTGTAATTCAAAAATGCATGATGTAATAGCATTTTTAAAAACAATAATTAGAACAGTCCATACAATTGATACAGTACAATCTTCCAAGGCATGGTAAAAAGGACTAAACAAGCGCAATGAACCATGACAAACAGCATACCCAACATGTTTCGGAATTTTATCTCCCTTCTCCCCTTCATTATTTAAACCTGCAGCAATAGTAAATGTCTTCTGCATGCACAGGCCGCACACCAAGATTAAGGAGACCCTTACTTTATCTGCACCCAGCAAGGTATAGTTAATACCCCTCACCCACACAATCCCCTTGGGGCACCTTTTCTTCTAATTTTTTGTATTTTTGGGATGAGGTGCGGGGTTATACTATTTAGGCTTAGTATATATTTGGTAAGGTTACAATTCTTGTGTCATTAGTACAGTGACAGTGCATTTTTTTAACACTGATCACTGTATTAGTGTCACTGGTCCCCAAAAAGTGCCACTTAGTGTCAGATTTGTCTGCCACAATGTCGCAGTCCCGCTAAAAATCTCTGATTGCCACCATTACTAGCAAAAAATTAAAAATAAATAAAAATTCAATAAATATATCCCATAGTTTGTAGACGCTATAACTTTTGCGCAAATCAATCAATATACGCTTATTGGGATTTTTATTGCATGTGTTTTATAGCAGAAAGTAAAAAATATAGTTTTTTTGTTTTTTTTTTCAAAATTGTCTGTCTTTTTTTGTTTCTATCGCAAAAAATAAAAACTGCAGAGGTGATCAAATACCACCAAAAGAAAGCTCTATTTGTGAGAAAAAAGGGCATCAATTTTGTTTGGGCACAGCGTCTTACAACCGCACAATTGTCAGTTAAAGTAACGCAGCAAAAAATGGCCTAGTCATGAAGGGGTGTAAACCTTCCAGGGCTGAAGAGGTTAAGTAGGGCAGTCCTTGGCAGAACCAAAGAATAGCCAAGTGTCAATCCAACTGACAATCCAGGGCAACTGTCAGTCAAATGAGAGCTCACATCAGAAATAAGATGTTCACAATCAGACAAGAGTCAATATTAATAACTTGTAACGACAGACATCAAAGAGCACACCTTCTACAGGCAATAGGGTATCAAAGCAAGATGGCATTGCCAAAAAATTTACTTCTAACGTAGTGATGTGGTTCAGCTTTGCTATTATCATGGATTTGTGATGAATCCTAGGGATTCGTGAATAGGGATGAGCCGAACACCCCCCTGTTCGGTTCGTACCAGAACATGCGAACAGGAAAAAAGTTTGTTCGAACACGCAAATACCACCTTTAAAGTCTATGGGACACGAACATGAATAATCAAAAGTGCTAATTTTAAAGGCTTATATGCAAGTTATTGTCATAAAAAGTGTTTGGGGACCTGGGTCCTGCCCCAGGGGACATGGATTAATGCAAAAAAAGTTTTAAAAACAGCCGTTTTTACAGGAGCAGTGATTTTAATAATGCTTAAAGTCAAACAATAAAAGTGTAATATCCCTTTAAATTTCGTAGCTGGGGGGTGTCTATAATATGCCTGTAAGGGGGCGCATGTTTCCTGTGTTTAGAACAGTCTGACAGCAAAATGACATTTCGAAGGAAAAAAGCCATTTAAAACTACTCGCGGCTATTACATTGCCGGTCCGACAATACACATAGAAGTTCATTGATAAAAACGGCATGGGAATTCCCCACAGGGGAACCCTGAACCAAAATTTAAAAAAAAAATGACGTGGGGGTCCCCCTAAATTCCATACAAGGCCCTTCAGGGCTTGTATGGATATTAAGGGGAACCCCGGCCAAAATTAAAAAAAAATGATGTGGGGGTCCCCCTAAATTCCATACCAGACCCTTCAGGTCTGGTACGGATTTTAAGGGGAACCCCGCGCCAAAAAGAAAAAAAAACGGCGTGGGGTCCCCCCAAAGATCCATACCAGACCCTTATCCGAGCACGCAACCCGGCACAGGAAAAGAGGGGGGGACAAGAGAGCGCCCCCCCCTCCTGAACCGTACCAGGCCACATGCCCTCAACATTGGGAGGGTGCTTTGGGGTAGCCCCCCAAAACACCTTGTCCCCATGTTGATGAGGACAAGGGCCTCATCCCCACAACCCTGGCCGGTGGTTGTGGGGGTCTGCGGGCGGGAGGCTTATCGGATTCTGGAAGCCCCCTTTAACAAGGGGACCCGAAGATACCAGCCCCCCCCCCTGTGTGAAATGGTAAGGGGGTACTTGTACCCCTATCATTTCACTAAAAAATAAAAAACTGTCAAAAATGTTAAAAATGACAAGAGACAGTTTTTGACAATTCCTTTATTTAAATGCTTCTTCTTTCTTCTATCTTCCTTCATCTTCTTCTTCTGGTTCTTCTGGCTCTTCTGGTTCTTCCTCCGGCGTTCTCGTCCAGCATCTCCTCCGCGGCGTCTTCTATCTTCTTCTCCTCGGCCGCTCCGCACTCATGGCATGGGGGAAGGCTCCCGCTCTTCTCTTCATCTTCTTCTTCATCTTCTTCTTTTCTTCTCTTCTTCTCTTCTTCTCTTCTTCTCTTCTTCTCTTCTTCATTTTCTTCTCCGGGCCGCTCCGCATCCATGCTGGCATGGAGGGAGGCTCCCGCTGTGAGACGGCGTCTCCTCGTCTGACGGTTCTTGAATAATGGGGGGCGGGGCCACCCGGTGACTCTGCCCCCTCTGATGCATGGTGACTTGACGGGACTTCCCTGTGACGTCATGGGGAATGCCACAGGGAAGTCCCATCATGTCCCGTGCGCCAGAGGGGGGGGTCACCGGGTGGCCCCGCCCCCCATTATTTAAGAACCGTGAGACGAGGAGACGCTGTCACACAGCGGGAGCCTCCCTCCATGCCAGCATGGTTCGCAGAGCGGCCCGGAGAAGAAAATGAAGAAGAGAAGAAGAGAAGAAGAGAAGAAAAGAAGAAGATGAAGAAGAGAAGAAGACGAAGAGAAGAGTGGAAGCCTCCCCCCATGCCATGGGTGCGGAGCGGCCGAGGAGAAGAAGATAGAAGACGCCGCAGAGGAGATGCTGGACAAGAACGCCAGAGGAAGAACCAGAAGAGCCAGAAGAACCAGAAGAAGAAGATGAAGGAAGATAGAAGAAAGAAGAAAGAAGAAGCATTTAAATAAAGGAATTGTCAAAAACTGTCTCTTGTAATTTTTAACATTTTTGACAGTTTTTTAGTGAAATGGTAGGGGTACTTCTGTACCCCCTTACCATTTCACACAGGGGGGGGCGGGATCTGGGGGTCCCCTTGTTAAAGGGGCTTCCAGATTCCCCGCCCGCAGACCCCCACAACCACCGGCCAGGGTTGTGGGGATGAGGGCCTTGTCCGCATCAACATGGGGACAATGTGTTTTGGGGGGCTACCCCAAAGCACCCTCCCAATGTTGAGGGCATGTGGCCTGGTATGGTTCAGGAGGGGGGGCGCTCTCTCGTCCCCCCCTCTTTTCCTGCGGCCTGCCAGGTTGCGTGCTCGGATAAGGGTCTGGTATGGAAATTTGGGGGGACCCCACGCTGTTTTTTTTTTGGCGCGGGGTTCCCCTTAAAATCCATACCAGACCCTAAAATCCATACCAGACCTGAAGGGCCTGGTATGGAATTTAGGGGGACCCCCACGTCATTTTTTTTTAAATTTTGGTATGGGGTTCCCCTGTGGGGAATTCCCATGCCGTTTTTATTAATGAACTTCTATGTGTATTGTCGGACCGGCAATGTAATAGCCGCGAGTAGTTTTAAATGGCTTTTTTCCTTTGAAATGTCATTTTGCTGTCAGACTGTTCTAAACACAGGAAACATGCGCCCCCTTACAGGCATATTATAGACACCCCCCAGCTACGAAATTTAAAGGGATATTACACTTTTATTGTTTGACTTTAAGCATTATTAAAATCACTGCTCCTGAAAAAACAGCCGTTTTTAAAACTTTTTTTTGCATTGATCCATGTCCCCTGGGGCAGGACCCAGGTCCCCAAACACTTTTTATGACAATAACTTGCATATAAGCCTTTAAAATTAGCACTTTTGATTTCTCCCATAGACTTTTAAAGGGTGTTCCGCGGCATTCGAATTTGCCGCGAACACCCCAAATTGTTCGCTGTTCGGCGAACTTGTGAACAGCCAATGTTCGAGTCGAACATGAGTTCGACTCAAACTCGAAGCTCATCCCTATTCGTGAAGTTCACAAATTAATATGTTTTGGCCAAAAAGTTTGAAATTTCACTCCAGAAGTAAGGAACAAACTAAAACGCAGTGCATAGCTATTTCACTGGTCAATGGAATCAAAAGAGCCAATAAGTTGTAAGAATAAATAACACAGCCCTATTTCTATAAAAGGGTGAGCTCACAGCAGCCATATTCTATGTAGAGAGAGATACTTTTTTCTTTAGTTTTGTTATTATTAAATTTTTTTTTAATTTGTACATTTGTTCATTGGTACATATACTCCAAATGCAGTTCCTTACTTCCCATGTTTATCAAATGACAACCCCTTTCCCACTGGGACGCTTTTCAGGCGTTTTAGTTCTAAAAATAGCGCCTGTAAAGCACCTGAAAATCGCCTTTCATGCCTCCCCAGTGTTCTTTCACATTGGAGCGGTGTGCTTGCAGGACAGGAAAAAAAGTCCTGCAAGCAGCATCTTTGGGGCGGTGCGGGAGCGGTGTATTCATCGCTCCCGCACTGCCCCTGCCATTGAAATCAATGGGCAGGCGATTCAGCAGCAGTGCTTTTCGGGCGCTTTTAATCCTTTCCCCGGCCACTAGCCGAGGAAAGGATTAAAGTGTCCCGCTAGTGGCCAAAAAGCACCGCTATGACATCGGTAAAGCGCCGCAAAAACTAGCCCCAGTGTGAAAGTGTTATGCCCCGTACACACGATCGGACTTTCCGACAACAAATACCGTGGAATTTTGTTTGAAGGTTATTGGCTCCAACTTGTCTTGCATACACACGGTCACACAAATGTTGGCCAACAATTGCGAACGTAGTGACGTACAAGACGTACGGCGAGCCGGTAAAAAGGAATTTCAATAGTCATGCGCCACCCTTTGGGCTCCTTCTGCTAATGTTGTGTTTGGTGAGCATTGATTCCGAGCATGCATGGACTTTTGTGCGACGGACTTGTGTACACACAAACAGAAAGTCAGACAACAAAAATTTGTTGGCAGAAAATTTGAGAACCTGCTAGCCAACATCTGTTGGCGGAAAGTCCGACAACAAATGTTTGATGGAGCATACACACAGTCAGACTTTCCGCCAACATAGTTACATAGTAGGTGTGGTTGAAAAAAGACACAAGTCCATCAAATCCAACCTATGTGTGTGATTATATGTCAGTATTGCATTGTATATCCCTGTATGTTGCAGTCGTTCAGGTGCTTATCTAATAGTTTCTTGAAACTATCGATTCCCCCTGCTAAGAGGTTCATTGCAAAAGTTCACATTTTGAACAAAGCTTGTGAAACTTAGCAAGCTGATTCCAGGCAGATTCGCTCATCCATAATCTAAAGGGCACAGTGACTCCAATTCACAAAATGTTATCTACTGCTTTAATAAATGCACTAAAATACCACATAGCGTTTTTCAAAAAAAGTTTTTCCATTCACAAAAAAACGCTTCTAAAATACAGCATGTGTTTTTTTTCCAAAAGATGCAGTATTTATCTCATGAAACTGTGCAGTATTTTATCTCTTGCGATATCCATTGGGATGGATACAGTGGAAAAGAATTAGAACCCCTATCAGTTTTTATTGCTAATAAAGAGGTAAAAGGGTTTCAACGGTGGAAATATTCCAACTCACTAGGTCAGTGCTGTCCCTGCAGCTGCAGCATATGTATTAATGCAAAAGAAAAAAGGTGACTAGAATACAGAGTCAAAGGGAAGCTGCTTTCACAGGACACGCATGATTTATCAAAAACCACTAAGTTCAGTTAAGTAAATACAAAATATCTTTATAAATGTCAAATATTGAATGAAAAGTATAAAAAAAAATCACACATACAGTGCAGTGAAAAAGTATTTGCCCCTGATTTTTTATTTTTTTTGAATATTTCTCACACTTAAATGATTCAGATCATCAAACAAATTTTAATATTACACAAAGATAACCCAAGTACATCCAAGATGCAGTTTTTAAATTATTATTTCATTTATTAAGGGAAAAAAGCTGTTCAAACCTGCCTGGCCCTATGCAAAAAAGTAATTGCCCCCTCCCATGCTGAATCATGAATGAACGGTGATTAACCACTATTTTTTGGAAAGCTGAGTTAAATTTCACTTGCCACACCCAGGCCTGATTACTGCCAGGCCTGTTGAATCAAGACATCAGATAAGTAGAAGCTGTCAGACAAAGTGAAGCATGCTAACAGATCATAAAAAGCCTCACATCATGCCACAATCTAAAAAAATTTGAGAACAGATTAGAAACAAAGTAATGTACATGTATCGGTCTAGGAAGGGTTTCAAAGCCATTTCTAAGGCTTAGGAACTCCAGTGAACCACAGGGAGAGCCATTATCCACAAATGGAGATAACTTGAAACAGTGGTGAACCTTCCCAGGAGTGGCTGGCCTACAAAAATTACTCCAAATGTGTGACTACGACTCATCCAGGAGGTCATAAAAGAACCCAGAACAACATCTAGAACTACAGGCCTCACTTGCCTCAGGTAAGATCAGTGTTCATGATTCAACAATAAGAAAGAGACTGGGCGAAAATGGCATCCATGGGAGAGTTCCAAGGCCAAAGCCCCTGCTGACCAAAAGGAACACAAAGGCTCATCTCACATTTAACAAAAAAACATCTTGATTATCCTCAAGACTTTTAGGCAAATATTCTGTGGACTGATGAGACAAAAATGTTACTTTTTGGAAGGTGTGCGTCCCGTTACATCTGGCATAAAACTAATACAGCATTTCATAACAAGAACATCATACCAACAGTCAGACATGGTGGTGGTAGCGTCATGGTCTGGGGCTGCTTTGCAGCTTCAGGACCTGAACGATTTACCATAATTGATGGAACCATGAATTCTGAGTGCTACCAGAAAATCCTAAAGGCCATACCTCCAAACTTTTTTAGATGGGAACGAGGGACAACTATTAGAAAAAGTATGTAGACATAGGACACCTGTCAAGCACCCTTAAAGGAGAATTATACAAATAAAAAAAAACAACCCACAAGTGCTTTTTTTTTACCACCACTATTCCTTTTTACTGGCTTTTGACATTTACAAATTTGGCAATTTAGAAATTGGATGAAAGGTTTAGCACTGGGAAACACTTTCTGAAAGATAAAAAGTGCATTTTATATACAACTATATAGATCAGACCAAAATGAGGGACAAATGAAGAGTAAAGAGGGACAGAGGGACTTTGTTTCAAATCAGGGACTGTTCATCGAAATCAGGGACAGTTGGGAGCTATGTAAAGGAGAATGTCCGGCCATGATATGATGTCCTCCCCGAGAACGAGCATCGTGCAGCCGCTCTGGGCCACATTCCAGTGTGATCTGTCACCTGCTGTGTCCACCAGACACAGCGGATGACTGATCACTATACCGACCCGTTGCCAGTGTCATGTGATCACTGTGACCAATCACAGCAGATCACATGACAGTTTTAAACAATGAATGGTTTCCTTTCATGCCATTTCATGTATACAATTGTGTTGCTAGCTGTGATTGGTCGCAGTAATCACATGATACAGACAGGACCAATCACAGCCGTTTGTACCATGTGATTAGCTGTGACCAATCACAGCTAATCACAACAATAGACAGTGTCTACACACTGCCATTCAGTAAAAATATTTGCTTAAAGCAGTGAAATTCACTGCTATAAGCAAGTATAGTATGTAAAAAAAAAAATCCTGATCAACTCCCCAGAGTAGTACAGTGTTTCTATGGTAACAGTGTATTGCTCTGGTAACAGTATGTAAAAAAAAATGTAAAAGAAATAAAATGAATGTTAATTAATGTTTTTTTTTTGTTTTGTTTTTTTGCATACTGTCACCAGACAGTGTCACTGTTCACTGCCACAACAGTTATTTAATGATGCTGTACTGTGCTAAAAAAAAAAAAAGTGAAAAAAACTATTTTTTTTCTTCATTTTCCAAAAAAAGTGACAAAAAATTACAACTTCAAATAAACACGTTATGCCTCTTACTAAATACCTCAGAATGTCTACTTTCCGAAAAGGTAATTGAGGGGTATTTGTACTGTCCTGGTGTTTTCCTGCCTCAAGAAATGAGATATGCTATCAGTACGTCAGATATTGATATATCATAGTTTGTAGACGCTATAACTTTCCTACAGACTAAATAATATACACTGATTTGGCTCATTTTCACCAAAGAAATACAATTTTGCCTACATTTATGAAGAAAGATTATTTATATATCAGAAACAACAATGTGTGTTTTTTTAAGTTTGGCATTTCTTTGTTTATTTAGCAAAAAATAAAAAACCCAGTAGTGATTAAATACCACCAAAATAATTTTATTATTATTACTATACAGGATTTATATAGCGCCAACAGTTTGGGCAGCGCTTTACAACATGAAGGCAGACAGAAGACTTACAATACAAATCAATACAGGAGGGATCAGAGGGCCCTTGCTCGTTAGTAGGGATGAGCTTCGTGTTCGAGTCGAACCCATGTTCGACTCGAACATCGGCTGTTCGACCGTCCGTCGAATTGCGAACGTTATGGGCCGTTCGCGCCAAATTCGTGTGGCGCGTCACGGCCCATAATTCACTGCGGCATCGCAGTGCATTGCTGGCTGATGATTGGCCAAGCATGCACTATGACCCGCATGCTTGGCCAATCACAGCGCCGTCAGTAGAGAGAGCTGTAATTGGCCAAAGCCAGGGTGGCTTTGGCCAATTATGGCTCAGGGGATTTAGTACACGCCCCACACTATATAAGGCCGCCTGCACGGCGGCCCTGTGTAGTGTGTTCCGGTGTGCTGATAGAGAGAGAGACAGACAGTGTCATTTGATTTGAGAGCTAGATTAGGCTAGATCTGTTCCTGCTCTTTACATTTAGTGCAGTGCGTCCTGCTCACAGTGTTCAGCTAGATCTGTTCCTGCTCTTTACATTTAGTGCAGTGCGTCCTGCTCACAGTGTTCAGCTAAATCCGTTCCTGCTATTTACATTTAGTGCAGTCAGTGCGTCCTGCTCACAGTGTTCAGCTAGATCCGTTCCTGCTATTTACATTTAGTGCAGTGCGTCCTGCTCACAGTGTTCAGCTAGATCCGTTCCTGCTATTTACATTTAGTGCAGTGCGTCCTGCTCACAGTGTTCAGCTAGATCCGTTCCTGCTATTTACATTTAGTGCAGTCAGTGCGTCCTGCTCACAGTGTTCAGCTAGATCCGTTCCTGCTATTTACATTTAGTGCAGTGCGTCCTGCTCACAGTGTTCAGCTAGATCCGTTCCTGCTATTTACATTTAGTGCAGTGCGTCCTGCTCACAGTGTTCAGCTAGATCCGTTCCTGCTATTTACATTTAGTGCAGTGCGTCCTGCTCACAGTGTTCAGCTAGATCCGTTCCTGCTATTTACATTTAGTGCAGTGCGTCCTGCTCACAGTGTTCAGCTAGATCCGTTCCTGCTATTTACATTTAGTGCAGTGCGTCCTGCTCACAGTGTTCAGCTAGATCCGTTCCTGCTATTTACATTTAGTGCAGTGCGTCCTGCTCACAGTGTTCAGCTAGATCCGTTCCTGCTATTTACATTTAGTGCAGTCAGTGCGTCCTGCTCACAGTGTTCAGCTAGATCCGTTCCTGCTATTTACATTTAGTGCAGTGCGTCCTGCTCACAGTGTTCAGCTAGATCCGTTCCTGCTATTTACATTTAGTGCAGTGCGTCCTGCTCACAGTGTTCAGCTAGATCCGTTCCTGCTATTTACATTTAGTGCAGTGCGTCCTGCTCACAGTGTTCAGCTAGATCCGTTCCTGCTATTTACATTTAGTGCAGTCAGTGCGTCCTGCTCACAGTGTTCAGCTAGATCCGTTCCTGCTATTTACATTTAGTGCAGTGCGTCCTGCTCACAGTGTTCAGCTAGATCTGTTCCTGCTATTTACATTTAGTGCAGTCAGTGCGTCCTGCTCACAGTGTTCAGCTAGATCCGTTCCTGCTATTTACATTTAGTGCAGTGCGTCCTGCTCACAGTGTTCAGCTAGATCCGTTCCTGCTATTTACATTTAGTGCAGTGCGTCCTGCTCACAGTGTTCAGCTAGATCCGTTCCTGCTATTTACATTTAGTGCAGTCAGTGCGTCCTGCTCACAGTGTTCAGCTAGATCCGTTCCTGCTATTTACATTTAGTGCAGTCAGTGCGTCCTGCTCACAGTGTTCAGCTAGATCCGTTCCTGCTATTTACATTTAGTGCAGTCAGTGCGTCCTGCTCACAGTGTTCAGCTAGATCCGTTCCTGCTATTTACATTTAGTGCAGTGCGTCCTGCTCACAGTGTTCAGCTAGATCTGTTCCTGCTATTTACATTTAGTGCAGTCAGTGCGTCCTGCTCACAGTGTTCAGCTAGATCCGTTCCTGCTATTTACATTTAGTGCAGTCAGTGCGTCCTGCTCACAGTGTTCAGCTAGATCCGTTCCTGCTATTTACATTTAGTGCAGTGCGTCCTGCTCACAGTGTTCAGCTAGATCTGTTCCTGCTATTTACATTTAGTGCAGTCAGTGCGTCCTGCTCACAGTGTTCAGCTAGATCCGTTCCTGCTATTTACATTTAGTGCAGTCAGTGCGTCCTGCTCACAGTGTTCAGCTAGATCCGTTCCTGCTATTTACATTTAGTGCAGTGCGTCCTGCTCACAGTGTTCAGCTAGATCCGTTCCTGTTATCTTCCTACTGACAGGCAGGCTTGTCTGGTTACAGTATATAAAGCTACCTGAAGAAAATTACAGGTGTTCTATCCCAGCTTAGTGCAGCTACAGGCCATTAGTATGTCTGGAAGGCCAAGAAGGAGAGGCAGACAGTCACAAGCCAATAAGAGAGGGCAAGCAGGCTCTGTGTCTAGTGCTGGTCGTGGAGACGGTGCATCCTCATCAGCATGTGGCCATGGGACACGCTTGGCCTTTTTTTCGGCAGCTGGCCGTGTTGAGCCGCAACATGCGGAAAACTTGGTCGAGTGGATGACCAAGCCGTCCTCATCCTCCTCATCCTCTCTCACCCATGCCCAGGGTGCTTTGTCTGGCAAAGCAGCGGCCTCTTCCCTCAGCTCAATGTCATCAGTGACTCCTTCCCTAGCTCCACCATGTCCTCATGAGGATTCCCTCGAACTGTTTGACCACAGTGTTGGGTACATGCTCCAGGAGGATGCCCAGCGTTTGGAAGGCTCTGATGATGATACTGAGCTCGATGAAGGCAGTAACATGAGCACGGACAGAGGGGGTGCCCAAGAAGGACAGCAATCTGGCAGTCATGCTCCCCCTGCTGCAGCATACTGCCAGGTTTGCTCCAGTGATGAGGAGGGAGGGGATGATGAGGTCACTGACTCAACGTGGGTGCCTGATAGGAGAGAGGAGGAGGAGGAGGAGGAGGAGGCGGCACATCACCAACGAGGCAGGATGCCCTCCAGGGGCCAACCTAAGGGCAGCACATTGACTGCATCACACCCCAAAGCTCCACATGTGCAGGGCGCTGCAGTCTCTGCGCGTTATTCAAAAAGTTCTTTGGTGTGGGCCTTTTTTGAGACGAGTGCATCAGATCGCACCGCTGCTATTTGCAACATATGTCTCAAGCGTATCTCGCGTGGCCAAAACATCTCCCGCTTGGGTACCACATGCTTGACCAGACATATGTTGACCTGCCATGCAGTTCGTTGGCAAGCATATCTAAAAGACCCACACCAAAGAACAAAGAGGATCTCTCCTTGCTCCTCATCAGCTGAGATTTCCAACCCCACTAGACCTTCAGTCCTCTCTGAGACCTGCAGTGAGAGGAATGAAGGTGTAGAATTAGGTGTGTCACAGCCAAGTACTTGTGGGCAATCTGCTTTTGGTACACCGACACCAGATTGTACCAGGCAAATTTCCCTGCCCCAGCTGCTGCACCGCCGAAAGAAGTTTGCTCCCAGCCATCCACATGCCCAGCGGTTGAATGCTAGCTTGGCAAAATTGCTAGCACTTCAACTGCTGCCTTTTCAGTTGGTAGACTCTGCCCCCTTCCGTGAGTTTGTGGAATGTGCGGTTCCTCAGTGGCAGGTACCCAAACGCCACTTTTTCTCACGGAAGGCGATTCCAGCTCTCTACCGGCATGTGGAAGGCAATGTCCATGCCTCGCTGGACAGGGCGGTCAGCGGTAAGGTGCATATTACCGCTGACTCATGGTCCAGCAGGCATGGACAGGGACGTTACTTAAGTTTCACGGCGCATTGGGTGACTCTGCTGGCAGCTGGGAAGGATGCAGGACAAGGTGCAGTAGTGTTGGAGGTTGTTCCGCCACCACGCCTCCAAAATGCTGATTGTGACACACCTCTCTCCTCCACCCCCTCCTCTTCTTCTTCCTCCATGGCCTCTTCCTCGGAACCAGCGGTGCTCCGTAGGCGTTCAAGGGGCTACGCAAGTACGCAGGCCAAAAGATGCCATGCGGTGCTTGAGCTGGTGTGCTTGGGGGACAGGAGCCACACTGGGGCAGAGGTTCTGTCAGCTCTGCAGGGGCAGGTTCAGAGGTGGTTGACGCCACGCCAACTTAAGGCAGGAATGGTGGTTTGCGACAATGGCACCAACCTCCTCTCTGCCCTCCGACAGGGACAACTGACCCATGTGCCCTGTTTGGCTCACGTCCTTAACTTGGTGGTGCAGCGGTTCTTGGGCAGGTACCCGGGCTTACAGGATGTCCTGAGGCAGGCCAGGAAAGTCTGTGTGCATTTCCGCCGGTCATATAATGCCAGTGCTCGGCTGACGGACCTCCAAAAGGAGTTTAACCTGCCCAAGAACCGCCTAATCTGTGACATGCCCACCAGGTGGAACTCGACATTGGCCATGCTGCAGCGGCTGCACACGCAGCAGAGGGCCATAAATTAGTACCTGTGCGACTATGGCACCAGGACAGGGTCAGGGGACCTTGGTTTTTTTTCCCCACGCCAGTGGGCCATGATCAGGGATGCATGCACTGTCCTGTCACCATTCGAGGAGGCCACGAGGATGGTGAGCACTGACAGTGCATGCATCAGTGACACTGTCCCCCTTGTCCACCTGTTGGAGCACACGCTGCGTGGAATAATGGACAGGGCACTTGAGGCAGAACAGAGGCAGGAAGAGGAGGACTTCCTTAGCTCTCAAGGCCCCCTTTATCCAGACAGTGTTCCTGCGTGCCCGCCGATCACACAGGAAGAGGACGAGGAGGAGGAGGAGGAGGAGGAGGAAGATTGTGTCAGTATGGAGGTGGAGCCTGGCACTCAGCATCAGCAGTCTTTAAGGGATCAGTCCCAAGGAACACATGGACTTGTACGTGGCTGGGAGGAGGTGGCTGCGGACGTTGTTGTCCTTAGTGACCCAGAGGACTCCGGACCGAATGCCTCAGCAAACCTACGCTGCATGGCCTCCCTGATCCTGCAAAGCCTGCGTAAGGATCCTCGTATTCGTGGTATCAAGGAGAAGGACCAATACTGGCTGGCAACCCTCCTTGATCCACGTTACAAGGGTAAGGTTGCGGACCTTATCTTGCCATCGCAGAGGGAGCAGAGGATGAAACATCTTCGGGAGGCCTTGCAGAAAGGTCTGTGCAACGCGTTCCCAGAGACTGGGAGGTTACAAACTCCTGTTTCTGGACAACGTGTTGCTGAGGCTTCGGTCAGTCAAAGAAGGAGCGGTGGAGAAGGTGGCCGTCTGACCGATGCGTTCAGACAATTTTTTGGTCCGCAGCCCCAAGGTATGATCGGTTCCAGCAACCATCGCCAGCGTCTGTTTTACATGGTGCAGGAATACCTAGGGGCAAGATCAGACTTGGACACCTTTCCCACCGAAAATCCTCTGGGTTACTGGGTCTTGAGGATGGATCACTGGCCAGAGCTTGCACAGTATGCAATTGAGCTACTGGCCTGTCCTGCATCCAGCGTTCTTTCGGAACGCACATTCAGTGCTGCTGGAGGCGTGGTAACCGATCACAGGGTGCGTCTGTCCACTGACTCGGTCGATCGGCTGACCTTCATAAAAATGAATCAGTCTTGGATCACCACCAGCTACCAAGCACCTGATGCTGATGTAACTGAATAATTTTTTTCAGATCCCTTCAAAGACTGCCTATGCTGATGCTGAGTGACTATCCCTGAGTAATTATCCTCTTCCTCCTCAATCATCACGCTGATAGCTTGTAAGAACATTTTTGGTTCTGGGCGCCACCACCAGTGCCTAAGGCACAATTTTTCAGCCCCTGTATAACAGGGGCGTGTAATTACAATTTTTGATGTAATACTTTGCAGCACGGCTCGTTCCTGCATTCCAACTAGAGTGTCTGTGAGGGGTTGCAGTGTTGTGGCACCAGCACCAGTGCCTAAGGCCCAATTTTTCTGCCCCTGTCTAACAGGGGCGTGTAATTACAATTTTTGATGCAATACTTTGCAGCAGGGCTCGTTCCTGCGTTCCAACTAGAGTGTCTGTGAGGGGTTGCAGTGTTGTGGCACCAGCACCAGTGCCTAAGGCCCAATTTTTCTGCCCCTGTCTAACAGGGGCGTGTAATTACAATTTTTGATGCAATACTTTGCAGCAGGGCTCGTTCCTGCGTTCCAACTAGAGTGTCTGTGAGGGGTTGCAGTGTTGTGGCACCAGCACCAGTGCCTAAGGCCCAATTTTTCTGCCCCTGTCTAACAGGGGCGTGAAATTACAATTTTTGATGCAATACTTTGCAGCAGGGCTCGTTCCTGCGTTCCAACTAGAGTGTCTGTGAGGGGTTGCAGTGTTGTGGCACCAGCACCAGTGCCTAAGGCCCAATTTTTCTGCCCCTGTCTAACAGGGGCGTGTAATTACAATTTTTGATGCAATACTTTGCAGCAGTGCTCGTTCCTGCGTTCCAACTAGAGTGTCTGTGAGGGGTTGCAGTGTTGTGGCACCAGCACCAGTGCCTAAGGCCCAATTTTTCTGCCCCTGTCTGACAGGGGCGTGTAATTACAATTTTTGATGCAATACTTTGCAGCAGGGCTCGTTCCTGCGTTCCAACTAGAGTGTCTGTGAGGGGTTGCAGTGTTGTGGCACCAGCACCAGTGCCTAAGGCCCAATTTTTCTGCCCCTGTCTAACAGGGGCGTGTAATTACAATTTTTGATGCAATACTTTGCAGCAGTGCTCGTTCCTGCGTTCCAACTAGAGTGTCTGTGAGGGGTTGCAGTGTTGTGGCACCAGCACCAGTGCCTAAGGCCCAATTTTTCTGCCCCTGTCTAACAGGGGCGTGTAATTACAATTTTTGATGCAATACTTTGCAGCAGGGCTCGTTCCTGCGTTCCAACTAGAGTGTCTGTGAGGGGTTGCAGTGTTGTGGCACCAGCACCAGTGCCTAAGGCCTAATTTTTCAGCTCCTGTTCAACAGGGGCATGTAATTACAATTCTTGATCTAATATTTCACAGCAGGGCCCTGTGAGGGCTTACAGTGTTTTGGCCACAGCAACACCTAAGGCCCAAATTTCTGCTGAGTATATAGGGCAGGACCCTACTTTCAAACATCTAACTTACAAACGACTCCTACTTGCAAACGGAAGGAGACAACAGGAAGTGAGATGAAATCTACCCCTAGGAAGGGAAATTCTCTCATGTAAGAGTTAATATGGGAAAACAATTTCTCCTTTCCACTGATGCTTTCCAATCCTTGTTCCACAAAAAAACCCAAATTTTCAAAAAACATTTTTCATTGGGACAAAAAAGTGAGGTGAAATCTTCTGAAGAGGAGGAAAGACGCAAAACAAATGTCACAGGGGTGATAACCCTTCCCTATGTTTTCCAAAAAGCTTAGAAAAGATTTTTTGGCTGGAGCTAAACACGTTAAAAATGTTCAAAATTACAAACAGATTCTACTTAACAACAAACCTACAGTCCCTGTCTTGTTTGCACCGCCTGTATACTGCTGTTCAGAGTATATAGGGACCTTTCCTTATTTTAATTTGGGTGCGGGGTTCCCCTTAATATCCATACAAGACCCAAAGGGCCTGGTAATGGACTGGGGGGTACCCATGCCGTTTGTCTCACTGATTTTCATCCATATTGGCAGGACCCGACATGACATTAAACCCGCAAGCAGTTTTAAATGAGATTTTTTCCTTTAAAAATGACATTTGGTGCAGGGACTGTTCTAAACATGGGAAACACGCGTCACTTTACAGGCATACTATAGACACCCCCCAGGTACGATATTTAAAGGAATATTTCACTTTTTTTTTTTTACTTTAAGCATCATTAAAATCACTGCTCCCGAAAAAACGGCCGTTTTTAAAAGTTTTTTTTGCATTGATACATGTCCCCTGGGGTAGGACCCGGGTCCCCACACCCTTTTTAGGACAATACCATGCAAATTAGCCTTTAAAATGAGCACTTTTGATTTCAAACGTTCGAGTCCCATAGACGTCAATGGGGTTCTAACGTTCGTGCGAACTTGCGGTCCGTTCGCGGGTTCTGGTGCGAACCGAACCGGGGGGTGTTCGGCTCATCCCTACTCGTTAGAGCTTACAATCTAAGGGAGGGTCAAGTGGAAACAAAAGGTAATAATTGTGGGGGATGAGCTGATGTAGAAAATGAAAATACAGTTGTTAGGTGTGGGTAGGGTAGGCTTCTCTGAAGAGAAGGGTTTTCAGGGATCATCTAAAAGCTAATAAAGTAGGAGATAAGCGGACAGATTGGGGTAGGGCATTCCATAGGATTGGAGAGGCTTTGGAAAAGTCCTGGAGGCGAGCATGGAAGGAGTAGACGAGGGAGCTAGAGAGCAGGAGGTCTTGAGAGGAACGAAGAGAACGAGTAGGTTGGTATTTAGATACGAAACTAGTGATGTAGCTGGGTGCGAAATTGTGGATGGCTTTGTACGTAGTTAGTATTTTGAATTTAATTCTTTGGCAGAGTGGAAGCCAAATAGAGAGAAAGCTCTATTTGTGTAAAACAAATTATAGAAAGTTCATATGGGTACAGTGTTGCATGACAACGCAATTGTCATTCAAAGTGCCACAGCCCTGAAACCTGAAAATTGGCCTGGGCAGGAAGGGGGTAAAAGTGCCTTGTATTGAAGTGGTTAAATACCACATGCCTGGACCACTACTTAATTACCGCATGCATTTAATTATTTATTTCCTTCTGTGAATTGAGCCTTTTCATGCTGTCTTTACTAGCGTTTTTTAGTGTTTTAAGGTAAATACCTCAAAACGGCATTGTAAATTGAGAGTTTCAGGATCGCATGCAAAATTTAGGGTAAATACATACAGCTAAATACTGCATGCAATCTGCTTTAGTGAATGGAGCCCTAACCTAGATCCACCTGTGCGTATGTGCATTCTGACAGGTGCACAACTGTGCCTCATACAGATAATATAATAATATAATCATCCTATGCTTAAGAAAATCAGGATGGAACAATTGATAAATCACGAGCCTTATTTTTTTGTGCTCATATTTTTCCTAGCTACAGGAATTATTTCCATTAGACTACCTGAAAATATATCAAAAGTTATTTATTTTTGGTCACCAGGACATATGGAGAGAGCGTATTTCTCTGACAGAGACACCGATAGCCATAAAAAAAACTGTCAGGGTCTCTAACCCTTTAAAACTCTATTCAGATGTAAAAAAAATGGCTTTAGGTAACCTTTAATATTTATGACCTGCAATGTAAGAAGACAGGGAGACAACAGTGTCTATGCCTAAAGGCATTGAATCCACTCTAATAATGATATTCATAATCACTTTAATGAGTGATATAGTGGAACTCAAGGTTCTGGCACATGCTTGTATCTAGTGCAATTCTTGTAAACTTGCTTCAAGATATAAAGTAATGTGTGTGCCAGAAACTTTATACATTGGTAGTACTACTGTTAGATTAGAATGATATTTTTTTTTTTGTAATTTTTTATTTTTCAACAAATATAGATCAGCATAACAAAAGGTATAAAAATGGTTTATGACAATTTAACATGGAAGCAGTCATAAGATAAGTACAAACAGTGTAAATAAGCATGATGAGGATATCTGTATAGATAGATGTCAGCTTCTTCCCGAATTGGGTCATACATACAAAATAGAAGTTCCATACAGTATCCATGCTTCCATCTCAACTATATATTCAAACACAAGGATGCTCAAGAAAAACGTGCAAATTGGAGTCAAAAAGGAGCAGGAATGGGAGGCTCAGAAGAAAATTTGGAATCATCCCAAGGTTTCCAGATTTTTTCAAATTTGGGAATTTTACCTTCAATTTTTGCGGTTAAATGTTCCATTTTACGCATATCTGTGATAATGGAAAGAGCGTGGTGTACAGTGGGAGCGTTGGTAGAGAGCCAAAGTCTAGGGATGGCTCTTTTTGCTGCCAGAAGAACAAAAGATCCTAGTCTCTGCAGTGATTTAGGAATACCCGGGAAAGGCAGGCCCAAAAGAAAATGTATGGGGTTTAATGGGATAGATGTGGCAAAGAGTGATTGCAATAAATTTTGTATCTCAGTCCAATATGCACTCAAGATATGACAGTTCCAAAAAATGTGAAGGTGCGTACCTACGGACCGTCCACACCTCCAGCACAGATCAGAGAGAGATGAATTTTGGGCATGTAGCAATTCAGGAGTTTTGTACCAAAAAAATATTATCTTAATAGCGGTCTCCTTTTGTGCCACACATCTGGAAACTTTAAAAGCCGACTCCCAAATTTTACCCCAATCTATTAATGAAATTGATCTATTTAGCATTTTGGACCATTTTGTCATGTATCTATGTATGGAGTCAGTTAAAGGGGATATTGCCTGGAGTATTTTATATATGGATGAGATTAGTTTTGGTTCGTATGGGCCATTTGTACACAGTAATTCAAAGTCAGTGGGTTTTTCTAAGGATAATGAGGGGAAGTTGGATTGGAAAAAATGTTTAATTTGTAAGTAGAAGTATTCTGTAGATTTCGGTAGAGCATGTTTTTCTTTGAGGGCTGAGAAAGGTAAAAGCTTATGTGTTACTGGGTGAACCAAATGTCGCAGCTGAAATATACCTGCATGTGTCCACAGAATTGTTCGCAAATAAGATAGTCCGTCTGGGATGTCTGGGTTGAAGAGGATATTCTGGAGAGGGGAGCAAGATAAGGAAAGATGAAATTTGTCCATACACCTTTTCCAGATTGATAGCGTAAAGAGCATCGGGGAAAGACACAGAGACCTTAATTGGGTTATGAATTTCTTTGAGGATGGCCATAGCATATAGCACGGATGTACAGGGGCAGTAATCCCCATTTCAATTTCGGCCCATCTATTTGCAGCTTTTCGTGAGGTCCATACAGTCAGTACTCTAAGATGAGAGGCATAATAATATTTAATAAAGTCGGGGGCGGCCAACCCACCTTTAGCTCTAGGGGAGAGGACTACCGATTGGGCAATTCTATGGGATGCATTGTTCCAGACAAAGTTAAGGCACTTTCTCTGGAGATTTTTCAACTGCGACAAAGGGACTGGAACCGGGAGCGTTTCAAAAATATACAATAATTTGGGCAGTACCGACATTTTAAGAACGTTAATCCTACCAAGAAGGGAAATTGGGATGGAAGACCAGTGTTGTAGAAGTTTAGCAATTTCTGTGAACAGGGGAGGGAAATTAGCTTGGTAAAGAGAGTGATATGAAGGGGTAAGATGGATTCCTAAATATTTTAGTGAAGTCTGGCACCATCTATATTTAAATCTGTTTTGTAGGGAGCTGAGTATATCTGAGGGTATATTGATGGGGAGAGCTTCTGTTTTAGTCTGATTAATACGGAAACCTGATAGGGACCCAAATGTGGAGAGAGTGTCGTGTAAGGAAGGTAATGAAATCTCGGGATGTGTGATGGTTAGGAGAATGTCGTCTGCATAAAGAGAGAGTTTGTAGTCCTGATGTCGTAATGGAATTCCCCTGATATCAGGGTGGGATCTAATAGCTGTTGCTAAAGGTTCTAGACTTAGTATAAATAATAGGGACGATAAAGGGCAGCCTTGTCTCGTGCCATTACTGAGAGTAAATCGTTGTGAAATATAGGAGGACAACTGGACTTGAGACGTAGGGAGGGAGTATAGGGTATGTAGAGCTTGTATAAAGGGGCCTGAGAATCCAAATCGGGTTAAAACTGCAAACATGAAGGGCCAACTTAATCTATCGAAAGCTTTTTGAGCATCTAAGCTCAAGACTATGGTGGGACGTTTGGTTCTAGTTATTAGGTCTATCAAATCTATGGTTCTTCTTGTATTATCTCCAGCATGTCTTGAGGGAACGAATCCTACCTGGTCTCTATGGATCAGGAACGTTAATAGTGGGGATAATCTATTAGTTAATATCTTAGTAAAAATTTTGTAATCTGAATTCAATAGAATGATTGGGCGATAATTGTCAGGTAATGCAGGATCCTTACCTGGCTTAGGAATTACTGTTATGTTTGCATGTAAGAATTGTGAATGTGGGATGGATCCCCTGAAGAAAGAGGAGAATAGGGATTGTAGATAGGGGGTTAAAGTGTATGCAAAACTTTTATAATAAACGTAAGGGAGACCGTCAGGGCCCGGAGATTTGTGAGTTGGAAGATTTTTAATCACCTCTCCTATTTCCTCCTCAGTAATCGGAGAGTTAAGAGAGGACAAATGATCGACAGAGATTTTTGGTAGCGGAAGGGAATCCATAAATTTATCAAACTCAGATTGTGAGAATTGGGGATGAGATTCAGGACCTAAACAATTATAAAGCCGACTATAAAAGTCACCAAAGACTTTTGACATAGCTTTCGGGCAGTATGTGGGGGTGCCATCGGATTGTATCAAATGATCAGGTATCGATAGAAAGGGCCTTGGTTTTAATTTGTTTACCAACATCCTATGTGGTTTGTTTGCATAATCGTAAAATTTTTGCTTAGCCCATAGCATAGATTTGGAAATTTGGTTCGTATCAAAAGACTTAATCTGATCCCGGATTGAGATGACATCTCTCAATTTTTCCACCGTGGGGGAGGCCAAAAGATTTCCTTCAGCTATCTGCAGTTGGGTAATAAGATCATTTTTGAGTTGTACAGAGTCTTTCTTTAGACGAGAGCCCATAGCTATGCATTCACCTCTAAAAAAGGCTTTATGGGCCTCCCACAGGGTGGAAATCTCCGAAACAGAGCCATCATTAATCCGGAAAAACTCAGTTAGTTTCTATTGTAGTTGGGTTAGAGATAGAGGGTTTTTAAGCAAAGATTCATTGAGGTGCCAGTGGCAGGATTTAGTAAAAGACTTCGTCAATAGGACATTGAGTTCAATAGGTGCATGATCCGACCAAGTAATAGGATTTATTTCAGAGGAGACTACATAGGGAAGTAGAGGACCTGTAATAAGGAAATAATCTAGTCTAGAATAAGACTTGTGAGGATGAGAATAAAATGTATAATGCTTTTGGATTGGGTGTTTTATCCTCCAGGAGTCAAAAAGGTTATGAGATCTAACTAGTTTGCGAAAGGATGTTGATAATTTCTTGGAGGCAGTTTGCGGGGTGGTTTGGAATAAAGTTTTCCTGTCCCTGGTCGGGGACATGCACACATTGAAGTCGCCTCCTATGATCATAAACAAGATAAAATGAAAAAGCAATCAGCGCAAACCAAATACAAAGGTAAGATATGCAGGCTGAACACTAGGAGGATAACACCAACCTCAGTGACATACAATAGATAAAATAAGTGCAGCGCAAAGAAAAAATCATGAAGTAATAATAGTAAGGTAATGCAATCAAATGGATCCTGTAGAAATGAGAAAAGTCCTTAAATATACAATGATGAAAATAGCAAGTGACTCTTCTGGGGAAACTGATAATCAACTTTAATCCGTGCGGTAAGTGTAGGAAGAGTTTGTGCTTACCAGATCCTGTTGACCCCTTGATTATAGGGGGTCCGAAACAGCATAAAATGGTCCGTGGCAAACTGCTGGGCTGGTTGTCATCTACAGAGATCTCCAACAATCAGGGATGTATACTGCTGGATACTCTCTTTCTCTGTTTGGCGATATCCTTAGGAGTGGGGGGAGGTCCGTGTGGAGATGCCGAGCGAAGAGGTAGAGATCCCCAGGGAGAGTAATTAACATAAAGAAAAAAACCTCTAAGAGCAATCCGTATAAAAACCAGTTTTCAGCATTTATTAAGTCACTTAAAACAAAAGAGGATGCTGGCAGAGCGCCAATGCATAAACGTGCTGTGGCAGTGTACAACAATGGGACAGACTGCTCGTGACAGAACAGCTGTCAGCAGGAGAGTGCTGCGGGTGACGGTGGTCAAACAATACCGCCCTCGAGGGCGGTATTGTTTGACCACCGTCACCCGCAGCACTCTCCTGCTGACAGCTGTTCTGTCACGAGCAGTCTGTCCCATTGTTGTACACTGCCACAGCACGTTTATGCATTGGCGCTCTGCCAGCATCCTCTTTTGTTTTAAGTGACTTAATAAATGCTGAAAACTGGTTTTTATACGGATTGCTCTTAGAGGTTTTTTTCTTTATGTTAATTACTCTCCCTGGGGATCTCTACCTCTTCGCTCGGCATCTCCACACGGACCTCCCCCCACTCCTAAGGATATCGCCAAACAGAGAAAGAGAGTATCCAGCAGTATACATCCCTGATTGTTGGAGATCTCTGTAGATGACAACCAGCCCAGCAGTTTGCCACGGACCATTTTATGCTGTTTCGGACCCCCTATAATCAAGGGGTCAACAGGATCTGGTAAGCACAAACTCTTCCTACACTTACCGCACGGATTAAAGTTGATTATCAGTTTCCCCAGAAGAGAGTCACTTGCTATTTTCATCATTGTATATTTAAGGACTTTTCTCATTTCTACAGGATCCATTTGATTGCATTACCTTACTATTATTACTTCATGATTTTTTCTTTGCGCTGCACTTATTTTATCTATTGTATGATCATAAACGGCTGGGAGAAGGGCTGTAGCTTCTCAAAAACTTTTTCAAGGAAACCGATTTGTCCTACATTTGGTGCATAAATGTTAACCAAGGAAAAGGAGGTAGATAGGTGACTGCATTTCAGGAATATGAACCTACCATGAGGGTCTAGGTAGGAAGAGAGAATCTTAATTGGGCTTGAGCGTTTAATAAGGATTGCCACTCCTGCTTTTCCAGAAGGGTCAGAAGCAGCATATGCTACGGGAAAGTGTCTAGAAGCAAATTTAAAGGAGCCCCCGGATTTAAAGTGGGTTTCTTGAACCATAATCACTTCTGCTTTGGATGATTTAAATTCTTTTAAAGCCTGCCACCGTTTGCCTATGGAATTTAATCCTTTTACATTACAAGAATAAACCTTGAGGGCCATATTTGGTCATACAAAAAAGTGCTAATATAGTGTGAAAACTAAGAGCATATAAATGAGCATCCTTAAAAAAGAACATTTGAAAACAAACATATCTTGCAGTTGGTATATCAATATAAGTATAATACTGAAAAAACATATAAAGGTCAAAAAGAGAAAAGAAGGAAAAAAGACCTGCATATGAAAACTCCAAAGGAGGTAAAAAAACAGGAAATATATTGAATGGGGAGAGAAAAAACAATAAAAAATGAAAAAAGAAAAAATAATTTTTGAAAAGCCTGAGAAAAAAATTCAGGCTGCCCAGGCAAAAGCCTTGGGTCATGAGGGGGGCATGTTAGCCTGCAGGGATTAATAGAGGAGGGGAGGAGGTGGGTAGATCCTCATCTCTGTTTTTGTAAAAAGAAAAACAAACAGACAAGAGGAGCACAGGTGTTTAGCATATTATTATGAACAAAAAAATAAAATGTTAAGGGGGAAAACGACCCCCAAAAAGGCATCTAACAAAGACATCAGTAAGAGGTGTGACCTCTCAACAAAGTGACCCGATCACAGTGAGGTCACTGGGGTATCCATGGTAAGTATTATCCGGCCATGGAAAAAAGAGTGAAAATTGAGAGAAAAGAAAACAAAAAAAAAAAATAAGTCACATCAGGTCCGATATCTGTGATTATTGGCTCGTTGTGGAGTGGAGAAGTTCTTCTGGGATCTTCGTTGAACTGGGGTCCAAATTTTGGCTGGTGTGGTGAGTGGTTTGGGGTTCGGAGCTTGGGGTAAAGAATCTTCTTCAGGCAGAGGCGGAAGGCCTAGACTACGGATAAAAGCTTCACTTTCGTAAAGGTCTCTCAGGGAGTGTTGAACACCATCTTTGGAAACGGATAAGCGGAAGGGGAATCCCCAGCGGTAAGGAACCTGATGGTTTTGTAGATGAGTAGTGACAGGACGGAAACTGCGCCTTTTGGCCAAAGTGATTGGAGAGAGGTCATTGAATATCTGGATCTTGTGTTGTTTATAGTCAATTCGTGACTTGTTACGCGTTGCAAGTGTGAGGGCTTCCTTGCTCTCGTAGAAGTGGAAGCGGACAATAATATCTCTGGGGTTGGCATTAGGAGGAGGTTTCGGGGCCAGAGATCTGTGCGCCCTGTCCATACACCAGTCTATGTCTGGGATGTGTGGGGCTAAAGTGACGAATAGGCCTAAAAGGTAGGGGCGTAGTTCCTTGTCGCTCACCACTTCAGGGACTCCCCTGATCCTCAGATTCTGGCGTCTTTCACGATTTTCCAGGTCTTCCTGTTGGAGCTGGAGTAGGGAGACTGTATGTTTCAGGTTGGAGTTGTCCTCTTCGAGAACATGTACATATTGGGTCAGTTCATCAAATTTGTTCTCCAATGTGTTGGTGCGTTCACCTAGCTGGTCAATTTCACCCCGTAACTCATGCGCTATTTTGCCCACCTCTTTAGCGATGCTGCGGGTTAGATCATGTAGTAATGAGTTCAGCTTGGCATCTAGAACAGCTACTGTCACTACATCTACGGGGTGATCGGGTGGGAGAGAGTGCTGAGAAAGTTGGGATCTGTTATCATCTTGGGTCATACCTTCCGGCAGAATATGTGAGTCAGCAGTGTCCGAAGATCCCAGTTGTTCACCGGAGATCGGGGATCGTTGTTTATATAGGAAGCGCTCCATGGTATTAGGGGTCTGCGACTTTGGCGGTGGGATAAAGCCTCTATATATTGCCTTCTGGAAGCCAATCTTCCCCATGCAGTATTAGAGAGGATCAGATATCTTGTTATTATATTGCTCCTGTGATTAATGAGGAACCGCTAGCTTTGTAGGAGCATCTATTAAAGAGACGGGGATCAGAGTTCTCCTCTTACATGTCTGCTTCCCTGCACGCCAGACTGGAGGTGATCACATTATATATCAGGGAGAGCTGAGGGGATAGTTGTGAAGAATTGCAGATAAATTACGAATTTTGTGTATGTAGATGGTTGATAGTAGATTAGACTGAAGGGATTAGGTTACAGGGGTACTTGGAGTACCAAGATGGCCGCCGGCCTCCAGGACTAGGCCGAAGCCGCGGTCTTTCCTGATGGCTGAGGCCGGTCGGGAGGGCACCTCTCTCCACAGGCCCGAACCGGATCTTTAGGGCCTAAGAACAGGGACTCTGGGGGTCAGATGCTGTGGGGCAGTAGCGGCAATAGAATCGGGCGAGAGCCCTTTTACTCACAGAGTCCAGGATGTCAGGCCTGGAAATGGCGGCAGGCCGTGAGGAGCTCCGGGATGAAGGGGGGATGGTCCCGCTCGGCTCTCCTTCACACTGCGGGTGTCCGGGTCCCCTCGGTGGTGTCTCGGATGTCCCGGATGGGAAGTCTCCAGCAAGGCCTCTACCCGTCCCCCGGATCGCAACGCAGCAGAGCAGCAGGCTCCGGACAGGCTGCAGGCCCCAATATGGCGGCGGTAGCTGCTAGTGCAGGACAAGCAGACGGCCTAAAGGAGCTGGGCTTCGCTGGATTTCAATTAAGATCCAGCCGGATCTGCAGCGGAGGGGATGTAGGTTGTTCCCAGAGTAAAATAATCTTCCCTCAGGGGAAAATAAGGCAGGGATGGCAATGGATAGAGTTTGCTTGGACGGAGCACAGCGTCCACACGTCCTCCCTGTATCCCGTCCGGCCACGCCCCCCCCTAGAATGATATTTTAATATGTGTGTAGGAAAATATGTATCAGTATTATTGTTTTTTAAAGCGTATTAGAAAAAGCTTGTACAAAAGTCTCTGCATATATAAAAAAGCAGAAGCAAATCCAGAGTATACGGAAAGTAGCACAACGTACGTAAAGCATGTGATCGCATAGGAGCAATAGGATAATAGCATACAGATAAAAAAATATGCATATCGCTTTAGAGGTAACTAATAACAAAGTTAATAGGGACAGAACTGATCAAGTTACACCAGCACCTCATCCCTGGATGCTTAGCCTGCCAAGCACCAGGTCCAGTAGGTTTAGACCCGGAGGGGAAGATTTAATAAAACTAGACAGTGAAGCTCTGCATAAAAATCAGTCAGCTTCCAGGTTTTTTTGTCAAAGCTTAATTGAACAAGCTGAAGTTTGAAAATGATTGGTAACCAACCATGCACATCTGCATCAGATTCTGAGTGCTTCAGCTTTAGTAAATCTCACCCGGAGTATCTACAGTAGTCAATTTGGCCCAAGTTTTTCTAATTTATTAGGGCGCTCTCTATGCTGATATATATCGCGTTCCAACCAAAGGGTATCCCCAACATTCTTAATCCATTCAATTAAAGTGGGTGGGTTCTCTGATATCCAGTGTATGAAAATAAGCCTACAGCTTGAAATAAGGGTCCAGTGATAGCCTCAGTAACAAAACAAAATGGCAAGGGGGCGTGTCCTAAATGGCGCTGGAAGCAGACGTGTAGTGTCTGAGCTCCACAGACCGGCGCCGAATCCTGCAATTTTCGGGTGCAGGGGCACATAAAAAGACCCTCCTGTGCACCCCCAGCTTCTGCTGCACCCCTGGGGCATGCACAGGAGGAAATCCCAGCAAAATCCCGCACAAAGGCCGCGACGGCGAACATCGCGGGCCTCGCCTAAATCTCCTGCCCAGATGAAGAACCAGGTCGACGATCCGGTGCGGCTGCCAGCCACGGCGTCCGATTTTAAAGCTGTGATGCAAGCCATAACTTCCCCAACAGACAAAGTGGACCACATACAGACACATGGAATTCATCAGGAAGGATTTTGATACCCTCCGTGGTCACATGCAAGAAGTGGAGCAGAGGGTCTCACAGAATAAAGACACGGTATGTGACCAGGGGGCTGATATACATACATTGAAAACTAAAGTTAAAGTACTCGAAGCCTGGGCCGAAGACGCCGAAAATCGCAACAGAAGAAACAACTTGCGAGTTTTGGGCCTTCCCGAAGGGGCAGAGGGTACAGACCCCACCGCATTTGCGGAACATTTATTGCAACAGTTGCTTCCCTCAGCACGATTTTCCCCATTCTTCACCGTGGAAAGGCCACATTGCATATCCTCCACCAAGGGCCCACAAGGAGCGCCGCCCCGCACCTTCATATTCAAGCTGCTCCATTTCCGTGATCGTGACACGGTGATGAAAGAAGCGAGATCCCAAGGTGAACTACGATTTGAAAATTTCAAACTCCTGATCTTCCCAAATTATTCACTGGAAACTCAGAAGCAATGGAAATCCTATGACGCAGTGAGAGCCAGACTCTGAGCTAAGCATACAGCATGCTGTTCCTGGCCAGATTGCGAGTGGAGGACAGTGAATCGGTGTGGTTCTTTACATCTCCTGAGGAAGCCTCCATATAGATCGACACATTACCACGCAGATAAGTATCCTTATTGCTGGGGAAATGTTTTGTATGTGCTATAGCCATTTAAAAGATGAGAGAGGCCTGTAATTGTCATCATAGGTATACCTCAACTATGAGAGACAAAATGTGGAAACAAACCCAGACAATCACCTTGTCTGATTTTTGAAAGAATTTATTTGCAAATTATGGTGGAAAAAAGTATTTGGTCACCTACAAACAAGCAAGATTTCTGGCTCTCACAGACCTGTATCTCTGTCCTCCACTCATTACCTGTATTAACGGCACCTGTTTGAACTCGTTATCAGTATAAAAGACACCTGTCCACAACCTCAAACAGTCACACTCCAAACTCCACTATGGTGAAGATCAAAGAGCTGTCGAAGGACACCAGAAACAAAATTGTAGACCTGCACCAGGCTGGGAAGACTGAATCTGCAATAGGCAAGCAGCTTGGTGTGAAGAAATCAACTGTGGGAGCAATAATTAGAAAATGGAAGACATACAAGACCACTGATAATCTCCCTCGATCTGGGGCTCCACGCAAGATCTCACCGTGGGGGGTCAAAATGATCACAAGAACAGCGAGCAAAAATCCCAGAACCACACGGGGGGACCTAGTGAATGACCTGCAGAGACCAACGTAACAAAGGCTACCATCAGTAACACACTATGCCGCCAGGGACTCAGATCCTGCAGTGCCAGGCGTGTCCCCCTGCTTAAGCCAGTACATGTCTGGGCCCATCTGAGGTTTGCTAGAGAGCATTTGGATGATCCAGAAGAGGATTGGAACAATGTCATATGGTCAGATAAAACCAAAATAGAACTGTTTGGTAGAAACACAACTCGTCGTGTTTGGAGGAGAGAGGATGCTGAGTTACAACCAAAGAACACCATACCTACTGTGAAGCATGGGGGTGGCAACATCATGCTTTGGGGCTGTTTCTCTGCAAAGGGAACAGGACGACTGATCCGTGTACATGAAAGAATGAATGGGGCCATGTATCGTGAGATTTTAAGTGCAAACCTCCTCCCATCAGCAAGGGCATTGAAGATTAAACGTGGCTGGGTCTTTCAGCATGATAATGATCCCAAGCACACTGCCCGCGCAACGAAGGAGTGGCTTCGTAAGAAGCATTTCAAGGTCCTGGAGTGGCCTAGCCAGTCTCCAGATCTCAACTCCATAGAAAACCTTTGGAGGGAGTTGAAAGTCCGTGTTGCCCAGCGACAGCCCCAAAACATCACTGCTCTAGAGGAGATTTGCATGGAGGAATGGGCCAACATACCAGCAACAGTGTGTGACAACCTTGTAAAGACTTACAGAAAATGTTTGACCTCTGTCATTGCCAACAAAGAATATATAAAACAGTATTGAGATGAACTTTTGATTTTGACAAAATACTTATTTTCCACCATAATTTGCAATCAAATTCTTTCAAAAATCAGACAATGTGATTGTCTGGATTTGTATCCACATTTTGTCTCTCATAGTTGAGGTATACTTATGATGACAATTACAGACCTCTCTCATCTTTTTAAATGGGAGAACTCGCACAATTGGTGGCTGACTAAATACTTTTTTGCCCCACTGTATACCATAACCCCACAGCCCGTACACGTACAAACAATTCGCTGTTCAGAGGCACCAGACAGGGCTGCCCACTTTCCCCTGGGCTGTTTGCGCTAGCCATGGAACCCATGGCAGCCCGCATCAGATCTGCCCCCTCAGTAGAGGGAATTTGGGTAGGTGTAATAACGGATAAAATATCCCTATATGGCGATGACATCCTCCTCTTCCTCAAGGATATTGTCACGTACCTGGTGGTGGAGCCCAGAATGCAAGGAGTAGCCTCTCGTGTGCCTCTGGTTCGAGAGCCCCTGATAGAGAAGACAGGGACTCAAGAGCGCAGGGGGCCACAAGTGCTTGGCAAGTGGCAGGTGTAGAGTTGATCCGGACCTCTGGTGCAGCAGCAGGAGGACTGACAGGAACACTGGATCCGCTGGCAGGAACTCAGGAACAACAGGCAAAAGGGAGGTGTTCTGTAGTACAACTGAAGCACTGGAACAACTGGTAGATGAACCGGAACTCTTGGCAGGAACACTGGAACTGTTGACTGGATAGAGAAGCACTGCAGCTAGCAGAAACCCACAAACAAGCAGGCAGCAGGGAGGTGTTCTGTAGTACCACTGGAAGCACTAGCAAAGTCAGACAGGCTGGGTCAAACACAGGCAAGCAGAGCAGGTACAAAACGGAATCAGGAGAGTAGTCAGGGCACGGACCGGGTCGGCAACAGACAGGCAGGTAATAACTGAAGGATGAGGCAGGAGAATCGCCAGACAAGCCGAGGTCGGGGACTGGCAGCAAACAGGAGAAGTCAGGAACAAGCCGGGTAACAGGAATCAGGTAAACAGGTATACTGGAAGCTTAGGGTCACAGGGAACGCTGTAGATCGGACAGCAAGGAAGCATGCTGACAGGCACCCTTAAATAGGCCTAATGGCACCAAAAGCTGTCACACTGCACGTCTGCGCGCCGCCGCATGCACACGTGCAAGTCCGAGTACCGATCGTACATGCCCGTTCGTCTCATCGTGTACCCACGTACACCCGCTCGTATTAGCGCGCACCCGCATGCGTCCGTTCACGTCAACGCGCCTCCGAACGCGTCCTCTGGCTCTACTGACAGTAGTTCTGTTAACCAATCTTCTGCCGACAGCTGAACTAACAGGACGTCTTTCATGACATTACCCCCCCCAAGGGGCAACCTCCGGATGCCCAACTGTGCCATCTTACTTGGATGAGATCTTTTAAAGGCAAGAATCAACCTCCTAGCATGGATGTTGGACTCCGGCTCCCAGGAGTTTTCCTCAGGCCCATACCCCTTCCATTTTACCAAGAACTGGACTTGATTACGTCTCTTCCTACAATCCAGAATGGACTCAACCTCATATTCGGTTTCTCCGTCAATGATCACGCTTTCAGGGGGATTGACCCTCAGGTTGACAAAAGGATCAGGAACTGCAGGTTTGAGTAGGGCAACATGAAAGACCGGGTGAATCCGGAATGATTCTGGTAGCTTTAGTTCGTAGGCCACATTATTAATTTTTCTTGTCACTGGAAAAGGACCCACGAACTTGGGACCCAATTTTTTGAAAGGACAAGCCAATCTTAGATTCAAAGTGGATAGCCAAACCAAATCTCCAGGTTTAAGATCAAGCTCCCCCCTTCTCTTCTTGTCAAACACCTCTTTGTTGTAGTTCTGGGTCCTTGCCATAGTCTCTTGCAGAAGCTTATTATTTGATTCGAAGAAGTTTAGGTTTTCTTGAACAGCTGGTACTGGACACTCCGGAATGTTAGTGGACAAGAACAGATGATGGAACCCTTAATTTGCAAAAAATGGTGTTTGTTTTGTAGCGGAATGAACAGAGTTGTTGTATGCAAATTTGGCAAGGGGAAGAAGCGGAGCCCAATCATCCTGGGAGAACGAGGAAAAGCAGCGCAGATACTGCTCCAGCGTCTGATTCGTTCTCTCCGTCTGGCCATTTGTTTGGGGGTGATAGGCAGAAGAAGGCAAGATCAATTTTCAGGGATTCACAAAGAGCTCTCCAAAACCTAGAGGTGAATTGTACCCCCCGATCAGAAGTAATATTGGCAGGGATGCCATGAAGCCTCACCACCTCCTTAATAAATGTCCTGGCAGTTTCAGCAGCAGTAGGGGTACCTTTCATTGGTAGGAAATGTGCCATCTTGGATAATCTATCCACTATTACGAAGATCGTAGTGTAGCTTTCAGAAGGTGGCAACTCGACAATAAAATCCATGGAGATCATCCTCCATGGCTTCTCCGGGACAGATAGTGGTTTTAACAGGCCCCAGGCTTTAGACTTGCAACCTTTATTTTGGATACAGGTGACACATGCTTCCACGTAGTCCTTGCAGTCCTTTCTTAATGATGGACACCAGAACGTGCGCTGAAGAAGTTCAGATGTTTTATGTACTCCGAAATGGCCGGCTAACATATGGTCATGGCAAGAACTAAGAGCTGCCGTTCGCATCTCCTGAGGTACGAAGATCCTATCCTTAAACCACAGAAGATCATCTCTGGCCTGTAGGGTTGTATCAGGTGGAGTGGAAACGTTCCTGGAGGCTTGCTTGATCTGTGACAGTAGATCCCCTTGGAGTAACAGAAAGTTCCCTGAGGACAAGATGGTATCTAGCGGAGAAGGTGCTTCCGAATCACTGTACATCCGTGACAGAGCGTCAGGCTTGATATTTTTTGACCCGGGACGGTAGGTAATATGGAAAGAAAATCTAGTAAAGAACAGTGCCCATCTGGCCTGTCGTGGTTTCAACCTCTTGGCAGTCTTTAAATATTCTAGATTCTTGTGATCTGTATAAACAAGAATCGGGTGGGCTGCTCCCTCTAACAGGTATCGCCATTCCTCCAGCGCAGCTTTGATCGCTAACAATTCTCGATCACCCACGTCATAGTTCTTTTCTGCTTCCAATAATTTACGGGAAAAAAAAGCGACTGGGTGCAGAAGAGCCCTAGGCCCCTGTCTTTGGGAGAGTACTGCACCGACCGCTATCGCCGATGCGTCCACCTCCAGGATGTAGGGTAACGTGGAATCAGGATTTTTTAAAACTGAGGCTGAGACAAACAGATCCTTCAGTGTAGTAAAGGCCATCTGAGCTTCCGTAGAACAGTGGAACTTGAGGCCCTGTTGGGTTAATCTTGTAATGGGAGAAATGATGGTGGAGAATCCCTTGATAAATTTTCTATAAAAATTCGCAAATCCCACGAAACGTTGAATCCCTTTTTTGTCAGTAGGAGCGGGCCAGTCCAGAATGGCGGAGACCTTCTGAGGGTCCATTTTGATGCCTTCCATAGAGATAATAAGACCAAGGAACTGAATACTCTCCTGCTCGAAGACACATTTCTCAGGCTTGGCGTAAAGGCCGTGCAGGCGAAGTCGGGTCAAAACGTTTCTGACATGTTCACGGTGTTCAACTAGGGAAGAAGAGAAGATTAGAATGTCATCTAGATAAATAACAACAAACAGGTCAAGGTAGTCTCTGAAAATGTTATTTACAAAATGCTAAAATGTAGCAGAAGCATTACAAAGTCCGAAAGGCATGACTAAATATTCGAAGTGCCCAAACCGGGTACGGAAAGCAGTCTTCCATTCGTCTCCCTTGCGAATGCGGACAAGGTTGTAGGCACCACGAAGATCTAACTTAGAAAACACTACTGCAGACCCCAGCCTCTGAAAAAGTTCTGGCACTAATGGTAAGGGATAACGGTTCTTGATCGTGATTTTATTGAGTGCACGATAATCCACACAAGGGCGCAATGAATGGTCTTTCTTTTCCACAAAAAAGATTCCTGCTCATGCCGGGGACTTGGAGGGTTGGATGAAGCCTTTCTTTAGATTGTCGTCAATGTAAGTTTTTAATACTCCTAGTTCTAACTCTGACAAAGGAAATATTCTCCCAAAAGGAATCTCTGCCCCTGGGAGAAGCTCAATCGGACAGTCATATGGCCGGTGGGGAGGAAGGGTCTCGGCCCCTTTTTGACTGAAAACGTCCAGAAAGCTATGGTAGACTTCGGGTACAACTTGACGGGTCTTGGCATCAGTTTCCATGCACAACAGGGCAGAGGGAGCTTGAGTAACTTCTGGTAGACAGTGTTGGTGGCAATAAGAGGAGGGAAACTCAATTTTCCCTGAGGCCCAGTCAACTTGTGGGTTATGGGCCTTGAGCCATGGCATGCCCAATATGATGGGGAATAGAGGAGATTCAATGACATCCAGACAAAGTAGCTCTTGATGAGTGCCAGCAATGGTGGTGAGCATGGGTACTGTTTCCTGGGTTACTGGTCCTGATCTGAGGGTAGAACCATCGGCCAGATATACTGAAACTCCTTTCGCCCTGGGCCGGATGGAAATGTGATGTCTGGAAGCGAAGGACAAGTCTATAAAGCCACTGCAGGCCCCGGAATCAATAATAGCGCTGGTTGGTATATTCCCTCCTGGGAGCTGTAAAAGAAGCGGAACAGCTAGGTGAGACATATTATTCAGTGCAGCTGGGGTAAGAGCAGGAGAGACAGAGAGGCACTTACGAAGCTTGGCGGGGCATGTTCGTACAAAGTGTCTGGGTTCCCCGCAATATAGGCACAGGTTACCAGCCCGACGGCGTTGACGCTCTTCAGGAGTGAGGGATGGCCGTAAGAGTCCCAGCTGCATTGGTTCCGGTGTATCTGAGGTCATGGTAGTAGAAGCTGGAGGAGCGGAGTGGGGAGAACTAGGCACCCGGGGCAGCATCCAGACAGGACGAGCAGGACCAGAAGATCACTCCGTACGTCGTTCTCTCAAGCGTCTGTCTATTTGGATGGAAAGGTCTATGAGGTCCTCTAAAGTCTCAGGAATGCCCACTCGGACTAGTTCATCCTTCAAGGATTCTGAAAGGCCCATACGGAACTGATACCAGTTTGTGTCGGAACTCCAGCGTCTGAATTCTGACACATAGTCCTCAACAGGTCTGCGGCCTTGCTGTAGGGTGTGCAAGGCTGCCTCTGCCATGGCGGTCAGCTGTGGGTCTTATATATATATATATATATATATATATATATATATATATATATATATATATATATAGTGATGACATAGCCTGAAAGAAGGTATCCAGGGTATCAAGTGAGGTATCTTTCTTTTCTAATAAGCGATGGGCCCAGGACTGGGGCTCGCCGGTCAGCAGCGAGATCACGAACCCCACCTTGGTGGCTTCCAGGGAGAAAGTCCTTGTTTGAAGGGCAAAAAAGAGCTCACACGAGTTGCGGAAGGGCCTGAATTTGCTCCGGTTACCCGAAAATCTTTCAGGCGTGGGGACCCTGGGGTCAGGCGGCAACATGACCACTGATGGTGAAGCAGAAGTCCCGGATACTGGAGGTGTAGAAGCTGCTAGGGCCTGGACTCGGCCTTCCAGCTGGGTGTAGCCTTCTTGTAGGCTTTTTACTGCCTGGGTAAGTCCAGCAAGATGGCGGCAGAGTTCATCCATGGGAGAGGCTCCCTGCGTGGGCTCAGACATGGCTGTCCGGTACTGTCACGTACCTGGTGGTGGAGCCCAGAATGCAAGGAGTAGCCTCTCGTGTGCCTCTGGTTCGAGAGCCCCTGATAGAGAAGACAGGGACTCAAGAGCGCAGGGGGCCACAAGTGCTTGGCAAGTGGCAGGTGTAGAGTTGATCCGGACCTCTGGTGCAGCAGCAGGAGGACTGACAGGAACACTGGATCCGCTGGCAGGAACTCAGGAACAACAGGCAACAGGGAGGTGTTCTGTAGTACAACTGAAGCACTGGAACAACTGGTAGATGAGCCGGAACTCTTGGCAGGAACACTGGAACTGTTGACTGGATAGAGAAGCACTGCAGCTAGCAGAAACCCACAAACAAGCAGGCAGCAGGGAGGTGTTCTGTAGTACCACTGGAAGCACTAGCAAAGTCAGACAGGCCGGGTCAAACACAGGCAAGCAGAGCAGGTACAAAACGGAATCAGGAGAGTAGTCAGTAGGGGTGCAACGGATCAAAAATCTCACGGATCTGATCGATCCTCGGATCAGAGTCACGGATCGGATCATTTTCGGATCAGCAAAAAAAACAAACAAAAAGAAAAAAAACACACAAATCTTGTTACACCCACCGGAGTTTTAGATTTAAAAGCTATTTTCAACGCAAAACCGAGCTTATATGCATAAATACAGTATTTGTGCATATAAGCTCAGTTTTGTGTTGAAAATGGCTTTTAAATCTAAAACTCCGGTGGGTGTAACAAGATGTCCGCTTGCCCCCTTCTCACTCTATCATTATTGTACTGTGCAGGAGTGTGGGGTGTAGCAAGATGGCGGCGATGAAACATCACTTCCTGTCGAGACAGCGGCCGCTTCCGGGTGTACCAAGATGGCCGCCGCTCTGGAGCTAGGTCAAATGGGGTAAATCACTAGACATGTGCACACTGAAATATTTCGTTTTGGAATTCCGTTTTCGTCCGAAAAATACATTTATTTAGTTACTCACGAAATTTGTTTTTATTTATTTAGTTTTTCGTTAAAAATTGCATTCGTCCGAAAATCCAAATTAAGGTCGAATCTGTCATTGAAGGCTTATGGTGTCTGTCGAATGTTCAAAGAAGATTTGACGGAGCAGCTAAACTGTACGACGCCGTATAGTTTACCTGCTCCATCGAATCTTCTTAGAACTTTCAACAGACACCATAAGCCAAAGTACGTGTGTACTTAGTTCTAGCTATTTTACTGCTCCTCCTCTTTGGTTACAATCAGCAAATAACATTCATCATCATCATTATTTTTATTTATCTTTTCTCCCCTACATCGAATCTTTCCTCCCCTACGTCAAATCTTTCCTCCCCTACGTCAAATCTTTCCTCCCCTACGTCAAATCTTTTCTCTCTACGTCAAATCTTTTCTCTCTATGGCAAATCTTTTCTCTCTATGTGGAATAATCTTGGACTAATAGAGCTAAGGTTAGGCACATTCGACCACAGGTTTGATGGACACAGATTGTTATTGTCATCATCATGTTGAATCTCCTATCTATATAGCAACGAAAACGAAAATGAAGCATTTGTTTATGTCGGATCTTTTGTTTTTCGGACTCTGCACTTTCGTTATCGTTTGTTAAAACAATAACAAAAATACCTGAAATTCGGACGAAAATGCATTTAGACGAAAACGAATGCACATGTCTATAAATCACTCCTCTTCTCGCTAAACGCATCGGGTCATCACCCACCAACAGGACAAACTGGACACCTGAATTTAAATATCTAGGAGTAAGGGTTGGAACTCCGCTGTCCTCATACTTTGAGCTGAACCTCCAAACACTACTCAAAAACTTCTCACAGAAATGTTTAGCCTGGAGGACTCTTGCCCTTTTACCAGTGGGCAGGGTAAACTTAGTTAAGATGGTGTATCTGCCTAAATTTCTTTACTTCTTTTGAAACTCCCCTCAGATTCCCCCCCCCCCTCATTCTTTGCCAAATTAAAACGTATAATATCTTCCTTTGTCTGGAATGGAGGGCCCCCACGACTGGCCATCTCCACCCTTCAGTTTCCCATTACCCAGGGAGGCCTGTCCCTACTGGACTTTCAGGTCTACTTCTGGGCGGCTGTTCTGGTGATGGTTAGATGGTGGTTCTCCCAACCACACAACAACCCAGCAGTGACTCTAGAAGCAGCCGTAATGGGGTCATTTTCCTCCCTTAGCAACGTGGTGTTCAGAGGGACCAGATCCCACCCTGGCATCATGGAACTGATGAGTACAACAATCACAGTATGGCATAGGGCTGGGACCTGCTTTAGCTCCCCTGAGACATTTTCCCATCACATCACCCTCTGGGGCAACCCCACTTAGCCACACATGAATACTGTTCCAGATCCTCAGATCTGGGCAAGAAAAGGAATAGTGAAATTGAAACACATTGTCATGGGAGGTAAACTGAGATCCTTCTCTGATCTCAAGAGTGCCTACTCACTACCGGGATGGATGCTGTTCTGATACTACCAGCTCCGCCATGCTTATTGGAAACAGATCCCACCACTATTCACAGTGGAATCAGACTCTGTGGAGGGATTACTTACTGCCAAGATCATAGATAAACCCCTGTCCTCCCTATATTTCCATTTGTCCATAGCTCCTATGAAGAAACTTGAAAAAAGCCTGGACAAATGGAAAATGGACATTCCTGACTTGTCAGAGGATGAATGGGAAACATGTGTATCCTCCTTTGTTATCAACATGATTTCAGCTAGAGACCGATTTATGCAGGGCAAGTTCCTCTGCAGAGCCTATTACACCCTGAAACGATTGACAATTATGAATCCTACCACCCTGTTGACCTGTCCCAGATGTGATCCTTCTTCTACATCATCTGGTCCTGCCCCCACCTCGGGGACTATTGGGCGTCTCAGCAGGTTTTCTGTGAACATGTGGGAAGCCCCATGCAAATCAATTAAAGGCCGAAAGCACCCGTAACTGTTTGCATGTAAATAAACATAGAGCAATTAGTTGTGGATGAGTATCTATAGATTGACTGCATATAGTTTGCATCCAGGGGTGATCATAAAAACTATAGCAGCCAATATATTTGAAGGTCAGTTTTTGGGTTTAGATACACTTCACAATACTTATCATTCTCCATGTTCTAAAAATCTTCACTGTATGATCCTGCCCTTGGCTACACAGGCTTTGCAGGGAAAATGTTCCAGGTATGTCCTATAAATTAGCTGTACTCATGGTGGCCTCCTGCTATCCATCAGAGAACTCTTTCAAGTCCTGAGTAGGGATGAGCTTCGAGTTCGAGTCGAACTCATGTTCTACTCGAACATTGGCTGTGCGCAAGTTCGCCGAACAGCGAACAATTTGGGGTGTTCGCGGCAAATTCGAATGCCGCGGAACACCCTTTAAAAGTCTATGGGAGAAATCAAAAGTGCTAATTTTAAAGGCTTATATGCAAGTTATTGTCATAAAAAGTGTTTGGGGACCCGGGTCCTGCCCCAGGGGACATGGATCAATGCAAAAAAAAGTTTTAAAAACGGACGTTTTTTCAGGAGCAGTGATTTTATTAATGCTTAAAGTCAAACAATAAAAGTGTAATATCCCTTTAAATTTCGTACCTGGGGGGTGTCTATAGTATGCCTGTAAAGGGGCGCATGTTTCCTGTGTTTAGAACAGTCTGACAGCAAAATGACATTTGGAAGGAAAAAACTCATTTAAAACTACCCGCGGCTATTGCATTGCCGACAATACACATAGAAGTTCATTGATAAAAACGGCATGGGAATTCCCCACAGGGGAACCCCCGAACCAAAATAAAAAAAAAAAAAAAATGATGTGGGGGTCCCCCTAAATTCCATACAAGGCCCTTCAGGTCTGGTATGGATATTAAGGGGAACCCCAGCCAAAATTTAAAAAAAAAATTGACGTGGGGTTCCCCCTAAATTCCATACCAGACCCTTCAGGTCTGGTATGGATTTTAAGGGGAACCCCGCGCCAAAAAAAAAACAAAAAACGGCGTGGGGTCCCCCTAAAAATCCATACCAGACCCTTATCCGAGCACGCAACCTGGCAGGCCGCAGGAAAAGAGGGGGGACGAGAGTGCGCCCCCCCCCCTCCTGAACCGTACCAGGCCACATGCCCTCAACATTGGGAGGGTGCTTTGGGGTAGCCCCCCAAAACACCTTGTCCCCATGTTGATGAGGACAAGGGCCTCATCCTCACAACCGTGGCCGGTGGTTGTGGGGGTCTGCGGGCGGGGGGCTTATCGGAATCTGGAAGCCCCCTTTAACAAGGGGACCCCCAGATCCCGGCCCCCCCCCTGTGTGAAATGGTAAGGGGGTACTTACCCCTACCATTTCACTAAAAAACTGTCAAAAATGTTAAAAATGACAAAAGACAGTTTTTGACAATTCCTTTATTTAAATGCTTCTTCTTTCTTCCTTCATCTTCTTCTTCTTCTGGTTCTTCTGGCTCTTCTGGTTCTTCCTCCGGCGTTCTCGTCCAGCATCTTCTCCGCGGCGTCTTCTATCTTCTTCTCCTCGGGCCGCTCCGCACCCATGGCATGAGGGGAGGCTCCCGCTCTTCTCTTCATCTTCTTCTCTTCTTCATCTTCTTCTTCATCTTCTTCTTCATCTCTTCTTCATCTCTTCTTCCTTCTTCTCTTCTTCATGTCTTCTGCGGGCCGCTCCGCAGCCATGCTGGCATGGAGGGAGGCTCCCGCTGTGTGACGGCGTCTCTTCGTCTGACGGTTCTTAAATAATGGGGGGCGGGGCCACCCGGTGACCCCGCCCCCTCTGACACACGGTGACATGACGGGACTTCCCTGTGACGTCACGGGGAATGCCACAGGGAAGTCCCGTCATGTCACCGTGCGTCAGAGGGGGGCGGGGTCACCGGGTGGCCCCGCCCCCCGTTATTTAAGAACCGTCAGACGAAGAGACGCCGTCACACAGCGGGAGCCTCCCTCCATGCCAGCATGGCTGCGGAGCGGCCCGCAGAAGACATGAAGAAGAGAAGAAGGAAGAAGAGATGAAGAAGAAGATGAAGAAGAAGATGAAGAAGAGAAGAAGATGAAGAGAAGAGCGGGAGCCTCCCCTCATGCCATGGGTGCGGAGCGGCCCGAGGAGAAGAAGATAGAAGACGCCGCAGAGAAGATGCTGGACGAGAACGCCGGAGGAAGAACCAGAAGAGCCAGAAGAACCAGAAGAAGAAGAAGATGAAGGAAGAAAGAAGAAGCATTTAAATAAAGGAATTGTCAAAAACTGTCTCTTGTCATTTTTAACATTTTTGACAGTTTTTTAGTGAAATGGTAGGGGTAAGTACCCCCTTACCATTTCACACAGGGGGGGGCCGGGATCTGGGGGTCCCCTTGTTAAAGGGGGCTTCCAGATTCCGATAAGCCCCCCGCCCGCAGACCCCCACAACCACCGGCCACGGTTGTGAGGATGAGGCCCTTGTCCTCATCAACATGGGGACAAGGTGTTTTGGGGGGCTACCCCAAAGCACCCTCCCAATGTTGAGGGCATGTGGCCTGGTACGGTTCAGGAGGGGGGGGGGGCCGCACTCTCGTCCCCCCCTCTTTTCCTGCGGCCTGCCAGGTTGCGTGCTCGGATAAGGGTCTGGTATGGATTTTTAGGGGGACCCCACGCCGTTTTTTTTTTTTTTTTTGGCGCGGGGTTCCCCTTAAAATCCATACCAGACCTGAAGGGTCTGGTATGGAATTTAGGGGGAACCCCACGTCAATTTTTTTTTAAAATTTTGGCTGGGGTTCCCCTTAATATCCATACCAGACCTGAAGGGCCTTGTATGGAATTTAGGGGGACCCCCACATCTTTTTTTTTTTTTATTTTGGTTCGGGGTTCCCCTGTGGGGAATTCCCATGCCGTTTTTATCAATGAACTTCTATGTGTATTGTCGGCAATGCAATAGCCGCGGTAGTTTTAAATGTGTTTTTTCCTTCAAAATGTCATTTTGCTGTCAGACTGTTCTAAACACGGGAAACATGCGCCCCTTTACAGGCATACTATAGACACCCCCCAGGTATGAAATTTAAAGGGATATTACACTTTTATTGTTTGACTTTAAGCATTATTAAAATCACTGCTCCTGAAAAAACGGCCGTTTTTAAAACTTTTTTTTGCATTGATTCATGTCCCCTGGGGCAGGACCCAGGTCCCCAAACACTTTTATTGACAATAACTTGCATATTAGCCTTTAAAATTAGCACTTTTGATTATTCATGTTCGTGTCCCATAGACTTTAACGGTGTTCGCGTGTTCGAACGAATTTTTTTCCTGTTCGCATGTTCTGGTGCGAACCGAACAGGGGGGTGTTCGGCTCATCCCTAGTCCTGAGTTTAAAAACACAGGTTTTTGTTGCAAATACATGCTAAGCCATACTGCCCTGCCAAAGGACCTCTGTAAAGTGTGGCCTCTGACTCAAGTTGGACATATACTGTACTGCAATGCACAAACTGAAAGCAAACTTGCCAAGAGGCAGACTGATACTTCTTAAAGTCACAACTACATAAAAGCCCAGCACAACTCAAAGGCACATAAAGGCCAAAAGTGTGTTTCTACACCAAATCCTTTAATTAAAGGACAACTCGACTAAAGTTACTGTTGTCCATTAGGTCTCATTCACACAACAGTAAAAAAAAAACTGTTATAACCATTTTTTATTTACTGGTCTGAATGCAGGTGCATTGTTTTTAATGGAAACAGAGGTGCATAAATATGCACTGCGTTCAGATCCATAACCAAAAATCTGCCTCTGAGTACATGCATATACATGAATACCATTGAGAAAAAGAATATATCAATTTTTACACACTAAAAAATGGATCTATATACTTACTTAGGATCTTTACGTAGGAACTTTACGTAGGAACTTTTTTTCCCTGCCTAATGATCAGTAAACTTTTTTTGGCCATGTTACAGTGAAAGCAGTCTTAAAGTAAAAACAAAAGCCAAAACTTTTTTTTCCCGCTGTAGCGAATGGCAAAAAAACCCCATTTTTTTTTACATCTGTGCCTCATTAAGATTTCACTTCACTTCCTGTTCCGTTGGCACAAAAGAAAGTGGGGAGATATTTTTCCAAAGACAAGGAAGTTGTCATCTAAACATGTGTCCATATTGGAAGATTCTTGTTTTTGTGGCACTTCAAAAGTTTCTTCCACACTATCAGTCCTATTAGCAGTGATAACAGGGACAAATCAGCAGGGACACAGATCTAAAAAAAAAACCCGAAAGGGGTTCTAGCCTAGCAATTCGCTATCCAAAATTAAAATTAAAGTTTTAGCTTCAGATACACTTTATTCTCATAAAAAAAAACCAAAAAAAAACTTTAGGAGACATGGTTACTAATTTTTGAACCCTCATTACTTGTTACATTACTTTATAATAAACAAAATTGAACAAAAAATGCACATTTCAATGTTTAAATATATTTAAATAGTTACAAAGGCACCCGTGTTTCACCCATCTAAAGATATGCTTGACACACAGTTTTTACTTGTAAAAAAAAAGCTTGATAGCCCTTATGCCGCGTACACACGGTCGGACTTTTCGAACCGGACTGGTCCGACGGACGCCGACGGACCAAATCCGGCGGACAGTCCGATCGTGTGTGGGCTTCACCGGACTTTCAGCTGACTTTTCCAGTTGCAAATCTGACGGACTTTAGATTTGGAACAGGCTTCAAATCTTTATGTCGTTACTCCGCCGGACCCAGAAATCCGCTCGTCTGTATGCTAGTCCGACGGACAAAAACCCATGCTAGGGCAGCTATTGGCTACTGGCTATCAACTTCCTCATTTTAATCCGGTGTACGTCATCAAGTACAAATCTGTCGGACTTTTGTGTGATCGTATGTAGTTAAGTCTGTTCATTAGAAAGTCCGCCGCAAGTCTGCCAAAAGTCAGTCGAAAGTCTGTCGGACGAGCTGTCGGACTTTTGTAGCCGAAAAGTCCGACCGTGTGTACGCAGCATTAGGCCTCTTTCACACGGGGGCATCGGCGGTGTCGGCGGTAAAGCGCCGCTATTTTTAGCGTCGCTTTACCATTGTATTTGCAGGGGTACTCGGTCACTAGCAGGGCACTTTTATCCCCCGCTAGCGGCCGCATACCCACCGCAAAAAAGCCGTTGGGTCAAAAAAAGGTGACCTGCGAGCACTATACTTGGCGCTCGCAGTTCACCCAGGTCTGTTAGAAAGGCAAATTAATATTTGCTTTCCTAACACTGAACTGCCTCTCCGCCAATCAGGTGCTTGGATGTGTTACCCCTCACCTGAAACTACAGGCGCTGTGATTGGATGCCTATCAGGCATCCAATCATAGGAGAGGAGAGGAGGAGAGGACGGGAGAAGACATTGAGGACATGGAAGAGCATCAAGGAGCATTGAGGACACCATTCGCCGCCTGCCGCAGTCACCCGCTGCCACCACTGAGACAGGGTAAGTGCCAGGCAGAGCGGGCGGAGGGGCACAGTGGCAGCATATGATGGGCACAGTGGCTGCATTTGATGGGCACAGTGGGGGCATTTGATGGGCACAGTGGCAGCAATTGATTGGCACAGTGGCTGCTTTTGATGGCACAGTGGCTGCGTTTGATGTGCACAGTTAGGCTGCTATTGATGGTTATTTTTCAGAATTTTTCAGTTTGTTTGCGCCCCCCAAAAAATTTTGAGCACCAGCCACCACTGTTCACACCCTTACTTGTTAGTCGCTAAACTTGTTCTGTCTTATCAATCTCTTTTTTGTAAGTGAGGTCTCCAGAACTGCACAGTATTCTAAGTGAGGTCTAACTAAAGATCTACTGTATATAGGGGAATTAAGACTGTCCTGCTGGTGATCCCTCTAGTGATACATCCTAGAATTCTATTCCCTTTTCCCAGTGCTTGGCCACACTGTTTTTTCATTTCGCAATCATCTGAAATAAGTACCCCCAACTCTTCTTCCTCTCATTTAATGTGCTACAGAATATGAAAATTTTTCATTGAACCGTTGTATTCTAGATTTCCCTGTACCTCACACTATCCTTTTTTTTCATTGTAAATGTCCTCTGTATACATAACTATTTCTACGTACAGTTTATTTATATTTCAAGGAGAGCATTGCTTGAATAGTTCATTTCAGATCATGTGTTATTTCAGAGAGGGTTGGGTAAGAAATTAGTCTTGGCCATTGTAAAGTACAGATTTTTTATTTTTTTTGTCTGTTTGAATTACTGCGCTGTTTTGGATTAACAACTTCAGCTCAGGACACTGTACCCAAATAAGATTTATGTCCTTTTTTTCCCACAAATAGAGCTTTCTTTTGGTGGTATTTGATCAACTTATTTTTTGCGCTATAAACAAAAAAAGAGTGACAATTTTGAAAAAAAAAACATTTTTTTTTACTTTCTGCTATAACACACATCCATTAAAAATTTAAAAAATCGAATTTCTTCATCAATGTAAGCCAATATGTATTCTGCTACATATTTTTGGTAAAAAAAATCCAAATAGGTGCATATTGATTGGTTTGTGCAAAAGTTATCTCATCTACAAACTATGGGATATTTTTATGGCATTTTTCTTTCTTTTTTTTTTAGTAGTAATGGCGGCGATCAGCAATTTTTAGCGGGACTGCCACGGACAAATCAGACACCTAACTGACATTTTTTTGGGATCCAGTGACACTAATACAGTGATCAATGCTAAACGTATACACTGTTACTGTACTAATGACACTGGCAGGGAACGGGTTAACATCAAGGGGGATCAAAGGTGGGGATTGCTCTGACTGGATGAGGACACTATCCTCTTTGCTGTCAGAACGGCAATCTGCCTTGTAGTATTCTGTGTGCTTCACAGTTCTTAGCTAATAAAATGATATTTTGAATTTTAGATGAATAATAGTGTGAACATTAAGAAATATGCTAAATCTTTGTCCCATTTGTGAACAATATATTGTTCCGGAGGTCTTTAACAAACTTGCAAATTTAAAATGAACAATTTATATTTTTAGAGCATGGGTTTCCCTAAGGCCTCATGTACACTGCTGCTGGTAAACGGACGTTCAGAGGCAGTTGGATGCTTTTTTCAGCTGCCCCTGAACTCATCCAATGTAATCTTATGTGTACATGTTTTGTTTAATGTCGTTTTTAGGCAGTTGTGTTTAGAGGCTTTTGTTTGAAAGCAAAAAAATGTGTTCAGACGTTTCAGACGCCAAACGCGCCTAAGCGCGTCTAAACGCGTTTAAACGCGTCCAAACGCGGTACCGGTGTTTAGCCGCGTTTTCGTTTAGAAGCATTTTTAAAGGTGCCCTATTTTTTTTACATTACAAAACTTAAAAATGATAGCAAATGATAGCAAATGAATTCATAGACCATTTATATACCCCTTATGAGCCCATGATCCAATCCAATACACCACTAGCATTGCTGTTAGCCAAAGTAGAATTGGAATTTGACCTATATTTTGTTGGATTTGAACCAGATGACCCCACCATTGAGCTTGACCCTCGACTTGATCAAACATAGTTGCATGAAATTTAATATCTGGCTTTTTTAATTTCCTCACATATGCTCATTATGGGATCCATATTAAAAGCACCGAAATTGAGGTAGATACAAGTACACTGCTGCTCTCTCAGCTGTTGCTACTTACTCTGGTCTCACAGAATGGCTGAAATAGTTAAATAATACTGTTTGTTGTGCTTTGGGAGGGTCTTATGATGTTATCTTAACCACTAAGCCACCGCCCACCATCATATGATGGCGGGACGAGGCTTCTGTTGTTCTGGGCGGACGTCATTATTATTATTATTCAGGATTTATATAGCGCCAACAGTTTACGCAGCGCTTTACAATATAAAAGGGAGACAATACAGTTATAATACAATACAATACAATAGGATTAAGAGGGCCCTGCTCAGAAGAGCTTACAATGACGTGATCGCCCTCCCGAGCCACTAGGGGGCACGCGCGCGTGCCCGCTGCATCGCTCGGGACTCGGTGCGCGTGCCCGGCGGCCGCGATGTACGCCGGGCACCCGCGATTGCCGGGTAACAGAGCAGGACCATGGATCTGTGCATGTAAACACAGATCCACGTCCTGTCAGAGAGGAGAGGAGACCGATGGTGTGTCCCTTGTACATAGGGACACCGATCGGTCTCCTCCCCTAGTGAGTCCCCTCCTACCACAGTTAGAATCACCTCCCTAGGTCATACATTAACCCCTCGATCGCCCCCTAGTGTTAACCCCTTCCCTGCCAGTCACATTTACACAGTAATCAATGCATTTTTATATCACGGATCATTGTATAAATGTGAATGGTCCCAAAAATGTGTCAAAAGTGTCCGATATGTCCACTGCAATATCGCAGTCACAATAAAAATCGCCGATCACTGCCATTACTAGTAAAAAATAAATAAATAAATAAAAATGCTATAAATCTATCCCCTATTTTGTAGACGCTATAACTTTTGCGCAAACCAATCAATATACGCTTATCGCGATTTTTTTTTACCAAAAATATGTAGAAGAATACGTATCGACCTAAACTGAGGAAAAAATTTGTTAAGAAAAATTTAAAAATTGGATATTTATTATAGCACAAAGAAAAAAATTATGTGTTTTTTCAAAATTGTCCCTATTCTTTTATTTATAATGCAATAAATAAAAAACGCAGAGGTGATCAAATACCACCAAAAGAAAGCTCTATTTGTGGGGAAAAGATGATAAAAATTTCATTAGGGTGCAGTGTAACATGACCGTGCAATTGTCATTCAAAATGCGACAGCGCTAAAAACTGAAAAATGGCTTGGGCAGGAAGGGGGTGAAAGTGCCCTGTATTGAGGTGGTTAAATAAACGCTCCTGTTCGTGAATGCAGCTAAACGCGACTAAACGCGACATGCAAACGCAGCTAAATGGGCGTTTTTAAATGCCGGTTACAAGCTGACAAAAAAATCATTCAGAAGAGGTTGCCTCCGCATCCCGTGTACATTAGGCCTTATTGGTAAGCTTTTGTAAACAACACTCATGTTTTTCTCATTGATCTAGCAGTATGTTTGCATATCAGGAAAGTCAGAGAGAAAAAGTCATAAATCCTTATTTACATACTTTCCAGGTCAGTGACTTTAAAGAACTAATGCAGAAGGATAGCATGACAGACAGTCAACTAGCATTTTCGGGAGGAGACGTCAGAAATAAAAACTTCCAAGTTTCTCAAATTAAATATAAGTATTGTACTGGGCAACTAAGGACACGCATTATACATGAGACTAGAAAGCAACATTAACATTTGATCTTATCCTACCAAACTCATGTTTCAGAATGTTAGTATTACATAACTAAAGCACAAGACTTTATCCAAACATTAATCATAATTGAAAAAGGTTTAAAGTGAGAACCCGTAATAATTCAAACCAGGGCATTTTTTAACAGCTTTGATTACTTTAAAAATTCAAAGCAATTGTTTTTCTTGGCTTGCAGTTCATTGTGGTTTGGAACAAATTCAGTTGTAATGTGTGATACTTTCATACTCGTGCTTTTATACTGAGGATGTGTTTATGATCACTTACAGAGAAAAGCATTACATAACCAGTAGCGAGCTTGCCCCCATGCAGTTCACACACCGCTATAGGGTCCAGGGATAAGATAGTGCAGGATCCCTTCCATTCATCTATTTTGTCTGTTAAGATTTGCATAACGTGGCAAACACAATGGGGTTGATTTACTAAAACTGGAGAGTGCAAAATCTGGCACAGCTCTGCATAGAAACCAATCAGCTTCCAGGTTTTTTTTGTCAAAGTTTAATTGAACAAGCTGAAGCTAGAAGCTGATTGTCTACAATGCACAGGTGCTCCCGATTTTTCACTTTCCAGTTTTAGTAAATCAGCCCCAATGTGTATCAAGGAATCTACACCCCAATGTGTATCAAGGAATCTACCAAGACCTGGCTGTCCCTCTAAACTTTCAGCTCAGACAAGGAGAAGACTGATCAGAGATGCAGCCAAGAGGCCCATGATCACTCTGGATGAACTGCAGCGAACTACAGCTGAGGTGGGAGAGTCTGTCCATAGGACAACAATCAGTCGTACACTGCACAAATCTGCCCTTTATGGAAGAGTGGCAAGAAGAAAGCCATTTCTCAAAGATATCCATAAAAAGTCTCGTCTAAAGTTTGCCACAAGCCACCTGGGAGACACACCAAACATGTGGAAGAAGGTGCTCTGGTCCGATGAAACCAAAATTGAACTTTTTGGCCACAATGCAAAACGATATGTTTGGCGTAAAAGCAACACAGCTCATCACACTCAACACACCATCCCCACTGTCAAACATGGTGGTGGCAGCATCATGGTTTGGGCCTGCTTTTCTTCAGCAGGGACAGGGAAGATGGTTAAAATTGAGGGGAAGATGGATGCAGCCAAATACAGGACCATTCTGGATGAAAACCTGTTGGAGTCTGCAAAAGACCTGAAACTGGGACGGAGATTTATCTTCCAACAAGACAATGATCCCAAACATACAGCAAAATCTACAAAGTGTGTTAGAATGGCCAAGTCAAAGTCCAGACCTGAATCCAATCGAGAATCTGTGGAAAGAGCTAAAAACTGCTGTTTACAAACGCTCTCCATCCAACCTCACTGAGCTCGAGCTGTTTTGCAAGGAAGAATGGGCAAGAATTTCAGTCTCTCGATGTGCAAAACTGATAGAGACATACCCCAAGCGACTTGCAGCTGTAATCGCAGCAAAAGGTGGCTCTACAAAGTATTAACGCAAGGGGGCCGAATAATTTTGCACGCCCCACTTTTCATTTTTTTATTAGTTAAAAAGTTTCAAAAATCTGTATTTATATGAGACCAACAAAATCCCCATCTTCAGAACTGCTTAGGACATTGTGATAAAAGGTGGTAGCACCTCACCAGTCCAGGGAGCCTACGATGTTGGCACCCAAAGTCGATCTTCGGATCGACTCACGGGTGCTGCCACCTCCATTCCTGGTAAGTGAACCAGGAAGTGAAGACTTTTGGCTTCATTCCTCATTCCCTACTGTGCATGTGTGAGTCGCGCTGCGTGTTCTGAATGGTTCCCGCTGTCTTTTGGGACCTGTGTGTTTCCCAGAAGAGGGGCTGGACATGGTGTAGTTCGCTGCAGAAAGTGCGACGATCTTTGCCCGGAAGTGGGAGCAAATACCTGGATTTGACAGGTATCTGCTCCCCCCTCCCCCCTGAAAGGTGCCAAATTTGGCATCGGAGGGGGGGGAGAATTCATTAAGCGGAAGTTCCATTTCTGGGTGGAACTTCTTCCCTCCCCCCTGACTAACCTGTTCCTGACCTCCGGTCAACCGGCCCTTTGGGTATGGGGTCATTGCTACGGCGTGTCTTCCTGGCAGGGTGGGGAGGCACTAGGGCCCTGTGCTTCCCCATGCACCCACTAGGTGGCATCACCACCTTGGGTGTAATCACTCTCTGCCATCGGCGTCCCGGATCATTTCCGAACGCCGTGTCCGTGCCCACGCGCGAACTCTCGCGCGTGCGCGTGACATTGTCGGTGGAGCCGGGATCTTCCTCCGGAACGCCGGGGGAGCCACACATGGACTGCCGCAGCTGCGGTGCGATCCCTGCTGGGGAGGGTTAATGTGGGGATCTAGGGCACCTGCATATCATTAAGGTTAATTATCTATGGTAGGTTTTCCCCCTTATAATGGGATGGAGCTCTTTGGGGATCTATTGCATTCCCCAATGCTCCATCTGAATGTCCAAACAGTGGTTGTACTCTTTGAGAACCGGTAAGTTTATTTCTACATACACATTTGACTCCATGGCTCGTATTTCTCACCATGGATGCCTTTTTACCTTTTTACTTTCCTACACCATGAATGATTCCATTTATCCATGAACACACGATTTTTGACACCATAGATTCTTTTACACAGCCAAGTGCTGATGTGGATAGATATGTGTGATATAAATAAATTGTGCTTAAAAAATATATATATACCAATATAGTTAGTGCTATGAAACAATCAGTAAATTAAAGCTGCTATCAATATAGGGTGATCAGATAACCAAACAAATAGTACTAAGTATAAAATTGATGCGCTTTAAATAAATAGTGCACAATATGCTGCTGCGACTAAGCTTAAATCCAGGAATAAAAAATGCATACATGTGAATAAAAATAAATAAATAATTATGGTGCTAATACATGTGTTAAAATTGCCAAAATAAATCTTCAAATTGGTGATGTGACGGTGAATATAAATAAAATAATAATGACACTCTGAGTACAATGTCCAGGCAGAGATAAATAGTGGGAGAAAGTAAAAATAATTAAACAGTTCCTTCCCTTAATCCAGATTGATTGACTCACTGGGTTAGATCGTTTGTATCAGGATATTTAGTTTTTCTTGCATCCCACTTCAGCAATTACACTGCTGGTAATTCGGCTCTCAGGATAAAGGTTTTATGCAAAGCAAGCAAAGACTTTTCAAGGATCCTTGAAAAAGTCACGTGTCAGTGATGTAACGCGTGGGAGGAGCTTAGGACGTTCAGTGCTGCAATACACCTGAAGGTTAACAGCAGCTGTTTCTCTATGGGAAACCTCGTCCACAGCGGCTGACTGCAATCTGCTTATTTGAATGCTTCTAATAGACCGGGAGTTTGTGAGTGTATCTCTTGTCCCTGTTTTGCTTATGTACTATCTAGTAAGTTCACTGCACAATGATCTATTTTTTCTTTGCTTGCTTTGCATAAAACCTTTATCCTGAGAGCCGAATTACCAGCAGTGTAATTGCTGAAGTGGGATGCAAGAAAAACTAAATATCCTGATACAAACGATCTAACCCAGTGAGTCAATCAATCTGGATTAAGGGAAGGAACTGTTTAATTATTTTTACTTTCTCCCACTATTTATCTCTGCCTGGACATTGTACTCAGAGTGTCATTATTATTTTATTTATATTCACCGTCACATCACCAATTTGAAGATTTATTTTGGCAATTTTAACACATGTATTAGCACCATAATTATTTATTTATTTTTATTCACATGTATGCATTTTTTATTCCTGGATTTAAGCTTAGTCGCAGCAGCATATTGTGCACTATTTATTTAAAGCGCATCAATTTTATACTTAGTACTATTGGTGTGAATTTATACACAGACATATTTTCTTCCCTTGCTGGAATTTCTTTTTCAGCAACACACATGGTAATTATTTTTAGTTCACTATAGCCCCCTCACACCGTCACTCTTCCCCCCACACATTTTGTCCCCCTTTTTTTTTTTGCTGTCGTGGTTTTTTGTTGTTATGGTTTGGCTGTCGGGTTTTTCTTTTCATATCTCACATTTTTTACACTCATCACCTGTCATTTCAACCTCACACATATGTTGCTTACATTCACCATCACACACTAGCACTATCACCTACGCTATTTTTTCAACCCAATAGTGTCTGGATTCCCTCCCATGCTTTCCTCCCCCTCTTCCCCTCCCCCCTTTTTTCCAGCCCCTCATCCCTCCCTGTTTGATTTCCTTTCTTTCTTCTTTCCTCACCTGTTTTCCCACACCCCATTTTCCTCCCCATTTTTCCTCCCCATTGTTCCTCCCTCCCTCCAGTTAACTCCAGACACATTGGCTACAACATGAGATATTTAATACATATAAAGTAGAAATATGCCAATAACATAGATCAGTGTTTCTCAACTACAGTCCTCAAGGCACACCAACAGGTCGTGTTTTCAGGATTTCCCTCAGATGAAACAACTGTGGTAATTACTAAGGCAGTGAAACTGATCAAATCACCTGTGCAAAATAATGGTGAGTCTGAAAACATGACCTGTTGGGGCGCCTTGAGGACTGGAGTTGAGAAACACTGACATAGATATACACACCATGCTACACACCATTTAAACCATGCTCTCTTCAGTCTTCCACCCCATTACCTTTGTTACTTTTTGATACTCGATCACCAATAGTATACAATACCTCTATTGCAGGTACTGCCTACCCCTCTCTACCACCCCCCAGGCCTCTGGGATTGCTCCATATGTGTGACTCCTCGCAAGACACGCACAGGCAGTTTGACTCCCCCCGGGGACCATGCGGACCGGAGGAGTCGGACCAAGCGGGGGGATTCCCTCTTTTGAGGCTATCCAATACGACCTAATTCACTTTGATCGGTAACTATATATGAACATGTCCAATACTGCTGTTTTATTTTTTATTTTTTTATTTTATTTATATATTTATTCAGTCCATTATGAACTCCAATTCTTACAAATATTTTTACAGTTCACAACAATCCTCTGAAGATGACCCAGTGGGGTCGAAACGCGCCATATTTCATAACATTATCGGGGGGGACGACATTTTCTTCTCAATGAGTGTTTTTCTAGTTCTATTCTGGGTGGAACTCCGCTTTAAGGGAAGTTATGAGTACATTTTACATCAGAACAGAAGAGGCCTATGTTTGGTGGAAGTTCAGGAGGTATTTAGAAACTTTCTGATGCTGAATCAACACTGAGCTATCCAAATTTTTACTGCAAGCACTTGCTTCTAATATCACATTCTGACATTAGGTGGGGTCTGCTGGAATCACACACACTGCACCTTCTCTCTTCTGTCACTAGGTGGCATTTTGCTGGTGACATTAGATAGACAAGGGCTTAGCAAGGTCAGGTTATGAATGGATCGGGTGTCTCAGCCAATTGGCGGAGGTTTCTTTAGCCCCTTGGCCTGCTGGGAAAGCCTATTTATTTAGGTGGAGTCAGGTGATCGGGGTTCTGTGCCACCCGGACATCTGTCTGGGTGGACGTATGTTATGCTGCCCCAAGCTGTTAGGCCGGAAGCCTGAGGCCTATCCCGGGGACATCTGGCTCCTAGGCTGTCTGAGGGCCTATCCAGAAGCAGGAGAAACAGCGCTGGGTTGGGACTGCAGGAATGGAGTCCAACCAAGAGTAACGGTTCAGCTGGGTGAGGAAACAGTTGTGGTCGGAGGTAGAGGGGAAACTGTCACCACTAAGGGATCATCCACCTTGTTACCGTCTTCTCAACTGCCTGGGATGGTTAAGAAATGGGAAAACTCCAGCAAGTGCCAAGCCAGGGACCCAGCGGGACAGCAGAGGTGATGCTCGAGGAGTATCTGTGAGTACCAAACCAGGGACCCAGCATGGAAGTGGGGGGTGATGCTTGAGTTATGGAAGTGAAAGAGCTCAGGGGATCCAGTGGTGATTGGGTCAGAGAGTCTATTGAGAGACTGGGAGCTCAGTGAATGAAGACCTACAGTGAGAGACTGTAGAGTGCGAGGAGAACTATTCTGTGTTACCAATAGTTAAGTACAACTCCCATTAGTGACTGTTACAAGATTTGTTGCCATAGGGAGACAGCGGTCCTACCTATACAGAAGTGGTATCCAGCTGGAGGCCTTCCACTGTATAGCTGTCTACCTATAGATGTTTCAGGGTCTGCCAATTAACATTGCATATACTTAAGGGTGGCCTGGCCCTAACCTGCTCTCCTACAGTTCTGTTAAGAGAAAATAAATCTCTTTTGCATTCAAAAAGTGTCTGGCACCCATTACTCCATCTTGCATCACACCCACCATGCCTTGTAACCCACTCTACAAAGACGGATGTTAGCTATCCCTGACTCTGGAGGTCACCATAAGGCCTTTGGAGGTCCGGGACCTTGCTACATATTCTATGCATGAAAGGTAAAAAAAAAGTTCTCTGTGCAGCATTACCCCAAGCCCCCCTAATACTTACCTGAACCCCATCTCGATCCAGCAATGTGCGTGAATGCCTCAGCTCTCTGGGGACCCTGCCTCCTCATTTGATGAGCCATTTGCTCCAACTACTGTCAATCACAGCCACTGAGACACTGAACCACTGCACAGAGCAGGTAAGTATAACATGTCTGTTATTTTTTTTTTAAAGAGACTTCAATATCACTTTAAGGCAGAGAATGCATTAAGATAAAAAAAAAACCTCTCTGCCTTCAGAACCACTATAATCCGTCAGTTGGAAATAGTGATGAGCGAACTATACCTGGGTTTGGTTCGGGGCAAATTCTCCAAACGTTACATAAGTTCAGGCGCTGCATATGAACCCTATTGAAATAATTCCCAGTGGTGGCCCGTCCATAAAGAGGAAGCCGCCGGACACTGGAGCCACTGCCTGCACCCTGCTGCCTGCAAGGACCACACTGGAGGACACCACAGACCGGCACATAGATCGGGTAAGTACCGACCACCGGCTGTCCGGAGTTGTGCGGGGGTGGTAGTTCCGCACCTCCGGCCGGTGGGGTGGTGGTAGTAGTGCCACCCCGCCGCTGGCCGCCCGGGAGAGGTGGTTGTTTGCCACCCCCCCAAAGGAAAAAGTCACCAGCCGCCAATGGTTCTTCCACAATTCCCTGCGATCCAGTTTTTAATACCATATGTAATGTCTTTGGCCATTCTTGTAGCAGATACATAAAATGCATATAAATCATTGCCAAGGATAGAAGGATAATGTTACAGCTGAACTTCAGGCAGGCAGCTAAATATGCAGCTGAATATATGTGAACTCTTTTAGCTGACAAAAGATTTATAATTCTGATTTGCTGTTTTTTTATTCATATTTCTATGCCACGCTGTATAGCCAGCCACCTGGTGTAACCTACCATTTTATTGGAGAATGAAAACACTTCATCATATTGCTAATTCATTTTCAATAAACAGCCAAGTACACTGTAAAAAATATTATGCTGGGTCTACTCAAAAAAAGAGGCAACTATTTGCATCAGCTTTTTAAGTACTGTCAACTGAACTTATTCTTGTCTGACTCATTAGACTTTTCATGTGTAGCACTATTTTTCTCTCTTTGCGGCTACTGAGGTATGATGGCACCACCTGTATAGTATTTAGGAGCACAGTCTTCTTAACCAATTGCTGCCCGCCATAAAGCAGAATGACGGCGGGTAAAGTGGTTTTAATATCCTGACTGGGCGTCAAATGACGTCCGCAGGATATTGAGCCGCTGCGCGCCCCCAGGGGTGCACATCGCGGCGATCTAGGTAAAAAGTCTCTGACGGAGACTCTTTACCACGTGATCAGCCGTGTCCAATCACAGCTGATCACGATGTAATTAGGAAGAGCCAGTGATTGGCTTTTCCTCACTCGCGTCTGACAGACGCGAGTAGAGGAGAGCCGATCGGCTGCTCTCCTGACGGGGGGGTCTGTACTGATTGTTTATCAGCACAGCCCCTCCTCGGATCCTACCCAGGACCACCAGGGAAGCCGCCCAGGATCACCAGGGAAACCAGCCACAGTGGACCACCAGGTATGCCCCTATACCCCCAGGATAATACTAATCAGTGCAAAGGCAGCTGCCAATCAATGCCCAGGCAGCTGCCAATCAGTGCCCACTCCAATGCCTATCACTGCCAGTGCCACCAGGGATGCCTATCAGTGCCGCGTATCAGTGCCCATCAGTGCCGCCCATCAGTGCCCATCAGTGCCACCCATAAGAACCCATCTTTGTAGCCTTTCAGTGTCACCTATCAGTGCCCATCAGTGCCCACTAGTGCCACCTATGAGTGCCAATCAGTGCCGCCTATCAGTGCCCACCAGTGCCACCCATGACTGCCACCTATCAATGCCCATCTGTGCTGCATATCAGTGCCACCCATCAGTGCCGCCTACAAGTGCCCATCAGTGCCGCATATCAGTGCCCATCAGTGCCCGCTCATTGGTGCCACCTCATTGCTGCCGCCTTATCAGTGCCCATCAGTGAAAGAGAAAATGTACTTATTTACAAAATTTTTAAACAAACAAAAGCAAAACTTTTATTTTTTTCAAAATTTTCAGTCTTTTTTATTTGCTTCACAAAAAATAAAAACCGCAGAGATGATCAAATACCACCAAAAGAAAGCTCTATTTGTGGGAACAAAATGATAAAAATTTAGTTTGGGTACAGTGTTGTATGACCGCGCAATTGTCACTCAAACTGCAACAGCACTGAAATCTGAAAGTTGGTCTGGGCAGGAAGGTGTCAATACAGGTGCCCTGTATTGAAGTGGTTAATCAGTGTGATCAGGACAGGATCTTTAACAAGCACAGTGCCTCCACTCAATTGGGGCTTGTGAAAAACAAGTGAAATCCCAATTGAGAAGAAGAAATAACATTCAGTAAACCATCCAACATAAAGTATTTTCCAAACAGGAACATGAAATCATTAACAGTCTCTATGTATCTCTCAGTGAAGTGAAGCTGCAGCACTTACAGTCTTTCTCCCTTAGCAAGAATTCACTCTTCTCTTCTCCACATGTCTCTCTCTCCACCCACTTACCCACAAAACCCCTTGCCATCCTCTGCTCTTCTTGATGACCTCATCCTTGGTGAGAGAGCATAGCAACCATATTGGAAAAGGGCAAACAAACACTGCATAACAAGAGTATACACAGAGGCGTAACTAGAACCTTCAGGGCCCCGGTGCAAGAAACCATGATGGGCCCCCCTTCCATCCGAGCCCCGGCTTCCAATTTTGGGAGGGTGTCCATGGACATCCTCCCAAAACCGTGCTTCTCACATGACCCCTTGGACATGCATCCAGCGCAATCACATCGGCCCTTTACCATGTGATCAGCTGATCACATGTAAACAGACTGGTTATCCACAGCCCTTTCCTCACACGCTGTGTTTGTGTTAGGAAAGGACTGCCATTAACTGTCAAGAATGTCAATAAATTGTTTACACTGATAATCAGTGCCCCAATCATCAGTGCCCATCAGTGCCGCCTATCAGTGCCCATCACTTCCACCTACAAGTGTTACCTATCAGTGCTCATTAAAGCTGCCTATTAGTGCCCATCAATTCTGCCTATCAGCACCACCTATCAGTGCTCATTAATGCCACCTAACTGCGTCCATCAGTGCCACCTATCAGTACTCTTCAATTCTGTCCATCAAAGCCCATCAATACTGCCTGAGTTCTGCCTATCAGTGTTCCTCAGTGCCCATCAGTACCACCTATCAGTGCCCATCAATGCCACTTATCAGTGCAGCCTTTCAGTGCACATTAGTGCCTCCTATCAGTGCTGCCTATCAGTGCTCATCAATCTGGCCTATCAGTGCTCATCAGTGCCTCCTATAAGTGCTTATCAGTGCCTCCTATCAGTGCCCATCAGTGCCTCCTATCAGTGCTCATCAGTGCCTCCTATAAGTGCTCATCAGTGCCTCCTATCAGTGCCCATCAGTGCCTCCTATCAGTGCCCATAAATGCCTCCTATCAGTGCCCATCAGTGCCTTTTATCAGTGTCCATCAGTGCCTTCTATCAGTGTCCATCAGTGCCTTCTATCAGTGCCCATCAGTGCTTTCTATCAGTGCTCATCAGTGCCTTCTATCAGTGCTCATCAGTGCCCATCAGTGCCTTCTATCAGTGCCGTTTATCAGTGCTCATCAGTGCCTTCTATCAGTGCTAATCAGTGCCCATCAGTGCCTTCTATCAGTGCTCATCAGTGCCTTCTATCAGTGCTCATCAGTGCTGTCTATCAGTGCTCGTCAGTGCCTTCTATCAGTGCCCATCAGTGCCTTCTATCTGTGCTCATCAGTGCTTATCAGTGCCGTCTATCAGTGCTTATCAGTGCCTTCTATCATTGCTCATCAGTGCCGTCTATCAGTGCTCATCAGTGCCCATCAGTGCCTTCTATCAGTGCTCATCGGTGCCTTCTATCAGTGCTCATCGGTGCCTTCTATCAGTGCTCATCAGTGCCTTCTATCAGTGCTCATCAGTGCCGTCTATCAGTGCTCATCAGTGCCTTCTATCAGTGCCCATCAGTGCCTTCTATCAGTGCTCATCAGTGCCCATCAGTGCCGTCTATCAGTGCTCATCAGTGCCGTCTATCAGTGCTTATCAGTGCCTTCTATCAGTGCTCATCAGTGCCGTCTATCAGTGCTCATCAGTGCCGTCTATCAGTGCTCATCAGTGCCTTCTATTAGTGCTCATCAGTGCTCATCAGTGCCTTCTATCAGTGCTCATCAGTGCCTTCTATCAGTGCTCATCAGTGCCGTCTATCAGTGCTCATCAGTGCCTTCTATTAGTGCTCATCAGTGCCTTCTATCAGTGCTCATCAGTGCCTTCTATCAGTGCTCATCAGTGCCGTCTATCAGTGCTCATCAGTGCCTTCTATTAGTGCTCATCAGTGCCCATCAGTGCTCATCAGTGCCGTCTATCAGTGCTCATCAGTGCCTTCTATTAGTGCTCATCAGTGCCCATCAGTGCTCATCAGTGCCGTCTATCAGTGCTCATCAGTGCCTTCTATTAGTGCTCATCAGTGCCCATCAGTGCTCATCAGTGCCCATCAGTGCCTTCTATTAGTGCTCATCAGTGCCTTCTATTAGTGCTCATCAGTGCCCATCAGTGCTCATTAGGGATGAGCTTCGTGTTCGAGTCGAACCCATGTTCGACTCGAACATCGGCTGTTCGACCGTCCGTCGAATTGCGAACGATATGGGCCGTTCGCGCCAAATTCGTGTGGCGCGTCACGGCCCATAATTCACTGCGGCATCGCAGTGCATTGCTGGCTGATGATTGGCCAAGCATGCACTATGACCCGCATGCTTGGCCAATCACAGCGCCGTCAGTAGAGAGAGCTGTAATTGGCCAAAGCCAGGGTGGCTTTGGCCAATTATGGCTCAGGGGATTTAGTACACACCCCACACTATATAAGGCCGCCTGCACGGCGGCCCTGTGTAGTGTGTGTTCCGGTGTGCTGAGAGATAGAGAGAGAGAGAGAGAGACAGTGTCATTTGATTTGAGTTAGATAGATTAGGCAGAACAGTCAGTCAGTTAGCTGCACTTACAGTGTATTGTGTATATATATGCATCCCAGGTGTTGCATATATATATATACACTGTATTCAGTTTAGCTAGATCCGTTCCTGTTATCTTCTATCTAGACTATTTAGTGCAGTGTGTCCTGCTCACAGTGTTCAGCTAGATCCGTTCCTGCTATTTACATTCAGTGCAGTGCGTCCTGCTCACAGTGTTCAGCTAGATCCGTTCCTGCTATTTACATTCAGTGCAGTGCGTCCTGCTCACAGTGTTCAGCTAGATCCGTTCCTGCTATTTACATTCAGTGCAGTGCGTCCTGCTCACAGTGTTCAGCTAGATCCGTTCCTGCTATTTACATTCAGTGCAGTGCGTCCTGCTCACAGTGTTCAGCTAGATCCGTTCCTGCTATTTACATTCAGTGCAGTGCGTCCTGCTCACAGTGTTCAGCTAGATCCGTTCCTGCTATTTACATTCAGTGCAGTGCGTCCTGCTCACAGTGTTCAGCTAGATCCGTTCCTGCTATTTACATTCAGTGCAGTGCGTCCTGCTCACAGTGTTCAGCTAGATCCGTTCCTGCTATTTACATTCAGTGCAGTGCGTCCTGCTCACAGTGTTCAGCTAGATCCGTTCCTGGTATTTACATTTAGTGCAGTGCGTCCTGCTCACAGTGTTCAGCTAGATCCGTTCCTGCTATTTACATTCAGTGCAGTGCGTCCTGCTCACAGTGTTCAGCTAGATCCGTTCCTGCTATATACATTTAGTGCAGTACGTCCTGCTCACAGTGTTCAGCTAGATCCGTTCCTGCTATTTACATTCAGTGCAGTGCGTCCTGCTCACAGTGTTCAGCTAGATCCGTTCCTGGTATTTACATTTAGTGCAGTGCGTCCTGCTCACAGTGTTCAGCTAGATCCGTTCCTGCTATTTACATTCAGTGCAGTGCGTCCTGCTCACAGTGTTCAGCTAGATCCGTTCCTGCTATTTACATTCAGTGCAGTGCGTCCTGCTCACAGTGTTCAGCTAGATCCGTTCCTGTTATCTTCCTACTGACAGGCAGGCTTGTCTGGTTACAGTATATAAAGCTACCTGAAGAAAATTACAGGTGTTCTTTTTGATCCTATTAGTACCACGGTCAGGCAGCTAGACTATTTACATTTAGTACAGTGTGTCCTGCTCACAGTGTTCAGCTAGATCCGTTCCTGTTATCTTCCTACTGACAGGCAGGCTTGTCTGGTTACAGTATATAAAGCTACCTGAAGAAAATTACAGGTGTTCTTTTTGATCCTATTAGTACCACAGTCAGGCAGCTAGACTATTTACATTTAGTACAGTGCGTCCTGCTCACAGTGTTCAGCTAGATCCGTTCCTGCTATATACATTTAGTGCAGTACGTCCTGCTCACAGTGTTCAGCTAGATCCGTTCCTGTTATCTTCCTACTGACAGGCAGGCTTGTCTGGTTACAGTATATAAAGCTACCTGAAGAAAATTACAGGTGTTCTATCCCAGCTTAGTGCAGCTACAGGCCATTAGTATGTCTGGAAGGCCAAGAAGGAGAGGCAGACAGTCACAAGCCAATAAGAGAGGGCAAGCAGGCTCTGTGTCTAGTGCTGGTCGTGGAGACGGTGCATCCTCATCAGCACGTGGCCATGGGACACGCTTGGCCTTTTTTTCGGCAGCTGGCCGTGTTGAGCCGCAACATGCGGAAGACTTGGTCGAGTGGATGACCAAGCCGTCCTCATCCTCCTCATCCTCTCTCACCCATGCCCAGGGTGCTTTGTCTGGCAAAGCAGCGGCCTCTTCCCTCAGCTCAATGTCATCAGTGACTCCTTCCCTAGCTCCACCATGTCCTCATGAGGATTCCCTCGAACTGTTTGACCACAGTGTTGGGTACATGCTCCAGGAGGATGCCCAGCGTTTGGAAGGCTCTGATGATGATACTGAGCTCAATGAAGGCAGTAACATGAGCACGGACAGAGGGGGTGCCCAAGAAGGACAGCAATCTGGCAGTCATGCTCCCCCTGCTGCAGCATACTGCCAGGTTTGCTCCAGTGATGAGGAGGGAGGGGATGATGAGGTCACTGACTCAACGTGGGTGCCTGATAGGAGAGAGGAGGAGGAGGAGGAGGAGGAGGTGGCACATCACCAACTAGGCAGGATGCCCTCCAGGGGCCAGCCTAAGGGCAGCACATTGACTGCATCACACCCCAAAGCTCCACATGTGCAGGGCGCTGCAGTCTCTGCGCGTTATTCAAAAAGTTCTTTGGTGTGGGCCTTTTTTGAGACGAGTGCATCAGATCGCACCGCTGCTATTTGCAACATATGTCTCAAGCGTATCTCGCGTGGCCAAAACATCTCCCGCTTGGGTACCACATGCTTGACCAGACATATGTTGACCTGCCATGCAGTTCGTTGGCAAGCGTATCTGAAAGACCCACACCAAAGAACAAAGAGGATCTCTCCTTGCTCCTCATCAGCTGAGATTTCCAACCCCACTAGACCTTCAGTCCTCTCTGAGACCTGCAGTGAGAGGAATGAAGGTGTAGAATTAGGTGTGTCACAGCCAAGTACTTGTGGGCAATCTGCTTTTGGTACACCGACGTCAGATTGTACCAGGCAAATTTCCCTGCCCCAGCTGCTGCACCGCCGAAAGAAGTTTGCTCCCAGCCATCCACATGCCCAGCGGTTGAATGCTAGCTTGGCAAAATTGCTAGCACTTCAACTGCTGCCTTTTCAGTTGGTAGACTCTGCCCCCTTCCGTGAGTTTGTGGAATGTGCGGTTCCTCAGTGGCAGGTACCCAAACGCCACTTTTTCTCACGGAAGGCGATTCCGGCTCTCTACCGGCATGTGGAAGGCAATGTCCATGCCTCGCTGGACAGGGCGGTCAGCGGTAAGGTGCATATTACCGCTGACTCATGGTCCAGCAGGCATGGACAGGGACGTTACTTAAGTTTCACGGCGCATTGGGTGACTCTGCTGGCAGCTGGGAAGGATGCAGGACAAGGTGCAGTAGTGTTGGAGGTTGTTCCGCCACCACGCCTCCAAAATGCTGATTGTGACACACCTCTCTCCTCCACCCCCTCCTCTTCTTCTTCCTCCATGGCCTCTTCCTCGGAACCAGCGGTGCTCCGTAGGCGTTCAAGGGGCTACGCAAGTACGCAGGCCAAAAGATGCCATGCGGTGCTTGAGCTGGTGTGCTTGGGGGACAGGAGCCACACTGGGGCAGAGGTTCTGTCAGCTCTGCAGGGGCAGGTTCAGAGGTGGTTGACGCCACGCCAACTTAAGGCAGGAATGGTGGTTTGCGACAATGGCACCAACCTCCTCTCTGCCCTCCGACAGGGACAACTGACCCATGTGCCCTGTTTGGCTCACGTCCTTAACTTGGTGGTGCAGCGGTTCTTGGGCAGGTACCCGGGCTTACAGGATGTCCTGAGGCAGGCCAGGAAAGTCTCTGTGCATTTCCGCCGGTCATATAATGCCAGTGCTCGGCTGACGGACCTCCAAAAGGAGTTTAACCTGCCCAAGAACCGCCTAATCTGTGACATGCCCACCAGGTGGAACTCGACGTTGGCCATGCTGCAGCGGCTGCACACGCAGCAGAGGGCCATCAATGAGTACCTGTGCGACTATGGCACCAGGACAGGGTCAGGGGACCTTGGTTTTTTTTCCCCACGCCAGTGGGCCATGATCAGGGATGCATGCACTGTCCTGTCACCATTCGAGGAGGCCACGAGGATGGTGAGCACTGACAGTGCATGCATCAGTGACACTGTCCCCCTTGTCCACCTGTTGGAGCACACGCTGCGTGGAATAATGGACAGGGCACTTGAGGCAGAACAGAGGCAGGAAGAGGAGGACTTCCTTAGCTCTCAAGGCCCCCTTTATCCAGACAGTGTTCCTGCGTGCCCGCCGATCACACAGGAAGAGGACGAGGAGGAGGAGGAGGAGGAGGAGGAGGAGGAAGATTGTGTCAGTATGGAGGTGGAGCCTGGCACTCAGCATCAGCAGTCTTTAAGGGATCAGTCCCAAGGAACACATGGACTTGTACGTGGCTGGGAGGAGGTGGCTGCGGACGTTGTTGTCCTTAGTGACCCAGAGGACTCCGGACCGAATGCCTCAGCAAACCTACGCTGCATGGCCTCCCTGATCCTGCAAAGCCTGCGTAAGGATCCTCGTATTCGTGGTATCAAGGAGAAGGACCAATACTGGCTGGCAACCCTCCTTGATCCACGTTACAAGGGTAAGGTTGCGGACCTTATCTTGCCATCGCAGAGGGAGCAGAGGATGAAACATCTTCGGGAGGCCTTGCAGAAAGGTCTGTGCAACGCGTTCCCAGAGACTGGGAGGTTACAAACTCCTGTTTCTGGACAACGTGTTGCTGAGGCTTCGGTCAGTCAAAGAAGGAGCGGTGGAGAAGGTGGCCGTCTGACCGATGCGTTCAGACAATTTTTTGGTCCGCAGCCCCAAGGTATGATCGGTTCCAGCAACCATCGCCAGCGTTTGTTTTACATGGTGCAGGAATACCTAGGGGCAAGATCAGACTTGGACACCTTTCCCACCGAAAATCCTCTGGGTTACTGGGTCTTGAGGATGGATCACTGGCCAGAGCTTGCACAGTATGCAATTGAGCTACTGGCCTGTCCTGCATCCAGCGTTCTTTCGGAACGTACATTCAGTGCTGCTGGAGGCGTGGTAACCGATCACAGGGTGCGTCTGTCCACTGACTCGGTCGATCGGCTGACCTTCATAAAAATGAATCAGTCTTGGATCACCACCAGCTACCAAGCACCTGATGCTGATGTAACTGAATAATTTTTTTCAGATCCCTTCAAAGACTGCCTATGCTGATGCTGAGTGATTATCCCTGAGTAATTATCCTCTTCCTCCTCAATCATCACGCTGATAGCTTGTAAGAACATTTTTGGTTCTGGGCGCCACCACCAGTGCCTAAGGCCCAATTTTTCTGCCCCTGTCTAACAGGGGCGTGAAATTACAATTTTTGATGCAATACTTTGCAGCAGGGCTCGTTCCTGCGTTCCAACTAGAGTGTCTGTGAGGGGTTGCAGTGTTGTGGCACCAGCACCAGTGCCTAAGGCCCAATTTTTCTGCCCCTGTCTAACAGGGGCGTGAAATTACAATTTTTGATGCAATACTTTGCAGCAGGGCTCGTTCCTGCGTTCCAACTAGAGTGTCTGTGAGGGGTTGCAGTGTTGTGGCACCAGCACCAGTGCCTAAGGCCCAATTTTTCTGCCCCTGTCTAACAGGGGCGTGAAATTACAATTTTTGATGCAATACTTTGCAGCAGGGCTCGTTCCTGCATTCCAACTAGAGTGTCTGTGAGGGGTTGCAGTGTTGTGGCACCAGCACCAGTGCCTAAGGCCCAATTTTTCTGCCCCTGTCTAACAGGGGCGTGTAATTACAATTTTTGATGCAATACTTTGCAGCAGTGCTCGTTCCTGCGTTCCAACTAGAGTGTCTGTGAGGGGTTGCAGTGTTGTGGCACCAGCACCAGTGCCTAAGGCCCAATTTTTCTGCCCCTGTCTAACAGGGGCGTGTAATTACAATTTTTGATGCAATACTTTGCAGCAGGGCTCGTTCCTGCGTTCCAACTAGAGTGTCTGTGAGGGGTTGCAGTGTTGTGGCACCAGCACCAGTGCCTAAGGCCCAATTTTTCTGCCCCTGTCTAACAGGGGCGTGTAATTACAATTTTTGATGCAATACTTTGCAGCAGTGCTCGTTCCTGCGTTCCAACTAGAGTGTCTGTGAGGGGTTGCAGTGTTGTGGCACCAGCACCAGTGCCTAAGGCCCAATTTTTCTGCCCCTGTCTAACAGGGGCGTGTAATTACAATTTTTGATGCAATACTTTGCAGCAGGGCTCGTTCCTGCGTTCCAACTAGAGTGTCTGTGAGGGGTTGCAGTGTTGTGGCACCAGCACCAGTGCCTAAGGCCTAATTTTTCAGCTCCTGTTCAACAGGGGCATGTAATTACAATTCTTGATCTAATATTTCACAGCAGGGCCCTGTGAGGGCTTACAGTGTTTTGGCCACAGCAACACCTAAGGCCCAAATTTCTGCTGAGTATATAGGGCAGGACCCTACTTTCAAACATCTAACTTACAAACGACTCCTACTTGCAAACGGAAGGAGACAACAGGAAGTGAGATGAAATCTACCCATAGGAAGGGAAATTCTCTCATGTAAGAGTTAATATGGGAAAACAATTTCTCCTTTCCACTGATGCTTTCCAATCCTTGTTCCACAAAAAAACCCAAATTTTCAAAAAACATTTTTCATTGGGACAAAAAAGTGAGGTGAAATCTTCTGAAGAGGAGGAAAGACGCAAAACAAATGTCACAGGGGTGATAACCCTTCCCTATGTTTTCCAAAAAGCTTAGAAAAGATTTTTTGGCTGGAGCTAAACACATTAAAAATGTTCAAAATTACAAACAGATTCTACTTAACAACAAACCTACAGTCCCTGTCTTGTTTGCACCGCCTGTATACTGCTGTTCAGAGTATATAGGGACCTTTCCTTATTTTAATTTGGGTGCGGGGTTCCCCTTAATATCCATACAAGACCCAAAGGGCCTGGTAATGGACTGGGGGGTACCCATGCCGTTTGTCTCACTGATTTTCATCCATATTGCCAGGACCCGACATGACATTAAACCCGCAAGCAGTTTTAAATGAGATTTTTTCCTTTAAAAATGACATTTGGTGCAGGGACTGTTCTAAACATGGGAAACACGCGTCACTTTACAGGCATACTATAGACACCCCCCAGGTACGATATTTAAAGGAATATTTCACTTTTTTTTTTTTACTTTAAGCATCATTAAAATCACTGCTCCCGAAAAAACGGCCGTTTTTAAAAGTTTTTTTTGCATTGATACATGTCCCCTGGGGTAGGACCCGGGTCCCCAAACCCTTTTTAGGACAATACCATGCAAATTAGCCTTTAAAATGAGCACTTTTGATTTCGAACGTTCGAGTCCCATAGACGTCAATGGGGTTCTAACGTTCGTGCGAACTTGCGGTCCGTTCGCGGGTTCTGGTGCGAACCGAACCGGGGGGTGTTCGGCTCATCCCTAGTGCTCATCAGTGCCGTCTATCAGTGCTCATCAGTGCCTTCTATTAGTGCTCATCAGTGCCCATCAGTGCTCATCAGTGCCCATCAGTGCCTTCTATTAGTGCTCATCAGTGCCTTCTATTAGTGCTCATCAGTCCCTGCTATTAATTTCTGTCAGTGCTGTCTGCCTTCTCAGGACAGCACAGCTCTGAGCGGAGATCGTGTGTCATAGATTAATAGCACAGAGAGACTCCGGCGGCATTAATGTTCTATTTGTCGGTCCTCTCTGGCAGAGATGAGAGAGGACACACAGCTGATCTCACTGCTCCCCCTTCTCCCCCCCTCCTCTCTCCTGTGTCTCCGTGGGCACTCAAGTGTGAAGCTAAAGAGCTCACATTTCCCGCGGAGCACAGAGGAGAGGGGAGGGGGGAGAAGGGGGAGCCGTGAGATCAGCTGTGTGTCCTCCTCTCTCATCTGTGCCAGAGAGGACCGACAAATAGAACATTAATGCCGCCCGAGTCTCTCTGTGCTATTAATCTATGACACACGATCTCCGCTCAGAGTCGTGTGTGAAGATCAACCCCGCTGGGCCCCCCCACAGTGGCTGAATGCCGGGCCCAGTCGCAACTGCGACTGTTGCGACCCTGGAAATTCCGCCACTGAGTATACACTTAGTAAATGGGCAAATAAATGATCACATCACTACATTCTCCCCCTTCTGAAAATCCTTCCGACCCGGCAAGGATATACACTCAAAACATAACAAAAGTTAACATGATTGTCGCCTTCTGCAGACCACTTCTCCAGAAGCAATCTATTACAGAGATTAGCTGCAAATGAAATATGGTTAGTAACAAATAGGCATCATGCTAACCAGTCATTTTCATCAGAACATGAGGTTGTGCATAGTTCTGTACAGCATAGCAGGGTCTTCCCAAGGTGTCATAAGTAAATGTTGGTGGAGGTCGTCGAACATGATCTCCTCTCCTCAAGCCCTCAGGCATTAGTCCAGATAACTCTGGGACAGCATTAGTGGGAAAACTTGGTGCTCCAACCATGCTGGGAACTGTAGGCACAAAGTTTTGGGCTGTTGATTCAAAAACAGGAGTAGCTGGGTTCAGACCTCCCCTCTGAGGAAGGCCCCCATCAGTAATAGGTGAAGGAACCTGTACAGGAGACTCTGGTGGAGGTGTAAACCAGTCAGTGTCATCACTCTGGTCTCCACAGTCTGCACAAGGCACATCATTAGAATCTGTAACAATATCAGATTGTGGCTCCTCATCAGCAGTAGTAACTTGTGGTACTGGAAGCAAGTGATTCCTATGCCAGGCTTTGATCTGACCCTCAGGTCCTCGAATCCTGTAGACTGGAATTCTAGGAAGTTTTTCTATAACTTCAAACAACTCATTTCGCCAGTGATCAGCTAATTTATGTTTGGCTGAAGGTCCCAAATTGCGGAGAAGCACTTTATCACCAGGTTGTAAGTCTTTGTAACAAAATTTGGCATCAAAACGCCTTTTATTGGCAGCATTAATTTTTGCAGTATTTTCCTCAGCCATTTGATAGGCCTCTTTTAAAGCTCTGTTTAAGTCATTCCACATACTGGTAGTGATTTCTATTTTTCACTCCATCAGTAGAAACACCCAACTGAATGTCAATAGAGATATGGGCTTCTCTCCCAAACATTAGAAAATAAGGAGAGAAACCAGTTGATTCATGTCTGGTACAATTGTAGGCATGTACCATAGCTCCAGCATGTCGGCTCTAGGTTTGCTTAGCACCATTAGGGAGGGTACCCAACATGTTCAACAAGGTGCGATTGAAACGTTCAGGGAGAGCATCACCCTTTGGATGATAAGGTGTGGTGCGGCTCTTGTTGATGTTAAGCAATGTTAACAGCTCTTTAATTAGACGACTTTCAAAGTCCCGCCCCTTGTCAGAGTGAAGTCAATTTGGCAATCCATAATGAACAAAAAACTTCTCCTACAACACAGCTACAGTTACTGCTTTCTGATCTTTGGTGGGATAGACTTGAGCATATCGAGTATAGTGATCAGTCACAATCAAAACATTTCCCGCACCACTGCTGTCATTGTCAATACACAAAAAGTCCATGCACACTAAATCCATTGGACCAGAAATTTTCAAGTGTTCCATAGGAGCAGCTCGAGTAGGCAAAGCTTTCCTTTGTAGACATCTCACACAACGGCGGCAATAGTCCACAACAGATTCCCTCATTTGTGGCCAAAACAAATGGTCTTGGATTAGTCCGTAGGTTTTTTCAACTCCTAGATGTCCATGTTGGTCATGCAAACTTCTCAAAACAGATTTTCTGTAAACTTGAGGGAGCACTAGCCGTCTCCTTCCAGGATGATCATGGAACAAACGTACCCTGTATAAAAGTCCATCAATTATTTTGAGTTTATTCCATTCTTTAAGATAGGAGGTACTCTGCCCAGGTAGGGTTTTTCTCATGTAATTAGGATCTTTGCGGAAAACAGACTCTCTAACATGTCTGATTACTGGATCTCTCTTTTGTACAAGGACCATATCTTTCTCTTGCAGCTGTATGTTTTCTGGTACCCCTAAAGCGGTGGGGCAGCAATACATGTTTGGGATACACTCACCAGCTCCCAAGGAGTCAATAACTCATAAGTCAGAGAAAACAGTATTGTCTCCTTGTACAGCCGCTGTAGCTCAGTAGGCAGCCACAACAGGCCCAGGTACTTCCTCCCATTCACTTTCTTCTAAGTTCACTGGCAACCCAGGACGCCTAGAGAGAGCATCAGCCCCAATATTTTTGGGCCCTGGCTTGTACTTGAGAGTGAATTGGTAATTAGACAAGGCAGCAAGCCACCTATGACCAATGGCATCCAGCTTAGCTGTAGTCAAAACATAAGTGAGGGGGCTGTTGTCAGTTCTTACTTCAAACTGAACCCCATACAAGTAATCATGCAGCCTTTCAACAATAGCCCACTTCAGGGCAAGAAATTCCAATTTGTGAACAGGATAATTCCTTTCTGCTGGGCTTAGACTGTGACTAATATAAGCAACAGGCCTTAGTCCCCCTGGGTACTCCTGATGTAGGACTCCTTCTAATCCATCATAGTTGGCATCTACATGCAAAATGTATGGCTTTTGTGGGTCTGCATAAGCCAACACCGGCGCTTCTGTAAGACTTTTCTTAAGCTGTAGAAAAGCGTCCTCACAAGCAGAAATCCACCTCTCACTGAAAGGAGTTTTGCTGATTGTTTTAATGCCAGGGGTTTCTTTGAGCAAGTCATTAAGAGGCCGAGCAGTCTTGGAATAGCCTCTAATGAAGCAGCGATATTAGCCACAAAACCCCAAGAAAGACCTCAGTTCTTTCAAATTTGTGGGACGGAGCCAGGTTACCACAGCCTCCACTTTAGCAGAAAAAATCAAAAAATATTTAAAAAATATTTCTATAGGGCGCACAGGGCTAGTATAGTCTAGATAATGTCTCTATATAAGGCAGTCCCAAATAAGCATGAAGATGGAGGTATAGTGATACAAAACAGAGTTGACTATGTCTCTGAAGCCACTCGATTGCTATCTGACAGCAACACATATACCAGACTCAACAAAGATCCTCTACCCTCATTTACTCTAGAAGCTTCCTCCCTTGTTAAGACAGCACTAAACGACAACATCATTACCCAACAAGAAGCTTCTTTTCTGATTAAAGAAGTACATTTTACACCATATTTCTACCATCTGCCCAAGGTGCATAAAGACCCAAAAACACCACCCGGGCGACCGATTGTGGCGTCTATGGACAGCATCAGCAGCGGACTTTCACAATATATAGACCAATTCCTCCAGCCATTAGCCCAATCCCTTCAGTCGCACATTAGAGATGGTGTCCATCTGTTAGAGATCTTAACTACGTACTCTTGGGACCACAATTACCATTGGGCCTCTCTGGACGTCCAGTCTCTATATACATCCATACCCCATGAAGTGGGCCTCAATGCCCTACAGTTTTTTCTCTGCCAAGACCCCATGCTTAATCCGAGACAAGCTTCCTTCATTGTTGAAGCCACTTCCTTCTGCCTTACACACAATTATTTTAAATTTGAGGATGATTTTTTCCTGCAGATACGAGGTACAGCTATGGGGGCGCACTTTGCACCCTCATATGCGAACCTTACCATGGGGCACTGGGAGCATCAATATATATGGAACAACAATCCATTCTCCTCCCACATTGTTTTTTATGGCCGGTATATAGATGACGTGATTATTATATGGGATGGCAATGCATCAGTCTTTTCTGACTTTGTCAGATATTGTAACACCAACAGCATGGGCCTGACTTTCACCTCTGTCATCGACCAATATAAACTAGCCTTTTTGGACCTCGAACTTTTTTGGATAGGCAAGGAGATACATGCCAGAAATTACATTAAGCCAACAGCTGGGAATTCTTTCCTCCATTACAATAGCTGTCACCACCCCCTGTGGCTAAACAATGTACCCAAAAGTCAGTTCTGTAGGCTAAAAAAGAATTGCACCCTAAACAATGACTATGATATCGAAGGTGCAACTTTGAAAGAAAAATTTCTCGAAAAGGGTTTTCCTGTTGATCTTGTAGATGCAGCTTATCAAAAATATAAGAGTACACCGCTCACTGAGAACCCTCGTCCACGCCCCCAGAAGGGTAATTTACGATTCATCACTCAATTTCATACTCAACATAAGCAAATGGAAAATATTGTAAAAAGACACTGGCCTCTGTTATTACAAGATGAACACCTTCTTTCCACCCTGCCCAATAGACCTCAATTTGCCTATAGAAAGGCACCTAACATCAAAAGCAGGGTAGCGACTAGCAAACTTAAGGCCAGACCTTTGCCTCCTGGCCACCACATGCCCACATTCCTAGCCATCTCTGGGATGTACCAGTGCCGTAAGCCTCTCTGCAAGACTTGTAGCTTTGTGGTACATGGCCAGAAAGACTTTCAGGTTAAAGGCAAAACATACCCAATCAAGGGCTTTCATACATGCTCATCTGACCATGTTATATATTGCCTCACATGTCCCTGTGGCTTATTTTATGTAGGCCGTACCATTCGGCCACTACGTAAACGTTTTGGCGAACATCGCCGGTTTATTGAAGGCGGATTAGATAATCATAGTGTCCCCAGACACTACCTCCACGCCCACGATAAGTCCACCAATGGCCTCAAAGTATGGGTCATTGAGGCAATGCCAAAAGATATTCCCCCAGCTGAACGTTACCGACGACTATGTCACAGGGAAATGTACTGGATATTTTTATTAAATGTTTTAGCCCCTGGAGGGTTAAACGAGGATTTTGAAGTCAGCGTAATTTTATGATAATATTAATCCAGCCCCCTTTCTTTTATTACAGTATTTGCGGTAGTCCTATATTACCACATTTCGATAGTATTGGTGACACAAATGTCCCAATTTCAGTTTTTATTCTGCTATTTATATTTGCCTCTGTGCTCCCATTTATTCTTATCAAGCCGTTGTACATGTAAGGCTGCGTGTCAGTCTATTCCAGACACCCTATGGATAGAATACATTATATACTCTCCCTTTTTAACTCTCCACCATTTTAGTTTGTACTTTCGTTTTTCTTCCTAATATCCCATACATATATATGTATATTTTTTTCATTGCCTCCTTTAAAATGCTGTTACCTGTGTTTCTATGTATTTAAATGTATTTAGACGTTTTTATATTATGTTATTATCAAACTTTGATTGTTGCCCCCGCCCCCGGCCAACCCACTATTAGTTTGTGTGTGTATATATATCAGGCATAGCCATCATTATAGTCATTGGTTGAAAAAGGAACGTATGACCGTTCCGAAACGCGTCCCTTATTGATGACGACACTTCCTCCCTTCGGCTGTCTGTTTGCGGTCCAGACTGGTTAAGGAACTGCTCCAGTGGATGACATCACTTCCGGTTACGCCGTCTCTTCGTGCTAACGACGCCGGCCTCACAGCGGCTTCCTCTGTTCCACACTGCCGCTGCCTTGTACTACATCCATCCGCTCTGAATGCTTCCTTCCACTGTGACCCTTTCCAATGCAGCTCCACTTACGAAGTGCCTGACTACACCTTCCATCTTGTAAGTGCTTTTGGAACCCAGTTGGGGCATTAAACTTGTCTTTCTTCTACACTTAGAGGCGCCTTTGTTTGTTTTCCACTTTAGCAGAATCAGTTGCTACCCCTTCTGCAGATACTATGTGACCCACAAAGTTTACTGAGGAGCGAGCAAACTTACATTTGTCCAGGGAGAGTTTCAGACCTTCTTTCCTCAGACGATCTAGCACTTTAAACAGTCTCTGGTCATGCTCCTCCAGAGTGGAGCCAAAAACAATTATGTCATCTAGGTTGACAATACATTAAGTGTGACAAAGGTCTCCCAGTGTCCGATCCATTAGACGCTGGAAGGTTGCAGGTGCACCACTAATGCCCTGTGGCATGCGAGCAAACTGGAGAAACCCCAGGGGGCAGATAAAAGCTGTCTTTTTTTGATCTTCCTCATTCATCGGTACTTGGTAATAACCGGATCTTAAATCCATTACTGTGAACCATTTGCTGCCTTGCAGGGCATCAAGAGTTTCCTCAATGCGAGGTAGAGTGTATTGATCTGGGACCGTTCGCCGATTTAGAGTCCTATGATCAACACATATTCATACTCCACCATTTTTCTTTCTGACCACCACTATTGGGGATGCATACGGGCTTTTTGACTCAACAATTATGTTTTGATCTTTCATTTTGTGCAAGCACTCTCGAACATCATCCAGATCTTTAAGAGGTATGCACCTGGGTCTTTCTCTAAATGGGGTGCTATCTGTTAGGCGAATACTGTGCTGAATACTTTTAGCACACCCAATATCAATGATATCAGTTGAGAAAACATCTTCGTACTCCATTAGGTGCTCTCCTAGTGCTTGTTTTTGCTCTGCAGGACTATCAGCATCATACAGGTGATAGTCTAATTTGGTTTCCTTCTCCTCGACCTTGGCAGGTTAGGAGCTAATGGTTTCCACTGGGTAACAATACGCTACCTCTTTCCAATGTTCCGAACAGTAACACCATCTATTCTTGGACATTTTAAACAATAGTCTTTCCTTTCTGGTACTATCTCCCAGCCATTCTTTGCAGCCTCTTTTGTATCAGTCCCCAGCAGGAAAAAGCTACCAGTTGCACGTGGTGAAATTTCCACATAAACCCGCAACGCTCTCACTTCCCCCGGCTGGAAGCTCTATGTGATGCCATGGATTTCCCACACACCCTCCAGGAAGATCAGGAGCAAAGGTTTGGCAAATATTTTGAAGCCCTGGAGCAACAGGGAGTGACGGTAGAGGAGTTCTCTGTTGGGGCTGAAGAAACCGTATGAAGGCAGCCTCAACAGCTTCCACATTAGAACCCACAATTATATGAGCATACTCGTTACCCCCAGGTGGAGGGCTCACATAAGCAATGACTTTAAGTGGGGGGTCCTCATCAGCTATCACACCAGGAATGCAAAGCTCAAATTCTAGACAACCATTCATAAATACAGGATTTTCTCCCACACCATAAACAGGCATAGTGTCCATAGGTTGCATAGGGAGGTGGTTTAAGTGTTGCTGTTAGAAGGGCCTGTATATGATGGTCAGCTGAGAACCAGTATCAAACAGAGCAGTAGTGGGTATATCATTAACAAACAAATTGAAAGTACATCTGCGGCCTATCCCAGGTAGTTTGGTAAACATTTGTTTTCTAGATTTTCCCTGTTTTCCCTCTGGACACATGTCCAGCTTTACTGTGAATTTCAGAACTATCAGCCAGCAGTGGACACTGACGAACTGTGTGGCCTGCTTGTCCACAGCGGAAACATTTAATGTGGAAGAGAGGTTAATCACTGGAGGTTTTATCAGCAGATTGAGCTCTAGGCTGTGGGTGTCTACCCACTTCATTGTTTTTAGCAACAGTCTCATTTGTGCTAAACCAAAGAACTCTGTTTAACTTTGATCTTAGAAGGGGTACTAAAACAGATAGCAGATTCCTGTTTCTTTAATTCATTCATAGTTTCAGTAAAAGTTATGTTTCTCTCTCTCAAAACCACTCTTAGGACTGATGACATTGGGTGATGTGGCAGTAGCCCCTTTATTATTTGAGCAGACCTTAATTTGTCAACATCCGTAGGAGAGACTACCTTTTCAGTGAGCAATCTCCCTAGAAGCACTTCTAGCCTGCTCACAAACACAGAAACATCCTCTTCCTCTTTATGCTTTGCTGTTTAAAATCAGCAAGCATCTGATCAGGGTCACAATGCAGTCCATAAGTATCTCTTAAAACATCAATATATTCTTGAGCACTGGTACTCACATGAGTGTCCTTGTAAGCTCTAATGATAATGGATGCTGGTGGTCTTAAACTTTCCATGATGCGCTGTTTTTTTCTTTTCCTCTGAGCAGGTCCATTCCTCTATCACTTGTTGTGCAAAATCTTTCCACACCTCAAAGCTTTCTTCACCAGCTCGGACAGGGAGCACCCCTGAAAAAGCCTTTAATTTGCAATAAGAATCAGCATGTAAATTCTGAGCAATGACTTCAGTGACTTTTAGCAGCAGGTGCTCAATATTTGTTTCCTGCTTAGCGACTGTAGCAGTCAACAGAGTTTCTCCTGATGATTCAGTTGTATTCAATGGTTCACACTTTACAGACAGGGCTGGTAACTTCCGCCTTACTGGAGGTGAGATTACTGGAAATACTACAGCACAACCAATTACTTCAGCCCCCTTTGGATATATGCAAAAGGGCCCTTTAACTGGATTTAAATCCACCTCACTGAGACAGAGATAATGGGTATACAGTTCATAACTCTCATCTTCCTCTCTTTTATCCACAGGTGCTAAAATGGCAGGGCGGTACAAACCCCCCCCCCAAATGACCCCATTTTGGAAAGTAGTCACCCCAAGGAAATTGCTGAGAGGCATGTTGAGCCCATTGAATATTCATTTTTTTGTCCCAAGTGATTGAATAATGACAAAAAAAAAAAATTACAAAAAGTTGTCACTAAATGATATAATGCTCACACAGGCCATGGGCATATTCAGCTGATTCTCCTGAGTACGGGGATACCACATGTGTGGGACTTTTTGGGAGCCTAGCGGCGTACGGGGCCCCGAAAACCAATCACCGCCTTCAGGATTTCTAAGGGCGTAAATTTTTGATTTTACTCCTCACTACCTATCACAGTTTTGAAGGCCATAAAATGCCCAGATGGCACAAAACCCCCCAAATGACCCCACTTTGGAAAGTAGACACCCCAAGCTATTTGCTTTGAGGCATGTTGAGTCCATGGAACATTTTATATTTTGACACAAGTTGCGGGAAAGTGACAATTTTTTTATTTTTTTTTGCACAAAGTTGTCACTAAATGATATATTGCTCACACAGGCCATGGGCATATGTGGAATTGCACCCCAAAATATGTTTAGCTGCTTCTCCTGAGTATGGGGATACCACATTTGTGGGGCTTTTTGGCAGCCTAGCCGCGTACGGGGCCCCGAAAACCAATCACTGCCTTCAGGATTTCTAAGGGTGTAAATTTTTGATTTCACTCTTCACTGCCTATCACAGTTTCGGAGGCCATGGAATGCCCAGATGGCACAAACCCCCCCTAAATGACCCCATTTTGGAAAGTAGACACCCCAAGCTATTTGCTGAGAGGCATGGTGAGTATTTTGCAGCTCTCATTTGTTTTTGAAAATGAAGAAAGACAAGAAAAAATTTTTTTTTCTTTTTTCAATTTTCAAAACTTTGTGACAAAAAGTGGGGTCTGCAAAATACTCACTATACCTCTCAGCAAATAGCTTGGGGTGTCTACTTTCAAAAATGGGGTCATTTGGGGGGGGGGGGTTGTGCCACCTGGGCATTCCATGGCCTCCGAAACTGTGATAGGCAGTGAAGAGTGAAATCAAAAATTTATGCACTTAGAAAGCCTGAAGGCGGTGCTTGGTTTTTGGGGTCCCGTACGCGGCTAGGTTCCCAAAAAGTCTCACACATGTGGTATCCCCATACTCAGGAGAAGCAACAGAATGCATTTTGGGGTGTAATTTCACATATTCCCATGGCATGTTTGAGCAATATATCATTTAGTGACAACTTTGTGCAAAAAAAAAAAAAAAATTGTCTCTTTCCCGCAACTTGTGTCACAATATAAAATATTCCATGGACTCGACATGCCTCTCAGCAAATAGCTTGGGGTGTCTACTTTCCAAAATGGGGTCATTTGGGGGGGTTTTGAACTGTCCTGGCATTTTATGCACAACATTTAGAAGCTTATGTCACACATCACCCACTCTTCTAACCACCTGAAGACAAAGCCCCTTCTGATACTTTTTGTTTACATGAAAAAATTATTTTTTTTTGCAAGAAAATTACTTTGAACCCCCAAAAATTATATATTTTTTTAAAGCAAATGCCCTACAGATTAAAATGGTGGGTCTTTCATTTTTTTTTTCACACAGTATTTGCGCAGCGGTTTTTCAAACGCATTTTTTGAGGAAAAAACACACTTTTTTAAATTTAAATGCACTAAAACACACTATATTGCCCAAATGTTTGATGAAATAAAAAAGATGATCTTAGGCCGAGTACATGGATACCAAACATGACATGCTTTAAAATTGCGCACAAACGTGCAGTGGCAACAAAATAAATACATTTTTAAAAGCCTTTAAAAGCCTTTACAGGTTACCACTTTAGATTTACAGAGGAGGTCTACTGCTAAACGTACAGCCCTCGATCTGACCTTTGCGATGATACCTCACATGCATGGTGCAATTGCTGTTTACATTTGACGCCAGACCGACGCTTGCGTTCGCCTTAGCGCGAGAGCAGGGGGGGGCAGGAGTGCTTTTTTTTTTTTATTATTGTTTTGCTTTTTTATCTTATTTTTAAACTGTTCCTTTCTTTTTTTTTTAAATCATTCTTATTGTTATCTCAGGGAATGTAAATATCCCCTATGATAGCAATAGGTAGTGACAGGTACTCTTTTTTGAAAAAATTGGGGTCTATTAGACCCTAGATCTCTCCTCTGCCCTCAAAGCATCTGACCACACCAAGATCGGTGTGATAAAATGCTTTCCCAATTTCCCAATGGCGCTGTTTACATCCGGCGAAATCTAAGTCATAAAATGCTCGTAGCTTCCGGTTTCTTAGGCCATAGAGATGTTTGGAGCCACTCTGGTCTCTGATCAGCTCTATGGTCAGCTGGCTGAATCACCGGCTGCATTCTCAGGTTCCCTGTTGAGACAGGAGAGCCAGAGAAAAACACGGAAGACGGTGGGGGTGGGCATTCCCTCCCACTGCTTGTAAAAGCAGTCTAGAGGCTAATTAGCCGCTAGGATTGCTTTTACATGAAAGCCGACCGCTGGCTGAAAAGAATTATACCAAGATGATACCTAAACCTGCAGGCATCATTCTGGTATAACCACTCAAAGTCGTGAATGGCGTACCTGAAGACAAAAAAATGGTTAACAATAAAGCACAGTAAATAGTAAAGTATAAAAAATTGCATACCTGAAAAACAAACATGATAAAACATAATAACAATAAAACATTGCAGAATAGAATACAGTAAAAAAGAGCAGAACAATAGAGAGAGAATAGAGAGAGAGAGAACAATAAAACGACAACTATTTTTTTTTTTTATATTTTTTTGTGTTTTTTTTTTTTTTTTACACTGTTTTTGTAACTGTAACTTTTATAACGGTAACCGGTTCCAGGTTCGGGTCTCTCAAAATGCGATGGCATCTTGGGAGACCCTGTGATAGTGTGCCTAGTCTGTGCGATGCTGTACCCTACGCTAATACTAAACTAGTGCATGGTAGCGTTGAAAATATTATCCAATGCAAAGACCAGGATTGTCAGGACAGGAGGGACAATAATAGCTGGTGTCACGCCTATATGCGCGCTTGCTGCAGACACAACATCTTTTTTGGGGGGTTCGTTGGGTAGGGGTACTCGGGAGGACATAAAGAAAATGCCTCTCATGCAGCCGACTGCATTTGGTTGGGGATGTGAATGGGGGAAGTACGGGCGCTGCAGAAGTGGTGGGTTCCCAATTAGGATTGGCGAATGCAGCAGGAAGGGCTTTATGGACATGACGGCCTGTGTTTGTCTTCTTGGTGGCAGCGGGACACTACTTGTGCTTGCCACCTCACCAGCTTGAACTGCATTTATGGTACTCGCCACGTCACCAAGTGTTACTGCAGTGCTGGTTTGACTACGACTGGGGTGTACTAGGCCGCTGGTGCTTGCCAGTTCACCAAAACGCTACCAAAAAAACTGTTATGCCCCGTACACACAGTTGGACTTTGTTCGGACATTCCGACAACAAAATCCTAGGATTTTTTCCGACGGATGTTGGCTCAAACTTGTCTTGCATACACACGGTCACACAAAGTTGTCGGAAAATCCGATCGTTCTAAACGCGGTGACGTAAAACACGTACGTCGGGACTATAAACGGGGCAGTGGCCAATAGCTTTCATCCCTTTATTTATTCTGAGCATTCGTGGCACTTTGTCCGTCGGATTTGTGTACACATGATCGGAATTTCCGACAACAAATTTTGTTGTCGGAAAATTTTATATCCCCAAAATTTGTGGGTCGGAAAATCCAATGGAAAATGTGTGATGGAGCCTACACACGGTCGGAATTTCCGACAACAAGGTCCTATCACACATTTTCCGTCGGAAAGTCCGACCGTGTGTACGGGGCATTAGCGTTCGCAGGGATCAGGCCTGACTCTGCGAACGCTGCAGTTATGCGTTTAGTGTTTTGTAAGTGACAGTGATCAATCGATACTGCACTTGGGTGGGCTGGGCTGGGCTGGGCCGGGCGGAGGGGCAAAACGCAGGTCCTAGCAGGTATCTGGGCTGATCCCGCTAACACTGCGTTGTTGGGAACCCTAAACTGCTGGGGACGCTAGTATAGATCTGATCGGATCAGATATTGATCCGTTCAGATACTATACCACTAAGGGAGGTGTACAGTGTGTGCGTGGGTGTTAGCGGTACTGGCGCTAACCTAACGCTGCCTGGGGCTGGTGCTTACCAGTTCACCAAAATGCTACCAAAAAAACTGTTAGCGATCGCAGGGATCAGGCCTGACTCTGCGAACGCTGCAGTTATGTGTTTAGTGTTTTGTAAGTGACAGTGATCGATCGATACTGCACTTGGGTGGGCTGGGCTGGGACGGGTGGAGGGGCAAAATGCAGGTGCTAGCAGGTATCTGGGCTGATCCCGCTAACACTGCGTTTTTGGGAACCCTAAACTGCTGGGAACGCTACTATAGATCTGATCGGATCAGATATTGATCCGTTCAGATACTATACCACTAAGGGAGGCGTATGCTGCGTGCGTGGGTGTTAGCGGTACTGCCGCTAATCTGACGCTGCCTGGGGCGACGCATATCACCGCCGGGCGATCAGGGGGCTAAACCTTTATTTGGTAATAAACGGCGGGTGCCCTGACACTATAAAAAATAAACGAACTAACCAGCGTCACCTGTAACGGTTATACGGTGATCACTGGTGAAAGGGTTAACTAGGGGGCAATCAAGGGGTTAAAACATTTATTAGATAGTATATGGGGGTCCCTGTCACTATAAAACGCTGACGGCGAACCTAAATATTTACGTCCCTAACTAGCGTCACCAGTGACACTAATACAGCGATCAGAAAAATGATCGCTTAGCGACACTGGCGACAGGGGGTGATCAAGGGGTTAAAACTTTCTTAGGGGGGTTAGGGGGGTACTCTAGACCTACAGGGGGCTAACAGTAACTGTCCCACCACACTAACTGTCACAAACTGACACCATGCAGTAATCAGAAAAAACAAACAAAAAAAACCCCAAAATACTGCTTGGTGTCAGTGTGACGGGGGGGAGGGGTGATTGGGGTGGGATCGGGGGGTAAAGGGGGGTGTATTGTGTGCCTGGCATGTTCTACTGTATGTGTGTGTGTTGTGCACTCACATTGATGTCTTCTCTCCTCAGCGCCGGAACGGAAACTGCCGAGCCGAGGAGAGATGACATCACATCCCCTGCCTGTGTGTACTACACACAGGCAGGCGAGGATTCTCATTGACTGGGAGCGATCGGATGGCCTCCCCCTCATCACGGAACGCTCCCAGACCAACGGCGACTGCCTCAGGCACCGGGGGGGTCCGATCGGATCCCCCGCCCGTGGGAAGGCAATCACGTACCTGGGGTTCTTGTCTCTTGATTGGATAGATTGATAGCAGCGCAGCCATTGGCTCCCACTGCTGTCAATCAAATTCAATGCTATAGCCACCGAATGATGGACTCGGGAGTGCGCCCGCAAGGTAACACCCAGGGAGAATGCTTCTCCTAGGGGGTTATCTGATGTGGGGAGGAGCTGCGAGAACCGCTGAGGGACCCCAGAAGACGGTATTTATTTTTTTAATCAAATCTTTATAATCACTTTAACTCAATGTATGTTATTGTATCACAACAGAACACAAGTATTGTTGGATCCACAAAGGCCAGTAGGAACCATGCACCCTAAAACTGATTTCAACCCAGATTTCATCTCTGCCCCCTCCCCTTCTGTATTTATATGAGACCAACAAAAACCCCTTCTTCAGAACTGCCTGGGACATTGTGATAAAAGGTGGTAGCACCTCTTTACATTTAAATGGTATTTTTCATATTTGTCTTAAGGAAAATTGTGGGTACATTTTACATCAGAACAGAAGAAAAAAAAAAAAAAGAAGAACAGAAGAGGCCGGTGTTTGGTGGAAGTTCAGAAGGTATTTAGAAACTTTCTGATGCTGAATCAACACTGAGCTATGCGCATTTTTACTGCAAACACTTGCTTCTAATATCACATTCTGACATTAGGTGGGGTCTGCTGGAATCACACACACTGACATTATTTCCTGGGGACTTCAGAGGCAAGGCCAATTCAAGGACAGCCAAATGTCTTACTGCTAGTCTTTCTCAGAAGGCACTGATTTGTCTCTGGCAAACCTTGCTAAAACCTGCTAAAAGTGAGCACACTACTCCTATACAGTTAGCACTTATGGTATGTTTAACAAGGCAAAAATAAATATAATAAATATAAATGTAAGGGTGCAATTAGGATGGCTAAGATAGAACATGAAAGACACATAGCGGAGGAGAGTAAAAAAAATCCCAAGAAATTCTTTAACCACCTCAATACAGTGCATTTTCGCCCCCTTCCTGCCCAAGCCATTTTTCAGCTTTCAGCGCTGTCGCACTTTGTATGACAATTGCGCGGTCATACAACACTGTACCCAAATGAAATTGTTATCATTCTTTCCCCACAAATAGAGCTTTCTTTTAGTGGTATTTGATCACCTCTGCGGTTTTTATTTTTTGCGCTATAAACAAAAGAAGAGTGAGAAGTTTTAAAAAAAAACACAATAATTTTTATCTTTTGCAATAATAAATATCCAATTTTTTTTTCTTTAAAACAAATTTTTTCTCAGTTTAGGCCGATATGTATTCTTGTATATATTTTTGGTAAAAAAAAATCGCAATAAGCGTATATAGATTGGTTTGCGCAAAAGTTATAGCGTCTACAAAATAGGGGATAGACTTATAACATTTTTTTTTTTTTTACTAGTAATGGCGGCGATCTGCGATTTTTATTGTGACTGCGATATTGCGGCGGACACATCGGACACATATTTGGGACCATTCACATTTATACAGCGAACCGTGCTATAAAAATGCATTGATTACTGTATAAATGTGACAGGCAGGGAAGGGGTTAACACTAGGTGGTGATCGAGGGGTTAACTGTGTTGCTAGGGAGTGATTCTAACTGTAGGGGGAGGGGACTCACTAGGGGAGGAGACCGATCGGTGTTCCTCTGTGCTGGGAACACACCATCGGTCTCCTCTCCTCTGACAGGACCGTGGATCTGTGTCCTGCTGTGTTACCGGTAATCGCGGGTGCCCGGCGGACATCGCGGCCGCCGGGCACGCGCACCGGGTGCCTAGTGACACGGCGGGCGCGCGCGCGCCCCCTGGTGGCCTAGGAATGCGAGGCCGTCATATGACGCCCGCCCGCAACGAGAGCTGCGCCGCCTGGCCTTCAATAGACAGCCGGCGGTCAGCAAGCGGTTAAGTATGTAAACAGTAAAAAAGGGAGGACAGACCATATTGGCCCCATAAAGAATGAGGAAGGACATCTGGTTACAAAGGATGGGGAGATGGCAAAGGTATTGAATTTATTCTTCTCCTCAGTCTTAACGAGTGAATCGGCTGGCTTCAGTAACCAAAACTGCAGTGTTTATCCTCATGACACAACACAGGAAGCACCTACATGGTTAACTGAGGACGGAATTAAAATTAGACTTGAGAAACTTAACATTAATAAATCACTGGGACCAGATGGCTTGCATCCGAGGGTACTTAGGGAACTCAGTCAGGTGATTGCCAGACCGTTGTTCCTAATTTTTACAGACAGACAGTCTATTGACTGGAATGGTACCAGCTGATTGGAGAAAAGCCAATGTAGCACCAATATTTAAAAAGGGCCCAAAAAACATCCCTGGGAATTACAGACCAGTTAGCCTAACATCAATAGTATGTAAACTCTTGGAGGGGATGATAAGGGACTATATACAAGATTTTAGTAATAAGAATGATATCATTAGCAGTAATCAGCATGGATTCATGAAGAATCGTTCTTGCCAAACCAATCTATTAACCTTCTATGAGGAGGTGAGTTGCCATCTAGATAAAGGAAGGCCCGTAGACGTGGTGTATCTGGATTTTGCAAAAGCATTTGACACAGTTCCCCATAAACGTTTACTGTACAAAATAAGGTGCGTTGGCATGGACCATAGGGTGAGTACACGGATTGAAAACTGGCTACAAGGGCGTGTTCAGAGGGTGGTGATAAATGGGGAGTACTCAGAATGGTCAGGGGTGGGTAGTGGGGTTCCCCAGGGTTCTGTGCTGGGACCAATCCTATTTAATTTGTTCATATACGAGCTGGAGGATGGGATAAACAGTTCAATCTCTGTATTTGCAGACGATACTAAGCTAAGCAGGGCAATAACTTCTCCGCAGAATGTGGAAATCTTGCAAAAAGACCTGAACAAATTAATGGGGTGGGCGACTACATGGCAAATGAGGTTCAATGTAGAAAAATGTAAAATAATGCATTTGGGTGGCAAAAATATGAATGCAATCTATACACTGGGGGAGAACCTCTGGGGGAATCTAGGATGGAAAAGGATGGGGGTCCTAGTAGATGATAGGCTCAGCAATGGCATGCAATGCCAAGCTGCTGCTAATAAAGCAAACAGAATATTGGCATGCATTAAAAGGGGGATCAACTGCAGAGATAAAACGATAATTCTCCCGCTCTACAAGACTCTGGTCCGGCCGCACCTGGAGTATGCTGTCCAGTTCTGGGCACCAGTCCTCAGGAGGGACGTACTGGAAATGGAGCGAGTACAAAGAAGGGCAACAAAGCTAATAAAGGGTCTGGAGGATCTTAGTTATGAGGAAAGGTTGCGAGCACTGAACTTATTCTCTCTGGAGAAGAGACGCTTGAGAGGGGATATGATTTCAATTTACAAATACTGTACTGGTGACCCCACAATAGGGATAAAACTTTTTTGCAGAAGAGAGTTTAATAAGACTCGTGGCCACTCATTACAATTAGAAGAAAAGAGGTTTAACCTTAAACTACGTAGAGGGTTCTTTACTGTAAGAGCGGCAAGGATGTGGAATTCCCTTCCACAGGCGGTGGTTTCAGCGGGGAGCATAGATAACTTAAAGAAACTATTAGATAATCACCTGAATGACCGCAATATACAGGGATATGTAATGTAATACTGACACATAATCACACACATAGGTTGGACTTGATGGACTTGTGTCTTTTTTCAACCTCACCTACTATGTAACTATGTAACTATGTAAATAAAGGTATGCAAAATGAAGTAACTAATAATACCAAATGTCAGTTTACTATAGTACGGTTAGTGAAAGAGTTTACTATGGACTTGTGCACTTTGAATATTGCTTGTTTTTTTATTCCAGTCTTTGTGAAAGTGATTGTATTTTTTTAAAATAAAAATAACAAACATGTCATACTTATCTGCTTTTAGCAATGGTCTTGGGTTTCCTGCCAGCACTCCTGGTTCTTCCCTCCCACCTGGTGCTCCCATAGCAAGCTGCTTGTTATGGGGCACTTGTGTGTGCTCACTTTTGAGCTGGCTCTATGTGTACATAGACACACAGATCATTGCTTTGAGCCGCCCTCTGCTCCTTCCTCACTGGTTGCTATTAACATCAGCAGGAGCTAATAGCTCCCACTTCTGTCTCTCTGTGTCAATGAGGAGGGTGAGAGCTGAGAGAGCGTACGCTCTTGTGCACATTGCTGGATCAAGATCAGGCTCAGATAAGTATAAGGGAGGAGGGACTGCATCCAGAAGGTTTTTTTACCTTAAAGTGATTTTAAAGGCTCAAGGTTTTTTTACCTTAATGTCATGCATATTAATATGCATGAAAGTAAAAAAACCTTCCCTGTGCAGCATCCCTCTAAGCCCCACCTAATACTTACCTTAGCCCTATCTCGATCCAGCAATGTCCGTGAATGCCTCAGCTCTCTGGGGACTCTACCTCCTCATTTGCTCCCACTGCTGTCAATCACAGACACTGAGCCAATCAGGAGAGAGAGGGACAGGTCCAAGTCATGTCACTATGTGAATGGCAAATTCTCAGAACGTTACATAAGTTCAGGTGCTGGATATGAACCCTATTGAAATAATTCCCAGTGGCGGCCTGTCCATAGAGAGGAAGGGGGGATGGGGGTGGCTGTTTGCCGCCCCCCCAAAAGAAAAACCCATCAGCCGCCACTGGTTCTTCCACAATTCCCTGTGATCCAGTTTTTAATACCACGTGTAATGTCTTTGGCCATTCTTGTACCAGGTACATAAAATGCATATAAATCATTGCCAAGCATAGAAGGATAATATTACAGCTGAACTTCAGGCAGGCAGCTAAATATGCAGCTGAATATATGTGAACTGTTTTAGCTGACAAAAGATTTATAATTCTGATTTGCTGGTTTTTGTTTCATATTTCTATGCCACGCTGTATAGCCAGACACCTGGTGTCACCTACCATCTTATTGGAGAATAAAACACTTCATCATATTGGTGATTCATTTTCAATAAACAGCCAAGTAACACATGAAGCTGCAACACTGAAACAGTGTCACTGTGCTGCCGATACTGGAAGGTAGTGCTATGCAAGTCAAAAGACCACCTAACAAGAAATACAAATTATTTGGCGGTTCAAGCAACCCATATATATGAATTATGCATTTGGATGTTTGCTTGGAATTCTACTTTAAAGCTGAATCTAGGCAAACAGCTGAATATACAGTTAAAATACATATGTAGTACCCCAAAAGGCATCTGGGGAACCTTGCAGGCAGGGTGGGCTAGAATTTCACCTCAGGATGAGATACTTGGCTGTAATATAGTAATGTGTCCAGAATGGCACCAGTCACTTTTCAGAGTAAACAAGGAGTTTATTAGCTCTAATTCAAAATCCTGAGAGAGGAGGTCACCAATTAATGTGGCAGACTCCAGAAAAGGAACAAAAAGTACTTACAGACTTCACAGATAGGAGACCTTTAAGCCAGCCCAGCATTCTGTGAATTTAGCCTCTGGCTACTAAGTGCTGTATGGTTCAGCTAAACCCAGGCCTCTGTCCAGAGGCGTAACTAGAACCTTCAGGGCCCCGGTGCAAGAAACCATGATGGGCCCCCCTTCCATCCGAGCCCCGGCTTCCAATTTTGGGAGGGTGTCCATGGACATCCTCCCAAAACCGTGCTTCTCACATGACCCCTTGGACATGCATCCAGCGCAATCACATCGGCCCTTTACCATGTGATCAGCTGATCACATGTAAACAGACTGGTTATCCACAGCCCTTTCCTCACACGCTGTGTTTGTGTTAGGAAAGGACTGTCATTAACTGTCAAGAATGTCAATAAATTGTTTACACTGATAATCAGTGCCCCAATCATCAGTGCCCATCAGTGCCGCCTATCAGTGCCCATCACTTCCACCTACAAGTGTTACCTATCAGTGCTCATTAAAGCTGCCTATTAGTGCCCATCAATTCTGCCTATCAGCACCACCTATCAGTGCTCATTAATGCCACCTAACTGCGTCCATCAGTGCCACCTATCAGTACTCTTCAATTCTGTCCATCAAAGCCCATCAATACTGCCTGAGTTCTGCCTATCAGTGTTCTTCAGTGCCCATCAGTACCAACTATCAGTGCCCATCAATGCCACTTATCAGTGCAGCCTTTCAGTGCACATTAGTGCCTCCTATCAGTGCTGCCTATCAGTGCTCATCAATCTGGCCTATCAGTGCTCATCAGTGCCTCCTATAAGTGCTTATCAGTGCCTCCTATCAGTGCCAATCAGTGCCTCCTATCAGTGCTCATCAGTGCCTCCTATAAGTGCTCATCAGTGCCTCCTATCAGTGCCCATCAGTGCCTCCTATCAGTGCCCATCAGTGCCTCCTATCAGTGCCCATAAATGCCTCCTATCAGTGCCCATCAGTGCCTTTTATCAGTGTCCATCAGTGCCTTCTATCAGTGCCCATCAGTGCTTTCTATCAGTGCTCATCAGTGCCTTCTATCAGTGCTCATCAGTGCCCATCAGTGCCTTCTATCAGTGCTCATCAGTGCCCATCAGTGCCTTCTATCAGTGCCGTTTATCAGTGCTCATCAGTGCCTTCTATCAGTGCTCATCAGTGCCCATCAGTGCCTTCTATCAGTGCTCATCAGTGCCTTCTATGAGTGCTCATCAGTGCCTTCTATCAGTGCTCATCAGTGCCTTCTATCAGTGCTCATCAGTGCCATCTATCAGTGCTCATCAGTGCCTTCTATCAGTGCCCATCAGTGCCTTCTATCAGTGCTCATCAGTGCCCATCAGTGCCGTCTATCAGTGCTCATCAGTGCCGTCTATCAGTGCTTATCAGTGCCTTCTATCAGTGCTCATCAGTGCCGTCTATCAGTGCTCATCAGTGCCCATCAGTGCCTTCTATCAGTGCTCATCGGTGCCTTCTATCAGTGCTCATCGGTGCCTTCTATCAGTGCTCATCAGTGCCTTCTATCAGTGCTCATCAGTGCCGTCTATCAGTGCTCATCAGTGCCTTCTATCAGTGCCCATCAGTGCCTTCTATCAGTGCTCATCAGTGCCCATCAGTGCCGTCTATCAGTGCTCATCAGTGCCGTCTATCAGTGCCTTCTATCAGTGCTCATCAGTGCCGTCTATCAGTGCTCATCAGTGCCTTCTATTAGTGCTCATCAGTGCTCATCAGTGCCTTCTATTAGTGCTCATCAGTGCCTTCTATCAGTGCTCATCAGTGCCTTCTATCAGTGCTCATCAGTGCCGTCTATCAGTGCTCATCAGTGCCTTCTATTAGTGCTCATCAGTGCCTTCTATCAGTGCTCATCAGTGCCTTCTATCAGTGCTCATCAGTGCCGTCTATCAGTGCTCATCAGTGCCTTCTATTAGTGCTCATCAGTGCCCATCAGTGCTCATCAGTGCCGTCTATCAGTGCTCATCAGTGCCTTCTATTAGTGCCCATCAGTGCTCATCAGTGCCGTCTATCAGTGCTCATCAGTGCCTTCTATTAGTGCTCATCAGTGCCCATCAGTGCTCATCAGTGCCCATCAGTGCCTTCTATTAGTGCTCATCAGTGCCTTCTATTAGTGCTCATCAGTGCCCATCAGTGCTCATCAGTGCCGTCTATCAGTGCTCATCAGTGCCTTCTATTAGTGCTCATCAGTGCCCATCAGTGCCTTCTATTAGTGCTCATCAGTGCCTTCTATTAGTGCTCATCAGTGCCTTCTATTAGTGCTCATCAGTCCCTGCTATTAATTTCTGTCAGTGCTGTCTGCCTTCTCAGGACAGCACAGCTCTGAGCGGAGATCGTGTGTCATAGATTAATAGCACAGAGAGACTCCGGCGGCATTAATGTTCTATTTGTCGGTCCTCTCTGGCAGAGATGAGAGAGGACACACAGCTGATCTCACTGCTCCCCCTTCTCCCCCCTCCTCTCTCCTGTGTCTCCGTGGGCACTCAAGTGTGAAGCTAAAGAGCTCACATTTCCCGCGGAGCACAGAGGAGAGGGGAGGGGGGAGAAGGGGGAGCCGTGAGATCAGCTGTGTGTCCTCCTCTCTCATCTGTGCCAGAGAGGACCAACAAATAGAACATTAATGCCGCCCGAGTCTCTCTGTGCTATTAATCTATGACACACGATCTCCGCTCAGAGTCGTGTGTGAAGATCAACCCCGCTGGGCCCCCCCACAGTGGCTGAATGCCGGGCCCAGTCGCAACTGCGACTGTTGCGACCCTGGAAATTCCGCCACTGCCTCTGTCCAGTCACACTGCCACCCTCTTTAGGCAGCAGGCCTAAGATGATCAAACAGCCAACCATGGTCCTCCACCAGGTAGGAGGCCTGAGAAAGACTGACTCTCCAGGATCACTCCTGAATATTTATTCCCTTTCCCAGCTTACACCACTGACAATAAATTGTCTTGTGGTTGGCTAAGGAGATATAAATATTCATGACACTGATCATTGAAGCTTCCGACACTATTGCAAAGGATACTTCCCAGCAGTAGACTTAAGCAAACTATAACTAGAGTTTTGGAGAGACCCAAGAACACTGAATTATCAGTCAGGCTTAGGTTGGTTACACCCTAGCAACTCTAACTATATACAAACATTCCTGCTTAGGCTAAAGTGACTACACATATCATGGACCTGTTTTACCAGCAAAAGAATTAGCATCTTTGTTCATACTGTCTTATATACATGGTCCAATCATGCAGCCAGCCTTATGATCAGACTTTTTTATCCTGCAGTTAAGTGGTCCAATCTGGTCACCTCTCTAACCTCAGCCTGTGTGTGGACATTGAAGGCACAACAGCAGCATGGTGATGTGTCATCACTGTCAATCTGCTCTCTTCTTCTGTCAGAAATTTCCTGTAAGGAGGATCCAGTGCAAGAAGATATGGACTGATATTGGTGCCAAATGTACTATATAAGCTGCAGTGTGACATTGACAGATTGATTAGTATTTTTTAAAAACTGAATTCTGGGCAACTTTTTTCCCATGCAGTGGGGCCGTGTCTGCAGGAGTCTAATGCCCCGTACACACGGTCGGATTTTCCGATGGAAAATGTCCGATCGGAGCGTGTTGTCGGAAATTCCGACCGTGTGTGGGCTCCATCGGACATTTTCCATCGGATTTTCCGACACACAAAGTTGGAGAGCAGGAGATAAAATTTTCCGACAACAAAATCCGATGTCGGAAATTCCGATCGTGTGTACACAAATCCGACGGACAAAGTGCCACGCATGCTCAGAATGAATAAAGAGATGAAAGCTATTGGCCACTGCCCCGTTTATAGTCCCGACATACGTGTTTTACGTCACCGCGTTTAGAACGTTCGGATTTTCCGACAACTTTGTGTGACCGTGTTTATGCAAGAAAAGTTTGAGCCAACATCCGTCGGAAAAAATCCTAGGATTTTGTTGTCGGAATGTCCGAACAAAGTCCGACCGTGTGTACGCCCTATTAGAACCAGTCTTGCCTCCTAGACAAAAACTGAACATGATACAAATCAAACAGTCATGTTTGGAATGATAATTCATATATGCAAGTTTTATGTTCAATTGCCTATTTTCTCAATTTGCTAATGGTACTGAAGACCCCCCTCCAAAAAAGTTCATGGGGTCCAGTACACCTTGCTATATTGTCTAATTTCAGCCTGGAGCTGAGCTCAGGGAGACAGCCCTATAAGGTAGAAGGTGGAGGGAAAATGGCAGATGGATGAGGTTTTTTTTAGAAAGAAAAGAAATAGGAGGGTAAAATCACCAGGTTTTGTGTGGGTACATGTTGGTCCTTAGTGTAGTATAAATGTGATGAGAAAAATAGGATTTTTTATTACAGCTTACCTGTAAAATCCTTTTCTTTCGACGGACATCACGGGACACAGAGCCACGGTAATTACTGATGGGTTATAGGGTATCACTAGGTATTGGACACTGGTCACACCCTAATCAGGAAGTTCAACCCCCTATATAACCCCTCCCCTTCCTGGGATACCTCAGTTTTGTAGCAAAGCAATATAGGTGTCATAGAAGAGGGGGGGACCTCTGTGTCCCGTGATGTCCGTCGAAAGAAAAGGATTTTACAGGTAAGCTGTAATAAAAAATGCTATTTTCTTTTCTCGGACATCACGGGAGACAGAGCCACAGTAATTACTGATGGGATGTCCCAAAGCAATGCCAACTGAGGGGGGGGAATCACAACCCGGTAGGGTGCTATCAGACCTGAGGACCTTGTACCGCTGTCTGCAGCACACTACGCCCAAAGGCGATATCCTCATGCCTTCCCACATCCACCTGATAGAATCTGGTGAATGTATGAACTGGAGACCAGGTTGCGGCCTTGCAGATCTGAGCCATAGAGGGCCGGTGATGCACTGCCCAAGAAGCACCAATAGCCCTTGTGGAATGTGCCTTGATCTGAAATGGGGGAACCTTCCGTTTCAAACCGTAAGCTTGAATAATCAACTGTCGAATCCATTTAGAAATAGTCGCTTTTGACGCTGCCTGTCCTCTATTGGGACCCTCTGGCAGCACGAACAAGACATCCGTCTTGCGAATCTGAGCGGTTGCCTCCAGATAGGTCTGCTCTTACTACATCCAAAGAATGTAGTGACCTTTCTTCCGAAGAACAGGGATCTGGAAAAAAGGAAGGCAGAACAATGTCTTGGTTTAGAAGAAACTCTGAAACCACCTTCGGTAGAAAACTAGGATGAGGGCGCAGTACCACTCTATCCTTGTGTATAATCAAGTAAGGCTCTTTACAGGAAAGAGCTGCTATTTCTGACACTCTTCTAGCAGAAGAGATGGCTACCAGAAATATTAGTTTCCTCATCAGCAAGACTAAAGGAATCTGACGTATTGGTTCAAAAGGTTGTTTCTGTAACACCGATAGAACCAAGTTCAAGTCCCAGGGGTTTAGGGGCGCCTTAACCGGAGGATTAAGACGCATCACCCCCTGCATGAAGTTTCGGACCAGAGAATGCGAAGCAAGCGGCCGTTGAAACAACACTGATAAGGCCGAGACCTGGCCCTTGATGGTACTCAAGGCCAGCTTCATCTCTAATCCTAATTGTAGAAAATCAAGAATTCTACCTATGACATATTTCCTGGGATGCCAACCCCTGGATTCACACCAGGATACATAAGCTTTCCAGACTCTATGATAAATCATTCTGGAAGCTGGCTTCCTTGCATTGATCAAGGTAGATATGACAGGACCTGAAAGCCCACGACTTTTCAGAACGTGGGTCTCAATAGCCCACCCGTCAAATCTAGCGTTTGTAAGGCAGGCTGGAATACTAGACCTTGAGATAACAGGTCTGGGCGTACCGGTAGGGTCCACCGGGAACCCACCGTCATCCCTGCTATTTCTGCTTATCAAGTTCTTCTGGGCCACATGGGGGCCATCAGAATTGCCGTCTTCCCTTCTTGCCTGAGCCTGCGAAGGAGCCGTGGCAGTAGCAGAATAGGAGGGAATGCATAAATCCGTCCTGCCTGCAAGAGGATCTCAGGCAACCGGTAGAAAGGAATTCCCCTTCTGCAGGTTTTCGGGTATGAGCCATCAACTGAGGCTCTGACGCATCGCATGCGACAGGTGCATTGGAAAGTCTAATGCCTGCACCTCCTTGTTCCAGGCCGACAGAATACTGTGTTGCTACAGTTCTGCCTGGAACTGCGCATAGGGAACTGCTTCGAATGAAGCCACCATCTTCCCCAGCAGCCTTATACAAAGGCGGACAGAAGGACCCTTCTTGGTCCTGACTGTTAAAATCAGCTCCCTTAGAGCAGTGATTTTTGCCTGCAGACACTTCAGTTGAGCAGGAAAAATGGGCATAGGTAGGCCTGTATCTCTGATGCCTATTGATGTCAGAAATTCTCCTCCCTGCAGGATGGAGACTACTGTCCGAATTGATTCCAAACGGAAGGACTGCATCCTCGGGAATCAATTCAGATCTCTTAAATCCAAAATGGGTCTGACGTCCCCATTTGGTTTTTGGACCATAAAAAGATTGGAGTAGAGTCTCAATCCTTGATCCTTTGTGGGAACCCCCACAATGACCTCTTGCGTCAAAAGTCGCTCTATCGCTAGAAGGAGCGACTGCTTCGCTTCTGGTTCTCTGGGAACACCGGATCTGAGGACACGAGGAGAGGGAAATTCTTGGAACTCCAGACTGTACCCTAAGGTTACCGTGGAGATTACCCATCTGTCCTGGAAGTCCTTCTGCCAGGGCCCTGAGAGCTGCAGCAGTCTTTCCCCCTACTCAAGCGAGCAGTGCGCCCCTTCATGAAGAGGCCTTAGTGTCTTGTCTAGAAGACTTCTTCCCCCAGGATTTCTTGTATCCCTGGGGTTGACTCTTGTTTCTTGCCCCAGATGGAGGAGACCGTCGTGGCTGCCTGGAGGCTGATGCCCCTGGCGCTGGGGAACGAGTCAGTTTAAAAGAGGGACGCTTACTCTTCTTCTTATCAGGTAAGAGAGTGCTTTTCCCACAGGAGATCCTCTTGATATAATTATCCAAGTCCTCTCCAAACAACCTTTCACCACGAAAGGGAAACCCAGCCAGGAGCTTCTTACATGGTGCTTCGGCTGACCAGTTCTTTAACCATAAGATTCTACGTATATGCACCAACCCAAGCGAGAGGCGAGAGGTCTGCACGATAGAATCTCTGATGGCGTCAACAACATAGCATAAAGCCGCAGGAAGGTTAGCAAACCCCTGGGCCTGCTGTTCAGGTAATACTTTGATGACCTGCTTAACATGGTCTCTTAAGTATTGACAGACTCCAATCGCTGCTACTGCAGGTTGGGCCACTGATCCTGCTAAGGAAAAAACATCTTTCAATAAGAAGTCCATCTTTTTATCCACAGGATCTTTGAGCATCTGAGCGTTGTCTACAGGACAAGTCAAACTACTATTTACAGAGGAAATGGCCGCATCAATGGCCGGTATTCCCCACCTCTTAACCACTTCAGCCCCGGAAGGATTTACCCCCTTCCTGACCAGAGCACTTTTTACAATTCGGCACTGCGTCGCTTTAACTGCTAATTGCGCGGTCATGCAATGGTGTACCCAAACGGAATTTGCGTCCTTTTCTTCCCACAAATAGAGCTTTCTTTTGATGGTATTTGATCACCTCTGCCGTTTTTATTTTTTGCGCTATACACGGAAAAAGACCGAAAATTTTGAAAAAAAATGATATTTTCTACTTTTTGTTCTAAAAAAAATCCAATAAACTCAATTTTAGTCATACATTTAGGCCAAAATGTATTCGGCCACATGTCTTTGGTAAAAAAAATGTCAATAAGCGTATATTTATTGGTTTGCGCAAAAGTTATAGCGTCTACAAACTAGGGTACATTTTCTGGAATTTACACAGCCTTTAATTTATGACTGCCTATGTCGTTTCTTGAGGTGCTAAAATGGCAGGGCAGTACAAAACCCCCACAAATGACCCCATTTTGGAAAGTAGACACCCCAAGGAATTTGCTGAGAGGCATGTTGAGCCCATTGAATATTCATTTTTTTTGTCCCAAGTGATTGAATAATGACAAAAAAAAAAAAAAAATTACAAAAAGTTGTCACTAAATGATATATTGCTCACACAGGCCATGGGCATATGTGGAATTGCACCCCAAAATACATTTAGCTGCTTCTCCTGAGTACGGGGATACCACATGTGTGGGACTTTTTGGGAGCCTAGCCGCGTACGGGGCCCCGAAAACCAATCACTGCCTTCAGGATTTCTAAGGGCGTACATTTTTGATTTTACTCCTCACTACCTATCACAGTTTTGAAGGCCATAAAATGCCCAGATGACATAAAACCCCCCCAAATTACCCCATTTTGGAAAGTAGACACCCCAAGCTATTTGCTTTGAGGCATGTTGAGTCCATGGAATGTTTTATATTTTGACACAAGTTGCGGGAAAGTGACAAATTTTTTTTTTTTTTTTTTTTTTTTGCACAAAGTTGTCACTAAATGATATATTGCTCACACAGGCCATGGGCATATGTGGAATTGCACCCCAAAATACATTTAGCTGCTTCTCCTGAGTATGGGGATACCACATGTGTGGGACTTTTTGGGAGCCTAGCCGCGTACGGGACCCCGAAAACCAATCACTGCCTTCAGGAATTCTAAGGGCGTACATTTTTGATTTTACTCCTCACTGCCTATCACAGTTTCGGAGGCCATGGAATGCCCAGGTGGCACAAACCCCCCCCCAAATGACCCCATTTTGGAAAGTAGACACCCCAAGCTATTTGCTGAGAGGCATGGTGAGTATTTTGCAGCTCTCATTTGTTTTTGAAAATAAAGAAAGACGAGAAAAAAAAATTTTTTTTTTCTTTTTTCAATTTTCAAAACTTTGTGACAAAAAGTGAGGTCTGCAAAATACTCACTATACCTCTCATCAAATAGCTTGGGGTGTCTACTTTCCAAAATGGGGTCATTTGGGGGTTTTTTTTGCCACCTGGGCATTCCATGGCCTCCGAAACTGTGATAGGCAGTGAAGAGTGAAATCAAAAATTTACGGCCTTAGAAAGCCTGAAGGCGGTGCTTGGTTTTCGGGGTCCCGTACGCGGCTAGGCTCCCAAAAAGTCTCACACATGTGGTATCCCCGTACTCAGGAGAAGCAACAGAATGTATTTTGGGGTGTAATTTCACATATTCCCATGGCATGTTTGAGCAATATATCATTTAGTGACAACTTTGCGCAAAAAAAAATAAAAAAAATAAAAAATTGTCTCTTTCCCGCAACTTGTGTCACAATATAAATTATTCCATGGACTCAACATGACTCTCAGCAAATAGCTTGGGGTGTCTACTTTCCAAAATGGGGTCATTTGGGGGGGTTTTGAACTGTCCTGGCATTTTATGCACAACATCTAGAAGCTTATGTCACACATCACCCACTCTTCTAACCACTTGAAGACAAAGCCCTTTCTGACACTTATTGTTTACATAAAAAAATAATTTTTTTTTGCAAGAAAATTACTTTGAACCCCCAAACATTATATATTTTTTTTAAAGCAAATGCCCTACAGATTAAAATGGTGGGTGTTTCATTTTTTTTTTTCACACAGTATTTGCGCCGCAATTTTTCAAACGCATTTTTTGGGGAAAAAACACACTTTTTTACATTTTAATGCACTAAAACACACTATATTGCCCAAATGTTTGATGAAATAAAAAAGATGATCTTAGGCCGAGTACATGGATACCAAACATGACATGCTTTAAAATTGCGCACAAACGTGCAGTGGCGACAAACTAAATACATTTTTAAAAGCCTTTAAAAGCCTTTACAGGTTACCACTTTAGATTTACAGAGGAGGTCTACTGCTAAACTTACTGCCCTCGATCTGACCTTCGCGGCGATACCTCACATGCATGGTGCAATTGCTGTTTACATTTGACGCCAGACCGACGCTTGCGTTCGCCTTAGTGCGAGAGCAGGGGGGACAGGGGTGCTTTTTTTTTTTTTTTTTTTTTTTTTTCTTATTTATTTATTATTTTTTTATCTTATTTTTAAACTGTTCCTTTCATTTTTTTTTTAAATCATTTTTATTGTTATCTCAGGGAATGTAAATATCCCCTATCATAGCAATAGGTAGTGACAGGTACTCTTTTTTGCAAAAATTGGGGTCTATTAGACCCTAGATTTCTCCTCTGCCCTCAAAGCATCTGACCACACCAAGATCGGTGTGATAAAATGCTTTCCCAATTTCCCAATGGCGCTATTTACATCCGGCGAAATCTAAGTCATAAAATGCTCGTAGCTTCCGGTTTCTTAGGCCATAGAGATGTTTGGAGCCACTCTGGTCTCTGATCAGCTCTATGGTCAGCTGGCTGAATCACCGGCTGCATTCTCAGGTTCCCTGTTGAGACAGGAGAGCCAGAGAAAAACACGGAAGACGGTGGGGGGGGGGGCATTCCCTCCCACTGCTTGTAAAAGCAGTCTAGAGGCTAATTAGCCGCTAGGATTGCTTTTACATGAAAGCCGACCGCTGGCTGAAAAGAATGATACCAAGATGATACCTAAACCTGCAGGCATCATTCTGGTATAACCATTCAAAGTCGTGAATGGCGTACCTGAAGACAAAAAAATGGTTAACAATAAAGCACAGTAAACGGTAAAGTATAAAAAATTGCATACCTGAAAAACAAACATGATAAAACATAATAACAATAAAACATTGCAGAATAGAATACAGTAAAAAAGAGCAGAACAATAGAGAGAGAGAATAGAGAGAGAAAGAACAATAAAACGACAACTATTTTTTTTTTATTTTATATTTTTGTATGTGTTTTTTTTTGTAACTAACTTTTATAACTGTACCCGGTTCCAGGTTCGGGTCTCTCAAAATGCGATGGCATCTTGGGAGACCCTGTGAAAGTGTGCCTAGTCTGTGGAATGCTGTACCCTACGCTAATAGTCAACTAGTGAATGGTAGCGTTCAAAACATTCACCAATGCAAAGACCAGGATTGTCAGGACAGGAGGGACAATAATAGCGGGTGTCACGCCTATATCCGCGCTTGCTGCAGACACAACATCTTTTTTGGGGGGGTTCGCTGGGTAGGGGTACTCGGGAGGACATAAAGAAAATGCCTCTCATGCAGCCGACTGCATTTGGTTGGGGATGTGAATGGGGGAAGTACGGGCGCTGCAGAAGCGGTGGGTTCCCAATTAGGATTGGCGAATGCAGCAGGAAGGGCACTATGGGCACGACGGGCCTGTGTTTGTCTTTTTGGTGGCAGCGGGACACTACTTGTGCTTGCCACCTCACCAGCTTGAACTGCACTTATGGGACTCGCCACGTCACCAAGTGTTACTGCAGTGCTGGTTTGACTACGACCGGGGTGTACTACGCCGCTGGTGCTTGCCAGTTCACCAAAACGCTACCAAAAAATCTGTTAGCGATCGCAGGGATCAGGCCTGACTCTGCGAACGCTGCAGTTATGCGTTCAGTGTTCTGTAAGTGACAGTGATCGATCGATACTGCACTTGGGTGGGCTGGGCTGGGCCGGGCGGAGGGGCAAAACGCAGGTGCTAGCAGGTATCTGGGCTGATCCCGCTAACACTGCGTTTGTGGGAACCCTAAACTGCTGGGGACACTAGTATAGATCTGATCGGATCAGATATTGATCCGTTCAGATACTATACCACTAAGGGAGGCGTATGCTGCGTGCGTGGGTGTTAGCGGTACTGGCGCTAATCTGACGCTGCCTGGGGCTGGTGCTTGCCAGTTCACCAAAACGCTACCAAAAAAACTGTTAGCGATCGCAGGGATCAGGCGTGACTCTGCGAACGCTGCAGTTATGCGTTTAGTGTTTTGTAAGTGACAGTGATCGATTGATACTGCACTTGGGTGGGCTGGGCCGGGCGGACGGGAAAAACGCAGGTGCTAGCAGGTATCTGGGCTGATCCCGCTAACACTGCGTGTTTGGGAACCCTAAACTGCTGGGGACACTAGTATAGATCTGATCGGATCAGATATTGATCCGTTCAGATACTATACCACTAAGGGAGGTGTACGGTGCGTGCGTAGGTGTTAGCGCTACTGGCGCTAACCTGACGCTGCCTGGGGCTGGTGCTTGCCAGTTCACCAAAACGCTACCAAAAAAACTGTTAGCGATCGCAGGGATCAGGCCTGACTCTGCGTACGCTGCAGTTATGCGCTTAGTGTTTTGTAAGTGACAGTGATCGATCGATACTGCACTTGGGTGGGCTGGGCTGGGCTGGGCCGGGCGGAGGGGCAAAACGCAGGTGCTAGCAGGTATCTGGGCTGATCCCGCTAACACTGCGTTTTCGGGAACCCTAAACTGCTGGGGACGCTAGTATAGATCTGATTGGATCAGATATTGATGCGTTCAGATACTATACCACTAAGGGAGGTGTATGCTGCGTGCGTGGGTGCTAGCGGTACTGGCGCTAATCTGACGCTGCCTGGGGCGACGCATATCACCGCCGGGCGATCAGGGGGCTAAACCTTTATTCGGTAATAAACGGCGGGTGCCCTGACACTATAAAAAATAAACGAACTAACCAACGTCACCCGTAACAGTTATACGGTGATCAGTGGTGAAAGGGTTAACTAGGGGGCAATCAAGGGGTTAAAACATTTATTAGGTAGTATATGGGGGTCCCTGTCGCTATAAAACGCTGACGGCGAACCTAAATATTTATGTCCCTAACTAGCGTCACCAGTGACACTAATACAGCGATCAGAAAAATGATCGCTTAGTGACACTGGTGACGGAGGGTGATCAAGGGGTTAAAACTTTATTAGGGGGGGTTAGGAGGGTACCCTAGACCTAAAGGGGGCCTAACATTCACTGCCCTAACACACTAACTGTCACAAACTGACACCAATACAGTAATCAGAAAAAAAAAAAAAAAAAAAAAAAAAAACCTGCTTTGTGTCAGTTTGTGACAGGGGGGGGGGGTGATTGGGGGGGGATCGGGGGTCGATCGGGGGGGGGATCGGGGTGTAATGTGTGCCTGGCATGTTCTACTGTGTGTGTGTGTGTTGTGCACTCACATTCCAGTCTTCTCTCCTCGGCCCGGAACGGAAAATACCGAGCCGAGGAGAGATGACATCATTTCCTCTGCCTCTGTGTACAATACAGAGGCAGGGAAATGATCCCATTGGCTGGGAGCGATCGCGAGGGGGGGGCCACGAATGGATGGCCTCCCCCTCACCACCGATCGCCGGGGGACATTTGCCGACCGTCGCAGGCACCGGGGGGGGGTCCGATCGGACCCCCCACCCGCGGGCAGGCAGGGACGTACAGGTAAGCCCTTTTGCCTGCCCGTGCCGCTCTGCCGACGTACATCTGTGTGCGGCGGTCGGCAAGTGGTTAATAAATTTTTCTTCCATAGGATAAAGTGTAGAAAACTTTTTTGGCGGAAGAAATCGCTTATCTGGGTGATCCCACTCAGAATAAAGCAGCTTTTCAAGTAAATTATGAACAGGAAAAGCATGTGCTGCTTGGAAAAGTTTCAGTGACCCCAAAGCAGAAGAGGTTTCTGTAGCAGTTTCAGGTATGGGCAACTTAAATGTCGAGCGGACCAAACCGGTAAGGATCTGCACTAAGACTTTCTCCTCTTGGGAAGTCGCAGAGGGTCCCTCTCCACCTGAATCCTCCGAAGAGGAATCATCCGTCCCATCCCGATCCTCTGAAAGGGATTCATCTCCTTTATCCCAGAGCTCCTCTGTCTGAGGGTCTTGGGGAGCAGAGGAAGGCCTTGTGCATTTTCTTCCACTAAGTGAAGATGTAATCACGGCCATTAGTCTTTTCTCTAATCCAGTAATGGTTGAGGAAAAAACTCACAGGGGGGTACACAGGGGCTGAAGTGCCGGCAGCAAGTGTAGCCCCTAACCCCAATGGCTCTCCCTGTCCAGCTGCCCCTGGTCCCTCAGGAGGGGATGGTGTAGCAGACAGGGGGTCCTCAGAACCTGAACGAGACCCCCTAGTGCCTCTGGTTCTTGGGGTACCTGAACCTCTTCTACCCATAGTGCAAAGCAATAAGGTGTGAGGTATCAAACGAACACTGACTGCTGAGCGATGTAGTCTGGCTAAAAAGCCTTGCTACCAAATGCCCAATCCGGTGTTCTTTAGTAAATGCAACCCAGGGGAATGCCTGTGTCCCACCTTACATGCGACTGTCAGCTCTGTGTCCCTCTAAGGCTCAGAGCACCTGTACAGTGTGCTTTAAATAGCCATACTTTGTGGCACTGTGGGCGTCTGAGCACGCTGATGCTGTGCTGACGCCCCGCTCCCCCTCCCCCCTTTTTTTTTGAAAAAACGAGCGCTTCTTGCGCGAGCCGACCCTTCCTGACAAGCCTGAAGAAAGGCTGGGGGTGAGGGAATCAGGAGGAGACCGGCAGTGATGGGCCCTGCATTGCAATGCGGCTTCGGCGGCGGCAGCGGCTGTGACAGAGCGGTCTCACCCGCCTTCCAGCATACCTGAGCCTCTCCCTAGCCTGGGGGGATCATCCCAGCAGAGAAAACCCCCCACCATCTTACCTTAGAGCCAGTGGGAGAGCCTGTGCAGCGGACGCTGAGACAGAATCAAGCATGAGAAGGTTTGTGCTCTTGGCCGCCCCCGGTGGTCACAATAGGCATAGCATGCATTTACCTTAAAGGAGAAAGCCACTAGAATTGAAATTCTGTGGAATCTCCTCTTACCTTATCCAGCCGCAGGGTTCAGTTAATACAGACCCAATCTTCGCCTCTCACGGTGGGTTCCGTTTGTGAAAAACCGTCAGAGACTGGGGCCCCCATCAGTAGGAGGATCCTTCAGTTCTGGCCCTGTAAAGCACCTCGCCAGAAATTAGGAAGTTTAAAGCCATTTTCTGATCCGCGGGTCCAGCTCTCTAAAAAGAGAAGCGTTACAGGTAAAACCTTGTTTCTTCGGACACAAGGCCCGGGTACCATCCAATTCGGCCATGAAAGACACTTTGAATGGATCCGGTTCGCCTGGCTTGCCCCAGTATAGGATCTTAGGATATTCCTTTTGGAGCTTCAGCACAGGACATCCTTGCACGTCCAACACCTAAGACACTGGTGTAAAAACTGAGGTATCCCTGGCAGGGGAGGGGTTATATAGGGGGTTGAACTTCCTGATTAGGGTGTGACCAGTGTCCAATACCTAGTGATACCCTATAACCCATCAGTAATTACTGTGGCTCTGTGTCCCGTGATGTCCGAGAAAAGAAAAATATTTTCACCTTAGTTTTTGATTGCCTTGTATGATGCTGAACTACGGCATTCCTCCCATGCATTCCATGTGTGGTAAATTGTTGTAATCGGTCACGTTTGTATTGCATAATGGCCTCCATCTCAGAAAAGTTATTCACTAGATCTATCGAGTTTGTCATCAAAGGCACTATAGTTTTCCATCATAATCAGGGGATCAAGCTGTGTGCTGAATTATTAAGGTCTGTAATGGGTGTGTAGACCAGTTTTATTCAATGTTTACCCATACATTAGCCTGTAAATGGAGAAACCAATCAGATATTCTCAACATATGACTGATTAGTGGTCTTCAGCAAGTTTCTGAATAACCTGCGACCTGATCTGCTACTTTGGCCCTCCAATGTATGACCAGACTTGCCTTTGACCTATCTCTGTATCCTTGTCTGACCTTTGTGACCACAGCTTGTGTTTTGAACTCTGTTTCCTTCTTTCTGTTTTGGTACCTTCCTTACCGGCTGTTAACTGACTTTGGTCTGTATCTTGACACTGCCCATGCCTTATGTTCCTTTATCTTGCTGTCCAGCTGTTTCTGACCTTAGTATGTATCTTAAAGCTGTTCCTGCCTTCATGCCTCATTGCCCAGCTTTGTCTGTGGCAAGGGTCCTGGCTATGCTCTTGCCTTTTGATCGGGTGCTATTGCTACCATGTTTCTATATGTAGTTCTTTCCCAATAGTCCGCAGTCATCTGTCCTGACAGCTGCTGCTGCATGAAGCATTAGCTCTAATGCCAACCTGTGTCTTCACATTCCCTGTCACCACTACCAGGGGTGTTGGAAAAAAAAGGTGCAAGACAAGTCCTCTCTTTTCTTTATATCTGGCTCAAGTTCAGTTTTAAGCACACAAGGTAAACAATATCTCTAAAATAGGAACCCACAAATTGTGGGAGAAAGAATCTTTGCCAAATCAGTGTAGAAACATAATATAGTTGGTTTGTTTTGAGAAAATAACGTGATAAGAGAACAAGGGAAAGGTTTTGCCATGGTGTTTGAAACATACAATATCTCACAAAAGTGAGTACACCCCTCACATTTTTGTAAATATTTTATTATATCTTTTCATGTGACAACACTGAAGAAATTACACTTTACTACAATGTAAAGTAGTGAGTATACAGCTTGTATAACAGTGTAAATTTGCTGTCCCCTCAAAATAACTCAACACATAGCCATTAGCGTCCAAACCGCTGGCAACAAAAGTGAGTACACCCCTAAGTGAAAATGTCCAATATGGGCCCAATTAGCAATTTCCCTCCCCGGTTTCATGTGACTCGTTAGTGTTACAAGGTCTCAGGTGTGAATGGGGAGAAGGTGTGTTAAATTTGGTGTTATCGCTCTCACTCTCTCATACTGGTCACTGGAAGTTCAACATGGCACCTCATGGCAAAGAACTCTCTGAGGATCTGAAAAAAAGAATTGTTGCTATACATAAAGATGACCTAGCCCAGGGGTAGGCAACCTCGGCCATCCAGCTGTGGTGAAATTACAAGTCCCATGAGACATTGCAAGACCCTGACAATCACAGGCATGAATCTTAGAGGGTGAGGCATGATGGGATTTGAAGTTTCACCACAGCTGGAGGGCCGAGGTTGCCTACCCCTGGCCTAGGCTATAAGAAGATTGCCAAGATCATGAAACTGAGCTGCAGCATGGTGGCGAAGACCATACAGTGGTTGAACAGGACAGGTTCAACTCAGAACAAGCCTCACCATGGTCGACCAAAAAAGTAGAGTGCATATGCACAGCGTCATATCCAGAGGTTGTCTTTGGGAAATGGACATATGAGTGCTGCCAGCATTGCTGCAGAAGTTGAATGGGTGGGGGGTCAGCCTGTCAGTACTTAGACCATATGCCTCACACTGCATCAAATTGGTCTGCATGGCTGTCGTCCCAGAAGGAAGCCTCTTCTAAAGATGATGCACAAGAAAGCCCACAAACAGTTTGTTGAAGACAAGCAGACTAAGGTCATGGATTACTGGAACCATGTTCTGTGGTCTGATGAGACCAAGATAAACTTATTTGGTTCAGATGGTGTCAAGCGTGTGTGGCCGCAAACAGATGCAGAATACAAAGACATGTGGGTCTTGCCTACAGTCAAGCACGGTGGTGGGAGTGTCAAGGTCTGGGGCTGCATGAATGCTGCCGCCACTGGGGAGCTACAGTTCACTGAGGGAACCATGAATTCCAACATGTACTGTGACATACTGAAGCAGGGCATGATTCCCTCCCTTCGGAGATTGGGCCGCAGGGCAGTATTCCAACATGTTAACGACCCCACACATACCTCCAAGACGACCACTGCCTTGCCAAAGGAGCTGAGGGTAAAGGTGATGGACTGGCCAAGCATGTCTCCAGACCTAAACCCTATTGAGCTTTAGGGATGAGCCGAACACCCCCCTGTTCGGTTCGCACCAGAACATGCGAACAGGAAAAAAGTTTGTTCGAACACGCGAACACCGTTAAAGTCTATGGGACACGAACATGAATAATCAAAAGTGCTAATTTTAAAGGCTAATATGCAAGTTATTGTCATAAAAAGTGTTTGGGGACCTGGGTCCTGCCCCAGGGGACATGGATCAATGCAAAAAAAAGTTTTAAAAACGGGCGTTTTTTCAGGAGCAGTGATTTTAATAATGCTTAAAGTCAAACAATAAAAGTGTAATATCCCTTTAAATTTCGTACCTGGGGGGTGTCTATAGTATGCCTGTAAAGGGGCACATGTTTCCTGTGTTTAGAACAGTCTGACAGCAAAATTACATTTTGAAGGAAAAAACTCATTTAAAACTACCCGCGGCTATTGCATTGCCGACAATACACATAGAAGTTCATTGATAAAAATGGCATGGGAATTCCCCTAAGGGGAACCCCGAACCAAAATTTAAAAAAAAAATGACGTGGGAGTCCCCCTAAATTCCATACCAGGCCCTTCAGGTCTGGTATGGATATTAAGGGGAACCCCGGCCAAAATTTAAAAAAAAATGACGTGGGGTTCCCCCTAAATTCCATACCAGACCCTTCAGGTCTGGCATGGATTTTAAGGGGAACCCCGCGCCAAAAAAAAAAAAAAAACGGCGTGGGGTCCCCCCAAAGATCCATACCAGACCCTTATCCGAGCACGCAACCTGGCAGGCCGCAGGAAAAGAGGGGGGACGAGAGTGCGCCCCCCCCTCCTGAACCGTACCAGGCCACATGCCCTCAACATTGGAAGGGTGCTTTGGGGTAGCCCCCAAAACACCTTGTCCCCATGTTGATGAGGACAAGGGCCTCATCCCCACAACCCTGGCCGGTGGTTGTGGGGGTCTGCGGGCGGGGGGCTTATCGGAATCTGGAAGCCCCCTTTAACAAGGGGACCCCCAGATCCCGGCCCCCCCCTGTGTGAAATGGTAAGGGGGTACTTACCCCTACCATTTCACTAAAAAACTGTCAAAAATGTTAAAAATGACAAGAGACAGTTTTTGACAATTCCTTTATTTAAATGCTTCTTCTTTCTTCTATCTTCCTTCATCTTCTGGTTCTTCTGGCTCTTCTGGTTCTTCCTCCGGCGTTCTCGTCCAGCATCTCCTCTGCGGCGTCTTCTATCTTCTTCTCCTCGGGCCACTCCGCACCCATGGCATGGGAGGGAGGCTCCTGCTCTTCTCTTCTCTTCTTCTCTTCTTCATTTTCTTCTCCGGGCCGCTCCCCACCCATGCTGGCATGGAGGGAGGCTCCCGCTGTGTGACGGCGCTCCTCGTCTGACAGTTCTTAAATAACGGGGGGCGGGGCCACCCGGTGACCCCGCCCCCCCTCTGATGCACGGTGACTTGACGGGACTTCCCTGTGACGTCACGGGGAATGCCACAGGGAAGTCCCGTCATGTCCCGTGCGTCAGAGGAGGGCGGGGTCACCGGGTGGCCCCGCCCCCCGTTATTTAAGAACTGTCAGACGAGGAGCGCCATCACACAGCGGGAGCCTCCCTCCATGCCAGCATGGGTGCGGAGCGTCCTGGAGAAGAAAATGAAGAAGAGAAGAAGAGAAGAAAAGAAGAAGAGAAGAGCGGGAGCCTCCCCCCCATGCCATGGGTGCGGAGCGGCCCGAGGAGAAGAAGATAGAAGACGCCGCGGAGGAGATGCTGGACGAGAACGCCGGAGGAAGAACCAGAAGAACCAGAAGATGAAGGAAGATAGAAGAAAGAAGAAGTATTTAAATAAAGGAATTGTCAAAAACTGTCTCTTGTCATTTTTAACATTTTTGACAGTTTTTTAGTGAAATGGTAGGGGTAAGTACCCCCTTACCATTTCACACAGGGGGGGGGCGGGATCTGGGGGTCCCCTTGTTAAAGGGGGCTTCCAGATTCCGATAAGCCCCCCGCCCGCAGACCCCCACAACCACCGGCCAGGGTTGTGGGGATGAGGCCCTTGTCCTCATCAACATGGGGACAAGGTGTTTTGGGGGCTACCCCAAAGCACCCTCCCAATGTTGAGGGCATGTGGTCTGGTACGGTTCAGGAGGGGGGGCGCACTCTCGTCCCCCCTCTTTTCCTGCGGCCTGCAAGGTTGCGTGCTCGGATAAGGGTCTGGTATGGATTTTTGGGGGGACCCCACGCCGTTTTTTTTTTTTTGGCACGGGGTTCCCCTTAAAATCCATACCAGACCTGAAGGGTCTGGTATGGAATTTAGGGGGAACCATTTTGGCCGGGGTTCCCCTTAATATCCATATCAGACCTGAAGGGCCTGGTATGGAATTTAGGGGGACTCCCACGTCATTTTTTTTTTACATCTTGGTTCGGGGTTCCCCTTTGGGGAATTCCCATGCCGTTTTTATCAATGAACTTCTATGTGTATTGTCGGCAATGCAATAGCCGCGGGTAGTTTTAAATGAGTTTTTTCCTTCAAAATGTCATTTTGCTGTCAGACTGTTCTAAACACAGGAAACATGCGCCCCTTTACAGGCATACTATAGACACCCCCCAGGTTCAAAATTTTAAGGGATATTACACTTTTATTGTTTGACTTTAAGCATTATTAAAATCACTGCTCCTGAAAAAACGTCAGTTTTTAAAACTTTTTCTTGCATTGATCCATGTCCCCTGGGGCAGGACCCAGGTCCCCAAACACTTTTTATGACAATAACTTGCATATTAGCCTTTAAAATTAGCACTTTTGATTTCTCCCATAGACTTTTAAAGGGTGTTCCGCGGCATTTGAATTTGCCGCGAACACCCCAAATTGTTCGCTGTTCGGCGAAGTTGCGAACAGCCAAAGTCGATCCCTATTGAGCATCTGTGGGGCATCCTCAAACAGAAGGTGGAGGAGTGTAAGGTCTCTAACATCCACCAGCTCCGTGATGTCATCATGGAGGAGTGGAAGAGGACACCAGTGGCAACCTTTGAAGCTCTGGTGAATTCCATGCCCAAGAGGGTTAAGGCAGTGCTGGAAAAAAATGGTGGCCACACAAAATATTGACACTTTGGGCCCAATTTGGACATTTTCACTTAGGGGTGTACTCACTTTTGTTGCCAGCGGTTTAGACATTAATAGCTGTGTGTTGAGTTATTTTGAGGGGACAGCAAATTAACACTGTTATACAAGCTGTACGCTCACTACTTTACATTGTAGCAAAGTGTAATTTTTTCACTGTTGTCACATAAAAAGATATAATAAAATATTTACAAAAATGTGAGGGGTGTACTCACTTTTGTGAGATACTGTATAACTTTCCCTCATCTACTACGATCAGTTATTTGTTACCGCCCTGCCTTTACCTTTCCTGCTATTGGAGCTGGTCCTCTTTATAATAGCACAGCCAACAAGTACACCAATATCCAGGCTAACTACAGTATGTAAGACACCCCTATTATAAATGTTCCTCTATGTCTCTACAGGATTTATTAATCTCTGGGATATTTATGTGTCTACCATGCCGGCTACATTGGAACAGTAAGAGTAGCTTTACGCCCATTAAACCACAGATCTGCTCTAGTAATCAGAACAGGAAGACGTATCACATTTTGTCTGGCAGGCCTGAAATAAAGAAAATATTGTCTATTTCCTGCTACATGCATGACTGAATTCTATTTAACAGACCTAAACTATAAGCTGAATAACATGCAATCTTGTTGTATGTGATTTTATTGGCCTGGCCATTTACAGAAACACATGTGGGTTATTTTCTTAACATGCAATTATTGGGTAGAATTAAATTTTCAAATTATGTAATGTAGGGTATTCCATATACTTTCATGTATTACTTTCATGTTTTTAAAGAATAACAGACTGATGTAATAATCCAAATAATTGTTTGATTATTTGCTGGTTTTGAAATAAATTATTGATTGACCGTGTAATTAGCTCCCCCATGTATTGCAATGCATTGTCTTACTGTCTATGCAATGTTGATGTGCAAATTGCTGCATACGGTTGACTCATGTATTGCCACTTTTAATAACATATTTGATTACTGGCAGCCACGTCTTTATAAAAAAGTTAGACTAGAAATACATATAGGTCAGTTGAATATGTGGAATATATGTAATTATTATACAAAGTGCAGCAAACCATAAAAACCAATACCCATCTAATTGAATAATTCTTCACTGTAGTTAGAATAGTGAGATTATTTTAGTTGAGTATTTCATTTTAAATATTGCTCTTGTAAGGACTATTTGCTAAGAGATAAGTGACTGCTTAAACTGTGGTAATAGCAGCACATTGGCTAGCAGATCTCATATTGAATAGTGATGCTGCTAGCAGTGGTAAAACAAGCCTGTGCACTTTGAAAGCATAAGGCTGGTTCCTCTTTTACCATGTTACTGTGTACCATCCTAATGCACTCTATATGGTGCAGTGTTTTGCTGAGCCATTAATTTTGAATGGTGCCCATGGCACCTTAGAAATGCACCTCAAGATATGTGTTGCACAACATGCATAGATGGGAAATATTTTTGGATTATGGGGTAATGTGATGTTGTGTAGTGCAGTGCGGTGTGTTAAAAAGTACATGCCCTGCTTTGGGTGCATTGGCAGCCTATTCAGCAGAATAAAGGAAGCACACATTTTTAGTTATTTCTTTAGGCTTCACCGTATAATATTTTATATAACATTTTTTAGACATGTACAATTTGTTTCGGTCCGAATACAAATTCGTCCAAATTTTTGGTTATTCTGAGATTTGGATGTATCCGAATCTTCAAATGAAATAGTAACGAATACAGGGGGTCCCCGGGTTACGAACGAGATAGGGACTGTAGGTTTGTTCTTAAGTCGAATTTGTTTGTAAGTCGGAACAGTACCTTTTTTAAGTGCAAATCCAGTCTCAGAGTCAGGAAGTGAGATTAAATCCATCTAATGAGGATACAGACAGTATAATTTTCTTTATTTTAATTATTCTTTACTTTTTTTAATTACTTTGTTATTTTTTTTAAATTTAATTTAATACTGTATTTCTTATTTTTTTTATTTTTATATTTTTATCAATTTTTTTTCACTTAACTTTATTGCTATCACACAGGAGAAAACAATTCCCTGTGTGATAGCAATTGGAGGTGACAGGTTCCCTTTATTGACCCTGTCACCTCCTAGCACAGCTAGATTTTCTGTCATAGCTGAGAGGGGAGGAGCACAGCTCTCCCCTCTCACTCTTTACATGGCGGCAGGGACAGGAGGAACAGGTACAGTACACTGCATATTGTGCATATATTAAGCATATTACAGTACTGCCGGGCTGCTCACCTGATGGCACAGCAAGGAGATGGATAGATGGTGTGTCCAGGCAGGCCGGCGGTGGTGCACCTCCGCGGGGCAGCGCTCGTAGGAAAGACCGGGGATCCTGGAGGCTTCACTAGGCCGGACAAGGCCGCGGTGACGTCACTCGGGCCCGTTCGTAAGTAGGGGTCGTTCGTAAGTCGGATGTTCGTAAGTCGGGGACCCCCTGTAGTAACGAATTTAGCTGAAATATGTTAAAATTTGTTTTGTTTGTTTTCTAACAAATTCCAACTTTTCAGAAGGATTAGAATTCAGATCGGTCAAAAAACGATCAACCGATTTGAATTCTGTGTGAAGAATAGCTGGTTGTTAAGCAGTCTTAACAAGGGATGACTCATCATTTGTCAGCGGGCTTCCCCACTGACAGATGAATGTAAAGAAAACAATGCCGGCAATAGAAAAATGTTTTAAAGAAACAGCATGCCCCCCCAAAATCCATACCAGACCCTTATCCTGGGCATGCAGGTCAGGTAAGGGGGGGACGAGCGAGCACCCCCCCCCCCGAACCATACCAGGCCACATGCCCTCAACATGGGGGGGTTGGTGCTTTGGGCAGGGGGGCTCTGCAGTAGGCAGAATTTTTCGGGTGCGGCAGGCGGTGTGATTGATTTACATCGGGAGACACTTTTTTTTTTTTATAAAGGAATGGTCAAAAACTGTCTCTGTGTTTTTATTACTGTTTGACACTTTTTTGGTGAATGGGTAGGGGTACTATGTATCCTATACTCATTCACATGATGAGAGCCGGGATCTGGGGGCTCCCTTGTTAAAAGGGGCTTCCAGATTTCGATAAGCCCCCTGCCTGCAGACCCCCACAACGACCGGCCGCGGTTGTGGGGTCATCAACTTGGGGGAGTGGGTGCTTTGAGGCAGGGGGGGCTCTGCTCCCTCCCACCCCAAAGCATCTTGTCCCCATGTTGATGAGGGCCGGGATCTGGGGGCCCCCTTGTTAAAGGGGGCTTCCAGATTCCAATAAGCCCCCTGTCTGCAGACCCCCACAACCACCGGCCACAGTTGTGGGGTCCTCAGCATGGAGGAGTGGGGGGTTTCCCCCCCACTCCCCAAAGCATCTTTGTCCCCCTTATCTTTGTTGATAAGGACAAAGGCCTCATCCTCCCAATCGTGGCCCGTGATTGTGGGAATCTGCAGGCAGGGGGCTTATCGGAATCTGGAAGCCACTTTAACAAGGGGCCCCCAGATCCTGACCCCCCTCACTATGTGAATGAGTATGGGGTACATAGTGCTACTACCCATTCACCAAAAAAGTGTCAAAAAGTAATAGAAACATAGAGACAGTTTTTGAAAATTAATTTATTAAAAAATAAACAATCAAAAACAGTGTCCCGCCGACATGAAGGCAGTCTGCCTACTGTAGGCTCCCTGTTTGACAGTTCTTTTATAGGGAAGGCTGGGTTCACCTGGCATCGTCACTGGTGGCACCGCCCCCTTGTGACGTCGCCGACCTAGCATGCACCGGTCCACGACGTCGCAAGAGGTGGGACAGTGTCCCACCCTTCCCTATAAAAGAGATGTCAAACGGAGAAGCCTGCAGTAGGCAGACTGCCTTCATGTCGGCAGGAGCGTTTTTTTTCCTTCCCCGGGTGCGGCGGGCGGTGTGATTGACGATGGAGTTACATCAGGGGACACTGTTTTTATTCTTTATTTTTTTAATAAAGGAATTTTATAAAAACTGTCTCTGTGTTTTTATTACTTTTCGTGAATGGGTAGGGGTACTATCTACCCCATACTCATTCACAAAGGGGAGGGCGAGATCTGGGAGCCCCCTTGTTAAAGGTGGCTTCCATAGTCTGATAAGCCCCCCTGCCCTAAAGCACCAATCCCCCCATGTTGAGGGCATGTGGCCTGGTATGGTTCAGGAGGTGGAGGACCGCTCGCTCGCCCCTTTCTTGACCTGCCGGGCTGCATGCTCGGATAAGGGTCTGTTATGGATCTTGGGGGACCCAACTCCGTTTTTTTTTTTTTTGGCCGTTTTTCTGTTGCCTGCATCCTTTTCTGTACATCTGTCAGTGGGGAAGCCAGCTGACAAATGATGACTCATGGTTGTTAAGGACGCAGGGGGCCCTCTTCCCGGCTGGCTGCTTAACAACCAGTTATTCTTCACACAGAATTCAAATCAGTCGATGGTTTTTCGACCGATCCGAATTCTAATCATTCTGAAAAGTTGGAAATCATTAGAAAATTATTAAACCAAACAAATTTTAACAAAAAACTAAATAAAATTTAACAAAAACTAAACTGAACTAAACCAATTCCGAAACCAAACTAAACGAATTCCATAACGAAACTAAATTAGTAATATAACAAATCTATCCGAAACTAAACTAAAACAATTTTTTCTGTTCTGCACATGTCTAACTTTTAAAATTTGGAAGCAGGTTCATATTTTTGATATTGTATTAAATGTAGATAATTTTAGATTATTAGATCATTTTAGATGAGGGAACTTTCAGTGGCTCTGTGCTATCATCCTTCTTCCTGCTTAACAGCTGTTGAGATGATTTCAGCTACATAGGGAGTGGATTGTTTTCAATAAGACAACCAAATCATAATAGTTGATTTACAAGAGGGAACAGAATATTCACTTTTTGCTATAAAATCTATTAAAGAGTAGGAATGAGCCGAACACCCTCTGTTTCGGTTCGCTCCAGAACCTGCGAACGGACTGAAAATTCGCTCAACCTTTAGAACCCCATTGAAGTCTACGGGACTTGAACGTTCAAAATCAAAAGTGCTAATTTTAAAGGCTAATTTGCATGGTATTGTCCTAAAAAAGATTTGGGGACCCGGGTCCTGCCCCAAGGGACATGTATCAATGCAAAAAAAACTTTTAAAAAATGTCAGTTTTTTCGGGAGCAGTGATTTTAATGATGCTTAAAGTGAAAAAAAAGTGAAATATTCCTTTAAATATCGTACCTGGGGGGGTGTCTATAGTATGCCTGTAAAGTGGCACGTGTTTCCCGTGCTTAGAACAGTCCCTGCACAAAATGACATTTTTAAAGGAATAAAAGTCATTTAAAACTGCTTGCAGCTTTAATGTAATGTCGGGTCCTGGCAATATGGATGAAAATCAGTGAGACAAACAGCATGGGTACCCCCCTCCCCCAGTCCATTACCAGGCCCTTTGGGTCTTGTATAGATATTAAGGGGAACCCCGCACCCAAATTAAAAAAGGAAAGGCGTGGGGCTCCCAGGCCCTATATACTCTGAACAGCAGTATACAAACAAGATAGGGACTGTAGGTTTGTTGGTAAGTAGAATCTGTTTGTAATTTTGAACTGGTACAATTTTAAAGTGTAGCTCCAGCCAAAAAATCTATTTTAAGCTTTTTGGAAAACATAGGGAAGGGTTATCACCCCTGTGACATTTGTCTTGCTGTCCGTGCACCTCTTCAGAAGATTTCACCTCACCTCCTGTCCCAATGACAAATGTTTTTTGACAATTTGGGGTTTTTAGTGAAACAAGGATTGTTGATAAATAATGATATTTGAAGCGCTTCACAATGTGCATGAAAATGAATATATAAGAATAAATATAAATAGTCAAATAAATCCAGCGGTGAGTAAAAATTCCTAAAAAATCCAGCAATCAAAATAGTGTAAAATTATAAAAAAATTAGTGACACCAAATGTGTAAAAAATTCACATAAAAAATCCACATAAAAATAAATATATAGGGATGTATTCAGAAGGTTCAATTATACAGGTGTAGAATCCTGATTGGTATAGAGCTTTTGATCACTAGCAAAGCTGTTTAAAAACACTTGCTTAATTAAGGTGCTCATTGATCTTTATAGTACCAATGTGTTTTTTGCTTCTATTCACAACCAATGTGAGAATCATAAGCAGGCAGATAAGAGAAAAAACCAATCATTGTGCAATAGTTAGGATACCAAGGTACACAGGCAAACTTCAATCCACTCACGTGTGCCTTATAATGATAAGGCATATGCAGGTTTTACTATAGCAGTCAGCCGCCTTAGACAAAGGATTGTTGATAAAGCATCAGTGGAGAGGAGACACATTTTTCCCATATTAACTCTTACAAGAGAGAATTTCCCTTCCTAGGGGTAGATTTCATCCCACTTCCTGTTGTCTCCTTACGTTTGCAAGTAGGAGTCGTTTGTAAGTTGGATGTTTGAAAGTAGGGGCCTGCCCTATATACTCTGCAGAAATTGGGGCCTTAGGTGTTGCCACAACACTGTAAGCCCTCACAGTTACTCTTGGTGGGCGCAGGAACGGGCCCTGCTGTGAAATATTAGATCAAGAATTGTAATTACATGCCCCTGTTGAGCAGGGTCAGAAAAATTGGGCCTTTGGTGGAGGTGGTGGTGCTGGTGCCACAACACTGTAAGTCCTCACAGTTACTCTTGGTGGGTGCAGAAACGGGCTCTGCTGTGAAATATTAGATCAAGAATTGTAATTACATGCACCTGTTGAACAGGGGCAGAAAAATTGGGTCTTTAGTGGTGGTGGTGTTGCCACAACACTGTAAGTCCTCACAGTAACTCTTGGTGGGCGCTGGAACGGGCCCTGTTGTAAAATATTAGGCCAAGAATTGTAATTACATGCACCTGTTGAACAGGGGCAGAAAAATTGGGCCTTTGGTGGTGGTGGTGGTGCTGGTGCCACAACACTGTAAGTCCTCACAGTTACTCTTGGTGGGCGTAGAAACGGGCCCTGCTGTGAAATATTAGATCAAGAATTTTAATTACATGTCCCTGTTGAACAGGGGCAGAAAAATTGGGTCTTAGGCACTGGTGCCACAACACTGCAGCCCCTCACAGATACCCTAGTTGGAGAGAAGGAACGAGCCCTGCTGCAAAGTATTGCATCAAAAATTGTAATTACACACCCCTATTAAACAGGAGCTGAAAAATTGGGCCTCAGGCACTGGTGCTGGTGCCACAACACTGCAACCCCTCACAAATACTCTAGTTGAGCGCAGCAACGAACCCTCCTTGCAAAATATTGCATCAAAAATTGTAATTACACGCCCCTGTTAAACAGGGGCTGAAAAATTGGGCCTTAGCCACTGGTGGCGGCGCCCAGAACCAAAAATATTCTTACAAGCTATCAGCATGATTATTGAGGAGGAAGAGGATAGTCACTCAGCATAACAGGATAGTCACTCAGCATCAGCATAGGCAGTCTTGAAGGGATCTGACATTTCAAAAAAAATTATTCGGTTACCTCAGCATCAGGTGCTTGGTAGCTGGTGGTAATCCAAGACTGATTCATTTTTATGAAGGTCAGTCGATCGACCGAGTCAGTGGACAGGTGCACCCTGTGATCGGTTACAAAGCCTCCAGCAGCACTGAATGTGCGTTCCGAAAGAACGCTGGATGCAAGACAGGCCAGTAGCTCAATTGCATACTGTGCAAGCTCTGGCCAGTGATCCATCCTCAAGACCCAGTAACCCAGAGGATTTTCGGTGGGAAAGGTATCCAAGTCAGATCTTCCCCCCAGGTATTCCTGCACCATGTAAAACAGACGTTGGCGATGGTTGCTGGAACCGATCATACCTTGGGGCTGCGAACTCAAAAATTGTACGAACACATTGGTCAGACGGCCCCCTTCACCACCGTTCCTTCTTTGACTGACTGAAGCCTCAGCAACACGTTGTCCAGGAACAGGAGTTTGTAACTTCCCAGTCTCTGGGAACACGTTGCACAGGCCTTTCTGCAAGGCCTCCCGAAGATGTTTTATCCTCTGCACCATCTGCGACGGCAAGATAAGGTCCGCAACCTTACCCTTGTAACGTGGATTAAGGAGGGTTGCCAGCCAGTAATGATCCCTGTCCTTGATACCACGAATACGAGGATCCTTCCGCAGGCTTTGCAGGATCAGGGAGGCCATGCAGCATAGGTTTGCTGAGGCATTCGGTCCAGAGTCCTCTGGGTTACTAAGGACGACATGGTCCGCAGCCACCTCCTCCCAGCCACGTACAAGTCCATGGGTTTCTTGGGACTGTAAATGATCCCTAAAAGTCTGCTGCTGATACTGAGTGCCAGGCTTCACCTCCTTGCTGACACAATCCTCCTCCTCCTCCTCTTCCTGTGTGATTGGCGGGCACACAGGAACACTGTCTTGATAAAGGGGGCCTTGAGAGCTAAGGAAGTCCTCCTCTTACTGCCTTAAGTGCCCTGTCCATTATTCCAGGCAGCATGTGCTCCAACAGGTGGACAAGGGGGACAGTATCACTGATACATGTACTGTCACTGCTCACCATCCTCGTGGCCTCCTCAAATGGTGACAGGACAGTGCATGCATCCCTGATCATGGCCCACTGGCTTGGGGAAAAAAAAACAAGCTCCCCTGACCCTGTCCTGGTGCCATAGTCGCACAGGTACTCATTGATGGCCCTCTGCTGCGTGTGTAGCCGCTGCAGCATGGCCAACGTGGAGTTCCACCTGGTGGGCATGTCACAGATTAGGCAGTTCTTGGGCAGGTTAAATTCCTTTTGGAGGTCTGCCAGCCAAGCACTGGCATTATATGACTGGCGGAAATGCACACAGACTTTCCTGGCCTGCCTCAGGACATCCTGTAAGCCCGGGTACCTGCCCAAGAACCGCTGCACCACCAAGTTAAGGACGTGAGCCAAACAGGGCACATGGGTCAGTTGTCCCTGTCGGAGGGCGGAGAGGAGGTTGGTGCCATTGTTGCAAACCACCATTACTGGCTGAAGCTGGCGTGGTGTCAACCTCCTCTGAGCCTGCCCCTGCAGAGCTGACAGAATCTCTGCCCCAGTGTGGCTCCTGTCCCCCAAGCACATCAGCTCAAGCACCGCATGGCATCTTTTGGCCTGTGTACTTGTGTAGCCCCTTGAACGCCTATGGAGCACCGTTGGTTCTGAGGACAAAGCACAGGAAGAGGCCATGGAGAAAAAGAAGAGGAGGGGTGGAGGAGAGAGGTGTGTCAGAATCACCAGTAGTAGCATTTTGGAGGTGTGGTGGCGGAACAACCTCCAACACTACTGCACCTTGTCCTGCATCCTTCCCAGCTACCAGAAGAGTTACCCAATGCGCCGTGAAAGATAGGTAACATCCCTCTCCATGCCTGCTGGAAAATGAGTCAGCGGTAATATGCACCTTACCGCTAACCACCCTGTTCAGCGAGACAAAGACATTGCCTTCCACATGCCGGTAGAGAGCCGGAATCACCTTCCGTGAGAAAAAGTGGCGTTTGGGAAACTGCCACTGAGGAACCACACATTCCACAAACTCACGGAAGGGGGTACAGTCTACCAACTGAAAAGGCAGCAGTTGAAGTGCTAGCAATTTAACCAAGCTAGCATTCAACCACTGGGCATGTGGATGGCTGGGAGCGAACTTCTTTCGGCGGTGCAGCAGCTGGGGCAGGGAAATTTGCCTGGTACAATCTGACGTCGGTGTACCGATAGCAGATTGCCCGCAAGTACTTGGCTGTGACACACCTAATTCTACACCTTCGAGGACAGAAGGTATAGTGGGGTTGGAGATCCCAGCTGATGAGGAGCAAGGAGAGGTCTTTGTTCTTTGGTGTGGGTCTTTTAGGTACACTTGCCAATGAACTGCATGGCAGGTCAACATATGTCTGTTCAAGCATGTGGTGCCCAAGCGGGTGATGTTTTGGCCACGCGAGATACGCTTGAGACATATGTTAAAAATAGCAGCGATGGGATCTGATGCACTCGTCTCAAAAAAGACCGACACAAAAGAACTTTTGGAATAACGTGCAGAGACAGCAGCGCCCTGCACATGCGGAGCTCTGCGGTGTGATGCAGTCGGTGTGCTGCCCTTAAGCTGGCCCCTGGAGGGCATCCTGCCTAGTTGGTGATGTGCTAAATGAATGACAATTGTGCATAAATTATAGTGACACAAATAAGTGGACACAATTATATACACACACAATGTAAACATAAATTAATCAAAAATAAATCCCTCGTGTGATCTATTTTTTAAAAGTCCAAAAGGTGAACTGAGCTACAGTGAAAACGGTGGCACCAAACCACCAGTATAGATAAAACTCCAAGTGATTGGCGAATATTGATCTGTGATAAAAAGGCAATCCACCACCAAGAACGGAAGGGGTCACTCCTTACCGAAAGGCCACGATCCCCCACTACAGAGGATCACAGCTAGCAGACACAACTGACACTGGCAACCGGAACCCGCATCGGCATCCACTGTGGATCATCACACCTTCAGCGATAAACTCATCGAAGGGGCGTATCATAAAACAAAGATGGAACTGTGTGGTCGGAGGTAGAAGAACTCTCATGCCTCCGTGTGTTCAGGATGGAGACTGAGAAGAATGTGTTCACCATGTGGAAGGCTCTAAAATGGCCGAAAACAGTAAAACAGGACAGGAAGTCCTCCGACCTCCGACCACACAGTTCCATCTTTGTTTTATGGTACGCCCCTTCCATGAGTTTATCGCTGAAGGTGTGATGATCCATAGTGGATGCCGATGCGGGTTCCGGTTGCCAGTGTCAGTTGTGTCTGCTAGCTGTGATCCTCTGTAGTGGGGGATCGTGGCCTTTCGGTAAGGAGTGACCCCTTCCGTTCTTGGTGGTGGATTGCCTTTTTATCACAGATAAATATTCGCAGGGGCGGACTGATAACTCATGGGGCCCCGGGCAATAGGAGATTATGGGGCCCCCAGGCAATCAGAGATTATGGGGCCACACAGTATACACACACACAGTATACAATCACACAGTATACACATACATGTACACACAGTATACACTGACAGATGTAAAAAAAACAGATTTATACATACTGTCCCTGGTTTTACTGAGGCTGGCAACCCTGATGGGGCCCCCTAGTGGCCCAGGGCCCTCGGGCAGTGCCTGAGTGGCTCAATGGTCAGTCCGCCCCTGAATATTCGCCAATCACTTGGAGTTTTATCTATACTGGTGGTTTGGTGCCACCGTTTTCACTGTAGCTCAGTTCACCTTTTGGACTTTTAAAAAATAGATCACACGAGGGATTTATTTTTGATTCATTTATGTTTATATTGTGTGTGTATATAATTGTGTCCACTTATTTGTGTCACTATAATTTATGCACAATTGTCATTTATTTAGCGCGATTCTTTTTTCTTTTCTAATTTTTTATAACAATTGGTGTTTATTGTTAGAATTGCTGCTGTTTATACAATTCTGTTGAGTTATGTCACATTTAGACACTATATAGCGCAGTTTTTTCCTTTTTCTTTTTCCTAGTTGGTGATGTGCCTCATCCTCCTCTCTCCTATCAGACACCCACGTGGAGCCAGTGACCTCATTATCCTCTTCCTCCTCATCACTGGAGCAAAGCTGGCAGTATGCTGCAGCTGGGGGAACATGACTGCCAGATTGCTGTCCTTCTTGGGCACACCCTCTGTTTGGGCTCACGTTATTACCTTCCTCTAGCTGAGTACCATCATCGGAGCCTTCAAAACGCTGGGCATCCTCCTGGAGCATGTACCAAACACTGTGGTCAAACAGTTCGGAGGACTCCTCGGGAGAACATGGTGAGGCTAGGGAAGGGGTGACTGATGCCATTGAGCCAAGGGAAGAGGCCGCGTTGGCAGCTGCTTTGCCAGACAACATACCCTGAGCCTGGGTGAGAGAGGATGAGGAAGGCTTGGTCATCCACTCTACCATGTCTTCCTCATTTTGCGGCTCAATGCGGTCAACTCCCGAAAAAAAGGACAAGCGTGTTCCACGGCCACATGCTGATGAGGATGCACCGTCTCCACGACCAGCACTGTTGTCTCTAGACACAGAGCCTGCTTCCCCTCTTTTATTGGCTTGTGACTGTCTGCCTCTCCTTGTTGGCCTTCCAGACATACTAATGGCCTGCACTGCAGTGATATGTAGCTGCACAAAACTGGGATGTATATATATACTGATTATACAGCAGCTAGCAGAATACCTGCCTGTGGTATTAATAGGTTCAGAAGAAGCACACCAGCACTTGTCTTCAGGTAGCTATAGGTGCAACTGTGCAGGGTACACCGTACACTAACTGGAAATACTTCAAGAGCCTGCCTGTGCTATTAATAGGATCAGAAGAAGCACACAAGCACATGTCTTCAGGTAGCTATAGGTGCAACTGCGCAGTGTACACAGTACACTAACTGTAAATACTTCAAGAGCCTGCCTGTGCTATTAATAGGATCAGAAGAAGCACACAAGCACTTGTCTTCAGGTAGCTATACTGTAGGTACAACTGTGCAGGGTACACAGTACACTAACTGTAAATATTTCAAGGGCCTGCCTGTGCTATTAATATGATCAGAAGAACGCAAGCACTTGTCTTCAGGTAGCTATACTGTAGGTGCAACTGTGCAGGGTACACAGTACACTAACTGTAAATACTTCAAGAGCCTGCCTGCCTGTGCTATTAATAGGATCAGAAGAAGCACACAGGCACTTATCTTCAGGTAGCTATAGGTGCAACTGTGCACGGTACACAGTACACTAACTGTAAATACTTCAAGAGCCTGCCTGTGCTATTAATAGGATCAGAAGAACACAAGTACTTGTCTTCAGGTAGCTATAGGTGCAACTGCGCAGGGTACACAGTACACTAACTGTAAATACTTCAAGAGCCTGCCTGTGCTATTAATAGGATCAGAAGAAGCACACAAGCACTTGTCTTCAGGTAGCTATACTGTAGGTACAACTGTGCAGGGTACACAGTACACTAACTGTAAATACTTCAAGAGCCTGCCTGTGCTATTAATAGGATCAGAAGAACACAAGCACTTGTCTTCAGGTAGCCATACTGTAGGTGCAACTGTGCAGGGTACACAGTACACTAACTGTAAATACTGAAAAAACACCTGCCTGCCTGTCAGTATATTAGGAAGAGAATAACAGGTACGGATCTAGCAGTGTATATATATATATATATACACACACAACACCTGGGATGCATATATATGTATATACACAATACACTGTAAGTGCAGCTAACTGACTCGACCTGCCTACTCTATCTAACTTAAATCAAATGACACTGTCTCTCTGTCTATCTATCTCTCTCCGCCGCTGCAACACACTACACAAGGCCGCCACGTAGACGGCCTTATATAGTGTGGGGCGTGTACTAAACCCCCTGAGCCATAATTGGACAAAGCCACCCTGGCTTTGGCCAATTATGGCTCTCTGTACACACGGTGCTGTGATGTCGCAGTGAATTATGGGCCGTGACACGCCACTCGAATTTGGCGCGAACGGCCCATATCGTCCGCAATTCGATGAACGGCCAAACAGGCAATGTTCGAGTTGAACATGGGTTTGACTCGTACTCGCAGCTCATCCCTATTAAAGAGTATAGAATGCAATTCATTACAGTAAACAGATATATTTGAATTCCGTCAAATACACTTTACATACAGTACAAGCAATCTATTTGCTTTCCTACATATTTAAAGTGAAAAAATAACATTGTATAATTATTTTTGTTGCATGTTACAACATAAAATATGATATAGATATATCACCCTTCATATTTAATAAGTAGCAATGACAGATTCTTTCACCACTTTCAAACAAGCCCCATTTAATGTAGGACACGAGTTTAGGCATGATGAATTAAATATTTAATCAAAGAGAGCTGATGATGATGATAAGATAATAAATGAAAGTTTAAATATGAAAGGCAGCCTATATTGTAATGCCAAGCTCTGCTTTCCTAATATGAGTGGGCCTTAAAGACATGAGCTAAGATAGAATTTCAGGACTCCTTAGTCCTTTGTATTACAAGATAGATAATTTGTTAAGACTGGAATATGCAATGCCAAACTTCGCAAGGAAGCTGTATCTCCTGGAAATACACACAGGATCAAAACTATGTCTGTTTTGAGCATTTGCCTTTTAAATTTTGCCTAGCTCAGCTGTTTTTTTGTTTTTTTAATAGGACTTTTTTTCATTGTAACATGCAGTTTTAAGTTCATTGTGTTGATCTGCTGTCATTTCACCTTCATTTAGTTCAATAACAAATAACTGCTAGTATTTTAAGGTATAAACACACCTGAACTTACTATTTTGCGAGTTTTTTTTTAATCCTGCTATTGTAGGACTACTGAGATTCAGTAAAAATACAAATTACACATTTGTATCTTTAATTATTCACAAGTAAAGCTGGCTTCACAAGTAGAAATCAGATTTTCCCATCTTGTTGGGGTTTACCAACAGCTATGTAGGGCGAGGAACTTCCAGAACAATCAATTCAACTATTAACAAACCAGACCTTTACACTATATGGGGGTTGATTTACTAAAAGGCTAATAGGATGTTCATTTTGGAATTTTGGAATTTTCATAGCTTAGTGAATCTGGTCAAAAATTACATACTCGAGTATAAGTCGATCCGAGTAAAAGTCGAGGACCTAATTTACCACAAAAAATGGGAAAAACGTATTGACCCGAGTATAAGACAAGGGTGAGAAATGCAACAGCTACTTTAAGTGGAAAAAGAGGGTCAACAATGCACATGTGCAGCTGTATACCTCCCTGTGTCCTGTGCATGTGTCCTGTGCATGTGTCCTGTGTATATGTGCATGTGTCATGTGTCCTGTGTATATGTGCATGTGTCATGTGTCCTGTGTATATGTGTCATGTGTCCTGTGTATATGTGTCATGTGTATATGTGTCATGTGTCCTGTGTATATGTGTCATGTGTCCTGTGTATATGTGCATGTGTCATGTACCTGTGTCCTGTGTATATGTGCATGTGTCATGTACCTGTGTATATGTGCATGTGTATATGTGTCATGTGTATATGTACCTGTGTGCATGTGTCTGTGTGCATCCTACCTGTGTCCTGTGCATCCTCTGTGTGCCGCTCCAAACCGATCAGCGTGTTCGGCAGCCATTCACTGTTCAAAAGCCGCACCTCCTCCTCGTCCATGAAAGGCAGAAAACTCAATTTCCCAGCAGTCAGCGGTCAGCCTATCACGGACATTCTCTCATCCTCATACCACGGACGAGGATGAGAGAATGTCCGTGATAGGCTATACACTGACTGCCTATCACAGACGAGGAGGTGTCACATACCTTGTGGACGAGCCCGACTTGCAGGGGATGGCCTCTCTTGCGGCTCCGACTCGAGGGCCCTGGTAGGATATAAAGTGCCCCCCCCCCCAAGGGGCAGCCTCCGGGTGCCCAACCGGGCCCATTTCTCAGGATGGGTTCTCTTAAAGGATTGAACTAAGCTTTTAGCATGGATGTTCTCCTCAGGCTCCCAAGAGTTCTCTTCCGGGCCATACCCTTTCCACTTGATCAGGAATTGGGTTTGATTGTTCCTTTTCCTGCAGTCAAGGATGGCTTCAATTTCAAATTCTTCCTCTCCGTTCACTATTACAGGGTCCAGAGGATTCAGATTTAGTTCAGGAAAAGGGTTGGAGACAAAAGGTTTCAACAGGGAAACGTGAAAAACAGGATGAATCCTGAGTGAGTCCGGGAGTTCCAATTCATATGCTACCTCATTAATTTTCCTTTTTACAGGAAAAGGACCCAGGAATTTAGGACTCAACTTCTTGGAGGGACAAGTCAATTTCAGGTTTAAAGTGGATAACCATACAAGATTACCTGGTTCAAGTAGCAATTCCCCTCGTCGTTTCTTTGTTACGTTCTTGGGACTTCGTTATGGTCTCCTGTAATATTTGGTTATTGACAGAGAAAAAATGCATTGTTTCCTGGACTGCTGATACGGAACTTTCAGGAAGGGAGCTGGGCAAAAAGGAAGGATGAAACCCGTAATTAGCAAAAAACGGACTTTGTTTTGTGGCAGAATGGACAGCATTATTATAGGCGAATTCAGCCAAGGGAAGCAACGAGACACAATCATCCTGAGAAAAGGAAGAGAAACAACGAAGATATTGCTCGAGAGTCTGGTTGGTCCTCTCAGTTTGGCCATTCATCTGGGGATGATAGGTGGTGGAAAATGATAGTTCAATTCCTAGGGCTTTACACAAGGCTCTCCAGAATCGGGAAGTGAATTGTACTCCTCGGTCAGAAATGATATTAGCCGGAATTCCATGGAGTTTAATCACTTCTCTAATGAACGTTTGTGCAGTTTCAGGAGCAATGGGGGTACCCTTCATCGGAATGAAATGAGCCATTTTGGATAACCGATCTACCACCACAAAGATGGCAGTGTGCCCTTCAGCCGGAGGCAACTCGACAATGAATTCAATAGACAACATCTTCCATGGCCTGTCTGGGACAGGTAGAGGTTTCAGAAATCCCCAGGCCCTGGTTCTACTGACTTTATTCCGAGCACAGGTGGTACAGGATTCCACATACTTCTTACAGTCTTTAGGCACTTGGGGCCACCAGAAGGTGTGCAGGACAAGATCAGCCATCTTGGTAGCACCAAAATGTCCTGCTAGTGCGTGATCATGACAAAGTTCTAAAATTGTGACCTGTAGGCTTTCAGGTACAAAGATCTTACTCCCGAACCAAAACAGACCATCCTTTTCTTGTAGTTTTGTCCCCATAGCAGGTACCAACCCTACTGAAGCTTGCTTAATCCGGGAAAGTAGATTTTCTTGCAACAGGAAAAAATTTCCCGGAGAAAGGATCGTATCTGGAGGTGAGGTTTCTTGAGGCTTGTGGAACATCCTAGACAAAGCGTCAGGTTTTATATTCTTAGAGCCTGTCACGTGGAAGGTCACGTAGAAGGAGAACCTGGAAAAGAACAAGGCCCACCTGGCTTGTCATGGTCTCAACCTTTTTGCGGATTTCAAATATTCCAGGTTTTTGTGATCTGTGTAGATCAGAATAGGATGAGCAACTCCTTCCAAAAGATACCGCCATTCTTCCAGAGCGGATCTCCTACATCATAATTCCTTTCTGCGGTTGATAGTTTGCGAGAAAAGAAGGCTACAGGGTATAACAGAGCTTTGGTCCCTTGTCGCTGGGAAAGAATCGCTCCAACAGCACTCTCAGAAGCATCCACTTCCAGGACAAACAGTAAAGAAGAATCGGGATGCTTCAAAACAGCAGCAGAAGTAAACATTCTTTTGAGAGATTCAAAAGCGGATTGAGCTTCTGGCGACCAATGAAAACGCACCCCTTGTTTGGTCAATTGAGTGATGGGCTCAATGATGGCAGAGAACCCCTTAATAAATTTTCTATAGAAGTTGGCAAAGCCAACGAAACGTTGGACTCCTTTCTTGTCAGTAGGGGCTGGCCAGTCAAGAATTGCAGCAACCTTATGGGGATCCATCTTGATCCCTTCCACGGAGATGATTAGCCCCAAAAATGGAATACGCTCTCACTCGAACTCGCACTTTTCAGCCTTAGCGTACAAGCCATGTAGCCGGAGTCGAGCTAAAACACATTTAACATATCTGCGGTGGGATTCCAGGGAAGAAGAAAGGATGAGCATGTCATCTAAGTAGACTATGACGAATAGATACAAGTAGTCCCAGAAAACATCATTTATGAAGTACTGAAAAGTTGCAGGGGCGTTACATAGTCCAAAGGGCATCACCATGTATTCAAAGTGCCCAAAGCGAGTGCGGAAAGCTGTTTTCCACTCATCCCCTTTTCTGATGCAAACCAGGTTGTAAGTCCCTCGGAGGTCTAATTTGGTGAAAATAGTAGCAGTCCCCAGTCCCTGGAATAATTCTGGTACCAAGGGGAGAGGGTACAGATTTTTAACAGTTATTTTATTAAGTTTGTGGTAGTCTATACAAGGGCGAAGAGAGTGATCCTTTTTTTCTACAAAAAAGATGCCTGCGCCTGCTGGGGATGTAGAGGGCCGGATGAAACCCTTTTCTAAGTTCTCATCGATGTATATTTTTAGTGCTCCTTGCTCCAGCTCGGTCAAAGGAAATATCCTGCCAAAGGGAACTTCGGCTCCGGGAAGGAGCTCGATGGGGCAATCGTAGGCCCGATGAGGAGGGAGGGTTTCAGCCCCTTTTTTACTAAAGACATCTAAAAAGTCATGGTAGACCTTGGGGACCGACTGGAATAGCTCAGAATTGGTGTTTAGACATAACAGAGCAGGGGATTCACCAGAGTCCTTCAAAATGCAGAACTGTTGGCAGTACTGAGAGGAAAACGTAACTTCTCCTGTGACCCAGTTGATAGTAGGGTTATGAGCTTGTAGCCACGGCATGCCAAGAATAATAGGAAATAAAGGAGAAGCAATGATGTCCAGGCAAAGTAATTCTTGGTGCAAGTTGAATATGGTAAATGGAAGGGGAGCGGATTCTTGTATAACTGGCCCAGATTTTATTGCAGACCCGTCGGCCAGGTAACTAGAGAGTCCATGGGCCTTGTAACGCAGTGGGATCTGGTTTTTAGCTGCAAAGGATGAGTCCAAGAAGCAGCTACAAGCCCTAGAGTCAATGATAGCGGGAACCTGTAAAGTCTTTCCTGGAAGCTGCAAAGATATAGAAAGAGTCAAGTGAGAAGAAGTCTTAGGCCAAGCAGTCACATCACCAGAGGAGACAGACAGGCACTTACGGAGTTTGTTAGGACAGTTCCTGACATAGTGTCCAGGTTCCCCACAGTACAGGCACAGGTTATTAGCCCGGCGACGTTGGCGTTCCTCCGTCATGAGAGATGGGCGGAGGACTTCAAGTTGTATGGGCTCAGAGGTATCAGGTGTAGCAGCTGGACTAGAGGTGGGTGCAGGATGAGTATAGCTGGGGACCCTAGGCAACATCCAGGTTGGGCAAGTAGGCCAAGCACCTCTTTCTGCTCTTCGCTCCCTCAACCGTTGGTCAATCTGTATGGCAAGATTGATCAAGGCATCCAGAGTCAGAGGAATTCCCACTTGGGCCAGTTCATCTTTTAAAGAATCGGAGAGCCCCATACGGAACTGGTAGCGGAGGACAGCGTCATTCCAGTCCGTGTCTGCACTCCATCGGCGGAATTCCACAACATAGTCCTCTACTGCCCTACGCCCTTGTTGAAGGGTGTGCAGGGCGGCTTCTGCGGTTGCAGAATGCTGTGAGTCCTCGTATAGCTGGGCCATTGCATCAAAGAAAGTGGTAAATTGGTCGACACCTCGGCTTTCAGTTCCAGAAGGCGGTGAGCCCATGTTTGGGGGTCACCCAGGAGTAACGAGATCACAAAACCAACTTTGGTGGCTTCAAGCGAGAAGGTGAGAGGTTGAAGGGCGAAGTACAGTTCGCATGCATTCCGGAATGCCCTGAATTTACTTCGTTCCCCAGAAAACTTTTCAGGAATGGGAACTCTTGGTTCAGGGGGCAGCATCACTACTGTAGGGGAAGTAGTACTGCTAGCAGATGTAGATGGCAGAGAAGATCCCTGGGTTATAGTAGGACCAGACAGTACTTGGACCCGTTCTTCCAGACGTGTATATCCTTCCTGGAGACTCTTAACAGCTTGTGTAAGGCCGGCCAGGTGCATACAAAGTTCTTCCATAGGAGAGGCTCCCTACTCGGGGTTTGGTCATGGCTGTCTGCTACTGTCACGTACCTTGTGGATGAGCCCGACTTGCAGGGGATGGCCTCTCTTGCGGCTCCGACTCGAGGGCCCTGGTAGGATATACAGGAAGCACAAGAGTCAGGAGTGGCACGAGTGCCTGGCAGGATGGACAGCAGGAAGTGGGTCTGGAACTCCGGAAGCACTGTGCAGTGGAACTTAGACTGAGCTGGAAGGTAGACTGGAACACTGGTGCAGCAGACTGGAACCAACAGCAGACTGGAACTGGATAGCAGGCTAGAACACTGGTGCAGCAGACTGGAACACTGGTGCAGCAGACTGGAACCACACAGCAGACTGGAACTGGATAGCAGGCTGGAACACAGGACAGCAGACTGGAACACTGGTGCAGCAGACTGGAACCGGATAGCAGGCTGGAACACAGGACAGCAGACTGGAACACTGGTGGGGGAAGATGGTAGTTGCGCTGTGATGAAGGGGGGGGGAAGCTGCAAAGATGACTAAAGTGGCAAAGTGAACTAAAAAAGCAGAAACGGGCCAATGCATGAATGGATCCTACATGCTAAAAAAACATGGTGGGGATGCAGTGCAGTGCAACGTAGCTGATCAACATGACTATAATGTTGAGGACAGACAAAGCCTAATATATAAAGGTAATCGTGAAACAGTGACTGCTTAAATATAGCAAAACAAAAATGCATATACTAACACAAATAAGATGAATAATGACACAATGCAAAAAAAAAAATATATATATATATATATATAATGCAAGAAAAATATATGTGGGCTAGTGCCCCATTAGCAAAAACGTCCCAGATCCTGGTGAACTACAAGTGACAAATCCCTAGGACAAACATGGATATTAGTTCTATCATCCAGTCCAAAAAACAAAAACTCGTGATGAGAAACACAAAACAAGTCCAATCGTGAAGGGAGGGGGGGTCTTCAGTGAGGACACCTCCGTGTTTGCAAGCCGCTTACCTTACAGCTGTAAGGTGTACAGCCTGTGTTGCAAATGACCCGCAGGTGTAGACGTTCCGTGTATACAGGCAGTGACAATGATGAACATGCCAAGCGAAATATAAAAAATAAAAAGTATACAGCATGTAAAATAACTCTGCAATGACCACAGTGGAGGGGGGGCAAGACACACACGGGGGGAGGTTGCACTCACTTTCATGAAGTGAGTGTGGGCATCAATCCATGAGCGCCGAGCTCGTATGCCTCCAGGAGTGTCACCAATCTGGAATCTGTCCCCGTGCCTGGAAACTGGAATATGTCCCCGTGCCTCTCTCCTCAGTGTTCGTCAGGTAGAGTAGTGATGTACAGTGTGAGGGGGAAAGAGACGCACATAGCGTGATCCCATATAAAAGGTATATTTATTTAATAAAACAAGTCCAATCAACTTACATTTAAAACAATGCTGCAGTGTGTAGTAACTATGAGCGCCGAGCTCGTCTCCTGTTGTTTGTCTGTGGCAGCGTCCCGTGCTCCAATCCTAATGCATATCGTCACGTCACATGACTTCTTCAGAGGATAACACGGGATAGAAAGCCAATGCTTATATATAGTCCCCTTGTAATGGGCGCACGGCGGCCATTTTCCCGAAGCTCCCTCTAATGTTAATGGGTGCCCGACGGCCATCTTTTCAAAGCCCATCAATAAAAGGATAGCACACAGTGCTGTTGCCTGTTGTCAGGATGGCTCTAACAGGTCAGGTTGGAAAGAATGTACTTAGCCACAGACCAGATCAGCTAGAACATAATCTCAAACTAGATTTTAGAAACCGAAAAATAAAAACCCAGAGAGACAAGAGGTCCTCCACAAGAACCGTATAGGCAGGAGAGACATCCAACCTATCCTCAAAATAACTATGATACAAGAGAGAATCAATATGGTCAACAAGATTATCATAGACCACGCGATAGAAGTTCGGGCCCTAACTACTATTATGGGCCCCGAGAAGGCAGAGAACTACCGTATGCACCGCCTAGACCTAGAGAACGGAGTCCTATCCAAACATATAACTATTACGCCCCATTGAGGGATCTCTGAGACACAGATAGAGACGGTGGATATTACTATGACTACCAATACGAACAAGGTCAGAATAGATCTTTTTTAGAGAGAGGTATGGAACATCATCCCCCGAGAAGAATGGAAGAAACGAGGAGAACAAGCCCCACAAGAAAAGAGGCTGTAGAGCAGGAAAGAGAAAACAAACGAAAAAGGGAGACCTAGGAGAAGGCATTTTTAATCTCACAGATATACCACTAACCCAGGAAGAACTAATAGTGCTTGATAAGGGGTTAAAATACGCACCGGTGAAGAATCTTGATAAATTTGAAACGTATATAAGTATACAAAAATACATAAGAAAATTGAATATCAAAAAATACTTGTTGGAAAAACCCATTAATGTCAGCACGACGCAAGAAGATTCAGTGTTACACAGTAATCTGAGAAATAGATCGATTTACAACCCGAAGCCGAAGGACAATACCCACATAGAAGTCTTCAAGAATCTTGTGACAGAAGAAATTAAGAATTTAACCTACAAAATAAGAGAAGAACCAAGAAATATCAGGATTGGCATTCAAAAACTCACCAAAAGAAAGAATCTTGTTATTAGGCCCTCAGACAAAGGCGGTGGAATCGTGATTCTTACCACCGAACAATATCATAATGGCATTATGAAACTACTAGAAGATCAGAATACATATTGTACACTTCTCAATAATCCCATATTTAAATGGAAAAAAGAACTTGAACAAGTAGTTCAACTGGGCCTTAAAAAGGGCATTCTTAATAAAAAAGAATCCAAGTACCTGGTCCCAGAGGCCTGTAGAACTCCGATTATCTACGCATTACCTTAAATCCATAAGGACAGAACAGATCCCCCTCTAAGACCGATCGTTAATGGCATAGAATCAATCACAGCGAGATTGGGTGAATATATTGATAAATACCTCCAACCGGCAGTACAAAGTACAAAGGCTTATCTAAGCGACACAAAACAAATGCTCCAGACACTTGAACATAGAGTAGACATCGGGTCTGTATGGATGGCAATAGCTGACGTTTCGTCACTGTATACGATCATACCCCACTTTGCGGCATGTGAGGCCGCAAAGTGGGGTCTGAGAAAATATACCGAACTTCCCCGGTTCCGGAGGAAATTTCTCATTAAGTGCCTTGATTTTTGTCTGAAACACAGCCATTTTTGGTACTGTAAACAATTTTACCATCAGAAAACAGGAGTAGCTATGGGGGCTAAATTTGCCCCCAGTGTCGCAGGGCTATTCATGTCCCAATGGGAAGAGGAAGTGGTGTTTACAGATCCCCCCAAGAACTACGACTGTATAAAAAATACATCGATGACATTTTTATTATATGGGTAGGAGATCGTGATCTCCTAACCTCTTTTTTTCCTCAAACTTAACAATAACATCAAAAACATCGTATTAACCTGGCAGATTGAGGAACAGTCCATTTCTTTCCTCGATCTAGAGATCTCACGTAGTAACAATCAATACACCACTAAAACATTCTTTAAAAATGTCAATCGTAACAGTTATTTACCTCTAAGTAGTTGCCATCACAGTAACTGGCTATTTAACATCCCTGAAGGCCAGTTAATGCGACTAAGACGCAATTGTACTTTGGAAGAAGACTTTTATATGCAAGCCAGAATGATTGGAGAGAGATTTACCAGCAAAGGATACGATCAAGAGTTTATAAAAGATAAAATAGTAGAAGTCGGACAAATGCAAAGAAAAGAACTGCTTGAAGATAAAACACCCATGTGCCAGCAAGACCAGGTGCCCCTGGTGTTTGATTACAACTTTCAACACAAAAAGATTGAAAGCATTATATCTCGCCATTGGCATATTCTAAAATCCGATACTGGCCTAAGAGAGGTACTACCAGATAGACCAAAGTTCATCTATAAAAGGGCACCCACCCTGAGAGATCGGCTAGTGAAAAGCGTGATTGATCCCCCAAAAAAACAATTTTCTTTCTTTACGGGTAAAGGGTTTTACCCTTGTAAACGCTGTTATGCCTGTACCCGCACCAAACGTCCAAATGAAAAAGTATTCTCTTTTAAATCAAACAATAATGGCACCCAATATGATGTCAACGAGTTCATCGGGTGCAACACAGAGGGAGCGGTCTATGTATTGGAGTGCAGCTGTGGCCTCCAGTATGTGGGCCGCACCAAAAGGCTATTGAGAATCCGTATAAAGGAGCATGTGCAAAACATCCAAAAGGGTTACGACAAACACAATGTGTCCAGGCATTTTGACAAATACCATAAAAGGGACCCCAGTCATTTGAAATTTTGGGGTATCGTACCCTACGCCAGACCATGACGTGGGGGACACAAAGTAAGGATTTTGAGTCAACTCGAGTCCAAATGGATTTTTTCCATGGACACCCTTGTGCCGAAGGGACTCAACATCGAGTTTGACGTAAAAGGTTTCCTTAGCGACTTTTAGGCTTCAATATTCTTCTTAGTGTTCTTCCTCGGTTAGTGGTTTCTTTCCTTTCATCAAGTCAGCCACTCTCTGTTTCTAGTTGCACTAGTTTACTAGATCACATTGGTTGTAATGTTATATATTTATATTTATACATATTTTTATATTTGTATTTTTGTACATTTTTATTATTCATTCAGTAGGTCTGTGACACGGCTTCCTCTTCTTTCTTTTTTCTTTTTTCTTGCATTGGGTCAGTTTTTCCGTCTTCCCCGTCGTGCTATTTTCATTCTTTATTCTTACTTTATTTTTTATTTTTATTTTATTATTTTTTATTTTTATTTTCACTCATTTTTTTTCTATTTTTACTTTACTTTATTTTTATTTTCATCCTTATTTTTATTTTAATTTTATGTTTATTTTTAATTTAATTTTATTTTATTATTTTCATCTTTATTTTTATTATTTTTTTTTATTTTATTATCTTTATTTTTTATTTTTTATTTATTTATTTATTTTTTAATTTTTTATTTTTTTCCCCTCCTTTTATTTTATTTTATTTTATTTTCCTATCTTCAGCTTTTTTCTACTTTACTATCTATTATTTATTCTGATTTTTTTTATTTTTTTATTTCATTTTATATTTTTTATTTAATTTTTATTAAGATCCATTTCTATTTACGTTTTTGTTTTCCGCATACCTCACATGTTAAGCATTTTCAGTACAATTCTATATATGTGATAGTGCGTCTTGGTAGGGCGTTGCATTGTGGTTTTTATTTTTCGGTTTCTAAAATCTAGTTTGAGATTATGTTCTAGCTGATCTGGTCTGTGGCTAAGTACATTCTTTCCAACCTGACCTGTTAGAGCCATCCTGACAACAGGCAACAGCACTGTGTGCTATCCTTTTATTGATGGGCTTTGAAAAGATGGCCGCCGGGCACCCATTAACATTAGAGCGAGCTTCGGGAAAATGGCCGCCGTGCGTCCATTACAAGGGGACTGTATATAAGCATTGGCTTTCTATCCCGTGTTATCCTCTGAAGAAGTCACGTGACGTGATGATATGCATTAGGATTGGAGCACGGGACGCTGCCACAGACAAACAACAGGAGACGAGCTTGGCGCTCATAGTTACTACACACTGCAGCATTGTTTTAAATGTAAGTTGATTGGACTTGTTTTATTAAATAAATATACCTTTTATATGGGATCACGCTATGTGCGTCTCTTTCCCCCTCACACTGTACATCACTACTCTACCTGACGAACACTGAGGAGAGAGGCACGGGGACATATTCCAGTTTCCAGGCACGGGGACAGATTCCAGATTGGTGACACTCCTGGAGGCATATGAGCTCGGCGCTCATGGATTGATGCCCACACTCACTTCATGAAAGTGAGTGCAACCTCCCCCCGTGTGTGTCTTGCCCCCCCTCCACTGTGGTCATTGCAGAGTTATTTTACATGCTGTATACTTTTTATTTTTTATATTTCGCTTGGCATGTTCATCATTGTCACTGCCTGTATACACGGAACGTCTACACCTGCGGGTCATTTGCAACACAGGCTGTACACCTTACAGCTGTAAGGTAAGCGGCTTGCAAACACGGAGGAGTCCTCACTGAAGATCCCCCCTCCCTTCACGATTGGACTTGTTTTGTGTTTCTCATCACGAGTTTTTGTTTTTTGGACTGGATGATAGAACTAATATCCATGTTTGTCCTAGGGATTTGTCACTTGTAGTTCACCAGGATCTGGGACGTTTTTGCTAATGGGGCACTAGCCCACATATATTTTTCTTGCATTATATATATATATATATACAGTGCCTTGCGAAAGTATTCGGCCCCCTTGAACTTTTCAACCTTTTTCCACATTTCAGGCTTCAAGCATAAAGATATAAAATTTTTATTTTTTGTGAAGAATCACCAACAAGTGGGACACAATTGTGAAGTGGAACGAAATCTATTGGATTGTTGAAACTTTTTTAACTAATAAAAAAATGAAAAGTGGGGCGTGCAAAATTATTCGGCCCCCTTGCGTTAATACTTTGTAGACTCACCTTTTGCTGCGATTACAGCTGCAAGTCGCTTGGGGTATGTCTCTATCAGTTTTGCACATTGAGAGACTGAAATTCTTGCCCATTCTTCCTTGCAAAACAGCTCGAGCTCAGTGAGGTTGGATGGAGAGCGTTTGTGAACAGCAGTTTTCAGCTCTTTCCACAGATTCTCGATTGGATTCAGGTCTGGACTTTGACTTGGGCATTCTAACACCTGGATACATTTATTTGTGAACCATTCCTTTGTAGATTTTGCTGTATGTTTGGGATCATTGTCTTGTTGGAAGATAAATCTCCGTCCCAGTTTCAGGTCTTTTGCAGACTCCAACAGGTTTTCATCCAGAATGGTCCTGTATTTGGCTGCATCCATCTTCCCCTCAATTTTAACCATCTTCCCTGTCCCTGCTGAAGAAAAGCAGGCCCAAACCATGATGCTGCCACCACCATGTTTGACAGTGGGGATGGTGTGTGAGTGTGATGAACTGTGTTGCTTTTACGCCAAACATATCGTTTTGCATTGTGGCCAAAAAGTTCGATTTTGGTTTCATCGGACCAGAGCACCTTCTTCCACATGTTTGGTGTGTCTCCCAGGTGGCTTGTGGCAAACTTTAGACGAGACTATTTATGGATATCTTTGAGAAATGGCTTTCTTCTTGCCACTCTTCCATAAAGGCCAGATTTGTGCAGCGTACGACTGATTGTTGTCTTATGGACAGACTCTCCCACCTCAGCTGTAGTTCTCTGCAGTTCATCCAGAGTGATCATGGGCCTCTTGGCTGCATCTCTGATCAGTCTTCTCCTTGTCTGAGCTGAAAGTTTAAAGGGACAGCCAGGTCTTGGTAGATTTGCAGTGGTCTGATACTCCTTCCATTTCAAAATGATCGCTTGCACAGTGCTCCTTGGGATGTTTAAAGCTTGGGAAATCTTTTTGTATCCAAATCCGGCTTTAAACTTCTCCATAACAGTATTACAGACCTGCCTGGTGTGTTCCTTGGTCTTCATGATGCTCTCTGTGCTTTCAACAGAACCCTGAGACTATCACAGAGCAGGTGCATTTATACAGAGACTTGATTACACACAGGTGGGTTCTATTTATCACCATCAGTCATTTAGGACAACATTGGATCATTCAGAGATCCTCGCTGAACTTCTGGAGTGAGTTTGCTGCACTGAAAGTAAAGGGGCCGAATAATTTTGCACGCACCACTTTTCAGTTTTTTAATTGCTAAAAAAGTTTAAAATATCCAATAGATTTCGTTCCACTTCACAATTGTGTCCCATTTGTTGGTGATTCTTCACAAAAAATTAAAATTTTATATCTTTATGTTTGAAGCCTGAAATGTGGCAAAAGGTTGAAAAGTTCAAGGGGGCCGAATACTTTTGCAAGGCACTGTATATGTATATATATATATATATATATATATATATATATATATATATATATATATATATATATATATATATATATATATATATATATATAATTTTTTTTTTTTTTGCATTGTGTCATTATTCATCTTATTTGTGTTAGTATATGCATTTTTGTTTTGCTATATTCAAGTAGTCACTGTTTCATGATTACCTTTATATATTAGGCTTTGTCTGCCCTCAACATTATAGTCATGTTGATCAGCTACGTTGCACTGCACTGCATCCCCACCATGTTTTTTTAGCATGTAGGATCCATTCATGCATTGGCCCGTTTCTGCTTTTTTAGTTCACTTTGCCACTTTAGTCATCTTTGCAGCTTCCCTCCCCCCCCCCCCCTTCATCACAGCGCAACTACCATCTTCCCCCACTTTTGTCCCATTTGTCCTGCCTTGGATCAGTACTTAGGTGTTGCAGCAGTGTCCTTTTAGCGTAGCCCCCCCCCCCCCCCCCCGACAGCACAGGAGTTTCCACTTTCACAGACTGGAACACTGGTGCAGCAGACTGCAACCACACAGCAGACTGGAACTGGATAGCAGGCTGGAACACAGGACAGCAGACTGGAACACTGGTGCAGCAGACTGCAACCACACAGCAGACTGGAACTGGATAGCAGGCTGGAACACAGGACAGCAGACTGGAACACTGGTGCAGCAGACTGGAACTGGATAGCAGGCTGGAACACAGGACAGCAGACTGGAACTGAAGTCAGGGTACAGGGCTGGAGGGTCAGACAAGCCAGATTGATAGCCAAGCGGACTGTGGATAAGCCAGAGGGTCAGGCAGAAGAGTGGTCAGACAAGCCGGGGTCGGATGCAGGCAGAAGACAGGGATGGTCGGAGACAAGCCGGGATCAGATGCAGGCAGATAGCTAGGATAATCAGGAACAAGCCGGGTCTAGTAAAGAAAACAGGTTCTCAGGAAATACACATGTAACGCTGTAGAGCAGACAGCAAGATTCCCGTGTGACAGTTCAGTTTAAATAGCCCGCCTGGCTAAAAAAATTGACTTATACACGAGTATATACGCTAATTTAGCAAAGAATACCCAATGATGTGCAAAAAAAAAAACTATTTTTGTTTGCACATGACTGACTGATGGAAGTCAGCAGAGCTTCAACTTATTCTGTAAGCTAAGGGGAATTTCCCTTGCGACATGAGAATTAATTTTTAAAGTGAGCAGCCTTTTTGCCTTTGGTGGTAAATCAACCCCATTGATGTTAATAAACTATGCTGATCTAATTAGTCAAATCTAAGTAAAATGTATCTGTGTGGCTAGCTTCAAATGTATGTAAAAACAATGCTATTTTTTGGTTTTGGATAGCATGAGGAAATTTTGGACCTTCTGTCAAGTTTTTTGTTTTTGTTTTTTTTAGCTGCCTGTGTCCCTGCTGGAAGGATTCACCCTTTATTTAACCACTTTGCGCCCGCGCTATAGCCGAAAAATGGCTACAGCGCTGGCTTCCTTTGTTGGGAGGGTATCCATGTACATCCCCCCATTCTCCTTGCGACTCGGCTGATCACAGAGCAGGGTAAAGGGGCAATCACATCCGGCCCTTTACCATATGATCAGCTGTCAGCCAATGACAGCTGATCACGGAAGTAAACAGAAGCCGGTTTTCGGCTTTTTTTCTTTCTTCACGCTGAAGCAAGTCGTTAACTGGCTTATGTTAGATGGACATTGGTCCCCTTAGTGATCACCAGTGCTGCAAATCAGTTCCCACCAGTGCCACCTATCAGTGCCCATCACGCAAAATCAGTGCCCATCAGTACCCAACATGTGAACGTAAAGGAGGTGGTGTCGGACTTCTCTTCTCCCCACCATGCACCTTCCAGGTACTTCCCACACCTCCCTCTCTTTCCCCCTGCTCTTTCAAAATGCACTGCATTTGTCTTTTCTCTCCAGCTTGTCTGAGGGTCGCAGTCATTTATCTGCCTCCTGGACCAGTGTCACATTTTCTGGGTGACTTCTCTGCATGACTACCCTATTTTCTCTCATCTGAAGTGCCTGCCATCATCCTAGGTGACTTTAACATTCCAATCAATGTTAATACTGCTACCACTTCTAAACTACTCAACCTAACCTACTCTTTTAATGTAACACAATGGACACAAACCACCACTCACTCCAACGGTAGCACTCTCGACCTCGTATTCTCCCATCGCTGCACTCCCTTCAATCTCTCTAACACACCCTTTCCTCTCTCTGATCACAACCTTATCCGTTTCACACTCTCCTTGTCTCCTACATCTCATGCTGCCAACCCACAGACCACTACCCGCAGGAACCTTCGCAACCTCAACCCCTCCCTTCTTCACTCTGCTACTGATGGCCTTTATGACAAAATCGCACCCCTGTCCTGCCCAGAGCCAACCACTTCCATCTACAACACCACGTTGTCATCCTCCCTAGACGTACTTGCTCCTCTTTCTACACGCAGAACCAGGCCCCATCTGCCACAACCCTGGCAAAGAGACAACACCAGAAGTCTCAAGAGACACAGTCGTGCTCTTGAGCGAGCATGGCGTAAATCTAAATCCCTGCAAGATTTTACCCTCTGCAAATCTGTCCTTCTCAAATACAACTCCTGCCTCCACACTGCTAAACAAACCTATTACAAAACTCTCATCAAAACCCTCTCATTCAAACCTCGTCAACTATTTTCTACCCTTAATTCCTTACTTCACCCGCCACTGCCCCCACCCACCAACTTGCTTACCGCTCAACAGATTGCCAACCACTTCAAGAACAAAATCGACACAATTCGCAAGGAGATATCCAGCATTCAAATTCCTCCCCTACCCAACATATCAGGTCCAACACTACACTCAATACTCCCCTCCTTTTGCCCAGTTACCACAGATGAAGTTGATAAACTCCTTTCCATGGCCCACCTCACTACCTGTCCCCTGGACCCTGTCCCCTCTCAATTACTGTGACCACCTTTCCACTCTATCCTCAACTCCCTAACCCACATCTTCAACCTCTCCCTCTCCTCTGCCACCATTCCTTCCCCGCTCAAACATGCACTGGTTACCCCCATACTCAAAAAACCCTCACTAGACACCACCTGTTTGAATACTTAAGACCCATCTCCCAGCTCCCATTTGCCTCCAAGCTCATTGAACGCCTTGTTAATGACCAAATGAGTTGCTACCTCACGGACAACAACCTTCTCGACCCCCTACAGTCTGGCTTCCGCCCACAACATTCTACTGAAACTGCCCCACTAAAACTCAACAATGACCTACTAACTGCTAAAACCAATGGCCACTACTCCATACTCATACTTTTAGACCTCTCTGTTGCAGTTGACCACCTGCTCCTCCTCAGCAAATTACACTCCCTTGACCTCCGTGATTCTGCATTATCCTGGTTCTCCTCCTACTTATCACAGCACACTTTCAGTGTCACTTACAACTCCATCTCCTCCGCTCCCCTTCCTCTTTCTGTTGGGGTACCCCAAGGCTCCGTCCTTGGGCCTCTCCTATTCTCACTCTATACCTCTTCTCTGGACCAGTTGATAACCTCCTATGGCTTCCAATACCACCTCTATGCCGATGACACCCAGATCTATCTCTCTACTCCTCAATTCACCCCCTCGATCTCCTCACGGATCTCAAACTTACTGAATGACATATCGGTATGGATGTCACACCACTTCCTCAAACTTAATCTTTCTAAAACTGAGCTTGTTATATTTCCTCCTTCATGGTCCCCCCGCCCCGTGACTTCACCATTAATATCAACAACACAACCATTGGTCCCTCCACACATGCCAGGGTCCTTGGTGTAATCCTTGACTCTGACCTCTCCTTCAGCCCCCATATCCAATCACTGGCTAAATCCTGCCGCCTTAACCTCCGCAACATCTCCAGAATTCGACCCTTACTGACTAATGACACCACAAAGCAACTTATTCACTCCTTGATTATTTCCCGCCTTGACTACTGCAACTCTCTCCTTAATGGCCTACCCTTAAGTAGGCTATCTCCCCTTCAGTCTATTATGAATGCTGCTGCTAAACTAATACACCTCACTAATCAATCCGTGACTGCCGCCCCTCTCTGCCAATCTCTTCACTGGCTTCCCCTACCCCACCGTGTAAAATTCAAAATGCTAACCATAACATACAAGGCCATTCACAACATCGCCCCCATCTACATCACCAACCTCATCTGCAGATATCGCCAAAATCGTCCCCTCCCCTCCTCCCAGGATCTCCTCCTCTCTTTGCTCCCTTGTTACCTCCTCCCATGCTTTCCTTCAGGACTTCTCCAGAGCCTCTCCCATCCTCTGGAACTCCCTGCCCCAGTATGTCCGATCAGCCCCTACCCTGTCCACTCATTTATTCAGGGAAGCCTATCCCACACCCACATAACAACTATCCCCGAGCCACCCCCATCAAATCATTCTCTGCAGCTATTACCTTTTGTACCACCACCCCACTCCCTTTAGAATATAAGCTCTACGAGCAGGGCCCTCCTGTACCTTTTGTATTGAACTGTACTGTAATTGTGTTGTCCCCCTATACATTGTAAAGCGCTGCATAAACTTTTGGCGCTATATAAATTGCGAATAATCAGCACTGCTAATCAGTGCCCACTAGTGTCACCTATCAGTGCCCATCAGTGCCGCCTATCATTGCACATCAGTGCCACCTATCAGTGCCCATCAGTGCCGCCTATCATTGCACATCAGTGCCATCTATCAGTGCACATCAGGGCCACCTATCAGTGCAGATCAGTGCCACCCATCAGTGCCTCCTGATCAGTGCCCACCAGTGCCACCTATCAGTGCCCATTAGTGCCGCCTATCAGTGCCCATCAGTGCCACCTCATCGGTGGCCATAAGTGAAGGGGAAAAATTTTGCAACATTTTTTAACAAAATATGAAAAATATTTTTTTGCTTTTTTTTAAAAAATTTCGGTCTTTTTTTTGTTTGTTTAGCAAAAAATAACAAATCCATTGGTGATTAAATACCACCAAAAGAAAGATTTTCTTGTGGGAAAAAAATACTAAAAATGTAAATTGGGTACAGTGTTGCATGACCGTGCAATTGTCATTCAAAGTGTGACAGTGCTGAAAACTGAAAATTGGCCTGGGCAGGAAGGGGTTATAAGTGCCCAGTAAGTAAGTGGTTAATTGTTCCTGCCACCATTGTCAATGAAATGGGAAGTAGTGGGAAAGCCAAAATGTTCAAGTTGTCATCAGAACAAGAGATGATGGTAAATCTTCCAATAGGTACACATGTACATGTACACATGTGACAACTATCTTAAAGGGGGATTCCTCTTACTTTGTAGAGAAAACTACGCATTCCATGTTTTGTCTCTGGGACAGAATGTAAAGGACAATCTCACCAATGGGACATGGACTACAGGACAAACCAACAGGGGTTTTATTCCTTTTTCCTATTTAAAAACTAGAAAAAAAAGTTGTTATATACATACCCTTTGAAGCCACTTATAATGTATTTATTATGGTTCTGTCAGTAATTCTACAGATCTGCATTATTAAATTCCTGACATGTCACAATGTAACAGCATGTTTTACGGAAAGGTTCTAACTTTAATTATTAAGAAGCAATTCTTGAACACCAGATAAGTGACTGTGCCTAGGCTGAAAAGTGCACCCTTGGAGAATAATGCCATTAGTCTGTTTCAAGTAGGAGAACACATTTCCTCAGTCTCTCCTCTCCCAGACATCACACAGAATGTAACATTGTGATGAGTAACAAGGTGAGAGTCTGCAGAAAGGTGCTGATCTGTGTGAGATATTATGTGTACACAAAGCCCAGAACATAATTGTTACTGCACATTAGGGATGAGCTTCGTGTTCGAGTCGAACCCATGTTCGACTCGAACATCGGCTGTTCGACCGTCCGTCGAATTGCGAACGTTATGGGCCGTTCGCGCCAAATTCGTGTGGCGCGTCACGGCCCATAATTCACTGCGGCATCGCAGTGCATTGCTGGCTGATGATTGGCCAAGCATGCACTATGACCCGCATGCTTGGCCAATCACAGCGCCGTCAGTAGAGAGAGCTGTAATTGGCCAAAGCCAGGGTGGCTTTGGCCAATTATGGCTCAGGGGATTTAGTACACGCCCCACACTATATAAGGCCGCCTGCACGGCGGCCCTGTGTAGTGTGTTCCGGTGTGCTGATAGAGAGAGAGACAGTGTCATTTGATTTGAGAGCTAGATTAGGCTAGATCTGTTCCTGCTATTTACATTTAGTGCAGTGCGTCCTGCTCACAGTGTTCAGCTAGATCCGTTCCTGCTATTTACATTTAGTGCAGTGCGTCCTGCTCACAGTGTTCAGCTAGATCCGTTCCTGCTATTTACATTTAGTGCAGTCAGTGCGTCCTGCTCACAGTGTTCAGCTAGATCTGTTCCTGCTATTTACATTTAGTGCAGTCAGTGCGTCCTGCTCACAGTGTTCAGCTAGATCTGTTCCTGCTATTTACATTTAGTGCAGTGCGTCCTGCTCACAGTGTTCAGCTAGATCCGTTCCTGCTATTTACATTTAGTGCAGTGCGTCCTGCTCACAGTGTTCAGCTAGATCCGTTCCTGCTATTTACATTTAGTGCAGTGCGTCCTGCTCACAGTGTTCAGCTAGATCCGTTCCTGCTATTTACATTTAGTGCAGTCAGTGCGTCCTGCTCACAGTGTTCAGCTAGATCCGTTCCTGCTATTTACATTTAGTGCAGTGCGTCCTGCTCACAGTGTTCAGCTAGATCCGTTCCTGCTATTTACATTTAGTGCAGTCAGTGCGTCCTGCTCACAGTGTTCAGCTAGATCCGTTCCTGCTATTTACATTTAGTGCAGTCAGTGCGTCCTGCTCACAGTGTTCAGCTAGATCCGTTCCTGCTATTTACATTTAGTGCAGTGCGTCCTGCTCACAGTGTTCAGCTAGATCCGTTCCTGCTATTTACATTTAGTGCAGTCAGTGCGTCCTGCTCACAGTGTTCAGCTAGATCCGTTCCTGCTATTTACATTTAGTGCAGTCAGTGCGTCCTGCTCACAGTGTTCAGCTAGATCCGTTCCTGCTATTTACATTTAGTGCAGTGCGTCCTGCTCACAGTGTTCAGCTAGATCCGTTCCTGCTATTTACATTTAGTGCAGTCAGTGCGTCCTGCTCACAGTGTTCAGCTAGATCCGTTCCTGCTATTTACATTTAGTGCAGTGCGTCCTGCTCACAGTGTTCAGCTAGATCTGTTCCTGCTATTTACATTTAGTGCAGTCAGTGCGTCCTGCTCACAGTGTTCAGCTAGATCTGTTCCTGCTATTTACATTTAGTGCAGTGCGTCCTGCTCACAGTGTTCAGCTAGATCTGTTCCTGCTATTTACATTTAGTGCAGTGCGTCCTGCTCACAGTGTTCAGCTAGATCTGTTCCTGCTATTTACATTTAGTGCAGTCAGTGCGTCCTGCTCACAGTGTTCAGCTAGATCCGTTCCTGCTATTTACATTTAGTGCAGTGCGTCCTGCTCACAGTGTTCAGCTAGATCTGTTCCTGCTATTTACATTTAGTGCAGTGCGTCCTGCTCACAGTGTTCAGCTAGATCTGTTCCTGCTATTTACATTTAGTGCAGTCAGTGCGTCCTGCTCACAGTGTTCAGCTAGATCCGTTCCTGCTATTTACATTTAGTGCAGTGCGTCCTGCTCACAGTGTTCAGCTAGATCTGTTCCTGCTATTTACATTTAGTGCAGTGCGTCCTGCTCACAGTGTTCAGCTAGATCCGTTCCTGCTATTTACATTTAGTGCAGTCAGTGCGTCCTGCTCACAGTGTTCAGCTAGATCCGTTCCTGCTATTTACATTTAGTGCAGTGCGTCCTGCTCACAGTGTTCAGCTAGATCCGTTCCTGTTATCTTCCTACTGACAGGCAGGCTTGTCTGGTTACAGTATATAAAGCTACCTGAAGAAAATTACAGGTGTTCTATCCCAGCTTAGTGCAGCTACAGGCCATTAGTATGTCTGGAAGGCCAAGAAGGAGAGGCAGACAGTCACAAGCCAATAAGAGAGGGCAAGCAGGCTCTGTGTCTAGTGCTGGTCGTGGAGACGGTGCATCCTCATCAGCCCGTGGCCATGGGACACGCTTGGCCTTTTTTTCGGCAGCTGGCCGTGTTGAGCCGCAACATGCAGAAAACTTGGTCGAGTGGATGACCAAGCCGTCCTCATCCTCCTCATCCTCTCTCACCCATGCCCAGGGTGCTTTGTCTGGCAAAGCAGCGGCCTCTTCCCTCAGCTCAATGTCATCAGTGACTCCTTCCCTAGCTCCACCATGTCCTCATGAGGATTCCCTCGAACTGTTTGACCACAGTGTTGGGTACATGCTCCAGGAGGATGCCCAGCGTTTGGAAGGCTCTGATGATGATACTGAGCTCGATGAAGGCAGTAACATGAGCACGGACAGAGGGGGTGCCCAAGAAGGACAGCAATCTGGCAGTCATGCTCCCCCTGCTGCAGCATACTGCCAGGTTTGCTCCAGTGATGAGGAGGGAGGGGATGATGAGGTCGCTGACTCAACGTGGGTGCCTGATAGGAGAGAGGAGGAGGAGGAGGTGGCACATCACCAACGAGGCAGGATGCCCTCCAGGGGCCAGCCTAAGGGCAGCACATTGACTGCATCACACCCCAAAGCTCCACATGTGCAGGGCGCTGCAGTCTCTGCGCGTTATTCAAAAAGTTCTTTGGTGTGGGCCTTTTTTGAGACGAGTGCATCAGATCGCACCGCTGCTATTTGCAACATATGTCTCAAGCGTATCTCGCGTGGCCAAAACATCTCCCGCTTGGGTACCACATGCTTGACCAGACATATGTTGACCTGCCATGCAGTTCGTTGGCAAGCATATCTAAAAGACCCACACCAAAGAACAAAGAGGATCTCTCCTTGCTCCTCATCAGCTGAGATTTCCAACCCCACTAGACCTTCAGTCCTCTCTGAGACCTGCAGTGAGAGGAATGAAGGTGTAGAATTAGGTGTGTCACAGCCAAGTACTTGTGGGCAATCTGCTTTTGGTACACCGACGCCAGATTGTACCAGGCAAATTTCCCTGCCCCAGCTGCTGCACCGCCGAAAGAAGTTTGCTCCCAGCCATCCACATGCCCAGCGGTTGAATGCTAGCTTGGCAAAATTGCTAGCACTTCAACTGCTGCCTTTTCAGTTGGTAGACTCTGCCCCCTTCCGTGAGTTTGTGGAATGTGCGGTTCCTCAGTGGCAGGTACCCAAACGCCACTTTTTCTCACGGAAGGCGATTCCAGCTCTCTACCGGCATGTGGAAGGCAATGTCCATGCCTCGCTGGACAGGGCGGTCAGCGGTAAGGTGCATATTACCGCTGACTCATGGTCCAGCAGGCATGGACAGGGACGTTACTTAAGTTTCACGGCGCATTGGGTGACTCTGCTGGCAGCTGGGAAGGATGCAGGACAAGGTGCAGTAGTGTTGGAGGTTGTTCCGCCACCACGCCTCCAAAATGCTGATTGTGACACACCTCTCTCCTCCACCCCCTCCTCTTCTTCTTCCTCCATGGCCTCTTCCTCGGAACCAGCGGTGCTCCGTAGGCGTTCAAGGGGCTACGCAAGTACGCAGGCCAAAAGATGCCATGCGGTGCTTGAGCTGGTGTGCTTGGGGGACAGGAGCCACACTGGGGCAGAGGTTCTGTCAGCTCTGCAGGGGCACGTTCAGAGGTGGTTGACGCCACGCCAACTTAAGGCAGGAATGGTGGTTTGCGACAATGGCACCAACCTCCTCTCTGCCCTCCAACAGGGACAACTGACCCATGTGCCCTGTTTGGCTCACGTCCTTAACTTGGTGGTGCAGCGGTTCTTGGGCAGGTACCCGGGCTTACAGGATGTCCTGAGGCAGGCCAGAAAAGTCTGTGTGCATTTCCGCCGGTCATATAATGCCAGTGCTCGGCTGACGGACCTCCAAAAGGAGTTTAACCTGCCCAAGAACCGCCTAATCTGTGACATGCCCACCAGGTGGAACTCGACATTGGCCATGCTGCAGCGGCTGCACACGCAGCAGAGGGCCATCAATGAGTACCTGTGCGACTATGGCACCAGGACAGGGTCAGGGGACCTTGGTTTTTTTTCCCCACGCCAGTGGGCCATGATCAGGGATGCATGCACTGTCCTGTCACCATTCGAGGAGGCCACGAGGATGGTGAGCACTGACAGTGCATGCATCAGTGACACTGTCCCCCTTGTCCACCTGTTGGAGCACACGCTGCGTGGAATAATGGACAGGGCACTTGAGGCAGAACAGAGGCAGGAAGAGGAGGACTTCCTTAGCTCTCAAGGCCCCCTTTATCTAGACAGTGTTCCTGCGTGCCCGCCGATCACACAGGAAGAGGACGAGGAGGAGGAGGAGGAGGAGGAGGAAGATTGTGTCAGTATGGAGGTGGAGCCTGGCACTCAGCATCAGCAGTCTTTAAGGGATCAGTCCCAAGGAACACATGGACTTGTACGTGGCTGGGAGGAGGTGGCTGCGGACGTTGTTGTCCTTAGTGACCCAGAGGACTCCGGACCGAATGCCTCAGCAAACCTACGCTGCATGGCCTCCCTGATCCTGCAAAGCCTGCGTAAGGATCCTCGTATTCGTGGTATCAAGGAGAAGGACCAATACTGGCTGGCAACCCTCCTTGATCCACGTTACAAGGGTAAGGTTGCGGACCTTATCTTGCCATCGCAGAGGGAGCAGAGGATGAAACATCTTCGGGAGGCCTTGCAGAAAGGTCTGTGCAACGCGTTCCCAGAGACTGGGAGGTTACAAACTCCTGTTTCTGGACAACGTGTTGCTGAGGCTTCGGTCAGTCAAAGAAGGAGCGGTGGAGAAGGTGGCCGTCTGACCGATGCGTTCAGACAATTTTTTGGTCCGCAGCCCCAAGGTATGATCGGTTCCAGCAACCATCGCCAGCGTCTGTTTTACATGGTGCAGGAATACCTAGGGGCAAGATCAGACTTGGACACCTTTCCCACCGAAAATCCTCTGGGTTACTGGGTCTTGAGGATGGATCACTGGCCAGAGCTTGCACAGTATGTAATTGAGCTACTGGCCTGTCCTGCATCCAGCGTTCTTTCGGAACGCACATTCAGTGCTGCTGGAGGCGTGGTAACCGATCACAGGGTGCGTCTGTCCACTGACTCGGTCGATCGGCTGACCTTCATAAAAATGAATCAGTCTTGGATCACCACCAGCTACCAAGCACCTGATGCTGATGTAACTGAATAATTTTTTTCAGATCCCTTCAAAGACTGCCTATGCTGATGCTGAGTGACTATCCCTGAGTAATTATCCTCTTCCTCCTCAATCATCACGCTGATAGCTTGTAAGAACATTTTTGGTTCTGGGCGCCACCACCAGTGCCTAAGGCACAATTTTTCAGCCCCTGTATAACAGGGGCGTGTAATTACAATTTTTGATGTAATACTTTGCAGCAGGGCTCGTTCCTGCATTCCAACTAGAGTGTCTGTGAGGGGTTGCAGTGTTGTGGCACCAGCACCAGTGCCTAAGGCCCAATTTTTCTGCCCCTGTCTAACAGGGGCGTGTAATTACAATTTTTGATGCAATACTTTGCAGCAGGGCTCGTTCCTGCGTTCCAACTAGAGTGTCTGTGAGGGGTTGCAGTGTTGTGGCACCAGCACCAGTGTCTAAGGCCCAATTTTTCTGCCCCTGTCTAACAGGGGCGTGTAATTACAATTTTTGATGCAATACTTTGCAGCAGGGCTCGTTCCTGCGTTCCAACTAGAGTGTCTGTGAGGGGTTGCAGTGTTGTGGCACCAGCACCAGTGCCTAAGGCCTAATTTTTCAGCTCCTGTTCAACAGGGGCATGTAATTACAATTCTTGATCTAATATTTCACAGCAGGGCCCTGTGAGGGCTTACAGTGTTTTGGCCACAGCAACACCTAAGGCCCAAATTTCTGCTGAGTATATAGGGCAGGACCCTACTTTCAAACATCTAACTTACAAACGACTCCTACTTGCAAACGGAAGGAGACAACAGGAAGTGAGATGAAATCTACCCCTAGGAAGGGAAATTCTCTCATGTAAGAGTTAATATGGGAAAACAATTTCTCCTTTCCACTGATGCTTTCCAATCCTTGTTCCACAAAAAAACCCAAATTTTCAAAAAACATTTTTCATTGGGACAAAAAAGTGAGGTGAAATCTTCTGAAGAGGAGGAAAGACGCAAAACAAATGTCACAGGGGTGATAACCCTTCCCTATGTTTTCCAAAAAGCTTAGAAAAGATTTTTTGGCTGGAGCTAAACACGTTAAAAATGTTCAAAATTACAAACAGATTCTACTTAACAACAAACCTACAGTCCCTGTCTTGTTTGCACCGCCTGTATACTGCTGTTCAGAGTATATAGGGACCTTTCCTTATTTTAATTTGGGTGCGGGGTTCCCCTTAATATCCATACAAGACCCAAAGGGCCTGGTAATGGACTGGGGGGTACCCATGCCGTTTGTCTCACTGATTTTCATCCATATTGCCAGGACCCGACATGACATTAAACCCGCAAGCAGTTTTAAATGAGATTTTTTCCTTTAAAAATGACATTTGGTGCAGGGACTGTTCTAAACATGGGAAACACGCGTCACTTTACAGGCATACTATAGACACCCCCCAGGTACGATATTTAAAGGAATATTTCACTTTTTTTTTTTTACTTTAAGCATCATTAAAATCACTGCTCCCGAAAAAACGGCCGTTTTTAAAAGTTTTTTTTTGCATTGATACATGTCCCTGGGGTAGGACCCGGGTCCCCACACCCTTTTTAGGACAATACCATGCAAATTAGCCTTTAAAATGAGCACTTTTGATTTCGAACGTTCGAGTCCCATAGACGTCAATGGGGTTCTAACGTTCGTGCGAACTTGCGGTCCGTTCGCGGGTTCTGGTGCGAACCGAACCGGGGGGTGTTCGGCTCATCCCTACTGCACATGCATACCTCCCAGCTTTCTGAGCTTTGAAAGATAGACACCGTCCAGCACTAAGTACAGGCATACCCCACTTTTAAGTACACAATGGGGTTTATTTACTAAAGCTGGAAAGTGCAAAATCAGGCTCACTTCTGCATAGAAACCAATGAGCTTCTAATCCCAGCTTGTTCAATTAAGCTTTGGTAATAAAACCTAGAAGCTCATTGGTTTCTATGCAGAAGTGAGCTTGATTTTGCACTTTCCAGCTTTAGTAAATAAACTCCATTTACATGATAATGACAACTAGAAGAAGGATTTATACCAGGGATCTCCAAACTATGGCTTACAGGCCACATCGGGCCCTCTACAAGATTTTATCTGGCCTGCAGCTAGGATCACTAGCATATTCTCAATGTGTACTGATTGATGATTCAGGTCAGCATAGGTTGCCTATGGTCTCGGCTTCTTTCTCCATCCAGACTTGCATCTCCTAGCTGCTACCCTGCTGCTACATCAAGTATTAAGCCTTACGGTGGTAAAGATTGCAACTCTGATGTAAGGGATGAATCTAATAAGGATCCTGGTGTGAGGGGGTCCTGGTATGGGACCCTGATGTAGGGGGGCCTGTGATGGGACCCTGATGTAGGGGGGCCTGTGATGGGACCCTGATGTAGGGGGGACTGTGATGGCACCCTGATGTAGGGGGGCCTGGGATGGGACCCTGATGTAGGGGGGCCTGGGATGGGACCCTGATGTAGGGGGGACTGTGAAGGGACCCTGATGTAGGGGGGACTGTGATGGGAACCTGATGTTAGGGTGGAGGCTGATAGGGACTCTGAATTAAGGGGGGACTGTTATGGGAAGTTATGTGATCTCTATCAGATATTACCTAACCGCTTAAGGACATATACATTTACTGCGGCAGGGCGGCCCTTAAGCACAAAATCATGTACCTGTATGTGATTTTATTCTTCAGCTCCGGGGCGCGCACGTGTGCCACTGTAGCCCCGCTCCGGCTGTGATTGGACACAGCTGGAGCCCATCAATGGGTTCAGGGGCAAAGTCTGCAAGCCACCCATGATCATTCTGAGGAGAGGCAGAATGGCGGTCTGCCTGTGTAAACAAGGCATATCGCCATTTTGCCAGACAGGAAAATGGAGATCTTGTGTTTTTGCTAAGCAGAAACACGGATATCTGTTTACCTTTAGTGAAAGCACATCCCCTACAGTTAGAAAGCACTCATAGAAAACACACTTAACCCATTGATTCCCCCGATGTTAACCCCTTCCCTTACAGTGTCATTAGTACAGTAACTAATACAGGAGCTTTATTAGTGTCACTGGTCCCCAAAAAGTGTCAAAAGTGTCAGTTAGGTGTCTGATTTGTCCGCTGCAATGTCGCAGTCCCACTAAAAATCGCTGATCGCCACCATTACTAGTAAAAATAAATAAATATATAACCATTAAAATTTCCCATAGTTTGCAGATGCTATAACAAGTCCATCAATATACGCTTATTGGGATTTTTTTACCAAAAATATGTAGCAGAATACATACATATTGTATCTCGCATGACCGCGCAATTGTCAGTTAAAGTAACGCAGTGCAGTATCGCAAAAAATGGCCCGGTCAGGAAGGGGTAAAACCTTCTGGAGCTGAAGTGGTTATGCATCCACATAACCACTTCAGCCCCGGAAGATTTGGCTGCTCAATGACCAGGCCATTTTTTGCGATACGGCACTGACAATTGCGTGGTTGTGCGACGCTGTACCCAAACAAAATTGATGTCCTTTTTTCCCCACAAATAGAGCTTTCTTTTGGTGGTATTTGATTACCTCTGTGGTTTTTATTTTTTGCGCAATAAACAAAAGAAGAGCGACAATTTAGAAAAAAAACACAATATCTTTTAATTTTTGCTATAATAAATATCCCAAATTTAAAAACAAAATTTTCCTCAGTTCAGACCGATAAGTATTCTTCTACATATTTTTGTTAAAAAAAAATCGCAATAAGCGTATATTGATTGGTTTGCTCAAAAGTTATAGCATCTACAAAATATGGGATAGATTTATGACATTTTTATTTATTTTTTTTACCAGTAATAGCGATGATCTTATGATTTTTATCGGGATTGCGATGGACAAATTGGACACTTTTGACATATTTTTGGGACCATTGACAACTATACAGCGATCAGTGCTATAAAAATGCACTGATTACTGTGTAACTTTCACTGGCAGGAAAGGGGTTAACACTAGGGGCGATCAAGGGATTAACTGTGTTCCCTAGGTGTGTTCTAACTGTAGGGGGGATGGGACTGACTGATTAAGTATGAACACCGATCTCTCTCCTCTCCCCTTGGAGAACCGGTATTTGTGTGTTTACATACACAGATCCTGGTCCTCACTCTGTCACGAGCTATCACGGGTGCCCGGTGGTCATCGTGCCCGCCGGGCACTCGCATCGGCTCCAGGGCCTCCTATAGCGTCTTAAAGGGCCGACGTACAGCTATGGCGGCTCGCCCAGGGGAGCCATTCTGCCGCAGTATAACTGCAGCAGCTGGTCGGGAACCGGTTAAAGTGGTTTTAAAGCCTTACTTTTTTTTACCTTAATGCATTGTTTGCATTAAGGTAAAAAAAACCTTCGGTGCTGCATGATCCCCCCCACCTCCCCTTATACTTACCTGAGCCTAATCTCAATCTAGCGCTGTGCGCTAGAGCAGCACCTCTCTCATTTCTCTACCTCCTTACCAGGCAGATTGAGAGCAGCGGCTCCTGCTGTTGTCAAGCAAATCCTGTAACACAGAGTGGGGGGGGGGAGGGGGTCAGAGCTGCACTGTCTGTGTCTATAGAGCCCAGCATTACAGATTCATAGCTCCCAACTGTCCCTGATTTCGAGGGACTGTCCCTGATTTCGAGCAATGTCCCTTTGTCCCTCATTCCTCCTCATTTGTCCCTCATTTTGGTCTGATCTATATAGTTGTATATAAAATGCACTTTTTATCTTTCAAAAAGTGATTGCCAGTGCTAAACCTTTCATGTAAATTCTAAATTTCTGCATTTGTAAATTTGAAAAGCCAATATAAAGGAATAGCAGTGGTAAATAATAAAAATAAAAAAAAATCCCTTGTGGGTTTAACAAAATTTTTGGGGGGGTTAATTCTCCTTTAAGGGGGCGTGGCAGGGGGCATGACCTATTTCTACATACTTTTGCTAGTGTCCCTCATTCCCATCTCAAAAAGTTGGGAGGTATGCAGATTGGAATTGTTTAGCATCCCTTCCATTCCAATACGATGGCAGTATTATGATTTCTAATAGAAAGCATGACCATCATTTTGCTACATGCTCTGATTAGAATCAAAAAGTTACTTTTCAAAAAATTTGCAACCATAATTTTCTTGTCATGTTTACAGCTGGCAAACATACCTTAAACATACTAATTTAATATTCTGCTTATGGGAAACTCCAAACATTTATCTCTGGCAAAGAAAACTTTAAATGAGTAAACATATACAGCTTTAAGTATGATTGTAGTGTTGTTATGGCATATCTGATCGTCATGTTGACAGCTGCTTGCCAAACTTAAAGTTTAAAATTGTACTGATCCAAGTCTCCACATACTTTGTATTGAATATTGGTCCTTCTTAGTATTTCCTGTATTTTATATAAATTGTCATAATTGTGTCACATTCTTATTTTGTCTTCAGATGCAGTGTTGAGCAGCATATCTATAGACAATTAAGGTTTATTTTAATTTAATTTTTTAATGAAACGTACATCCAACAGACAAGTCTCTATATTGTCTTTCATATGGGACATTCAAAAGGCTTTGTTAAAATAAAAAAAACTTTAAGAGTTGAAACATACCTCTGTGATAGGGTGCTTTGCAGTAACAGCAAAAAGCCTCAAGCTAAAGAAAAATTGCCTTATGCTGAAGAAGGTGCTTGACTACCAGCGCTCAACCACTAAAAATCGTTTAGGACATAGATGATGTTATTATATGTAATAAACAATATAAACATAACCTGCAATCAACAATGATACAACCCAATTGAAAAATGGGGGACTAATGAGTGGAAAGTAAGGAGGAGGGACACAATCTGTGAAAACAAATACAGGGGGAAGGAGAGACAGCGCAACCGCTCTGGTGTAGTAGGTTCCAACAAATTTTAATAGAAAAGATTAAAAGATGTATACTCACAAAAGCAAGTAGGAAACAAACATGTAAAAACCAGGGGGAGGATCAGCCTGTGGTGACAGCACTGTTTTAACCACTTAAGGACCGAGCCTCTTTTTGAGATGTGTTGTTTACAAGTTAAAAACAGATTTTTTTGCTAGAAAATTACTTAGAACCCCCAAACATTATACATTTTTTTCGAACACCCTGGAGAATAAAATGGGGGTCGTTGCAATACTTTCTGTCACACCGTATTTGTGCAGCGGTCTTACAAGCGCACTTTTTTTGGAAAAAATACACTTTTTTGAATTAAAAAATAAGACAACAGTAAAGTTAGCCCTTTTTTTTTTATATTGTGAAAGATAATGTTACGCCGAGTAAATTGATACCCAACATGTCACGCTTCAAAATTGCGCCCGCTCATGAAATGGCGACAAACTTTTACCCTTAAAAATCTCCATAGGCGACGTTTAAAAAATTCATCAAGGTTGCATGTTTTAAGTTACAGAGGAGGTCTAGGGCTAGAATTATTGTTCACGCTCTACCGATCGTGGCAATACCCACATGTGTGGTTTGAACACCGTTTTCATATGCGGGCGCTACTCACGTATGCGTTCTTTTATTTTTTTAACTTTTTTTTACTTTTATTTTTTATTTTTCACAGTTTTTTTTTAAAAAAACAATTGTGCCACTTTTATTCCTAAGGAATGTAAACATCCCTTGTAATAGAAAAGAAGCATGACAGGACCTCTTAAATTTGAGATCTAGGGTCAAAAATACCTCAGATCTCATATTTACACTGAAAAAAAAAATTTGTCATAAAAAAAAATGTCCCTTTAAGAGCTATGGGCAGGAGTGATGTTTTGACATCGCTTCTGCCCTGCAATGTTATAAAGACGGGTGGGGGCAATCTTCCCCTCACTTGTCTCCATACCCAGCAAGGGTGAAGATCCGATTGCCTCCACCGCTGCCGATTGCTCCGGTAAGCGGCGGAGGGCACCGGAGCGCAGAGGGAGGGGGGGGGGGCACTCTCCCACCACCGATAAAAGTGATCTCGCGGGGAATCCGCCGCAGAGACCACTCTTATCGGAAAGCGGATCGCCGGCCAAAGAGGATACTGGGGTTATGGCAGCTAGCTGCTGCCATAACAACCATATATTCCTCTTCAAATTAAGGACGTATATCGGCATGCGGCGGTCCGGAAGTGGTTGTGCAGCTGGATGGAAGGACGAGCTGCTGAAGGCACAGAGTCCAGATTGTTGCTCTGACAATCTGACATGCATGATGTTTCCTCACTCAGACAAAAAGTGCATACACATATGATACACAGTTGAGAAAAGAAATAAAACAAAATACAATGAGCTTGAGGGATGGCTAATGAGAATGCTCTGAGAAATGTGATTTAATACACTTAAGGTGCATAACTGGGGAGAAGGGATGGAACAAAATACAATGTCATTAAGGGATTGCTAATGAGACTACTTGAAAGATAAAATTTGATAGTTTTTTAAAACCATGAAAATGGTATAAATTCTAGTCCACAAAAAACCTCAGAACTATCTTGTGGGGTGCAGCAAAGATGGGGGGCTTGAAAATAGTGAAGGGGCCCTAAAAGAGCCGATACATCATCTGGTGTGCCTCCACTGTCCCAGCAGCAAAACAAAAAAAAAGAAAAAAGAAAAAAAGTCCATTTGTCAAGTGAGTGAGTAAACATTGGGGATCTTACATTGTGATCCTTTGCCAACTAAAAGAATCCCCGAGCAACCCCGTGTTGTGTTCAGGAAGGCAAAAAATATCAAGAACATACTTTAATTGCACCTAGCAAGTTCAGGCTTTTGAAATGTGGCCCCATGAGCTCCATATCCACCTTTTTGGTCCTTAAAGGAGTTTATCAATGTTGAAAGCACAATTGTCTGACCTGCTCCTTAATTTCTAGCTAAAAATCTCAGTTGCTTGTGCCAGAAATCTTGAGAGCTGATTACTTCCTTTGCCCTCTGCCTGTGGACTCTTATCTCTCTCCCTCATTGCCATTGGCTCCTGCTGCTGTCAATCAAATGCTGTAACATAGGAGAGTGTCTATAGAGTGTCACAAGTGCCTCTATAGAAGGCAGCTTTCTAGGGGGGCAATCACCGAAGAGGAGGAGCACCAGCAGGGGACCCCAGAAAAAGAGTATTGGGGCTGCTCTGTGCGAAACCATTGCACAGAGCAGGTAAGTATAACATGTTTATTATTTTAGGAAAAACTGAAGCTTTAATATCACTTTACCATGAAAAAAATTATTGTGTTAGGTTCACTTTAACATCCCAAGATCTAAGGTGATTGTATAATTAGTGGGGATCTCCAGAAAAAGAGGGAATTAATGTGTTCTATTGTAACTGTATGGTGCTCTAATAATGATACTATTGTCCCAGCATACAGAGTGGAATTTTATAACATCCCTCAATTCCAATATGATGGCAGTACTATGATTTCTGATAGAAAGCATGACCACCATTTTGCTACATGCTCAATCAGAATCAAAAGTTACTTTTCAGAAAATGATCAATCCATTAAATTTTCTCTTCAGGTTTACAGATGGCAAATCTATCTTAAACAAACTAATTTAATATTCTGCTTATGGGAAACTCCTAACATTTATCTTTGTCAGGGAATACTTTAAATGAGAAAATATATATATAACTTTAAGTATGATTGTAGTGTTGTTATGGCATATCTGATCATCATGTTGACAGCTGCTTGCCAAATTTAAAGTTTATCGTGTGATCCTTTGCCTATTTTTTCATACTTGTAGCATGGGAAACCATGGGGAAATGTACGGTATTTAAGGTGTACAAAATATGTTTTTTCAGCTTTATTGTACCTTTATAAACACTTACTAACACACTGACTGTGAAATGTGAAAAGCAGTCTAGCACCACCCATGAAGGACCTGCCGGTTAAATTTGGGGTTCTCTGTTCTGTGCCTCGACTCCAAGAACAACCTCCGGCCCCCTGGTACACCTGGTTGAATATAATTACTGCAAGCACAATTTACAACACAAGTGAGAAATACCTTTCGCCTGGCTGTGGAATATGGCAATAAATACACACACACACCTGTTTAGTGATAAATACGCTTAATCTATTGATTGACTATTATAGGGTTCTGAATATTGAATTCGACCTTAATTGTTTCCTTAGTGATTTTTGATATTTTAATAATTATTTTCATGTTTTTAGAATTCAATTCCAACCACTTGTTACAATTTTTTTAGTGTTTTATTCTTCTCTCAGTGTTCTATTCTACCCGCACCTAAATTTGAAATATGCTCTCCAAAGCCCCACCATATTCGTATAGATTCGATATTGCCTTTTTTGTTTTATTATATATTTGCTTGTTTTTATTATATATTTGCCTATTTTCTCTTTCCCCCATGTCCCCTTCTATTTTGATGTACCTCATATGTATCCTCTAGCTGGTGATATGGTGTTTTGCCTATTGCTATCACCATATGATAGTTTGTTGTGTATAAATGGTGGTTCTTTTACTTCTATACCTGCAATATCTGCTCATGTCAGCATTGAGGTTTATCCTATCCGATCGGTTTTATTGTTTTTTTCCGTTTAAAAATATTTTATTTTTGAAAAGAGAGGGTATACAGACACAGTATATAAATGAAGACAAAAATGATGACATAGACCAATAAGACCAAAACAGTAATTATACATTAACTGTATGCAAATTGACAAAAAAGAGAGAATTGACTAGAGGCATATAAGCTCTGCAATTCAAACCACTGTGCAGTTCTAGGTGTTATCTTAAAGTGTTACCTCCTACTCCAATTGAACGGGAGGCAAATCACCCAGTACACACTATGGAGAGGCCTATAAGATCCAACCAGCCGGTGGCACTCCACCCGTATGGGAGCAATCTGTGGAGGCGCCTAACGGTCCGGTTGGGTCGCCCTCCTGTTGAGACCCTGAGGCCTCTCTTATAAAGAAAAAAAGAAAACTGCCCCTCCATAGACCTGCAGAATCCTAATTCCAAGGATCCGGTATTCAGGTTTTGGATTTTGTGGAGGTAGTCAAAACCAAAACTGAATTCGGTGAATAACAGAGAAATGGCTAACTGATCCAGAACCTTTTGTATCAGTAGGCAACATGGTACTAACTGGTTAATAAAAGCCAACATGGGAGACAAGGGAGTCTCCATCAGAGAAAGAGAGAAAGGTGTGAAAAGAGGAAAGGAGGGGGAGGGTAGAGAGCAGCCTCACTGTGTAGTCCCTCCAGTCTCAGGCTCCAGAGACATGCCTGGGAACAGAGGGATTCCGCAGTATCTGGCCCAAGGTTCCCATATATCAAAAAAGTAGCTACTTTTGTCATTCAGTTTGGCTACAATTCGTTCCTGCGCCATAATCCAAGATACCTTCCTCTTAAATCCGAGAATCGATACTCTAGATTTTTTCCAACATTTAGCAATAGTTACTTTAGCCCCTAAGAGGATGAAGAATATCAGTTTCTGTGTTAGTTTAGGGATATCCCTAATCCTCCCATTAAGCAGAGCAGTAATGGGGTCTGGGGTGATTACTTTTCATGATACGGTGCTAATGATCCGGAACACTTTCTGCCAGTATGATCTAATTTGCGGACATGACCACCATGTATGAATCATTGTGCCCTGTAGCTCGCACCCCCTAAAGCATAGAGAGGAGGTCCCCGGAAAAATGACTGACAGGCAAGCAGGGACATAATACCAACGGGTTATAACTTTAACACTAGCTTCTATCAGGGAGATGTTTAGAATACCTTTATAAGATCTGAGGAATCCGATCGCCCATTCCTTTAAAGAACGGATGCAGTCTGTGTCCTCTTCCCAGGCTCGAGCATAGGCAGGTTTTTCCGCATTAGTTGTTAAAGCTGTGTAGATTAGAGATATTCCTCCCCTCTGGATTATTGTGTTGGCACACCATTGTTCATATGGAGTCAATGAGGTGCAGTCAGGGTTACGTGACCAAATTAAGTGTAGATAGAGGGAAATTTGAGAGAATCTGAATCTCTCCGAATCTGGCATTTCTAATTCTTTTCTACATTGGGACAGAGTGATCGGGCCCTTATGAGAAAGAAAGTGTCCTATTCTATAGAGGCCTTTGTCCGTCCACCATTTGAATGCCTTAATGACCATCCCAGGAGGAAAGTCTGCATTGTGGAACAGATGTGATAGCGGTCTCATAGGAGAAATCAGGTTGTGATTTTTAAAAAGGCCTGTACCAAGGGCAATAGAATGTGAGAGGGTTGGGGACATGATGGCTGGTCTAACTTTAGGGTCGCACCAAAGAAGGAAATCTATAGTGTTTAGCGGGGTGGCCTGACGTTCCATAGACACCCAGCTAGGTTTTGGGCCTTTTGTGAAGACTCCCGAGATTTGCGAAAGTTGAGCCGCTTGAAAGTAGCCCCATAAATCCGGCAGTCCTAGCCCCCCTTGACTCTTCAGATGGTAGAGAATGCTGGATGGACATCTATAACCTTTATGACCCCAAACAAAGCGGAGAATTTCAGATTGAAATTTGTGGAGGGTTTGTTTCCTAATCGGGATAGGGAGGGAGCGAAATAGATAAAGGAGGCGCGGGAGAAGAGTCATCTTTACCGCGTGAATCCTACCCAGCCAGGACAGACCACATCTAGCCCATCTTTCCAGATCCCCTCTGCACTTTCTGAACAAAGGGGGGTAATTAGCGCTGTAAAGGTTGGATATATCTGGTGTTATTTTAATACCTAGGTACAGAATCTCTGTTTGAGCCCAAGCAAAAGTAAAGTTGGAGGATAGTTGAGTTATAATGTCTTGCGGGACCGAAATATTTATGGCTATCGATTTAGATAAATTGACCTTTAGGCCAGAGACCATGCCAAAATTCTGTAATATTTTGTAGATCACAGGGGTGGAGGTGAGGGGGGAACTGATATAGAGGAGGAGGTCGTCTGCGTAAAGCGCGCACTTATGCTCCTGATCTCCACAGCGCACACCTCTAACATCTGGATTCGTCCTGACCGCGATCACCAAGGTCTCGATGGCGATCGCAAACAGGAGAGGAGATAGTGGACAGCCTTGTCTGGTCCCCCTCCCAATTGCGAATTTCTCTGAGTATCTCCCTAAGAGCCTGATCTGGGCCAAGGGGGTAGAGTACAGGGCTTTAAATGTGTTCGGAAAACAGGGGCCAAACCCCCATCTGCGAAATAAATCAGTCATGTAGGCCCAGTGTACGGAGTCAAAAGCTTTATGCAGATCGATGGAAAGGAGGAAACCTTTTTGATGGGGTCCCCCGTCCCACCCTGACTTGAGAAGGGAGATAACGTCAATTGTTCTACGGATTTGGTCTGGTCCCTGTCTCCCCAGGATTAAGCCAACCTGATCCTTATGAATATAAGTTGGAATAAAGCTTGCTACCTTATTTGCCAAGATCTTCGTAAAGATTTTAATATCATTATTAATAAGCGATATAGGCCTGTAGTTGACTATTTCACTAGGATCTTTCCCAGGCTTCAGTATGACAGTTATAAATGCTGTATTAAGCTCATGGTCCAGGGGGGCTCCATCCCTAAGGGAATTAAAAAATTTAGTAAGATGAGGGGCTAGTGATGGGGCAAATTTTTTGTAATAGCCCGTAGAAAAACCGTCCGGTCCCGGGGCTGAACCCTTCTTTAAGGATCGGATCGTATCTAGTACTTCCTCCACTGAAAAAGGGTCTTCCATCAGTTCTCTATGCTCTGTAGATAGTTTAGGTAGTGGAAGATTGTCTAAGAAGCCGTCACGTTGTGGATGTGGGGTGTGGTCAGTTGCTCTGTACAGCTTAGTGTAAAATTGAGAAAATGCCTCCATAATCTTCGTCGGGTTTTGAGTCAAGTCACCTGCCAGGGTTTTAATTTTAGGGAAAGCTAACGTGCGTGGTTTAGGGGTAAGTTTGGTCGCTAATCTAGACCCTATTCGTTTGGATTGTTGGTAGAATCTGGCTCCAGTCCATCTTAGGTGTTTTTCTGCCGCCGAGGTCAGAGCAAGATTGAGGAGGGTACGAGATTGGTCTAGTTTGTTCAGAGATTCAGCGGTAAGAAGGTGCTTGTGCGCCTTCGCCGCAGTACGATAGTCAGCTGTTAGTTTAAGGACTTCCGCTTTGTGAGCTGCTTTTAGGTGGGAAGATAAACTAATGAAGTGTCCACGAAGGACTGCTTTGTGTGCTGCCCAGACGCTTGTCGGGGAGACATCCCCTGTTTGGTTGATGCTGAAATAGTCTTTAATGGCTTTTTCAGTTTCAGCGTAAAGTATAGGATCACTGAGGAGTGATTCCTGTAGTCTCCATCGAGGAGGTCCCTTTGTGGGTCCTGCTCTCTGGGTTACTACGAGACTATCGCGTGATCTGACAAAGGGGAATCCAAAATTCTTGAGTTCATGATAAGTGGGATAGTACGTGAGCCTGAAAAGATGTGGTCTATCCTGGCGTATGAGTTGTGGGGGGCGGAAAAGTGAGTATAGTCTTTTTTGTGTGGATTAGCTTCCCTCCATATATCTATCAAACCCTCCTCGAACAGTAGAGCTGCAATCTTCATACTTTGTTTAGTTGGGCGTTTGGGTCTAGAATGTCCATTTGCAAGTCTGTCAAGGCCAGAGTCAAAGGCTATATTTGAGTCTCCTCCCATAAACACAGTACCTTTCAGGTGGATATGAAGTTTTTTGAGCATTGAATCAAAGAATTGTCTTTGACCCTTATTGGGTGCATAATAGGAAACAAAAGTGTAGTGTTCTCTGGTTGAGAAACATTTATATGTTTAGCGAAGCAGATCGCTACTCCCTTGGTTTTGTTTTCGGTGGAAGCCAGGAAAAATTGGGGGTAATGTTGGTGTATGAATGAGGGTTTATAGCTAGCTGGGAAATGTGTTTCTTGAAGCAGAAGGACATCAGCATGCATGGATTTATATGTCTGGAAAACCTTTCTACGTTTAACCTGAGAGTTAAGGCCTTGCATGTTGTGTGAGAAAATTCTAAGGGGATGATTTTACTCTGAGGTGTTAGCCATAATCCAGAGGGGAGAGGACTATTTGGAGTATCTGAGCCTTACCGTCTCCTGGAGAATCAAGAGTAATGCGTGGGCCCGCAGCTGCAATATCTGGATTGCTCCGACCTGGGAAGGTGAGCCAGAGATTCCCTTTAATTCCTGAAGAGCCTACATTCGAGAATTGACAAGTAGAGGGAGAGGGGTGGGAAAAAGAGATGAAATGGAAGAGAGAAAAATGAAAAAGAAGAAAAAATGGTGAACATTGCAATGTAAACAACCATGAGATCATACCTATCACAGTAGATTGTACAAAAATGGGATGGGGTCTCATACCCCTAACGACCCTAGGGGAGGGAGTGAAAGGTCGGTCCCTCCCTTCCATCCAGTTGGACTGGAGCAAACCAAGAAAAGGGGTGCAACTAAGCTCCCAGGGGACTCAAAAGTTCTCTTGGGAACTAGGAGCAGCGCACTGGGTCCACCACAGCCCCAGCCCCTCTAACCCTATTGATTGAGGACTACAATGAGTCCATCAAAAACCTATGACAGAGCGTTCAAAATGAATAAATAACCTTTATAAACTGAATGGTAAAAAAAAAAAAATACATGCGATAAGACACTGAGGAATTTGGCGAGCCAGGCTCCCCCTCACTAGTGACGGGAGCCTAGGTCGCGCAAGCCCATCCGGGCTCGATCGTGGGTATTTCTTCCCGGGGAGCCCCCCTTTATCCTCCCAGCACCCCTGAGCCAGACAAGAATCAAATAAACCAATAAAAAAAAAAGAAAAAAAGACCCATAAACTTTGCCCTGGGAGCCCAGGACGGTAAAAACAGTCAGATACAAAAGAGAGAAGTGTCAGGCTCCATCTAGTGTTAGCCATGCTAACTGTCCTCTATAGCAACCAAAAGAGTCTCTTGAGAGGACCAGTGAAAAAGAACAAAAAAGAACCGGGATGAATTTTCCCCGGTATCCTAAAGGCTGAGATTGGCCTCAAACCAACTTCTGTTGGGATTCTAACCACCATCAAAGAGATATGATTCACGTCTGGAGATTTTCCTTTGATCTCTTGGGTCCTTGTTTCATCCAGGAAGGTTGAAGGGGACTTGCCGGAGGGCGTCTCTTGGTGGAGGAAGGGGTCCCTTTGCTTGTCTGAGATGAGGAAGGATTTTGATTGATTAGTCCCAATTGTAGAAAAAGATGTTCGCCCTCAGGAAAGGTGGAAAAGGCGCAATTTCTGCCTTTATATGTGAAGTTTAGTCTCAGAGGAAATGACCACCTGTAGGGAATATCTCTCTTGCAGCAATAGTAGCAATGGTTTAAGGGATCTCCTCCTTTTGACCGTGTAGGGGGACAGATCAGCAAAAATCAGAATTTTATGTCCATGAATAGATAATTCCTTTATGTTTCTGGCTTTCCGCATAACCAACTCCTTCACGGCGAAAAATGTGCTTTAACAATTATGTCTCTTGGGAGGCCATCTTTGCGTGGGGGTTGTAGTACTCTGTGAGCCCTATCCAGCTCTAGGTGGTATTCAGGTATCCCTGGGATGAGATCTTTGATAAGGTCTTTGACCGCAGACTGTACCTCTTGTTCTTCCGGGAGCCCCCGTACCCTGAAGTTGTAACGTCTCGATCTGTTTTCGAGATCGTCTATTTTCGCAAAAGCCGTCTCGAGTTGATCCTGCATTTCTTGAATATGCGCCGTATTCTGGTTAATGCGAGCCCCAGCTTGGTCAGCTTTTTGTTCAATATAGTCTAATCTGAGGCCAAACTGTTGCATGTCAGCGTGAATAGAGGATGTGATTTGAGCTGCATTCTGAGCTAGGCTTTTTGAAAGCATGAGAGCAAAAGCTTCCATCATGGAGGGGAAATCTGTGGGGGTGGGGGCCGCCTCCTGTGCTTCACTGACCGACAACAGGAGGCCTGTCTGAGGATCCATCATGGGGGTGGATGTTAATCCAGTTTGCAGGCTTAAAGAAGGAGTGATTCTGTGGAGGCTGGTGAATGATTCTGGGGTTGCGGGCTGTGCACAGTACCTGGAGTATGTGCGGAGAGGAGGTCCTGGTCTGCTATAGAATCCTCAGCAGTATCAGACATGCTGCGGTTCGGATGTGCGGCGGCCATCTTGGCATAGCTGAGGGTTCCGTTCGCGGCCGTCATCTGGCCAGTGAGGTTTTTTCTGGCGGTGCCCGATGACATAGGAGGCTTCCCGGGGGTTCCCCTACCCTGCAGTGCCGTTGATATCGTTGGATGAGCGCTCTGTCAGCTCACGCGAAACGGAGAAGGCTGCGGTGGTGCGGAGCTTCAGATGCTGGTGGCCATCTTGGAAGCTGCCGCGCATGCACTCCGGTTTTATTGTTTTTTTTATAGTGTTTTTTAGTAAATACATTTTTATCTTTTTTTTTTTTTTTTTTTACTTTGTAAATCCCACTTCGCTTATGATGTTGTTTTTCATTTTTTAAATTCGTTTGGGAGTACTTAATATGCAGCGTACAATGGCACTTTTTTATCTATCTCCCCCTTTGCTGACGGTTGGTGTTACCCTTACGTCTTTATCGTGTCTATGAGCTGTTAGCACTTAGCTGACGGTATGTGACACTAATCACAGTTTCACTTACGGCCGTGCTGCTATATAGTTGATAACCAAGAAAATGACCACGCCCGTAAACCTTCGGGAAAATGGCCGCTATGGTATCTTCTAGTGAACTACAAGAAAATGGCCACCCATTAGCGATTATGATAGAACTATTTAAAGACATCTATTGTGCCTCCATGCATACCCTGATGAAGTCACGTGGTGTGTGATGTCACGCGTAGGGATGGGACAGGCACTCTATGCTGACTGCTCGTTGGAGATAAGCCATTTTTGATCTGTGTTATGTGAGTACCCTTTACTGTTTAAATAAAACCGATTTTTGGTCATACAATACTACACTATCTGGGACCCTCTTTTTTCTATTTGTGCCCCCTGTACCTTCTGAGGGACTAAGTTCTTGGATCAGGAATCCACGTCTAAGAATAGAGGAAAAGGCTGCTATTCCCAGCACTGGTTATATGCTGATGCCCTATTACCTTATGGTAAGGGGCCATTACCTATTAGTGTGTGGTTTTTGCACGAAGAGGAGCACTATCGTTCGTTGATTTAAGCACTTCACTTTAGTATGTGCACATCAGAACGCTGATTCACCTCGTGAAGGAGTATTTCCATATGTTTGTGTTCACTTACTATTGCATTTGGATATCATGGACTGTTTGAAATATTTTGTCACCTGGACTTTTCTGTTGCACTAGACACTTTGTTTTTACTGTACGCTTGCTGTGTGCATGTCACACACAGCATCATACTGTTAACACTGTATATTTTGCACTTTACACAGGAAGTTGTTTCCCTGCAGAATTTTGCACATTTTTTGTATTGCACATGATTTTTTTATTTTATTAAGGATACTCATTAGTGCTATTTATGTTTGTTGTGATTGCACTTTGCACTTTTGCAACAGTTTTTATATAATATCTGTCACATATTGTTTACTCTTTGTCACTGATATTAGTCGCTATTTATCCCCTAGGGTTCTTTTTTCTTTTAGTGTTTTACCCCACTAGCACTGTCACTTTAGCATATTTAATTTTCTTGCTGGATTAGCGCAGCACCACCCCCTCATTCCGTTTTACTGATTATTAGGGACTTATTGTACCCTATTCGGTGCAGGCAGCTCTTCCACTCCCTCAGCTTTATTATACATGGTAGCGCAGCAATAACCACTATACATATAAACTTTAAATGCAACAAGGGTACTTATAAATCCATACTAGGTTTAGAGTGCACTCAAACTAATAGACAGAGGTATAGTACCCTTTTAAACTGGCCAGCAGATAGAGCTTCAAGGTAGTTACAACTAAGGGCATTCCTTAGTCCTAAGTTTCGTTGGAGCTTGTTGGCACACGCCATCAGTAAGGCCTGCAGGCAGTATTAGAGCTATGTGGTCACTGGTTAAGTAGCTCCCAGCGACTTTATTCCCTAGCAGTGGTAGGAAGTATTGGCTGCAAGGCCCGCTCACCAGTCCCAGTAACACTGATTTAGTTGCCCCTCCGATCAGGCGTCAACTCGCTTAGGTTGCTTAGGGTGACTCTGGCAGGCAGCACGGCAAAGACAGCATCCCAGGAGTGGCTCTGTCTCTCCATGATCTGGTCCCAGAACTGCTTCCCCAGACTGTAGTAGCTTCCAATGGCACCAAGTCCTTTCTTCACACTGGCCCCCGATAACTTGCTGCAGACTTAGGAGATTCCCCAAATGGCTTTGGATTTTTGCCAACTAAGGCTCTGTCTTTCTCTGGCTGACAATCTTGGGCACAGTTGGTCTCTCCTCACTGTCTCTGCACTGTCAAAGCCTTTTTTTTTTCCTGGGCTCCTAGACTCTCTCTCTCCTCTCTCTCTCCTTATACCGCTCTCCTTATTCTCCTCGCAGACTCTTTTTTCAGCCTTCAGGATATCCCTCCTCCTCTGTTGGGGCACACAGTCCCTGGTGTCAGCGTGTGTCTCTCTCTCCTCACTCTGTCACCTCAGTTCCTTCCCCTCACACACTCCTCTCCTCACTGTTAAGTGTTACTTAGTCCAAGAAAGGACTTTTTGAGCCTTGGTATCTTGCTCTCTTTTAAGCAATCTCCTCTCCTCTGTCTCCTGTCAGCTCTCTCTCTCTCTCTTTTACCTCAGTACTTCCCTCTCTTCTGTCCCCTCAGCACTTCCTGAAACTCCCCCTTTTCCCAGTGTTCTCTCTCTATCTCAGTTTTCAAGAAGGGCCAATAAGAATCTCTCTGTCTCCATCTTGTGGCCAAAAGGAGAAATTGCATTACCACAGTCTTTTATTGGTCCATGACAACATGCCTGCTACAGCAGTAAAATTCTCTTTAGCCAAACTCCAACACAATTCTTGCTTTGGCTGCCAATTCATTAGTTATACTTCACTGCAGCCTTTAGCACTTTCAGTTCTTTACCAGTCTGTTAGACCAGACCATCAGTGGAATTCAAAAAGAATTACAACACTCTAGACTTCTATTGTGCTTCTGTGTGGAAAATGTCAAAAATTTTCAATTTTTGTTGTAAACAAGCCATAAATCTGGGGCTTGCATCTAATGCAGAGGATCATTGAGGTCCTCGGTGCATTTGAGCTTCCTCCTAGCACTGCATGTGTCACATAGATTGCACGGTATCCAAGGACTTTGGTAGCTAGGTGGGTGGAGCTTGATGGGAATTCTAGTTCCCCATCCGCTCTGCTCTCCTTGTGATTGGCAGTGGTGTGTGGATCCATAGCCGATAAACAACCTGCTATTGGCTATAGAATCCACCCACTGCCTGCTGCCAATCACAAGAAGATAGTTCACCTGATAGGGCACGGTTGTCTCCGCTTCCCCATCAGACTCTGCCCACTGTTAGTATCAATGGTTGCTAGGAGGCCGTTGGCTTTGAAGCCAACAGCATCCTTAACAAGCAGTGACAGGTGGGAAGCAGAGGGAGTAGTGGTGGCAAACACACCGCCTGCTACACAGCATACAGAAACAGGCACTGTACCTGTCTCTGTACACGAGCTTACAGTCTGTTTTTATTATCTCCATTTTGTTACTGATGGTAATTATTTTTTAATTTGATGCAGTAATATTGCCACTTTGGAAAAGTAGGCAATTAAGATCTACCTGAATCTGCCACACGTTTCTGTAAAGCTACTGAAACTGCCATACAACCAGAAAAGTGACACTAATGCCTTATTGAATTCTCCTTTAAATGTTTCCATAAGCAGCTTCTGCCTATATAATAAAACATTTTGATGTTGCATGTATACGACTGCACACCCAGGAATGCGATGGTCTGGCTATTAAGTACATTTTGAAGCTAATATAGTAATCTCTACATGTGTTATCACAGTATAACTTTGGAACATGTGAGTGCACAAAAGTAGTTTCTATAAGAAAGCATACCATAGCATACCTCATTAGGATAAAGGAATTTGTAGTAACATTGTTAGTCGGCATATACAAAATCGTTAGGCGGTTATGAGTGCCTAGAACATTTTACAAGAAATACATATTGTGATTTGTGAAGAACTCACATTTTATATCTTATATTCTAAAAAAACTACCTGTGGAATGTATATTTTTCTACTGACTCTACTGAAGTGAGAGGCCCACTTGTAGGCAGGATCTTTTCAGATGCTAATGGAAATCCCAACACTGTTGCAGCATCTTTTAATATAACGCAGTTGGCATATATAACGAATTATAACAAATTAATAAGATACTTAAAAACAACCACCTTCATCAGCTGGGTGTTCTTGCAATGGATTCAGTTGCCATGTCTCCCTGCTGATGGTTATCTTGTCCCTTGGCTGTTGCCATTGGATCTGGCCTTGGCTGCCTTGCTGATCCAGGAAGTGTCTAATTAAATTCCACTCCCCCTGGTTATTCATCAGCGATCTGCTCGCTCGTGTAAGTACTGATCCCCAATGCAATATAGTCATCATATATGTTTCAATATGCAAATTTCTGTTGAAAGTATGATTCTAAAAAGAAATCTACACTGAACTACATTGTTACTCTTATTTATACTAATGTTTACTATATTTATATTTATAGAACATTACACGATTGCCCTAAATGACATTAAGCCTCTGAGGAAGGACGACACCGTCCTAAACATGTTAGGCGTCATTTTCCAGCATGTATTCTCACTAGCCTACCCACGGTTCTAGAGCAGCTAAGTTTCATGCCTATGTTTTTGTATTGAGCAAACTTGTTATTTACATTGTATTTTTATATGCTAATTTCTTGACATTGTAATTTTCTCAAATGTGATCAATAAATAAATATTTTTTACTCAATACCTGGTCTGCCTTCTAAAAATCCAGAGGGGTCACAGGTCACTAGGTCTTTTCTTTTGTTTGATACATTTGATTAGAAGGACCAGGTTTATTGTACACACTGCCACTGTACACACTGTCAATACCTGCTTTATTAATGAGGACAGACTCAGTCTGACATTGTTCAAAATCTTGCAGTCGGCCTTGACACTTTCTCACGTTTTTAATTTAAAGTGTTACTAAACCTAGAACCCTTCTGCATTCACTACCACAGTACTCAGAACATGGAAATGCAATAGTTTTAGTAAATATAAACTGCTAAACACCTTTTCTCATCATCAGTTAGGGCAGTCCTGTGACTTCTATCAGTGTCTGGTTAAAGCTTGTAGGAGTTTTCATTCTCCTCTGATAGTCCTATGGCGCTTCAGGACCCCTGACCCTCTGTCTGAACAGTCCTGATTGGCCCTGTGCTGATCACATGCACACTTTAAAGAAAATAAAAAAAATCTATAGCAATACACACCAAACTGAGCATGTGCAGCTTGCCCCCAAGGCTCTGTTCTATCAGCAGATGGTTTGGGGACCATGGAAGAAGGGGAGGATCAGAGAAGACAGGATCAAACAGCCTTTTTACACAATGCAGAGGATTAACCCCTTAGGTTCCACAGTGAGTATACCATGCCAGCTTTACTGCATATATAGACAAATTTTATTGTTGTGGATTTACTAACACTTTGCCCCCACTCGGGAAGTCGAGGACAGGATTATGTTTTTTTAATATTATTATTTTCTTTCATGCTGTGAAAATGGAAACCAACATACAGTATAGTTGGGTTTTTTCAAATCTGCTTGCAAAAGTGTAAATTTCTTAGAGATGAATGGGAAGTGCTATAGGAGACTCTCTTAAGAAAATGTAAATTCACTGGCTGTTAGTTGGCAACTGGCATTTGTAGATGAGAAGTCTGTACAAGCAGTCTCCACATTTCCTTCAAGAATGAAGAGGCTTTAGACCTCTGTAAAAACACCAGCATTTGTTTTTGGCCTGTCTGTCAGTTTCTTTAGCCATTACTCTGCACAAAAGTGTTTTAATTCATTCCTACATAGGCAGAACGGGGAGATACTGTTTACAATGGCATCTCCCCGTTTGTCCTCTCCATGAGGCGATCGCGGGTATCCCCGCGGCGATCGAGTCCGCGGGACCTGCGACCCGATTTGCAGAGATCGCGCACACGGCGGAAAATTCAAAGTAATGTACGGGTACGTTACTTTGCGCAGCCGTGCCGTTCTGCCGACATATATCTACAGGAGCCGGTCGGGAACCAGTTAAACAGAAGTCATAAAATAAATTATAGGGCTAGAAAAAAATATTTGTACCCACATGGCTCTATAAATATTTTTGTCAAAATAGGAGGAAAAAATGCACGCCAGAAATCTACACGACAATGGTATTTGTATGAAAAAAATAGAAAAACTGGCTGATGTTCCACAATAACCCAGATAAACCTTTTCACACATCTGCAGGAGTTTAGAAAAAATTCCCGTCAATTAATGAATTACAATAAGACTGAATGTGTGGTCCTTCAATTGCACTTGAGAGCTTTTATTTATTAGGAAAGTCATGTTGGAAATTGCTGACCATACATATATCCCAATTCCCGGGATAGTAAGAGATCACTAAAGTGCAACACATTAGGACAAATTATTCTGCAGGTTGACCTGTAGTTCAGGGCTTTGTCCATGGAGGAAAGTTCCTAGAGAAAGCTTTCATGTTTCCTACATGAGACATTCTATGAAATGGTCAGATTAAAGAGTTGCGAGTATCTGTGTACCTTTCTGTCACTTTGCCGTATGGAATGACAGCTGATTTTCCTTTTTCTTTTCCTTGCTTTCACAAACAGCTCATGACAGTTTTCTTAACTCCCACATAAGTAATTGCATTTTAGGTGATTAGTCAGAAAAAAATCACTTAACATACCATACATACTGTAAATACAGTCTTATATATGTAAAAAAAAAAAAAAAAAAAAAAAAATCCCAGTAGCAGAGTGGTAGACACATGCTATCCATGGCCTTGGCATACTACACAACTCAATAGCAAAATATCTTTGCCAGTAAAAGCACACTTCATCCTTCAACTTTCTAGAGAGTAGTTCTCACTTAACATTACCCCTTCTTTTGTTCAGGGCAGGGTAATGTAACCTAACTCTTGTACTTTTTCTTTGTTCCTTTGTTACTCCTTCTGAGAGAGTGAATCACGTCTGCACACATAATGAAAAGTAGCAGGTATTGAAATTTGCTTCTCGATGCAGAACAGAGGCAGGGTGAGTACATACTTAAAGTTGCTGTAAAGGCTGAAGGTAAAAATCCTTCTGTGTGCTGCTCCGCTCACAGCCCCCCAATAGTCACCTGAGCCCCATCTCAATCCAGTGATGTGCATGGGAGCATTGGCTGTCCCAGGTTTCTCTCTCCTCATTGGCTGAGACACAGCAGCGGAAGGCATTGGCTTCCACTGCTGTCAATCACAGCTGCTGAGCTAATAAGGAGAGAGCAGGGGGTGGGACCGAGCCGCTGGTTTATGTGTATTATGAACGCATAGAGCATCCACCAGTGCCCCCATAGAAAGTGACTTGCTATTGGGGGCACTAGTAAAGGAGGGGGAGCCAGGAGCAACAGCAGGGGAACCTGAGAAGATTGGGGCTGCTCTGTGCAAAACCATTATACAGAGTAGGTAAGTATAACATGTATTTTGAACATTTAATATCACTTTACGTAACCTTTTCCCTTTTTCCTACATAAACAAAGGTAATTTTAAAGTATATCTAACCCTAAACATATTTTTTTTTTTTGCTCAACGTATCTTGTTGGAGAGATTTCACTTCACTTCAGTTGCAGAAACACAAGTTAAAAATAATAGGACATCTGTCCAAAGTGAGCGAGGCTCTCCTTCAAGACAGTTGTCAACACAACAGGTCTCCAGATTGCAAGATTGCCCTTTTGTTCCCCTTTCGCTACTGTAACATTTTTGGATTTTCAAATAATTTCTTTCCTAGTGTCAATCATCACCAGTACAAATAGAGAGCCTGAATCTCCCCAGGAGTTTGCATTAAAATCCTCTCTTACTCCACCTTAATCAAAAAAACAGTGTTGGTTTTAGATGTACTTTAAACTCTGTCTCTTATAAAGGAAGTCTTATGCACCCAAAATAAGATATATAAATGACAGATCCCCCATCTGCACACCACCATAGGATAATCATAGAGAGGAGTTTGGTAGTATTTTCACTCTTCACAACTTGATTCTGGGTCTTTCCCTGGCAACCCTCACAATGCTTGTCTTCTTCACCCTAAAGTTTAAGAGGTCCACTGCTGAGTGGAGGTTTTCTTTAAAGAAGAACTAGCCTTCTATCCTCTTATCTTCCAAGTACGGTGGCCTCTTAGACCCTAGTTAGGCCTACAGTTGCAATGGTGCTTGAAAGTTTGGCTGGGAGTGGCCACAGTTATTTCCAGAGGCATGCCTTGAATGAAACATACACTGGACGTGTGCTGGTAGGCTGCATGTATATAAAAAACAACCTGCAGAAGACATCATGTTTGATTAAGTATTTAATAACATTTATTGAACATTTACTTTTGTTGAACATTCATTTCTTTGGGAAACAGTTAATTTGGTGGGTTCCCATTTGTCTTAAGAAAACTGATGAATTAGCCACAAAGATAAATATTTTCATAAAGCAACCAGTCCAACCACTTCTAAGGGTTTGATAAATATTCACCTGATTAAGTATTGTTTTTGTCATTCTGTCTTATAGCAATAATATGCACCATATGATAAAATGATCTCAAAACAGTTTTTCTTTATCACTACTTGAGGTTGCCAAGGTCAATGTTTGTAACAAGTGCTTTTAATTAGTTTGCTGATGATGGATAACATGGTGCTTTTTTCATTAAACATGACATCATTTTATAATAATGCTTTAATTAAAAACTTTAAAATGTGTGGTTTTATTAGAGGAAAACTTATGAACAACTGCCTGGGAAAAGGGCGCAGGTTACAAACTGGTTTGAATGTGCCAACAGCATGTTTGTTTAGTTATTGCTTTTTGACGTAAAAAAAAGGGTAATTTAGTCAAATGTTATAGATAATTACAGTTGACGTGTGACTTATAAATTGATAAGAAACAGTGGTCTGCTAGGCAGTGCAAAAAGTTGACAAGCAATCCTTATTAGCAGTGACACAAGAATATATGAGAATGAATAACAGTATGATCACAATTACACTGATCCATAGGATGGTTATTGCTTTGTGCTTTTTTTATATTTTATATTTACATTGTTGTGAAGCCAATGCTTTAAAAGGACAATAAAAAGACTTGTAGTGATATTTGAGTTGGTGCATTCAGTAAGCCATGGTAGGTTGAGAATGTGCTTTAATTTAGAAACAAGGCATTTATTAATTTATAAAATGGATAAGGATCAACTAGAGGCATATCATTATAGGAATACCATATTTTGGCATACATTTTCATTTTATAACAACAGCATTGTAATTGCAATACAACCTATAAATGTAATTGTCAATCTAATAAAAACTTGCAAATTTTCCTTTCAGGTTGTAATTAGTGATAGGGTGAACACTCCCCTGTTTGGATCGCAGCCAGAACACCTGAATGGGGGAAATGTTCAGACCTGAACCCCATTGAAGTCTATGGGACCTGAATTCAAAAAATTAAAAGTCCCCATTTTCAAGGCTTATATACAAAAAAAAGGGTAAAAGGGTAAAAAGGGTATGGGGTCTTGGGTACTGCCCTAGGGGATATTGCAAAAAAAGTTTTCAAAAAGATTGTTTTTAAAGGAGCAGTGATTTTAATGATGCTTAAGGTGAAACAATAAAAATGAAAAAATTCCTTTAAATATAGTGCCTGGGAAGTCCCCTTAGTCTACCTGTAAATTGATGCATCTGTACCATGTATAGAACCTACTGCAGCAAAACAGGCATATATAGAAAGAAAAAAATGACATATAAATTGATGTTCCCTGCAAGCTTTCTTTATTTAGTAAACAAAGGCTTGGGGAGCCAGTGTGTAAGATGAGGCCACAATTTAGCGCACTCAGAACAAGATTAGAGATTTGGATAAATTCTGGTGTGTCTTTGGCAGACTTTGGATGGAAATAACAAAGTTTTGCACCACAGTGAGCTAGCCTTATGTGAAGAAGTCAAATTATAGTACACTAAGGCCAAGATTAATGATTTTTTTTAGATAAAGTCTGGTTTCTCTTTCACAGACTGCATAGAAGTAACAGGTGCAGAAAATATGGTCTTTTGGGTGCTGGTGGTGCCTTCACCCTGTAACCATCTAGAGGTACTCTTGATGAAAACAAGAATTGGCCTTGCTGTAAAAAAAAATAGAAATTTGATCCCCCTTTCAAACTGTTGCGGAAAAATCAGTCTTTGAGTGTTGGTGGTACCTTCCCCCATTACCTTTTAGAGGTACTCTTGATGAAAGCAAGAATTGGCCATGCTGTAGAAAAAATTTAATTAAATACACCTGTCAAATAGGGGGGGGGGGGGGAATTGGACCTTGGGTGTTAATTGTGCCCTTGAAACCTATACCAAAAAAATTACTTTAACACCCACAAAGTAAGGCAGCCAAGAAATTTAATCAGCAACATCGGCATCAGGGGCTTGTTAGCTGCTGCTAATCCACAACTGATTAATTTTCAGAAATGTCAGCCGGTCAACGGAGTCTGTGGACAGACGCACTCTTTTATCTGTCACAAAACCTCCGGCAGCACTGAATGCCCATTTGGAAAGCATGCTGGATGCAGGAAAACCCAGCAGCTCAATTGCATACTAGGCAAGTTCTGGCCAGTGGTCTATTCTCATGACCCAGTAACCCAGTGGATCGTCTAGCTCTCTACGTCTGTTTTTGACCTGAGATAATCTTCCATCATATGATGCAGATGCTGCCAATGGGATCTTGAAGCTGACAGTCCTGGGCGCTGAGGACTACATTTTTTTTCAAATGACTTAGGCAGCCTCCTTCTCCACCTCTCCTCCTTTCACCAAGAGAAGCCGCAAAAATACCTTTTCCATGAGGCTGTAACCTACCAGACTCCTAAACTCCTCTTTAAGGTGTCCTCAAAATATTTCATCCTGTGTCCCCTCTGTGAGGGCTGGATAAGTTCTGAGACTTTCCCCTTGTACCATTGGTCAAGGAGGGTTGCCAACTAATAATAATCCTTCTCCTTGATGCCAACAATTCTCAGGTCCTTTCGCAGGCTTTGAAGAATCAGGAAGCCCATGCACCGCAAGTTTGCGGAGGAATGAGAAGCAGAGTTCTCAGGGTCACTGAGCATTACACTATGTGTAACAGGCTCCTCCCAGCCACATAGGTTTCTGGGGACTGAAAAGCATCTCCCAAAGATTGACGTATGTCATCCTCTGCTTCAAAGCCTTCAAAACTGCAAGAATCCTCCTCCTCCTGTTCCTTCTCCTTGTCACGTACCTTACAGCAGAGTCTGAAATACTGAGGGCGGCCTCTCGCACGGTGTCGGTCTCAACACCCCTGGTAGTGGGGACAGGGAGTGCTGGGGCACGGAAGGGTGCAGGTGCCTGCGGCTGGAAGCTGGAACTTGGAGATACAGGATCCTTTAGGAGTAAGACAGGAAGACTGATCACCAGAACTGTTCAGAAGAAGCCAGGCAGGTAACTATGGATTCAGGAACAACTGCAACCTCAGGAACAGGCAAAGGTTGGCAACTGGCTAGCAACAAGGTATCCAAACAGAAGGCAAGTTCGTAGTCAAGGACAGGCAGAGGTAGGCAACGGGTGGGCAGCGAGGTACAAAGTCAGGAAGCAGAGCCGTAGTAGAGAGTCCAAGCCAAGGTCAGTATAATCAGTAGAGGTAGGTAACAGGCAGGGGTGATCCAGGAGAGTAGTCAAGGAAGCTGGGTTTGTCAGGAGCAAGGTAACAGGTCACACAGGAATCAGGAACTCAGGAACAAACTGAAGACGATCCAGCACTGGTATCAGGCAGAGACCTTGTTTATATATGGCACTGTGCGCCGGAACTGGTGGGCGTGAATGTACGCGCGTGAGAACGTACACACGCTCGTATGGGTGAGCGGGTGCGCGCACACATTCGTATGGGTGCGTGGGTGTGCACGTTCGCTCCGGAACGCGTTCGCCTCTGTCGGGGACACTGTGCATGGCCGTTAGTCACTGCTGCACGGAGATGGGCACTAGCACTGTGAGTTCTCTGACACTCCCTGTCTTCTTGTGTGTTCTGTGGCATCCAAGAATAATGTTTGCATAAAGCGAGCATTGAGAGGAAAGGAAGTCCTTTTCCTCCCACTGCTCAAGGTGCCGTGGGGTTAAATACCTCTGGGCCTGCCCCTGCAGTGCTGAAAGAACCTCTGCTCCGGTGTGGCTCCTGCCTCCTAGATAGACCAGCTGAAGCACTGCATGGCATCTTTAAGCCTGGCTCGTTGAATAGCCCCTTATACGCTTAGGGGGTACTGGTGTTTTATAGGACAATTTAGCAGAAGAAGGCATTGAGGAGGAGGAGGAGGGGTGGAGCTGACAGATCTCGCATTATCACCACCAGCTGTATGAAGACATGATGGGAAAACAAGCTCCAGCACTGAGCCCTGTCTTGCATCCTTCCTAGTTGCAAGCAGAGTTACCCAGTGTGTAGTGAACGAAATATATCATCAGTGACCATGCTTGCTGAACCTCGTGTCAGCAGTAATGTGGACCTTGCTGCTGACTGGCTTGCCCAATGATGCCAAAACATTGCCTTCTACGTGAGGGTACAGAGCTGGAATGGCCTTACATGCAAAAAAATAGTTACTGGGAACCTGCCATTGTGGTAAAGGACATTCTGAAAATTCACGGAAGGGGCAGAATTTTTTTTCTTCGCTGTAGCAGCTGGGGCAGAGAAATTTGCCAACCAACAATGATCATTCTCCTTGATGCCAAGAATTCTCAGGTCCTCGGCTTTGAAGAATAAGGGAGCCCATGCACCGCAAGTTTGCAGAGGCATGAAAAGCAGAGTCCTCTGGGTCACTGAGGATTACACTATCTGTAACTGCCTCCGCCCAGCTATGTACTACTCCCAAGGTTTCTGGGGACTGAAAACCATCCCTTAAGTTTTGATGTATGTTTTCCTCTACTTCTATGCCTTAAAAACTGCCAGAATTCTCCTCCTGCTCCTCCTCTCTCTACTCTTGTGTGTTCTGTGGCATCTCAAGAATAGTGTCTGCAAGCGTGTCTAAAGCAGGCCTTGAGAGGAAAGGAAGTCCTCCTCTTCCTCCCGCTGCTCTGCTTTGAGTGCCCTGTCCATAATGCCATGCAGAGTATGCTCCAGCAGGAACACAAGAGGGATTGTGTCACTGATGCATGCATTGTCACAGCTCACCATCCTTGTGGCCTCCTCAAATGGTGACAGTACAGTGCATGCATCCTTTATCAGCAGCCACTGGCATGGGGAAAAAAAGCAGAGCTCCCCTGAGCTTGTCCTTGTGCCATACTCACACAGGTACTAGTTGATGGCCCTCTGCTGCATGTGCAGCTGCTGCAGCTTTGTCAAAGTCAAGTTCCACCTGGTGGTCATGTCACAAATCAGGTGGTTCACGGGCAGGTGGAATTACTCCTGAATTTTTAGCCAATTGAACACTGATTGTGTATAACCCACCTGAAATGGCTGCAGACTCTTCTGGCCTGCCTTAGACAATCCTGCAACCCTGGGTACCTGTTTAAGAAATGCTGCACCACCAAATTGAGGACATGTGCAAAGGCATGGTACAGGTGTCAACTTTCCCTGTCGAAGGGCGGACAGTAGGTTAGTGCCATTATTCCACACCATTCCTGGCTCAAGCTGTCGTGATGTTAAAGTGAAGTTATGGCCAAATTTTTTTTTTTTTTAAACACCCTTAGTATAGTTAGGGCTCATGTATTTCCACTATGTTATCCTGTGAACTGTCCCCTGTTTAGTTTTTGTGCAGCATGTTTCACTTACTTTATTATTCTTCTGTACAGTACGGCCATATTCAGTCTTGGCATCTGAAGTCCCACTGTTCTTCTTCTGGAATTCTCCCGTTCTCGCGCATGCTCAATGCGTTGCAAGCGAGTCCCACAGAAATGAAATGCCCCTTGACATAACTCATTTAAAATTCCATCTTTCATGATGTGTTGTCTTTTAGTGCTCTGTAAGTTGAAATGCAATGCTTCCTGCTTGCTATTTAAAAAGAATAATAAATCTCCAGCCACCTCCGACATCACCAATCACTCCAACACTAGGGTAACTATGGCAACAACAGCCTGGTTACCCTTTTTAAAAATGGTGCATAGCGCCGCCTTGCATTGCCTCATTTCCTGTTTGGAAATAATGCAATGCTTGCTAGGAGTCGGCTCTGCACATTGACTCCTGGGATTGATGACACTCATCCCCCAGGAGTTGATGCAAAGCAGGAAGTGATGTAGGCGGCCACGGTGCAATAAGGAGGAAGATAGGAAAATTTTCAGAATATATAAGGTAAAGGAACCAAAAAAAAAAAAATAGTTAAATCGTTATTAGCATGTAAAGAGTAATGCTGGCTGGGAAGTGTAAAATGTGGCTGGAACTCTGCTTTAACCACCTCTGGGCCTCCCCCTGCAGAGCTGAAAGAATCTCTGCTCCAGTGTGGCTCCTGTCTCCTAGACAGACCAACTGAAGCACTGCATAGCATCTTTAAGCCTGACTCGTTGAATAGCCCCTTGAACGCTTAGGGGGTACTAGTGGTTTATAGGACAATTCAGCAGAAGAGGGCTCTGAGGAGGAGGAGGTGGAGCTGACACATCTCTCATTATTACCACCAGCTGTATTGAGATGTGGTGGGAAAACAAGCTCCAGCGCTGAGTCCTGTCATGCCTCCTTCCTAGTTTCAAGCAGAGTTACCCAGTGTGCTGTGAACAAAATATATAGTTCCTGACCATGCCTACTGGACCATGTGTCAGCAGGAAATGTGGACCTTGCTGCTGACTGCCTTGCCCAACGATGCCAAAACATTGCCTTCACGTGATGGTACAGAGCTGGAATGGCCTTGTGCAAAGAAATAGTGACTGAGAACCTGCTATTGTGGTACCGCACATTCTGCAAATTCACGGAAGGAGGCAAAATCCACCAGATGGAAAGGCAGGAGTTAAAGCTAGCAATTTGGTCAAGCTGGAATTTAAATGCTAGGCATGTGGGTGGCAGGGAGTGTATTTTTTTTCCGTTGCAGCAGCTGGGGCAGAGAAATTTGCCTGCTATACTCTACAGCTGGTGGTGTGCTGCTGTCAGACTTGTTGCAAGGACCTGTGACATCCCTGTGAGTGGAGGCTGCTGAGAGGTCATCATTATGAGATATAGCGAGGGCAAATCAAAGCTGAGGAGTGTGTCCCTTTTGTGTGGCTTTCAGGTGCTCTTGCCAATGGGCTGAGTGATGGGAGGTTAAATGCCTTTGCAAGCATGTGGTACCCAAATGGCTGGTGTTTTTGCCATGCTTGATCTGCTTGCAGCAGAGATTGCAGTTTGCAACAGTGCGATTGGCTGCACATGCACTAAAAAATGCCCACACAGCTGAGCTGTGGTTAGTGGGCTGGGAGATCAGAGGTCTACAATCTGTTGGAATAGGGTGGCTGCACCCTACTGTTCTATGATGGCTGCCTCTGGAGGACATCCTGCCTGGCTGGGGTTGTGCCTTCCCCTCACTTTCCTCTTCTGCTCTATCAGGCATCCAAGTTGAGTCAGTGAATTCATCATCAGCATCATCCCCTCCATCCTCATCACTGGAGCCAACTTGGCAATACACTGCGGCTGGGGGAACATGACCGTCAATTTGTCATTTATAAGTGTTCTCCCCTCTCTGTAGGCTCATGTTACTCCTTTCCTCAACCTCAGAACCAACATCAGAATCAAGTAAGGTCTGTGCATCCTCAAGAAGCAAGTGGCTGACACTGTGGTCAAATAATTCAGCTGACTCCTCCTTGCATGATGCTGAGGCTATGGCAGGAGTAGCTGTGGACAAGGAGGCAGAATAGGCTGCTCTAGCACCTACAGAGAACTGCAGTGCAAACTAGTGTTAACTTAGGTGATAGAGGATGAGGAGGATGAGGATGGTTTAGTAAGCAAGTCCATCACCTCCTCTACATGCTGTGGCGGGATAGTACGGGCAACATCACTAAAAAGAGACAAACATACCTTTGCCTGTGGACACAGATGCTGCTGGCTCCCTCATAGTGGCATGGGGATGTCTGCCTCTCCTTGTTGGCCTCCCAGACATGATGGGTGGAGTTATTACCCAAATGTAATAGATACTAGGAAATGGGGGATTGAAAGCACTTTATTGACAGAAAAGTGGTGTTTTGTGCACTTTAAAATAAATGAGGACTGCCGCTGACAGAAATAGAAAAACTATATGAAAAAAAAAGACTAAATAAGGGTGAACAGACTGTCTGCATAGATACAGTCTGTATCTATATATATATATATATATATATATATATATATATATATATATATATATATATATATATATATATATATATATATATATATATATATATATATATATATCCACTGCATACAGTTTAGCTATATCTGACTGCAGGCCGTTCCTGGTGTACTTTTTCTAATATACTTCAGGCAGACAGGTTATTCAGTTAGCTGCAGTGTATTTAATATATATATATATATATATATATACACAGACAGTCTTGTGTGTGTGTGTATATATATATATATATATATATATATCCACTGCATACAGTTTTGCTATATCTGACTGCAGGCCGTTCCTGGTGGTACTTTTTCTAATATACTTCAGGCGGTGTACACAGTACATAGTGAACTTCTGTTGGTGTACACAGTACCGTGCACCCCTACCTAGTGCACTTGCTACTACTTTCCTGGTTGTATACACAATACAGTGTAGTGTGGTTTTGCTAAACAAAATTTACAGCATGTCCAGAAGGCCACCAAGGAGAGGCAGATGCTCACAGGCCACTAAAAGAGGGCAAGCAAGCTCTATGTCTACATTTGACAGTGCTGGTCGTTGACATGGTGCATCCTCAGCATGTGGCCGTGGGGCACGCTTGTCCTTTATTTCTGCAGCTGGCCGTGTTATTGAGCCACAACATGTAGAAGAGTTGGTGGAATGGATAACAAAGCCCACCTCATCCTCTGTCACCCAGGCTCAGAGTAGTTTGCCTGCCAATGCAGCTGCCAAAGTGGCATATTCCATCAGCTCAATGTCAACAGTCACTCCTTCCCTAGCCCCACCATCATGCACGGAGTAGTCCCCCGAACTATTCGACCACTGTGTCGGGTACATGCTGCAGGAGGATTTGCAGCGATTTGAAGGCTCCGATGATGGTACCCAGGTTGAGGAAGGGAGTAACATGAGCCTAGAGAGAGGGGGTGCCCAAGAAGGTCAAGAAACTGGCAGTCATGTTCCCCGAGCTGCAGCATACTGTGTGAATTTGTGGAATGTGCAGTACCTCAGTGGCAGGTTCCCAAACCTCATTTCTTTTCATGGAAGGCCATTCCGGCTCTCTACCAGCATGTGGAAGGTAATGTCTTGGCCTCGTTGGACAGGGCCGTAAGCAGTAAGGTGCATATTACTGCTGACTCATGGTCCAGGAGGCACGGACAGGGACGTTACCTTTCTTTCGCGGCGCACTGGGTAACTCTGCTGCCAGTTGGGGAGGATGCAGGACAGGGTTCAGTATTGTTGGAGCTTGTTCTGGCATCACGCCTCCAAAATGCTAGTGGTGATTCTGCCACAGCTCTCTCCTCCACCACCTCCTCTATGGTCTCTTCCTCTGCAGATTTCTCCTCTGAACCAGCAGTGCTCCGTAGGCATTCAAGGGGCTACGCAAGCACTCAGGCAAAAAGATGCCATGCAGTGCTTGAGTTGGTCCGCTTAGGGGACAGGAGCCACACTGGGGCAGAGATTCTGTCAGCTCTGCAGGGGCAGGCTGAGGTGGTTTATGCCATGCCAGCTTCAGCTAGGAATGGTTGTATGTGACAAAGGCACCAACCTCCTCTCCGCCCTCCGACAGGGACACTTGTTCCTAGTTTGGCTCACATCCTGAATTTGGTGGTGCAGCGGTTCTTGAGCAGGTACTCTGGCTTACAGGATCTCCTGAGGCAGGCCAGGAAAGCCTGTGGTCATTTCCGCCGGTCATAAAATGCCAGTGCTCGGCTGGCTGAGATTCAAAGAGAATGCAACCTGCCCAAGAACCGCCTCATTTGTGACATGCCCACCAGGTGAAACTTAACGTAGGCAATGCTGCAGCGGCTGCACACGCAGTAGAGGGCCATCAATGAGTACCTGTGTGAGTATGGCACCAAGACAGGGTCAGGGGATCTTGGATTTTTTTGGCCATGCCAGTGGCTACTGATCAAGGATGCATACATTGTCCTGTCACCATTTGAGGAAGCCATGAGGATGGTGAGCAGTGACAGTACATGCATCAGTGATACTGTCCCTCTTGTCTTCCTATTGGAGCACATGTTTCGTGGAATAATGGACAGGGCACTTGAGGCAGAACAGCGGGAGGAAGAGGAGGACTTCCTTACCTCTCAAGGCCCCCTTTATCCAGATATTAGTATTCTTGCAGGCCCGCCGATCACACAGGAAGAAGAAGAGGGAGGAGGAGGTGGAGGAGGAGGAGGATTGTGACAGCATGGAGGTGGAGGATAACACTCAGCATCAGCAGCAGTCTTCAAGGGATCGTTTGCAGTCCCCAGCAACGCATGGAGTTGTACGTGGCTGAGAGGAGGTGGTTGAGGATCATGTGATCCTTAGTGACCCAGAGGACTCAGGATCGAATGCCTCTGCAAACGTATGTGGCATGGCCTCCCTGATCCTGCAAAGCCTGCGAAAGGACCCTAGGATTTGTGCTGGCAACCCTTCTTGATCCATGTTACAAGGGTAAGGTTGCAGAACTTATCCAACCTTCGCAGAGATAGCAGAGGATGAAACATCTTGGCCAGCTGACAGATGCCTTCAGACAATTCTTCAGTCCCCAGCGCCCAGGTCTGATCGGTTCCAGCAACCATCGCCAGTGTCTCAATTACATGGTGCAGGAATATCTAGGGGCAAGATCAGACTTGTAAACAAAAGGAAAAAAGGGGGGGGAAAGGGGGTTTATGGAACCCCTGGGACTTTTAAGGTGCTGGTATATTGGTAATAGATAGGGTAAATAGACATGTATGATTTATCCATAAAAAAGATTTTATTACAATTTATATAAATTACACAACATAATTAAAAATGTATCAATATCCACATCTCAAAAAAAGGCAAGCAGTCAAAGAAGTACCACTCAATGGAATACCACTCTACATGTTCCAAAATCAAAAAATAAGAAACCGCGCTAAAAAGTGATGCAGGAGTCCAATATTACAGTCCTATAATCATGAATGTATAGTCCCGATGTCACTCCGGGTCAAAATTTTCTCCAAGAAAAATAGTGATGGATAAACAAAAGCCAGCAAAAACACTCCAACTTCAGTTGTGCTTACCAGAAGTAAGTTCATAAGGGCGAGTGGCTTGAACCCAGCCTGGGCCTTTAGATGTGTACTCCAGATGGAACAGGAGGGGCGCCCTCATCCTGTGTATTACGTAGATATAGTGCAAAAAATATAAAAAGTATATATAGTGTAATATTGTTTTGACATATACCACACCAAACAAAAAAGGAAGGTGACCACCCACAAAAACCTTAAATCACGTGTGATCATAAATCATATGCTACATAGCTAGGCCAGTGGGGTGAGTGTCATGCAATCATGCACACACAGGTGAAAAAGTATTATATAGGAGATCAAAAAATGAAAAAAAAGAATGTGAAAGCTAACAACAACTTCCAAATCTGCTTACCAGATGTAGGATAAGTGGTCGGCATAAAGGATACTCCCAGTGAAAAAACTTGTAGAAATGTATAGAAAAATAGAAAAATAGAAAAAACTTATATCAAGTAATAATAGTGATACAAGCTGCTTGCCAGAGGGCCATCAAGGAGTAACCCATCAAGGAGTCATATAGAGCCATAAACGAGACACTTACTTAGAATCTTGAGCCAAGCTGGGAGATGATCCGCTTCTGTGGATATTAATGAGCTGAGTTACCATTAAGAAAAGAGCCATCTGGATTACACACCATTGATTGGGAAGAGGAAGTGAGAGCAAAGAGCTCGTGGGGAGATCCACATATGAGTTTTGACTCATCTGGGTTGGTGAGCGCGCATTTTTACTGGTGGTGGTGTGCACTCCTTTTGAGGACGAACAATCACTGTGGTAATTGTGTGGATACACTGATCACAAGAAGAGTTTTTCATGTTTTATTTCTACATTTTTTCATTTTATGGACTATTCATTTATATGTAGGATTTATTTATTTTAGAGATTTGCACTTTATATTTATAATTTTACACATAGAGCTACATTTATTTATTTACTATCCATTTTGAAACTAGTGTGGTGTACCACTTGGAATGTTTAGCAGCTGTGCACGTTTATTATTAGGTTATCTTATTTAAACATCACAAATTTTTTTTACTTGTGGCGCTGATTGTTTCATCTTATAATGGTCCCTTATTCGACAAAAAAAAGGTTGTTTCGTTTTGCCAATATAGAACGTTTGGCATTCACACTGCATAATATATACAATGCCTATAGACTAACATGTCACTGAAAAGTTGGGTTTAAATAGACAACCATTAGGGAGCAAAATGCTACGTGCTGCATAAATAAACCTGCAAGAATTGCATTTGTGACAGGGCTTGCTGCCTTTGTTTGATTCGGCAGAGATTTTAGTTTGAGTATCATAGTGGCTGTGTACCAGGGTGTCTCTAAGGGATCGAGATCGCCTGAATGTGATCGTGGGGTAGGGTTTCAAATGTTTGGAGACTTTAGGGTCCCCCATCAACAAGTACCAGTATTTACTCATAATGTCTCGCACCTGTCGGTGCTGACCCGAAAATTTAGTAATGAGTCGAACGCCCTGATTAGCCTTTTTGGGTTTGGGATCATGTACAAGGGAGGCTCTGTTTTGGTTTTTGGCCTTCAAATAAGCCTTCTTTAAACATTTGTTGCTATAGCCTCGCTTTTGCAAACGAGACTGTAGCAACCTGGCTTCCCTTTCAAAGTCCAAGTCTGAACTACAGTTTCGCCTGACTCTCAAATATTGCCCATAGGTCACATTGGCTATGAGGGGCGCGGGGTGGGAGCTGGTCGCATGGAGCAGGGAGTTGCCTGCAGAGGGTTTTCGATAGAGAGTTGTGCCTATGCTCCCATCTTTGTTGACAGGATTTGAACATCCAAAAAAGTCAACTTCTGTTGACTTAAGCTCATATGTAAATTTAAGGTTATATTGGTTGATTTTTAGGCTATCAAGAAATAAAAGTAAAGTGTCCTTGGTACCTTGCCAAATGAAAAAAATATCATCAATAAACCTTCTCCACACAGGAATCTGTTCAAAATAGGTCTGCATGTCATCTCTGAAGAAAAGTTTGCGCTCCCACCCCCCCAGATACAGGTTGGCATAGGAGGGGGCACATTTGGTCCCCATAGCCACCCCTTGTATCTGGAGATAGTGGGAGCCACCAAACAGAAAAATGTTATTCGATAGGATGAATGAGAGTAGATCTAAAATGAATTGGTTATATTGTTTAGGTGCCTCGGGATTCTCAGAAATAAAGCCCTTCACAACATCCACCATCCAAGGGCTTTATTTCTGAGAATCCCGAGGCACCTAAACAATATAACCAATTCATTTTAGATCTACTCTCATTCATCCTATCCTATCTATCCTATCTACTCTCATTCATCCTATCGAATAACATTTTTCTGTAAACATGAATACTTCTATTATATTTATGTGACAGCGCCATCTTTATAATCAATAACATATTTCATTTATTTCCTTTTTCCTTGTACAGGCCGATACCGGTAGCCCCTTCTCGGAAATAGTTTTTTTCTTGTTTGGTTGTTGCGTGGTTTTCCTTTTCCCTTTCCCAAGATGGCAATCTCAGCTTCTGCCGTCTTAAGGACGTGCCCTGCTTGATTTAATCCTTCGGCGCATGTGCATTGCAGAGTGTGACGCAGTGAGCTTCATTCTGCGATGGCCTCCACCTCTTTGTTTGTCCACATGCCCATCGGGGCTTCTATACTATACGTCCGCATCCCGGCGGTGACGTCAGCCACCGGCGGGATGGAAGCACTATAAGAATGCGGCATGATGCCGCCATCCCTTCTGTCGTAGGCTGTCTATACCAGGGAGAGATCATCTCCCTCCCACTCACAAGCCTGTTTGAATTTACTTTATGGGTAAGTGTCTCGTTTATGGCTATATATGACTCCTTGGTGGGTTACCTACATGGATTTATCTGACTGGAGACTTTTGTTGTGTTTTGCCCTTCAGCCAGATCTTGATATATATATATACATCTTTGGATCTCAGCTTTGCCATCTATGGGCACCTGACTGCTAATTATGGATTCTGTTTGGCATATTAATTCAACCTTATTTATATTTTTGCAATGAGGATCTTTCACCTTTAGCAAAAAGCCTCTTGATTCTATTGAAGGTAATCTCTATACAAACAGGGTGTCAGACTTTTTGTCCCCCTCAGTGTATTAATTATCTCTGCTGTTTCTCACATATATCCTTTTGTCCTTTCTATTAAGGATATACCTTCATTCTTTGTTCTTCTGTGGCCATCTGTGGATGCCTGTATATTTCTGATGTTATTCATCGGTAATATCTTTATTCAATACAATTCACATTCAACCTTTGGCAGCCTGGTAAGATTATGAAACCTGATCAAGTTATGTGACATTTGATTGATTGATTTTTTTGATTTTTTTTTTGATTGTTTTTGTTATAAACTCATGTATGATATAGTATCCATATAAACTTATTTTTATGATATGTAACAACTCCTTTATGACATCTCATCCATGTTCTCTTATTATCCTTAGTACTCCTTAATATATACCAAAACTCCTGAAGAAGCTTCCAATGAGCGAAACATGTAGAGTGGTATTCCATTGAGTGGTACTTCTTTGACTGCTTGCCTTTTTTTGAGATGTGGATATTGATACATTTTTAATTATGTTGTGTAATTTATATCAATTGTAATAAAATCTTTTTCATGGATAAATCATACATGTCTATTTACCCTATCTATTACCAATATACCAGCACCTTAAAAGTCTCAGGGGTTCCATAAACCCCCCTTTCCCCCCCTTTTATCCTTTTGTTTATAATTTTTATGGTTTTTTTTACTGTTTCTGCCCTCATTTCTGTCTTTCAAGATCAGACTTGGAGACCTTTCCACCAGAATATCCACTGGGTTACTGGGTCTTGAGGATGGTCTGGCCAGAGCTTGCTCAATATGCAATTGAGCTACTGGCCTGTCCTGCATCCAGCGTTCTTTCTGAACGCACATTCAGTGCTGCTGGAGGCTTTGTAACTGATCACAGAGTGCACCTGTCCACAAACTCTGTTTATCGGCTCACATTCATAAAAATGAATCAGTCTTGGATCACCAGCTACCAAGCACCTGATGCTGATGTAACCGATTGATTTTTCTATGGATGTGGGATCCCTTGAAGACTGCATATGCTGAGTGACTATCCTATTATGCTGAGTGACTATCCTATTCCTCCTCAATCTTCAGGGTTGATAGCTTCTAGGAATATTTTCGGTTCAGGGCACCACCACCACTGCCTAAGGCCCAATTTTTCTGCCCCTGTTTAACAGGGGCCTGTAATTACAATTTTTGATCTAATATTTCACAGCAGGGCCTGTTCCTGCTCTCAACAAAAGTATCTGTAAGGCTTTACAGTGTTGTGCCACCACCCCCACCACCACCGCTGCCTAAGGCCCAATTTTTATGCCCCTGTTTAACAGGGGCGCGTAATTACCATTTTTGATCTAATATTTCACAGCAGGGCCTGTTCCTGCGTCAACAAAAGTATCTGTGAGGCTTTGCAGTGTTGTGCCACCACCACCACCGCCTAAGGCCCAATTTTTATGTCCCTGTTTAACAGGGACGCGTAATTACAATTCTTGATATAATATTTCACAGCAGGGCCCATTCCAGCACCCACCAAGAGTAACTGTGAGGGCTTACAGTGTTCTGGTACCACCAACACTTAAGGCCCAATTTTCTACAGAGTGTATAAGGCAGGCTGTATAGTATATACAGGAGGTCCCCTATTTTCAAACATCCGACTTACAAACGACTCCTACGTAGAAACAGAGGGAGACAACATGCAGTGAGAGGGAATCTACCCCTAGAAAGGGAAATTCTCTCCTGTAAGAGTTAATATGGGAAAAAGATGTCTCCACTGATGCTTTATCACCAATCCTTGTTTCCCTAATAACCTAAAATTTTCTAAATCCAATTGTCATTGGGACAGAAAGTGAGGTGAAATCTTCTGAACAGGGGCACAGACAGCAAAACAAATGTTACAGGGGTGATGATAACCCTTCCCTATGTTATCCAAAATGCTTAAAAATAGATTTTTTGGCTCGAGCTACACTTGTGTACCTGTTCCAAATTACAAACAGGTTCAACTTAAGAACAAACCTACAGTCCCTATCTTGTTTGTAACCCGGGGACCGCCTGTATACTGCTGCTGTTCAGAGTATATAAGGCCTGAGGGCCACACACCTTTTTGTCTTTTTAATTTGGGTGTGGGGTTCCCCTTACTTTCCATACCAGACCCAAAGGGCCTGGTAATGGGCTGGGGGGGCAACATTACATTACAGCTGCAAGCAGTTTTAAATGACTTTTATTCCTTTAGAAATATCCTCTTGTGCAGGGACTGTTCTAAACACGGGAAAAATGCACTACTTTACAGGCATAACATAGACACCCCCAGGCACGATATTTAACCGGTTCAATACAGGGCATTTTCACCCCCTTCCTTCCCAGGCCAATTTTTAGTTTTCAGCGCTGTCGCACTTTAAACGACAATTGCACGGTCGTGCGACGTTGTACCCAAAAAAAATTGACGTCCTTTTTTCCCCACAAATAGAGCTTTCTTTTGGTGGCATTTGATCACCTCTGCGGTTTTTATTTTTTGCGCTATAAACAAAAGAAGAGCAACAATTTTGAAAAAAACACAATATTTTTTACTTTTTGCTATAATAAATATCCCAATTTTTTTAAAAAAAAACAAATGTTTGCCTCAGTTTCGGCCGATACGTATTCTTCTACATATTTTTGGTAAAAAAAATTGCAATAAGCGTATATTGATTGGTTTGTGCAAAAGTTATAGCGTCTGCAAAATACGGGATATATTTATGGCATTTTTTAAAAAAAATATTTATTTATTTTTTTTACTAGTAATATCGGCGATTGCGATTTTTTTTCGTGACTGTGACATTATGGCGGACACATCGGACACTTTTGACACATTTTTGGGACCATTCACATTTATACAGCGATCAATGCTATAAAATTGCATTGATTACTGTGTAAATGTGACAGGCAGTGAAGGGGTTAACCACTAGGGGGACACAAGGGGTTAAATATGTTTCCTAGGGAATGATTCTAACTGTAGGGGGCGGGGACGTACAAGGGGAGGAGACCGATCAGTGTTCCGCTGTACTGGTGGTAACACAGATCGGTCTCCTCTCAACTGACAGGACGTGGATCTGTGTGTTTACACGCACCGATCCACGGTCCAGCCCGGTCAACGGGCAATCGCGGGTGCCCGGCGGACATCGCGGCCGCCGGGCACACGCACCAGGTCCCGAGCAATGCGGCGGCGCGCACGCGCCCCCTAGGCGGCCGGGAAGCCCAGGCCATCATATGACGTCCACCCAGAATGGGAGATCCCATCTGTGGACGTCATTTGACAATAGCCGGGTAGGGAAATGGTTAAAGGAATATTTCACTTTTATTTACTTTAAGCATTATTAAAATCACTGCTCCCGAAAATACGTTCGTTTTTAAAACTTTTTTTTTGCATTGATACATGTCCCCTGGGGCAGGACCCGGGTCCCCAAACACTTTTTATGACAATAACTTGCATATTAGCCTTTAAAATTAGCACTTTACGTTCGAGTCCCATAGACTTTAACAGTGTTCGCACAAAATTTTTGCCTGTTCGCATGTTCTGCCGCGAATCAAACCGGGGGGTGTTCGGCTCATCCCTAACACACTACACTATACTAACACTACACTGACACACTACACTATACCCACACTACACTATACTGACACACTACACTAATACTCTACACTCAGAATCACAAGAACATACTAACTTGCTATCACTGAGCCCTGCTCTATCTCCACTCCAACAACACTCTACAAAAGGTTCCTGTGGCAAGGAACCTTTTATAATGTGGGGTAGGACTATGAGCACTGAGCCATGATTGGACAAAGTCATCATCACCTTGTCCAGCAGTCAGGTGCAAGGCTTCATCCAATTAGTGCCCTAGAATGCACTGTGCACAATGCAATGCATTGTGGGGCGCACAGTAGACGAAAATCCCTCTTAGAGCCCCGCAAATTTGGGGGTTTGCCGGACGGGCGAACAGGCGATGTTCGGGCTGAACTGCTTGCCCAACACTAGTTGTAATATAGAAGACACAAATTCAGCTTGCTAATCATGACTACACCATTAAATACATATTTTTAATTCAAGCAATGTAAATTCCTAAGTTTGACTTGGTATCCTCTTGATGTCCCTGTAAAACAAAGTTGGAAAAGCAGCTTATCGAGCCTATCATTTCATGTGCAGACAGGAGTGTGCTGATAGGAGGAGAAAGAAGAGTGACAGAGAGATTGTGCAGCTGAATGTACATCTCTGGCACCTGTCAGAATGAATGAAATGGAGTGCATGCATGGGAGATATGTCACCCAGGTGCAACCAATCAAGATACTGCACTCACACGAAGAAGGAGGGAGATGTCTGCTCCAGTGTTGGAGCTTGTGGGCATTGCATTGCTAGCTTTTCTTTTCATTAAAATCTTATAGCCCACAAAATCATTGGAGTATTCCAGAAGCAGTGGCAGATGCCCTAATAATATACATTCATTTTTACCTTGAATTCTCATTCCAATCTTAATACCATACATTTCTGTTATATCTATGCATTACTTTACAATTTCATAATGTATGCAAAACATCTGTAACTGTAACAAGCTTGATATTAGCATTTGCTTATGATGTACTATATTGTGTATACTTGTCTCTGGATGTGCCCCTTTATTATTTGTAGTTAAAAACTTATTAAACAAAAATAATGAAATTTAATAATTGAACAAAATTTTAAGATTTGCTATGTTAATTGGATAAATTGTAAATGTGTCCAAGCAGTATCCTGAAATTCCTCATGTAAAATAGCAATGCATTTTCTATGTATATGCACTTCTGTGCATTGAGCCTCTTAGCAGTATATCTGCAGTAGATCATAAGATGATTTATAGTGATATTTCTTGAAGTTACCATTGTGATGTTTACTGTTATCCAAGCTGGAGAGTGGCTTTTCGCACGTGGCTTTTTATATACACTCACTGTGTGGAACATATATTTATGCGCTCTTTACCATGAGAGACAGATTTTTGTATCATATTCTTTTTTGATTACATAGCCTTTATTAAGGTTTGTTAGGTTTACTCACCTTACACATTATTAGCGCTACACATTTCACCTTATATATTTGTTCACAATTAGTCTTATTGTTGTGTTGGCTGCTCACATTTGGGGTTGGCACAGTATTTTATTTTTTTCTGTTTAAAACTACTTTAACCACTTGCGGACCGCCCGACGTCATTGTACGCAGGCTGTGGATTCCCAGCAAAATCACTTTTATCGTGGGTGGGAGAGGGCCCCCCTCCCTCCGGTCGTCTCCGCCGCTTAATGGAGCTGTCGGTAGCGGGGGAGATGATGGTGCTTCCCCTCAACAGCCAAGTGAGGGAAAGATGGCCGCTACTCGGCTCCATACCATTGGATGGTGGAAGCGACGTCAAACGTCACTTTCTCCCAATGGTCTTAAAGGGGAAATTTATTTATTTATATAGACATTTATTATTATTATTTTTTTTTATTGCATTTAAGTGTAAATGTGAGATCTGAGGTCTTTTTGACCCCAGATCTAAAATTTAAGAGGTCCTGTCATGCTATTTTTCTATTTCAAGGGATGTTTACATCCCTTGTAATAGGAATAAAAGTGACACAATTTCTTTTTAAAGGACAGTGTAAAAAGAAGAAAGAAAAAGTAAAATAAATAAGAAAAAAAATAAATGTAAAACGCACCTTCCCTTTAAGCTCGTGTGTAGAAAACGTAAGTCGCGCCAGCATATGTAAACGGTGTTCAAACCGCACATGTGAGGTATTTTCACGATCGTTAGAGCGAGGGCAATAATTCTAGCACTATACCTCCTCTGTAACTCAAAACTGGTAACCTGTAGAAATTTTTAAACGTCACCTTCGGAGATTTTTAAGGGTCAAAGTTTGTCGCCATTCCACGAGCAGGTGCAATTTTGAAGAGTGACATGTTGGGTATCGATTTACTCGACATAACATTATCTTTTACAACATAAAAAGAACTTGGGCTAACTTTACTGTTGTCTTATTTTTTAATTAAAAAAAGTATATTTTTTCCCCCAAAATTGCACTTGTAAGACCGCTGCGCAAATACGGTGTGATATAAAGTATTACAACGACCACCATTTTAATCTCTAGGGTGTCTTAAAAAAAATATATATAATGTTTGAGGTTTCTAAGTAATTTTCTAGCAAGAAAAAAAAATATTTTAACTTGGAAACACCGAGTCTGAAAAATAGGCTTGGTCCTTAACTAGTTAATCTTTAAAAAGGGACTGACTGCACAAGCAAAGTTCCACAAAATGAGTTATCTCTATGTTGCAGAAGAATGTCACATGTCTATAAATGTAATTAGGATAATTTTCCCCAAATGAATTAAATAAAGTAATATAAACTTGATAAATTATATGCAATGTATTAATGCATGTGTGTATTTGCATACATTTAGTAAATTATAAAGGCAGGGAAGAAAAAAATACAATTGTCCCAGGACAGCATTTCCTGTGTCTGATTATCACAAAAGGCATGACTTATGACTGGAAATAAAGATCATGTGGCTTTTATTCACAGTATTAAATGAATGTCCCATTCAGACATCTGGTGAAAAAACACAGCCAGATCTGAAATAGTTTGCTCATAAAAAAAATATTGAAACAAGGGTACCCTAGGAATTAATTTTATCAAGCTGTGTATGAGTATATAAATCCTGGTTTCCTGTTTGGGTTTTCCTGATAACTCAAGACACCAAATAAAGACCAAGATCTGGCACACTCTAAACTATTTTGAATTGTTCTGCTTAACTACAAAAGAGAAAGGGTTACTACAGTAATTAAACATTTGAGATTTCAAATAACAATTAATTAAAAATGAGTTTCCATAAAAAGCTCAAATTCATTGTAACATAATATTTTGCATCAACAAAACAACTCCCATGTAAGGTACAAATGGTACAACAAAAGTACAGTACACATAAAGGCGTCATATATATTTTGCCTCCATCTCTACTACTCTTTACCCAACCACTACATAGTTTCTAGGGCTATCATGTATCGTCCCACACTGTAGCAATAGTCGCAAGTGGATTGTAGTAGTTATTTTTTAAAGTGTTGCACGGATAACCAAAACTCTTCTTCCTCAGAAATATTATGGATGGCACGTCTAAAGATAATATAACAATACTGGTAGAATACATGTATTGAATACATTTAAAAAATGATAGTCTTATGCGGTTAGTGCTATAAAGGAATACCGCACTCAATGTTCCAGATACAGGAAACTACAAATATTGTTATAAAAAAGGTGCGTAGACCCCTATGTGAATAAATAATAAGGTAGCACCTCAGATGCTACCATCCGTGATAGAAAATCTCATGTTCCACCTTAAAAAACAACTCAGCACATGGAAACAATGTGAAAATTAAAAACAAAATAAATAAAAATTAAAAAAATAAACATGAAACGTCCACTCACAGTGTCTGATTAGGGCCCCAAAGGGCAATCAAATTTCAATATAAATGATGTGTGCATAAATCTCACTTGCAGTGCTCCCAGACCAATAGATAAATAAAAGTGCCACTTCATTACTGGATTCCAATGATCTCTAAAGCCAAGAGCTTTGATACATAAATGAGGTCACTCTTGAGTTCACTGCCACATTTCAGCCTTGCCTATTCAATCCACATTATACAAGGATACCCAACTTTTCCTTAGGGATAGTGGGAAGAGACAACAGAGAACCATAGAGTAGTATTGCTAAAACCCCCAATTTATTATGTATAAAATATACTCTCAAGCATCACAGGGTACACAAAGCAGTTTGCACCTCACACAAGTGTGTTTTGACTGCAATGTGACGTCTTCTGCTTTCAGAAAATATTATGTTGGGATTATTTTCTATCAAAAAAAAAATGCAAATTTTTAACATGTATATAGAAAATGTCAAAAATGTCCTGGACGATAAGTGGTTATTAAAAAAAAAGAGCATCCACTGTCAATTCTGTCATTCGGCAATGTAGATCCACATCAATCACAATGCCCCATCACGTGACCCACAAAAAAAAGGGGCAGGGTTTCTCAGTTGACAGCATTGACCAGATGTGGACAAATGGGTGATCTGGCCTCCCTTAATATCCATTGACAGAAGCAAGTCTTAGGCCTCATGCACAGGACGTTAAAAAAACAAGCTGCAAAGCCAGTACCGACACCAGGAAAAATAGGCAGAAAAAATGCACTTTTAGCAGCTTTTTGCATTAGACGTTAATGTGCGTTAAGCCGCCTTAGCCTTTAGCATTGTTTCTCTCCCTCTTCTATTTTCCACTCCCAAATACAATTACTACAGAGCACAAGTCGCATGACATTTCAAAATCAATGATTCCCTATGAGAGCCATCTTAACTGATCTGACTTACAGCCCATTGATTTGAATGGAAGTCGCATCCAAGTCAGATCATCATGATCTTGAAGGGGAATCCCACCTAAAAATAAAAAATAAAATGGCGTGCCCCCCCCCTCCCCGATCCATAACATGCCCTTTGAGTCTGGTATGGATCTTGAAAGGGAACCCCACACCACAATGAAAAAAAAACAAAACGCGTGGGGTCCCCCCCAAGGCCAGACCACACCAAAGAGTCTGGTATGGATTTTTAATAAGAAACCCCAAGCCAAAAAAAAATGGTGTGGGTTCCCCTCAAAATTCATACCAGACGCTTATGTGAGCATGCAGCCCGGCAGGTCAGGAAAGGGGGATGAACCCCCCTTCTGGACCATACCAGGCCACATGCCCTCAACATGGGGGGTGCTTTGGTGCAGGGGGGCTCTGCCCCCCCTCTCCTGACCTGCTGGACTGCATGCTTGGATAAGGATCAGGTATGGATTTTTGGGGGGGACCCCATGTTGCTGTTTTTTTTTTTCATTTTGGCGTGGGGTACCCTTTCAAGATCCATATCAGACTCAGAGGTCCTGGCATGAATCTGTGGGGGGACACCACGCCATTTTTTAAATTTTTTTTATTTTGGCGTGGGGTTCCCCTTCAAGATCTTCAGATCATGATGATGACTTGGATACAATTTTCATTCAAATCAATGGGCTGAAAGTCGGATCAGTTAAGAGTAATTTTCTAGTAAATTTAATGAAGTACAAAAGGTTATACCAACACATTATTGAAAAGATTTATATGACAAAGCATATTAATGCCAGAGAATTGGGTTGTTTTTTGTGTATGTCCAACAGCCCTTCTTTTTGCAGTACAATCCTTTTGAAGTCACCTCTCCACACCCCCTTCACGTTTCCATGAACCAGATCCAATGTAAAGAGATGAATAAAAGAGGAATCAAAGTTATGTTTCAAACCCAAATGTCTGCAAATGGGGGTGAAGATACATTTGCTGTTGTTTATGACATACAGTATACATAGTGGACACATATATCGGCCCCCTATACTGGCATTTGGTCATGCCATTGGTCAAGTCCATCAATATTTATTTATTTTTTTATTGTCACTTCTGGCCTTTTTCTGGTACTGTTTGTATTTCGCAGCAGCCTAATGCCTGATATCTCAGATTTAACGGCGTATAACACGCGCCAGGGTATAACACGCACTCCAAGTTTAGGAGGGAATTTTAAGGAAAAAACTTTTAGGAGGGAAGTTTAAGGAAAAAAACTTACATTTAAATGCTCATCAATGCAGCCTTATCAGTGTCCATCATTGCAGAATGATCAGTGTTCATCTGCAGCCTTGCCCAGCCTGATTGCAGCCTTGCCCAGTCAGATTACAGCCTTTCCCAGTCTCATTGCAGCTTTGCCCAGTCTTATTGTAGCCTTGCCCAGTCTCATTGTAGCCTGATCGTTTAAAATTAGCGCCACCGAGATACACAGAGCTGGATGTCCTGTGTACTCGGCTCCTCTCAGCTCCTCTCGGCTCCTTTCGCATTCTCGCCCAGTCCCGTCCCTTGGCCTGGCTCCTATGATGGACATAACACAGGTCCAATGGCGGGACTGGGCATGACTGCAAGCGGAGCCGAGAGGAGCCGAGCTTAGCCGAGTACACAGTACACTCGGCTATGTGTATTTCAGCGATGCTCGCTCCTCTCCCCCTCACAGACAGTGGGGATCGGTGTATAACACGCACCCCCGATTTTACCCTGATTTTAAGGGGAAAAAGTGCGTGTTATACGCCGATAAATACGGTAATAAATGTTATAAAGTCACTATAAGGGAATATGGTAAAGACTCCAGCTGCAAGTATTGCTGCAAATAGATCTACTTTACCAGGTCCCAGCTGTTATCTTGTCCTTTTACTATGCAGAAGGTCAGCTATACACAGATGGATATTCATAAATACTAACCATTTAATTGAAACATTGCCAAAAAGGGTATTTTTTCCCATTAGGAGATTCAAGTTCCACTATAGCTATGTTCTCAGACCTATGAATCTAGAAACCACATTGTTTTCTAACGATCATCTTGGATGATTTTTTTGTATACTCTAGCTGTTTTTCCTTATATGTGGTTATTTCCTGCCAGATATAACATGAAGTATTTCTATGCACAGAATTTATTCTACTGTATAATATTCATTCTATTGTTCCATTTAAGGATATCTCTTTTACCCAACAGAGGACCAGCTTTGCTTGTGAGAAAAAAACTACAGTATCAGGCTGGGTTCACACTTGAACATGCAGCGGCTCACAGCAGAAGTCCGGTGCGTCTGCATTAACTGTTTCAGGTCCGAGATCAGCCTGCATTTTCGGCTGAATTTGGAAATGAAACAGACCAAAAGAATGAATTTAGAAGTCTGATACAGTTACGCTCATAAATATATTAATAACTTGGTATATTGCAAAACTATTTTTTTATCCATACATTTAAAGAAAAAGATAGAAAGCTAGAATTCTAAGATAAAGTCAAAGGTTACTATTCTCAAATATTCTTGAGACTACCGGATTTGTAAAGTCAAAGATTATATTGGTTAGGATAATGGCAATAACTTCAGGTTGGAATGGCATTAACAGGTTAGAATGACATTAAATCAGAATTGTTAAAATTATATTTTTGTTCTGCCCTTTTGCAAAATTCAGAAAAAAAGTTAGGGGGCATGGCCTGGACATGGCGGCGTGAAGACGTCTTTTGAGAGAGCTCCTGGCTTCCCCCTGCCTACCCCGACATAATCACCGATTCTAACCGCCTCTTTTATCGGCATGTTAGCCGCGAAGCGGAACAGGACCAGATTGTCGGCTAAAGCAAACCTCTCCCTCACTTCGCCTGGTAAATCCACTGTTTTTTGCGGAGTGTACACCGTGCCTCTCCAGGCGCCATAGTGGCAGCACCTCGTGGCAGCACCTCGTGGCGTAGGCCTACAACATTGTATTATGCCGAACCCCCGACCTCACCTAGCTCAAACTCCTTGCCAGCATCCTTGCCAGCATCCCCTGCGACGATCTTCCACCTGGACATGTCGGATATCACCATCAACTCTATAACTCACGTGCAAAAGCTCATATCTCTCCCAAAACTGTTCACTCATGCTTCAAAACCATATTCCTTTCCCATATAAAGAGTCAGTGCTACCAAAATGGCAAAGATTCTTCTCAATTGCTTTGGCTCATTTCTTGAAACAGACCGGACGTTCTCAACTCTCTTGGTGCTTTTGCCAAAATAACCTGGATGGTTCAGCACAACACCATGGTTCACCTTCAAAAGCTCATATCTTTCCCAAAACAGTTCACTCATGTGTCAAAAATAAATTTCTTTCTCATTCAAATAGTCAGTGCCCCCAAAATGCTTTGTCCCTTTGGCATTGTGTAAGCACTGCAAGTCAAAATGTTTAGATGTTTTGTCTCTAAGGCAGAGGACCATTGAAATATCCCTCATGTCCACCTTTCAGTCTTAGCCCAGTCCTTCATTGACAATGGTTACTCTACAGTTTTTGTCTAGCTAGCTGAACTGTGTATAAAACTGAAAAAAAAAAAAAGATTTTAGGGTAAGAGTAGCCTCCAAGGTTTGGCATCACACATTGCACTCATACTGCCAAGGAAAAATTACTTTACAGTATTGTAACCATTATCCTTCACACACAAAGTAACTTCCATAAATCAGAGTAAAAAGAAATCGTATACAGCATAATACACGGAAATTTAAACACACAAACAAAAAAACAAGGAAAATTACATTTAGCCTACAATGCTGTAAATAAAGCTGGAGTTTCACAACTACTGTAACATCTCTTCACTGGCCACCGTCCTCACCCTCCTGCCCATCCACACGCTGCTGTCTGTCTGGCCACAGATTCTCATCAACATTACAGCGTATATCCTCCCCTGAAATGCAACGAGGGAAGAAATGGTGTGCATGTCTCAACCATCCCCTGCACTAATCTCCTGTAATATCCTCACAGGCAGCATCCATTGCATGGAGCAGGGACCTCTGATTTTGAGCCCGATGCTCATACACTCTCCACCTCCAAGCGGAGAAAAACTCCTCAATAGGGTTGAGGAAAGGAGAGTAAGGTGGTAGGAACACCATATCCATCTTTGGATGAGCAGTGAACCAGGCCCTGATAAGCAGGCCACAGTGGAAATTCACATTGTCCCATACAATTATATATTGTGGTAAGTGAGGCCCTATTAGACCTCTCTTATTTTCAGGGATCAAATCCAAATGAAGGCGGTCCAAGAAGATGAGGAGCTTCTGTGTATTGTATGGGCCAAGACTGGGGATGTGAGTGGCCACACCATTCTCAGAAATGGCAGCACACATAGTTATATTACCCCCTCGCTGGCCTGGGACATCCACCGTGGCCCGGTGGCCAATAAAATTTCGGCCACGTCTTCGGCCCTTGGCCAGGTTGAAGCCAGCCTCATCCACATACACGAGTATGTGAGAAGTCTCGTTTCCTTCCAATGCCATTATTCTCTACAATAGAGTAAAAAAAGAAAACATCAAATCAGTCATACAGAAGAGTCATACACTACAGTTACAGACAGTTACATAGGAATGTTCTAAACAAGTTCAATATATTACTGGCCAGTATTCCAGTGGTTCCAAACCTGGGGTACATGTACCCTATGCAGAGGTACTACAGGGGGTATTTGACAGAAAGGGGAGGGGAAAAATTATCAACGAGTAGACTTACTGAAATGTTACAGTAAAACCCACAGTATTAGATAGATTTACATGGGAGGCACTACTGTAATTGCAGCTCTTTGACCCTTTTTCTTACTGTATTGTATGTTATATTCTTCAAAATAAGGATTATAATGATAATTGCATCATACAGTAAGCTGCAGTTTTTTGGACAAAATGTTTATAAATCAGATACGTAAATCAAATACTTTCATACCTGGATTACCTGGATTCAGAAATCAGGTAAAGTGGGTACTGAAACCAATACATTTTGGGAACCACTGCTTACGGTAATTGTAAAAAGGTTATCTTGATGGACAACCAGCGACTGACTTACATGTACATACTGGTACCGCAGCTCTTTCACTCTGTCAGAGTTCCTCTCAAATGGTACCCTGTAAATTTGCTTCATTGTCATCTGATGCTTCTTCAATATGCGGGCAATTGTGGAGATGCTTATAGAGTGACATTTTGGAATATGGCTTTGTCTTGTAGGATTGCAGTGCAGATCTGTCTCAATGTGATGGCATTATTTGCCAACACCATGTTACAGATCTCTTGTTCTTGTTGTTTATTGAGAAGTTTTCCTCGGCCACCCATGCCAAGTTGTCGTCCAATCCTAGACATAGAATTCAAAGGACAACACTCCATTTATAATTTATACCTTATGTATTCCGTACAGAATGAGTTACCAATGTAATCGTATTGTTGTTTTACTTACAGTAACTTTACCACAATTCCAATGCATCACTGTACAGTGACTAGAATACTACTGTAAACTGTATCATCAATATTGTAGAAAATAAACTATTCCATACTATTCCATAGTTTATTTTCTACAATATTTTTCTTGTTATTGTTAGTATCATATGTAACATCCCACTGAGGTAAGATACTGTAATACTGTAGGCCTATCACACACACACACACACTAAATGAATACGTAAATGAGTAAATAAACATATTTGTTGCTCTATGCACAGTGTCCTGTCCTATACATTATATAATTCCATCATTGACTGACTACATACCTGTTTTCCCTGCGAAAGGTTTGGATGATAGAGAAGACTGTAGAGCGAGGCACATTAGGCTGTACTCGGCAACCTTCCTCCGCCATTGTGAGGCCATGGTTGATGACATGATCTATAATTGTGGCCCGAATTTCATCAGGGACAGCATGGTGTCTTCGTGCTCCTCTGCCTCTTCCCCCTATTCCACCACCACTCACCCTTACTCCTCTTCCTCTTCTTCTTCCTCTTCCTCTAGCAGGCAGTTTCCCTTGTTCATTTACGTGGCCAGGTGCCTCCATGTTCAGAAATTGTACTGGTCCTGCATGGTCAAGCTCTATATATACATGTTTGGCAGCATTTACAATCATGGACAGCACCTGTCAGGTAAATAAACATACTGTTTGATTGGTCATCTGAGACCAACTCCGACTCCTCCTTTGTTAGGCTCCTTTTACACTGGGGCGGGGGCGTTGTCGGCGGTAAAGCGCCGCTATTGTAAGCGGCGATTTACCGTCGGTATGCGGCCGCTAGTGGGGCGGTTTCACCCCCCTGCTAGTGGCCGAGAAAGGGTTAAAACCACCGCAAAGCGCCTCTGCAGAGGCGCTTTGCCGGCGGTATAGCCGCGCCGTCCCATTGATTTCAATGGGCAGGAGCGGTAAAGGAGCGGTATACACACTGCTCCTTCACCGCTCCGAAGATGCTGCTGGCAGGACTTTTTTTACCGTCCTGCCAGCGCATCGCTCCAGTGTGAAAGCCCTCGGGGCTTTCACACTGGAATGAAAGCAGCGGCACTTTCGGGTCGGTTTGCAGGCGCTATTATTAGCGCAATAGCGCCTGCAAACCGCCCCAGTGTGAAAGGACCCTTAGTCAAGTTCTAGTTGCACCTGACTGTCAATTGCTGTAATCATTTTATCAAATGTTCCAAGAGATTCATATATGGTATTCATGGTATTATGTTCCTGAATAATTTTGACAATTGAACAGACTATTGTGCATGTGATGACTTAAACAATGAAATGACGCTGATACGTTTTGGAGAGAACAACCATTAGACTGAGAATTGACAATCAGTTTAGATCAACAAGATCTATTCACTTGGAAATTGTGCTAAATGTAGGCTACTTGTACTTAATCATTTGAAAAATGTACTGAGACATTGAGACATGTACTGAGACATTTGCAATTTTGATGAAATGAGTGAGAAATTCAATTCAGTTGTGAACAATTGCAAAGTGGTTTGGAGATTTGTCCATGTTGTTTTGAGAATGTCATTTCTGTTTCAAGAAATGAGCCAAAACAATGGAGAAAAACTGTAAGCAAGACCTGGGACAGCATTGAGCTGACTACTTCCTGGTTTCCCTGAATGTACAGTTTATTCAGCACAACATCACACCAGAACCTCTCCCAGCTACCCGGATCGTGCCAGGAGCCTGTGGGACGCAGTAGAACTGCCAGGACTACATACTTATGATGAGAATTACTCCCACTTATATCTTGTGGAGTCCATGTGCCGGAGGGAGTGCCTCCTCCCCATAGACGGAACAGAACGCCAGCAGCGATCGGACTAGAAAGAGCACAGTTCCAAAGGATTCACATAGGCCCTTTTATTGTGTCATCAAGATGAGAGTTCTGGGAGCCCCTAGTGGGTATCCAACACCACAAAAGTCACCAGATCTCCTATCAATGCACATTTTCTTTTAATAGTCACAATTTGTTTATGCACTTTATTTATCTACTTGATTGATCAGCACAGAAGTCACGATTTACTCACTTATGGACAATCATGGATACACATATTTTTATTAATTGTGGATTTACAATTCGTGCAATTTTATTATTTGTATCTATATTTATTAGTATTGTTCACTCAGAGGTTTTGCGCGGAATCACACACACAATTGATTGTTATTGTGTATTCTTGCAGTTTTTTAGGTAGTGAGTGGTGTTCACTATTTTTTGATTTTGCAGCATTACCCATATTTTTACACATTTTCATTTTAGTAGCGCAGAAGTCCATCCTAGGATCCCTTACACAAGCTAGACAGAGCCCATAGAGCCCTAGGCCCAAAATCTACATATTTTTTGATTTTGCAGCATTACTCATATTTTTACACATTTTCATTTTAGTAGCGCAGAAGTCCATCCTAGGATCCCTTACACAAGCTAGACAAAGCCCATAGAGCCCTAGGCCCAAAATCTACAAACCCCAACAGGCCCCGGGATGTAGTTTTTGTCGACTGCACCGCTATCCCCAGAAGGAATTTATATTAAGCAAGACCTGGGAGAATGGGGAGGTGGAATTTGACGGTGCCCACATCAAGATTCTCCCCAATCTATCTACAGAAACTAAGAGAGAACAATCTCTATTGTAAATTGGAGAAGTGCGAATTCCATCGTGAACAGGTTAAATTCCTGGGTTATGTCATTTCCACTGCTGGTTTTTCGAAGGACCCAGAGAAACTTTCAGCAGTCCTACAGTGGCCCCAACCCATGGGTTTACGTCCTCTGCAGCATTTTCTTGGCTGTGCCAACTATTATCGGAAGTTTATTCGTAACTTCTCATCTCTGGTCAAGCCCCTGACTGATATGACCAGAAAGGACGGTAACCCACAGAGTTGGTCTCCGGAGTCCATTAAGGCTTTTGAGAGTCTCAAGGCTACCTTTGTTTCTGCTCCTGTGTTGGCACACCCTGATCCTACATTACCTTTTATCCTTGAGGTTGATGCTTCTGAGACTGGAGTTGGTGCCCTTCTGTCTCAACGTCCTACCTCTGAGAGCGCTATGCATCCTTGTGGCTACTTTTCCAAGACACGGTCACCTGCAGAGTGTAATTACGAGATTGGTGACAGAGAGTTGTTAGCCCTGAAAGAATCTCCTCGAAGGTACCACTGTGCCGGTTCTCATTCTTACTGACCATTAGAATCTCACATTTTTGTCTGAGGCTAAACGCCTCTCTCCCAGAAGAGTGAGATGGGCTCTTTTCTTGTCTAGTTTCAATTGCATTGTCTCATTCTTACCCGGTACTAAGAATGTAAGGGCTGGCACTTTGTCATGACAATTTTCCTCTACTTCCAAGATGGAGTCGTTCCGGTTCCTGTGATTCCTCCTGATCGTATTCTGGCTACAGTTCGCACCAGTCTCACTTCTCCTTTGGGTGACAAATTCTTGCTGCTCAGGTCCATGCTCCTCCTGAGAAACCATGTGACCAAAGCTTTGTCCCAGAGAGTCTCCATACTGCCGTGCTCCAGACTTACTATTCTCCCAAGGTTGCTGGCCATCCTGGGAAGAACCAACTCTTTTGGGCCATTTCCCTACAATTCTGGTGGCCTAATCTACGTGCTGATGTAACCGCCTTCGTAGCTGCCTGTTTCATGTGTGCTCAGAGTAAGACTCCACAACACCTTCTAGTGGGCCTCCTACAACCCATACCCAATGGAGAGAGGCCCTGGACCCACCTGTCTATGGATTTCATTGTGGAGTTAGCCAACTCCCAGGGAAACACAGTCATCCTTATGTTGGTTGAATGTTTCTCGAAAATGTCCATTGTATTCCACTTAAGAAGTTGCCCCCTTCTAAGGAACTGGCTTCTATTTTTGCTCGGGAGATCTTTCGCTTACATGGGCTACCCAAGGTGACTTTCTCGGATAGGGGTAGTCAGTTTGTGTCCCGGTTCTGGTGAGCCTTTTGTGCAAAGTTGGGAATTCAGCTTGCTTTCTCCTCTGCGTATCACCCGCAGTCTAATAGGGCCACAGAACGAGCCAATCAATCCTTGGAGCAATTCCTACGTTGCTATTTTTCTGACCATTATAACAACTGGTCAGACCTCTTACCGTAGGCGGAGTTTGCTCACAATAGTGTCTTGAATTCTGCTTCCGATTGTCCCTGTTTATGGCGAACTATGGTTTCCAACCTTCCATGTTGCCTGACTCATTTGTTCTGCAGAGTATTCCTGCATTAGAGGAGCATCTCCGTGGTCTTCGTTCCACTTGGGCATAAGTCCAGGAGGCTTTGCGACATGCTAATGATAGGTACAGACTCCATGCTGACTGCAGACGCCTGCCTGTGCCTTCCTACCAGGTTGGAGACAGAGTCTGGCTGTCATCTCGCAACCTCCGACTTCATTTTCCCTCTCTGTAATTCCCACCTCGGTTTATTGGGCCTTTCAGTATTCTTCGCAGGATTAACCCAGTGGCTTACGCATTAGACCTTCCTTCTAATATGCATATTTCTAATGTATTTAATGTCTCCTTATTAAAATCTTTGGTCTGCAACCACTTTACCACCTCTGTGCCTTGTCCTCACCCTGTACAGGTTGAGAATTATGAGAAGTATGAAGTACAGTCCATTGTTGACTCCCATAGGTACCGTGGGCGCATACAGTACCTGGTGCATTGGAAAGGGTACGGTCCAGAGGAACGCTCTTGCATCTCATCCTCGGACATACATGCCCCTGTCCTCCTTCGTGATTTTTATAGACGTTTTCCCCTCAAGCCTGGTGGTCCTCCGAGGGGAAGGGGTCATTGAGGAGGGGGTACTGTCAGGGCTGGGCTCAGCCCTTCCTTCTCAAAGCTGGCCGCTCAGCTGTCGGCTAATTGCCAGCTCCTATCTCTCCACAGTGACTCACCTGTTGATATCCTGCTCTTCAGTCCTGCCTACTTAAGCCGTCCAGTCCAGATGATCTCTGCCTTCGCCTTGGTCACTTCTCTAGAGACACTCTCCTGTGTTCCTGTAAAAGACTTGCTTGGCTGACATTCCTTCTGGCTACAGATCCTGCTTGCTGTTCTACTACGCTTATCTCTGGCTCCCTTGCGTTTTTCCTTGTCTGACTATCTGTTCCGGTTCCTGAACTCTGGCTATGTTTTGACTACGTTTACTCTGTTTATCTTTTTTTATTATTATTAAACAAGTGTGATTTAACTGCACTTCTGTTTCAGTCAGATTCATGGTTTCTGACATCCGGCAAAGGAAGTCCTAGAGTACCCTATTATGATAGAAGAACTTCAAGGAGCAATAGGGGCAACTAAACCTGGGAAAGCACCTGGCCCCGACGGGTTCACCATCCACTATTACAAAACCCTCTTACCTTCTCTTGGTCCCTTTATGATCAAACTGTTCAACACGGTTGGATCCACCTCCTCCTTTGCAGTAGACACCCTACAGGCCCACATATCAGTGATCCCGAAGGAAGGCAAAGATCAAAAAAAGATCACTACTCAATATAGACCTCAAACTATTTACTAAAATACTAGCGACTATAATCCAGCAACATTTACCGCAATTAATTCATTAAGATCAAGTAGGGTCTGTACCCACCCGGGAGGCGGGGGCCAATACCACCAAGGTCCTTAACCTGCTACACATAGTAAACAAATCCAGAGCCCAATGTTTGTTTCTGGGCACGGACGTGGAAAAAGCCTTTGACAGGGTGAACTGGGACTTCATGCTCCCGGTCTAACAGTATGTGGGATTCGGCACCAACATGCACCTCTCACCCCTCCTCTTCTCCCTGTCATTGGAACCCTGTCAGGTCACCTGTATCCAGGTGACAGATGCACACCGTTGGGATCAGGAGTGCACCACAAGGTAGTGGACCCTACGGCTGACTGCTGCGGATTGAACCCTGGGAGGTTCAGGAAGCAGGTCTATTGGATCACTGACAAGATCCCACTGGGAGCTAGAGCATAGATTCCCCGGGGCACGGAGTCTAAGAGCCAGCAGGTGTTCACCAGAGCCTTTAATGGTAAGGATGGACTACACTGCAGTCTGGCTCCAGGTCGCGGCCCCCAGGGTCTCACAGCTCACGCTCACAGTAGACTACAGGAGAAGAGGAAGGAGGCAGCAGGGAAAGTAAGGGACAAGCCAAGGTCGGGGCCACAAGCAGACAAGGACAACAGAGTACACGCCAAGGTTCAGGGTCACAGGCAAACAGGGATGGTCGGGAACACGCCAAAGGTCAGGGTCACGAGCAGACAGGAATAGTTAAGAACAGGCCAAAGTCGGTAACAGGAATCAGATGTAGGAAACACAGCAAGTACACACAGAGGCTAAGACACAATGATTGATCAGCTCTGCTGGCTTGCAGTGCACAGGTTAATATAGGGTTCCCTGATAGGGCCTGGGGTGGGGCCATGCTTAGAGGAGAGGTTACAAAAGCAGTCAGGTGAGGGTCAGCTGGTATCTAGAGATGAACACATGGAGACAGGTATGCTGATCGACAAACTCTATTGCATAACCATGACAAACCCTTTTTGTGCACCATACGTGGGAACCCGGATATAACTGGCATACATGTTGGATGCACCCAACATAAGGTCTCGGCTTACGCCGACGACATGTTGTTTTCCATCATGAACCCCGTGATATTCCTCCCGAACCTCTTTAAACAATTCGAGAGATATGGTGCCCTCTCCAATCTTAAAATGAACTTTCTAAAATCAGATGCAATGGGAATCAACCTCTTACAGTCACTTTTTTCACAACTTCAGATGAACTTCAAACTAAAATGTAACAACTCTGCACTGATGTACCTAGGCACAATTATCCCCCCCACATTTCCAAAATATTTAAAATTAAATTTCCCTCCATTACTGACAATAATATGAGCACGCCTAGACAAATAGAATACGGGTCTTCACTCGTGGTTTGGCCATTGAAATATTCTCAAAACTAGTATCCTTCCTAAATTCCTGTACCTTCTGCAGGTTTTACCAATTTATATTCCATCAAATTATTTCAAACAGACTCAGAGGGTATTTTTGGAATATATATGGGCCCATAAATGCCCCCGTTGGAAGAGAACCAGCTTACGCTACCTAAGCAATATGGGGGATTAGCAGTGCCAGACATACGCAAGTACTATCAGGCAGTTCACCTCAGTAGACTTGTTAACTGGAATAGACATCGAGACCTCAAGTTGTGGGTCAAGTTGGAACAAGATCAAAGTGCAATACCCCTAGGTAGAGCACCCTGGTGCTACGAAACACTGCCCAAAGAGGTGTTAACCAATCCACTCCTTGGCCAGACCACAAGACTCTGCTCACTCCTGTTCGCACAAGCGTCTCTATCACCTCCAGCATCGCCACTTTTTCCAACACCGGGAAACCCACGTTTTACCCCAGGTTACCAAGATGAACCTTTTCTGAATCTGATGACCTCTGGCTGTTGGCAAGCATCGCACTTTCTAACTAATAGGTCGTGGCCATCATTCCCAGACCTCATGAACCCCTCTGACCCCTTCCACCTGAGGTTTTGGAGTGCTCTCCAAATTACAAATTTCTTCAGATCTCCCCCCTGAGCAATTTCTGTTTACCTCTTACAACTTTGGAGGAATATTACACAGCGGAGGGGGCAATGCCACATATCCTCCCGACTACTTACAAACTACTGATCACACCCTCAGACTCTCACTCCCTATGCTGCCTTAGGGACTGGGAACAAGACTTGAACCACACATTTAGTCCACAACAGAGACAACGGATCCTTCAATTTACATACCAATCATCCATCTGCACGAAAAAACACAAGAAACGAACTTTAAAATCTTAACCAGATGGTACAGGACACCGGTGAGATTACAAAAAATTTTCCCCGCAACCTCAGACTGCTGTTGGAGATGCCAGGAGGAACAGGGTACACTCCTACATATTTTTTGGTCATGCCCCAAATTACCAAATCAGAACTATTTTGGTCAGACGTTAGATATATCACCCAAAAATTTACAGAACACCCGATCCCGGATGACCCTGCCTTTTTCCTCCTCCACGCCTCCAACACCCTGGAAGGTCCTACAAAAAATCGATCATTCGCTATCTCCTTGACGCTGCCAAAGCATGCATTCCTCTCAAATGGAAAGCTCCACAACCTCCAACCATCGGGATGTGGCTCAGGAAGGTGGAGGAAATCAACAAACTGGAAGACCTTGTCCTCTCGGCACGCCATCAACAAGAACGCTATTCCAAAACTTGGTCGCTATGGAACACATTTGTCTTTTCAGGCGAAGGTCGAACCCTTTTTGGAAGCGAATGTAAATGATTGCCTCACATCTAACACAAGTATTGGCACCACATCCCTTAGGTATACAATATAAAGAACATAAAGGGAACTGGGATTTTAAAGGTGCAATAGGTGACACAAAATGTATGTAAAAAATTCACATTTACAATTACAATTCACAATTTAGAAAAATTTATAAAAACATGTATTTAAAAAAGAGTTTACATTCAATGTAACAATACAATCTTTGATAGCGCAACCAAAGGAATTGTTTCTCAACACGTTTCACCACATTCCGTGGCTTCTTCAGGAGAGTAATATCTATCAGGCACTAAAGAGAGTAATACAAGAATTACACAATGAACAATAACAATATACAGAACAGTCAAAAAATCAATATAAGTACAAATCAAGAATAATACCACTCTGATCTGCCAATGCAATACTCCAGCCAAAGAGGGATGTATTTATCTGTATATAGGTCTTTCAAAAAATTGAATAATAAATTGAATATAAACTCTAATGTTTAAACCGCTTAAATCAGGAAGCGAACCCAGCCAAAGGATCATCTGATGACCACAGAAAGTAAATAAGATTGCGTTTTTAACGGATGGAAGAGGACCTAGAATGAGGATGGAGAAAGGAATTGTCAGGAGCCAGGGAGCGTCTCCGCTCGCCGGGCTCCGGTGCGCATGCACGGGGGACTGGCGCTTCGCCACACACCCGTCCGCGGCCTGATGGTGCGGCACGCGCGGGTGCACGGCGGTCCTCGTGTGCGCGTCGTCGCCCGTGCGGGTGCCGGTAGTGCGTCACACTGACGCGCTCGCCGGGCAGGGAGACTATTTCTGACGGCTCCAGCGCCCAGTCGGGTTGCTGGTTCGTCGTCAGCTCTCCCTGATTCCCTGTGCCTGTTATCTCCAGTTATCTGCCTGCTTGTGTACTGAACCTTGGCTTGTTAAAATCACTACTCTGCTGGATTGTCCCATTACCTGCCTGCTCTGTGTACTGAACCCTGGCCTGTTTAACCACTACTCTGCTGGATTGTCCCATTACCTGCCTGCTCTGTGTACTGAACCCTGGCCTGTTTAACCACTACTCTGCTGGATTATCCCATTACCTGTTTGCTCTGTGTACTGAACCCTGGCTTGTTAAAACACTACTCTGCTGGACTGTCCAATTACCTGCCTGCTCTGTGTATTGAACCTTGGCCTGTTAACCATTACTTTACTGGATTGCCTGATACCCTGATCTCTGCCTGCATTAACGGACTTCCCACTGTCTAAACTGCCTGCTACACATCTGACCCCTGCTTATTACTACAGTCTTGCCTCTGCCTATACTCCGCCCTGATCTCTGGTCCCTCCTGCAGACCCCAGAGCACCCGCTTCCAATCTTCGCACCTCCTACCTACCGGAAGCCCGTGCCTCCGCGTGCCTCCAGCTCCCTGTACCCATTTCAGGGGTCTGGGTGTGCGTGGTCGTAAGGGCGAGCCGCTCTCGGCATCTCGGCCTCGGTGAGTATTAGTCCGTGACAGGAATAAAATAATTTTCATTTGATTTTTAAATCTCTTAATTCTTTGTTTTTTATCTTTTATTTTTTTTTTTTATTTAAAAAAAAAAAAAAAACGTTTGTACCTGTGATAAAAGGTATAATATCAAATCACCAGTCCAAGCTACATTACTGCATTGGTTAGTGTCATCCCCAAAGCAGAGCCCCAGGAGGGGAAAAGACAACAAAGAGCCTAAAAAAACAAATAAATTAACAAATAAATATTTTTTTTTTATTGATTCATTTATTTGTTGTTTTTTTTTTTTTTTTTTTTTTTTTCTCCCTTCTTCCCTCACCCTCCTCTTATCCTCACCCTGCTCTCTTACTTTGTCTTCTTTTTCCTCTTCCTACCTCCTTAATATTTTCTGCTTTCTCCTTTGTTCTGTGTATCCATGGCTCAGGGGTGTTTCTCTTCTTATAAAAGTTTGAAAATTATTTGGATTGGTACATGGACTCACCATATTGAACTATGTACTTCTTGGTTTGTACTCAATATTCATGTTTCTGTAATAACGGGTTGTACTGTAAACTATGACGTTATGTTTATACAGTGTTATGTGTCCTTGGGCATACCCTGTGACTAAATAAAAGATTTGAAAAAAAAAAAGAAAAAGAGTTAGAGAGTTAAAAATTCTGAGTTCAAAATTATTTGAATTTTGATGATCTCATATTTCTGACTTTTAAAACTGTAGCATATAGAAATGAGTCAGATTTTACTTTTAAAAGCTTCCCTGCCATTTTATATTTTTAATTGTTTTCTTTTGCAGTAAAGCACCTTTCAAGCATTCAGATCCAAGATCAGTCTCCAAAAGTAACAAGATTTATATAGCTCATATGGACTGGAACATGCAACAATGAGAGTGTGGACTCTGGCCAGCATGATGTAACTGTAGCTTATGTAACTACCTAGTTTGCAAATTGAAAATAACAACCTTTATAAAAAGAATAACAGCACCATGGTAAAAATACATTAGTATTATGGTCAACAAATGCCAAACAAAATGTATATTTTATCAGAGGTAGTAAAGTCTGCTATTGTTCCTTTATTATTATGACACAACAGGCCGGAAAGATGCATTTAGACCGAGGAGCTGTGTGTACCTTCCTGTCTTTCTAATCTTGATAAGAGTTAATACATAGATTACACTTTATGAAGGAAAGCAGGCTCTGACCTGATAAAGTATAAATTGGAAAAAAAAGGAAGCAGGAATTATAGGAAGATAAAATAGGCATAATCTCACTGAGCAATTGCACAGTTTATTTATTTAACTTTTTTTTGTTCATATCAGCACTTATCAGAAATCCTTTGTTAAAAAGGCCCTGTCAAGAATCTAAGGAATCAAAAAGTAGCCAACAAAGCTCAGACAGACACAGTTGGAGAAAAGCTAGATTCAGTTACACTCATTGACCTGCACTACTGTATACAATAGAAATGGAGATATATAAGCAATTTAATTTGAGCACACAGCACACACATATTATAATTTATATTGCAAAGTGCTGGTGAGTGACTGGACCTGAGTCTGTAGCTCTTGTCCAACTGTTTGTCTGCTTCATGATGACACTATGGCATTCATTTATTAAAGGCAAATAGGCTGTTCACCTTGCAAGGGAAATAACACTTTGCAAAGTAATTTTCCCCATACCTTGGTAGATGTAATGAAATCTGATTAGCAAAGAATACCAGATCATGTGTAAGGAAATAATAAAATAGAATTTTTGCTTGCACGTGATTGGATGGTGAAGTAAGTATAGCTTCACCTCATTTCGTAAGCTATGGGTCAAATTCCCCTGCAAATTACAACATCTCTTGTAAAGTGAACAACTTTTTTGCTATAGTAAGTCAACCCTATATGTCCTTTAAAGTGTGTGATAAGTAGGTCATTATTTGGCATTTTGCACAGTAAACTAGAAACTAGCCAGAGAAGGATCACTTTGATGCAATTGACCACATGAACATGTATTGCAATATATGCAAACCAAGTATCCCTGTTTTATTCAAATGTTTGCTCAAAAGATGTGTGTTATAGCAGTTTTTAAATGCTTTATTCAGAAATGTTATGCCGCGTACACACGGTCAGACTTTACGGCAGACTTTGCCCGGCGGACTTTTCGACTGACTTTATGACGGACTTTCTGAATGAACGGACTTGCAACTACACACAATCCACCAAAAGTCCGTTAAATTCGTATGTGATGACGTACGACTGGAGTGAGGAGTCAAATTCACTCCTGCAAGAGTGCTTTGAATTAACTGATTGGAATGTATTTGCACAGGATGCAGACTTAGAGGAATATGCTTCATCTGTTCTAGCTTATATCCGCTTTTGTATGGAGATGTTCCTAGTTACAAAAACTATTAAGGTGTTCCCAAATCAAAAGCCTTGGTTGGATGGTAAAGTAAGGGCTCAGCTTAGAGCAAGGGATGTGGCCTTTAGATCGAGCGACCCTATGGCTTATAGGAAAGCTCGGAATGAATTAAAGAAAGGCATTAAGGAGGCTAAGCGTAGATATAAACAGCGCATTGAATCTTATTTTGAAAATCAAAATTCTTGTAGCATGTGGAAGGGGATTAAAACAATGGTAGATTTTAAATCTAGGAATTCACAGGTTGTAAAGTGCTCCCTGACACCTTAAACCAATTTTTTGCTCGCTTTGAGGGCCAAAATATGAGATGTGAAACCCATAGTAAAGAACTAGTGGAGGATGACCATTTATTGGTATTAAAAATACATGAGGTCAGGTCAAATTTGAGGAAGATTGACATCAGAAAGGCAGCAGGACCAGACGGAGTGTCAGGCCATATACTAAGGGGATGTGCAGACCAGTTAGCAGGTGTTTTTACTGATATTTTTAATTTGTCATTAAAGCAGGCTGCAGTACCTTCTTGTTTTAAATCTACTACTATTGTCCCAATACCTAAAAAATCAGCGGTATCATGCTTAAATGATTATCGCCCAGTTGCCCTAACTCCTATCATCATGAAATGTTTTGAGAGGCTCGTATTATCACATCTTAAGGCAAGCATTCCTGTTGATCTGGATAAGTATCAGTTTGCCTATCGTGCAAATAGGTGCACAGATGATGCAATTGCTATTGCATTGCATGCTGCCTTGACACATCTTGAGCACCCAAACACATATGTTAGGATGTTATTCATTGATTTTAGCTCTGCATTTAACACAGTAGTCCCTGACAGATTAGTGAAAAAGTTAAAAGCTTTGGGCCTATGTCCATTGCTGCGCTCATGGATTATGGATTTTCTAAAAAACAGGCCACAAATGGTGAGAATAGGAGATCAGATGTCTAACACTATTATTTTGAATACAGGGGTACCACAGGGATGTGTGTTAAGTCCGGCCTTGTTTACATTGTTCACTCACGACTGTACTCCCATACATGCATCTAACACTATAGTGAAGTTTGCTGATGACACCACTTTAGTGGGACTCAAGATAATGATGAGACAGCTTATAGGCAGGAAATTCAACATTTGGTTGAGTGGTGTAGAGAAAATGATTTAATACTCAATACGGCAAAAACTAAAGAAATAATAGTGGATTATAGGAGATCAAGAAAGATTAATCATTGCCCGGTTCATATAGGTGGTGAGGAGGTGGAAAGGGTGGACACTATTACATTTTTGGGAGTGCATATTACAAGGGAGTTGTCATGGTCTCAAAATACTTTTTTTCTAGTGAAAAAAGCGCAGCGGAGACTGAAGTAGGCTGGATTGCCCTTAAGGCTTCTGGTCAATTTCTATCATTGTACCATTGAGAGTATTCTTCCCCACTGCTCTGTAGTGTGGTATGCCAGCTGCAGGGCGGAGGATAAGAAGTGCCTGTCTCGTGTGGTGAAAACCGCACAGCGGATCATAGGAACAGATCTACCAAATTTGGACACAGCATATGCCAGCCGATTAAAAAAGCGGGAAAAAGCTATTAGTATTGATCCAACCCACCCAGGTTACAATGTGTTTGTCCCATTGCCATTAGGGAAAAGATATAGAACACTTGAAACGCACACTAATCGCTTAAAGCATAGTTTTTTTCCTAGGGCCGTATTGTCCATAATCCCATCAGGTACAGTGTTTTAGGAATTTTATGTAGAATTTTAACATTCTTTTATTTATTTATTTTTAAATAACATTTTATATCTTGATATATTTAAATAGATATGTGGGCATGTGCTAGGAGTATGTATGTGTGGTTTTCTTGAGAAATGTTTTATTGCTGCTGTAAAGGGTATCCGAAAAAAAAAAAAATTGTTGTATGTATACAATGACAATAAAGTATATCTATCTATCTATCTATCTTTACAACAGTGACGGTGGCAACGCTGTTCTCTCCAGCTCCTCCTCCTCCTCAATGCCTACTTCAAGTGAGCTGTCCTCTAACAACCAGCCCCCTACAAGTGTTAAAGTAGCTATGCAACAGCTCAGAAAAGCAATGGTTGATTCACTGAACACAGATAGACTGTGCAGTTGCACTCATTTTCCCCAGAGCTTAGTGAATGTGGTGAAGCTCTGCTGATTGCCATCATCCTGTCATTTTCCTTGCACCTAATGGGGTTTTCTTTACAAAATGAAGTTTCACAACATTTACTAAGCTCTGGGGAAAATGAGTGCAAACTACACTTGCAAAGTACAGGTTATTTGCCTTTAGTAAATCAACTCCATTATGTTTTCTCTTTGTTTGCATATCCGCATGCACAAAAAATATACTGTCTTGCCATATAACAACTGCTTCTCATCCGAAGTACTGAAGTTATCAATGGCATCCTATTTGTAAATACAACATTTCCAAAACCATGTAAAAATTTTGTGAAAGAAAGATTGATGAGGAGCTGACAGAAGCAGATCGGGAACCGTGGCAGTTACCAGCAAAGACATGCCTTGAATATAGCTTACACTGCACATAAGCTATTAGGCTGAATGTACATGAAAACACTACAGAACACAGCAGCAGTGTGTAAATAAGGACTGAATAACATTCATTGAATATTTCTAGCTTGAACTTTCCTCTGAGAAATAGTTAAATCTGTGGGTTAAGTTTTGCATTAACAGAATATAAAAAAAGGGCTCCAGCAACAAATACTTGCGTCCAAAATGGTCACATTACATAATCCAGTTATTATTAAAAATCATGGTAACCCCTTTCTGCAAAGAAAACCAAAAACCAAACAAGCAATACTTCTACAAAATCCATACAGGAATAGAGATAATTATCTCCTGGGGATTCAGCCTTGGGCACCAAGAGAAAAATAATGAAGCTGATCACACTGCTGCAAATTTTGGAGCAAAATTGCGCTAATAGTGGAAGGGGCATAAATCTTGTACCTGCTCTGTATGAACACAGTAACATATGCCAGGGTCCTTGTAGCCACAAAATATGCTTTATTGTATGCTATCAATTACTTTGCCACAAGGGAAAAATCTAAGAGGCACATGTAATAACCTCAGCACATCATTTGTAAAAAATATAACTATTCCTTTACATATACTGTTCTTCACACAGCCTACGTTGATGAAAAACTTAATCCCCTACTCATTCATTAAAAAAGTGAATAAAAAGACACACAGTTTTGGCAATTTCTTTATTAAAAAATAAAAATAAATATTAAAACCCCATCAACATTAATACAGCCTTCCAGCGATGTAGATCCACATCAATGTGATGATCAACACTGAATAACTCAACAAAATAAAAAAAAACACTGACCAATGGATAGGTCTGACTCCAACACCACACTCACCATGAATGAGAGCTCCAGTCCCTGCCACTAAATGTAAACATAGGGTCCACGGGGCCTTATTCAACCAGTGATGTCAGTGCTGGCCATGGCTGGGAATTCCTAGCCAGCAAATTTATGTGGGTGGGTGATATCACTGGTTGCTAAGGATGCGGTCAGTGCTAGCATTTGCTGCATCCTTAACAACCGTTGACAGAGGAACCTGTAATATATAATAATGGTACACAAACTGCAGTTATATATAGCTTATTCAGGTCCCACATGAACGCCTGAGAGCCCATACATATTGTCTATGCACTGGACTACATATTAGTGGCTTGTCCACTCCAGGTAAAGTAAGATATACAGTACATGAATGTTATATTTTGAGATTTCAGAAACAAAATCCTTGATTGTTCTATTTTTAATTAGCCTGGTATTCTTTAATTGTTAATGCACATAGTGGTGCCTTATCACTGGTTTGAGTGCTTACTGCTTTTATTTCAGACACAGTCCTCATCAAAGATGTTATGTTTTAATAAATCACTTTATCCGTTAAAAGCTTGACATTTACAGCAATGCAATGCAAATGTACCAACTAAGTGACATGTTAGTACTTTATATTTTAGAGTACATCATAAAAATAGATGTTCTAGATATCTTAAAATGTTTCAGCTAATGGAATGCTAAAACAATATGTCAATTTTTCAAAAAGTGCAAGCCCTGCAAATTCCCCTTGTCTTGACTCTTTGTAATTGGAAGTGGTGAAAAGAAAGTATTTAATTTGTGACAGTCCTTCTTTCTCCTTAAAACAATTCCTGCAGGGTTTTTGAACATACCAATAGAAATTTTAGGTGTTTAGGGAATTTTGGAAATTGCATAAAATATCAACCAGCTGTGCCGAAGAGCGTCTGTTTTATAACACTTCCAATTATGTTTGATAATTTTAATTTTTTCATACTTTTATATTTTTGTCCTAAAATGATTGTAAACCTCTGACATGAAATATAAAATAAGCATATCCCTCCATATAGCTCTAAGTGCCATGGCTGATATTTAGTCTTATCTTGCTGTAAAAAACCCAAACTGGGGTTAACACCTGTGAGAGAAGGGTCCTCCTATTCTGTTCTAGCTGGGGAGCAATGGCTGGTAAAATACACTCTAGGACAGTGAACTCCAAACTGCGGGCCAAGGGCCAGATGTGGCCCCTTGCTTGCTTTTATCCAGCCCTTGGGGCACTATTGCTCCCACCGAAACAAGTCACTATTCATGCCACTGACACCAACAACCAGGCATAATTCCTTTACCAACAATAGGGCACTATTCCTCCCACTGACACCAATGATGGGGCACTATTCATCCCATTGACACCAACAAAGGGGCAATATTCCTCCCACTTATACCAATGATGGGACATTGTTTACTCCCATTGACACCAGGGCATTTCCTGTGCTCACAGTCCAGCCCACTCAATATCTGAAGAACAGTAAACTGGCCCTTTGTTTAGAAAGTTTGGCGACCCTTGCTCTAGGACAATAATATATATAGAATCAGAATTGGCATGTTGCTGTAGAAGGAGCAAGACTTTACTTGTACTTCTCTAAAGTTGAAAATCTGAACCAATACACTTATTCCCACAGTAAATGAGCCAGGGCAATAATTAAGAATTTATGAAGTAGCAGAGGTGATCCAGACTTGTTGCAAAACCTTTGCAGAAGTTTGTCAAGAACAATTAGAGTTCAGGTAGAATTGTTTATTTTCCAAAATGATAAGATACAAGAAGGATCCTATGAAGATATGTAAGCCACCTTAGCACAAGCAGGTCAAAACAGGAGCAGCAACTGCAGAAGTTACTGTGGCAGCACATGATAGAGTGGTTAGATTTATGGCAGCAGAAAGCTGCAGACTGGTCTGATACTGGTTCAAGTAGATAGGCATGATTTTGCAATACCTACATGATGCAATTCTGCTTAACTTCTTGTAGCTCAACCTAAAGACACTGGTGTGTTGCAGGGAGCCTGGCAAGCAAATATCTGCATTCTCCATGACTAGTTCCCACACATACAGTACATATTTGACATAGCTGCAAGTTATGGACATTGTGTTCATCCTGCAAACAGTTTACATTTGGACAGAGGACTGAATGAAAGAAAAGTAAAGTTGTAAAGCAGAACAGTTTAAAACAGAAATGAAAAGCAAAGCATGTGTGCATAGATAAAAAAAAAAAAAAAAATCATATTCCTAATATCTGCCTGCTGAGCCACGTACTTGAATAAAAAAAAGTGTCCTGTTCTCTTTGTATTGCTTCCTTTGTGTGAATTTCCTGGTGTTTCTGACAGTCCCTCTGCTTTCCTATTAAAAACTGACCGCACTATGCAGGAGAACACACCGTAGTCACTTCTCTAGCTAGCCTGCTCATCTCAAATGATTAGACTTCTCCTGACACTGCCCCCATGCACATCCTTTTACTGGGAAGCTCAGTGTGCTGCTGTTTCTCCTCCCCCCAGAGAACAGAGGGAATGTGATCACTTTGAAAAAGAGAAAAAAGGTATTTATGAAATGTTGGGGAAACACACACTTTAAGTTGTTATGTTATTTTGGATGCTTCAAACATTAAGGCTTGGTTCAGACTGCTGCAACCCCAAAGTTGTGACACTTACAGTGCGTCTTGCTTACAACGTCAATACAGAGTGAGACATATTTCTGCACTTACAAACCTTCTGAAGTCACAAGCTGAACAAATGAATACAAATTAAGTTTCGTTATAATCTATTTCGGATTCTACAGGACTGGACTGGGACAAAAATTTGGTCCTGGACTTCATCCAGACTGGCCCACTTTGACAGGTCTCTCACATGCCAGCCGGACAAACCCACCCCCCCGGCCTGCCACACAAGCCCCCCCTACTAGCCATTAGTTCTACATTATTTCTTTTATAGGCAGTACCAGTGGGGAAGCTAGACATTATTTCACCCGGGGCAAAGAATCAGTTTGGCGCCACCCCCATGGGACAAGATTAGGCAGGAAAGTGAGAAACTCCCAGGCCATAGCTGTTAAGTCAGCTGTCTGTCCCCTCCACCATGCTCCTTCTGGTCCCCTCATGATCCTCTGTTCCCCCCTTGCTCCTCTGGTCCTCCCCATGCTGATCCTCTATTCCCCCCATGCTGCTCTGGTCCCCATGTGCTCTGCTGGTCCCCCGCATGCTCTTCTGGTCCCCCGCATGCTCCTCTGGTCCCCCGCATGCTCCTTTTTTCCCCCCCATGCTGCTCTGGTCTCTCCATGCTGCTCTGGTCCCCCCATGCTGCTCTGCGTGCTCCTCTGGTCCCCCGCATGCTCCTTGATTCCCCCCATGCTGCTCTGGTCCCATGTGCTCCTCTGGTCCCCCCCATGCTGCTCTGGTCCCCCATGTGCTCCTCTGGTCCCCTGTGTGGTCCCCTGGTCCCCCCATGCTCCTCTGGTCCCCCCCATGCTCCTCTGGTCCCCCACATGCTCCTCTATAACCCCATGCTGCTCTGGTCCCCATGTGCTCCGCTGGTCCTCCCATGCTCCTCTGGTCCCCCCCATGCTGCTCTGGTCCCCCCATGTGTTCCGCTGGCCCCCCGCATGCTCCTCTGGTCCCCTGCATGCTACTCCCCCCATGCTGCTTTGGTCCACCATATGCTCATCTCTCCCCCCTCATGCTGCTCTGGTCCCCTATATGCTCCTCTCTTTCCTACCCCCCCTCATGCTGCTCTAGTCCCCCATATGCTCCTCTCTTTCCTACCCCCCATGCTGCTCTAGTCCCCCATATGCTCATCTCCCCCCTCTCATGCTGCTCTGGTCTCCCATATGCTCCTCTCTTTCCTACCGCCCTCATGCTGCTCTGGTCCCCCATATGCTCCTCCCCCCATGCTGCTCTAGTCCCCCATATGCTCCTCTCTTTCCTACCCCCCGCTCATGCTGTCCTGGTCCCCCATATGCTCCTCTCTTTCCTACCCCCCGCTCATGCTGCTCTGGTCCCCCATATGCTCCTCTCTTTCCAGCCGTCCCTCATGCTGCTCTGGTCCCCCATATGCTCCTCCCCCCCCATGCTGCTCTGGTCCCCCATATGCTCCTCATCCCCCCATGCTGCTCTGGTCCCCCATATGCTCATTTCTCCTCCCCCTCATGCTGCTCTGGTCCCCCATAGGCTCCCCCCCCCTCATGCTGCTCTGGCCCCCCAATATGCTCCTCTCCCCCCTCATGCTGCTCTGGTCCCCCATATGCTCCTCTCCCCCCCCCCCTCATGCTGCTCTGGCCCCCCATATGCTCCCCCCTCATGCTATAACAAGATAATGCAGTGGTTTGTCACAAGCAGAGACATTTCTCTCAAGTTGCAGACATACTAAAGGCAAGTCTCCTAAAGTGATATACACTATATTGACTGTCCACAAGGTTTAGGTGTGTTTATGGGAATGTTTGACCATTCTTCCAGAAGCGCATTTGTGAGGTCAGGCACTGATTTTGGACGAGAAGGCCTGGCTCACAGTCTCCACTCTAATTGATCCCAAAGGTGTTCTATAGGGTTGAGTTCAGGACTCTGTTCAGGCCAGTCAAGTTCCTCCACTCCAAACGCGCTAATCCATGTCTTTATGGACCTTGTTTTGTGCACTGGTCAAAATAATTTGTGGGGGGGGGGGAGATTATGGTGTGGAGTTGTTTTTCAGGGGTTGGGCTTGGCCCCTTAGTTCAAGTGAAGGGAACTCTTAAGGCGTCAGCATACCAAGATATTTTGGACAATTTCATGCTCCCAACGTTGTGGGAACAGTTTGGGGATGGCCCCTTCCTGTTCCAACATGACTGCGCACCAGTGCATAAAGCAAGTTTCATAAAGACATGGATGAGCGAGTTTGGGGTGGAGGAGCTTTACTGGCCTTCACAGAGTCCTCACCCCAACCTGATAGAACACCTTTGGGATGAATTAGGGCAGAGACTGCAAGCCAGGCCTTCTCATCCAACATCAGTGCCTGATCTCACAAATGCGCTTCCAGAAGAATTATCAAACATTCCCATAGACACACTCCTAAACCTTGTTTACAGCCTTCCCAGAGGAGTTAAAGCTGCTTTGCTGCAAAGGGTGGGCCAACTCAATATTGAACTCTATGTGCTAAGACGTTATTATCTTCAACTTTTGACTGGTCTAAAGTTGGCAATAGATGAATAGAAATTTGCCCGGTTCAGCACGGGCTGGCTAAATTTCCATCCATCGATGGCTTTTCCCCTTCCAGAGAAGTTGATCTGATGATTGACTTTTCACGAATGAGAATGTTGGAAAACTTTTGCTCGATCAGCACTGCAGCCAATCAGCTGCAGCATTGGTAAGTGTATTCTGACAGCAGAGGAGTCCCTGCTGTCAGAATATATTAGAGCAGCGGGGAGGATTCCTCTACCCACCTCAGTTGTGTGGATGGGGGAATTCATTTAGTGTATTTTGATGAAAAAAAAAAAAAGAGATCCATCTTAAGTAAGCACCCTCCTTCCATTGAAAGTTTTGGAACTCTGGCAAAGACATGTCACTCCCAGAGGAATAATAACACCGTGTAAGTGCTGCTACATTATGATATCCACCAAAAATGAAAATATTTAAGAGAAATTTGCTTTAGGAGTCCACCTAAATGCTCATTTTAAATCTGATTTTACTTATGAGTAGGTGTAGGGCTATATCACCCATCATATTTGAATATCTAGGTTACTCAGCAATGTCTGCTACTGTACAAACTAAATTAGGCCTCTTTCACACGAGGGATCCGTATGTCCGTTTTTCACCCTTCCGTTTTCGGATGAAAAACGGACATACATTCATCCCTATGGAGCGTCGGATGTCAGCGGTGACATGTCCGCTGACATCCGACCCGCTCCGATCCGAAAAGTGTAACGGAGGAAAAACCTACTTTTCCATCCGTTTTCGGATCGGATTGGATGACGACGGACACTACGGACCGTCATCATCCGATCCCCCCATAGGGGAGAGCGGCGCTCTGACAGGTCCGTTGCTGCACAGTGTGCAGCGATGCACCTGTCATCTTCCTGCTCAGTGGGGATCGGCGGAGCTATCCCCGCTGAGCAAGCGGATGTTCACGGGGCGGATCATGACTGATCCGCCCCCGTGTGAAAGAGCCCTTAAACCACATGTTGTACAATAATATTTTAATAAAGGAAAGTAATTATTTACAGTAATTAAAACGATATTACAAGGCTAACTTTTTCACTGGCATAGTTTACTTTTCAATTGCTGACAGTCAATAACATTATTCCTGTAATTTGTCCTTGATAGTAGAATTTTGTGTTTTTTTGTGTTTTGAATCCCTTTATGAAAAAAAAAACAATAAGTAAACCTAAGTCAGTGAGCCAAGACAGAACTGAAGCACTACTTTAGACCCATTTTACCCTCATGGAAGCATCATGTTTTGGATCCTTGAAGGGGTGGTGGAGCCAATTCCCCTACTTTTGGCAGCTTAATAATAGGCCACATGCTGGTTTTATTTTCTGTCTATGAATATAAAAATGTGTTAGAAGTATCAAACAGAGTATTTTCATTATAGCAATATGTTACTGGTTTGTGTTTGGTTCTGAAATCAATGCAGTAGAGAAATCAGTGATAAACATTTGTTTTGTACCACTTCATTTCACAATAATGTTAGCTAAACAAGCATATAAATGTCAGAGGCAGCTGCATGGCCTGAAAGCTTAATCAGAAATTAGAGAAATTGTGGCTTAAATATTGTAACTGAACAAGTCCTAGGTAACACATTGAATCAGAGTTGTTTATACAGCTTAACACCTAAAATATCACTGGGCTGGATTTATTCAAAGGAAATGCACAAGATCAAAGAGAAATCAATGTGTAGATAATTTTAAAAAACTTTTAGTAAGCAAAAAACAAATTAAAGTCTAACTACAGTTTATACTTTTTATGCATTTACAACAGTGTTTCCTTCTTTTGGAAATAAAGATTTAAACTATCCTGTATTGAATTGTATTGTAACTGTACTGTCTGCTCTCATGTTGTAAAGTGCTGCACAAACTGTTGGCGCTACCATGTTTCCCTGAAAAGAAAACGGGATCTTATATTAATTTTGGCTACAAAAAACACACTTATGCCACGTACACACGATCGGACTTTCCGACGGGAAATGTTTGATGTGAGCTTGTTGTCGGAAAGTCCGTCCGTGTGTATGCTCCATCAAACATTTGCTGTCAGAATGTTTGAGAGCAGGTTCTCAAATTTTCCGACAACAAAGGAAAGTCCGATCGTGTGTACACAAGTCCGACACACAAAAGTCCACGCATGCTCGGAATCAAGCAGAAGGGGCCGCACTGGCTATTGAACTTCCTTTTTATAGTCCCATCGTACGCATTGTACGTCACCGCGTTCTTGACGTTCGGAATTTCCGACATTTGTGTGACCGTGTGTATGCAAGACAAGTTTGAGCCAACATCCTTCAGAAAAAAATCAACGGTTTTATTGTCAGAAAATCCAATTGTGTGTACGGGGCATAAGGCTTATTTTCAGGGGATGTCTTATTTATTCAAGGTATTAAAGTGGTTGTAACCCTAAAAAAATTCTGTGCCTTGAAAGCATGATAGAAAGCACAGTGCTTGTGCTGTGTCAATTACCCCTCTCCATGTTCTAAAAATTAATCTGGAATAAATCAATAAAAAATAAAAAAGTTCCTGTGTCACCCCACCTCCCACTGTCAGGTCAGCAGTCAGTTTAATCACTTAAAAATATCCACCTTACTTAAAATCCTTATGAAATACTTTTGATAAAGTTATACTGGTACATTAGTGTGTCAACAGTGTGTCCACAGTTTTATAGTGTATAAAAATACCTTTACAGCTCCCTTGGGCATTCACGTGATCTGCTCTTCTTCTCTAAGATCCCCGCTGATGTCAGCCAGCTCCGAGTACTACAGCGGGAGGGGCCACAGACGTCAGTGGGGAGGAGAGGAAGAGAGAGAAGAGCCGAGATCCCGCTGACGTCAGCCCGCTCCCTACACTGAAGAGGAAGGGGCTGCAGATGTCAGCCGGGACGAGAGAAGAGAATGTCCGGTGGCTGTAAAACATTGTGTTATTCATACAGAAATAAACAGAGACACTGCACCAGTATACAGTAATGGATTACAGGTTTTTTTAGTGAACTTTGATAGGGCTTATTTTCGGGGTAGGGCTTATATTGCAGCCCACCCTGATAATCACGCTAGGTCTTACTTTCGGGGTAGGGCTTATTTTTGGGGGAAACACGATATAGTATATAAAGCCTGTATAATAATACAATAATAATAATAAAGACTGACCACTGTAAGCACCGCTGTCAGTGTTGTATGGTTTGCCCCAACCTCTGCAACTGCTGCTTTTGCTGCAAAGCTTAGTCTGTTAAAGTAAGTAGAAAATTGAAAATCTACTGGCAGGATCAATAGGTTAGAGAAACAAAAACTTCTGTGTTACTGCTATTGACAGACTGCACCCTTCGAGGGAGATTTACTAAAACTGGTGCACACATAATGTTGTGCAGCTGTGCATAGTAACCGATCAGCTTCTAACGTCAGCTTGTTCAATTAAGCTCCTAGAAGCTGATTGGTTGCTGTGCACAGCTGCACCAGATTTTGTATGCTCCCATTTTAGTAAATCACCCCTTTGTGTAATTAGGAATGAGTGAATCAGACCTGGTTTGGTGAACACAATGGGAAGTTCATAAACCCCAAACTAAATGAAGAACCTTGTTTTTTCTGGTCATTTTCAAGGCTAATAGGCAAGCTATTGTTGAAAAAAAAGGGCATGGCAAGCTCAACAATTCCATAGGAAACACATACCAGTGCAAAAAAAAGTTTTTTTTTTTTTCAAATACTGTTCAGCAGGGAGAGGAACTTTTCATGCGTATGAGGCTTGAAGGACAACATTGAAAATACTCCAGTTCCTAAATAACATGCTTGGGGAGGCCTTAAAGCTACACATGGTGACGTTACTGGCCAAATATGGTCATGTCCATCTTTGGTCAATCACTTCACCCAGAAGACCCTGGTCCTTTGTTTATACTCAGCTGTCACCTGCTGGTCGAGCAGTAATTGGGAAAGGATTGTGCACTTGGTGGCCTTGGCATCAGGAGTGGTGAGTATTTTTTTTTTTTTTGTACAGAGAGCTGGTTTACAGGAGTTTGGCAAAAGAGTTGTTTTTACCTCACTTGTACTTTGAAACCAATGTGAACCAAGTAAATCAGTCCCCACTGTAGAAAAAACTGTTATCAACTTACTTTTTTTTTTGAAAGAACGAATCAAATAAACATTCAATTGCAGATGTTTACAAAATGTCTGATTTTTCAAAATGAACTTTTACAGTAAGAGATCTAAACCAAGTGCCTACACCATTTTCCTTAATTTAACTAAATAGAATTATTGGACTGTCTGGAGTCTAGACAGTCAAATTGTATTTAGACCACCAATACAGCAAATTATTTAACTGTTCAATCATTACAGTGAAAAGAATGATAAAGATGTTTTAGGCATTAAGGCACAGAGAAGGTTTTCTACCCTAATACAGAAAATATATTGTCCTTCTAACTTTACAACCACTTTGAAGTCTAATTGTCACAGGCAGCAGGGGACTGCTGACTTTATCTAGAGGTTTGGGGACCTTTTTGGGTAAAGGACCTGACAACAAAAGCATAGTGAGAATCCAGGACAGAGCAGGAACTGAAACCTGAGCACAGTGCAGACACACAGGAGGGCAAGTACAGGGTCATGACCAGTGTAGTCCAGATTTTACCCACATCTTATAATTACCAAAAAGGCCACCCATACTCCAACCCCCATACCTTCCTAAATAATGAGACCACACCATACTTCTGGAGTATAAAATGGCCACGACAGCCTCTTTATTAAAACCGTATAAATTAACTCCAATATCAAAACTTTAAATATATAAATAACATATATATATATAACATATATATATAACCTCAGGTAAAGATCAACATATTTAAACCAATCTATTGGTCAGTGACGGAGCTACACCCTTTTTTACCACCCATCAAAACAGTACACTGCGGGCACCATGATTTAAACTGAATAAGGCCTCCAGCTGTACCGCTCGGAGACAACCCCTACCCGCAGTGCAACATACCGGTATTCCATTTCGGAATACACAGGAGGGGCCATACTATTGATGACCCCCCCACCCCATTTTAACCTTTCATTTACCGCTACCGTCACCGACCAACATCAAAAAACCAGCCACAGCCCGAAAGGATGAAACCTTATCCTTAAGGGCCCCTCCACACCCTCAAAGCCTTCTGAATTCCGTCCTGCAATCCCATAGACCAAAGATCAATCCCCACATCTGTGAGGTGAACCCCATCCTTTCTCAAATAGAGGCCCACATTTAACTCCAATTCTCTGTGACGAATCACCATGCCCCCTTGTTGCACTATAAACCTTCCAACCACCCTATTAACTCTTATCCGAGCCTTGTTGATCCTCTCCACCGACCTGGCATTGCGCCATGTCGTACGTGCCACAATGTCAGACCATAACAGCAGTGTCTGCGGAAATTTAGAACGGATGTGTAACAAATCCGCCTTAACGGCCGCTATCAGCTCCCTGACAGTACTTACACCAAAATCATTGCCACCGGCGTGAATAACCAACACATCCGGTGGCCTATCGAGCCATGCATATCTCTCCACCTCTGGCACCACTCTACCCCACAACATTCCTGGTCTCCCCAACCATCTGATAAACGCCTCCCTCCTGGATATGCCCAACTGCCTACCATCGGGTCTCGCATCACCTCTCCTTGCCCCCCAACAAACATACGAGTGTCCCAGTATCCAGACGAGGCGTGGAGACACTTCATCTGAAACGAAAAGACAACAAGGAAACGGTGACACCAGTAAAACTAAGCCTACCCCGCCATCTGCGTATAAACATCAAAACCCTTCATTTTTTTTTTTTTTTATTCAATTACTAAGGACGGATGTAAGTGCGGAATCTCTTTGATTCCCAGCGCCCTATCCTCTTCACTGCCGCCTCGTCCAATCCGCATCTGGCAGCTTCCGTAGCCGCCCCAATGCGGAAGGAGTGTGAGGCGTAAGCCTTCCCATCCAAACCTACTTCATCCAAACATTTCCTAAACACTGCCACAAATTGAAATCTGGATAAATGCGATCCATCTGCATGACACAAAAATGGCCCCTCAACTGACGGTATCACTTCTTGAAAAGCGCTAACCGTTCTTACCGGACACACTGTTGATCCTGGCAAGGCGAACAACCACACATCCACGCCCCTGCCAAGCTGATCTGTTTTTGATCTGCGCAGCCGTAAACCCACCCTGTCAGCGTGAGTGCTTACATCCTGAACCAAAATACCTCCCGCTTCCTTCCTGGACGGACTAACCAACTTACCCACCCTAAAGGCCCCAAAAAAGGCTAACGAAAAAGCCGCTGCAAACAATAAACACTCATAACTTGAAGCACAAACGAACCGTAACTGTGCACAAATTAATACCAGGTTTTGAAACGTGACAGGCCTACGGTTATCCCTTCTTTTTTGACCTTTCCGATACCCTTTTAGTGCCTGCCTCACCCCAAAATCTTTTGTCCAATCCCCTTTTCCTTGTAGCTTAAAGAGGAACGACAATGCGGCCAACTTTTTTCCGATGGACGAAAATGCCACCCCACTTTCCATATTCCTATCCACAAAATATAGTACCATTAATCTCACTTCCCCGCCAGCCTCACTAACCCCAGCTTCACGGATAAGTCCTGACCATTCCTTCCATACCTTCACATATGCCGCCCAAATGGACTCACTCACAGACTGTTGTATCCATCCCACGATGACTCCAATGCCAGCTCCCAGATCCACTCCGGGCAAGGGATTCCTTCCAACTCTGCAGCCGGAGCTAATTCCCTGAACTTGTCCCACTGAAAGCGAGACAGTGAATCAGCCAGTGTGTTATCAACCCCAGGTATGTGGACAGCATATATGAAAATATTCAATTGCAAGCAACGCAAAACCAACTGCCGTAATAGCCTTATGACAGTTTGGGAAGACGCTGACATGCGATTGACTACCTGCACCACTCCCATATTGTCGCAATTCAATCGTAACTTCAGGTTCTGACAAGACTTCCCCCACAACTCTATAGCCAATACTACCGGAAATAATTCCAGCAATACCAGGTTACGCAGGAATCCCGCTTCCACCCAGGATTTTGGCCAATGCTCCGCACTCCATTGCCCTTGAAAATAAGCCCCATAACCAGTTGACCCCGCCGCGTCTGTAACCAACTCCACGTCAAAATTACTTACCGGGCCCTCCATCCACACCGACTTCCCATTGTACTCCATCAGAAAATGATACCATACCTTTAGGTCCTCTCGATGCTCTTTCGTAAGCCTAACGAAATGTGTAGGTGCTTTTACCCCTGCTGTAGCCGCTGACAGCCGGCGGCAAAAAACTCTGCCCATCGGTATTATTCTGCACGCAAAGTTCAATTTTCCTAGCAATGATTGAAGTACCCGCAGCTGTATTTTCTTCATCCCATGTATCTCTCTGATTTCTTTCTGCAGATCCCTCAACTTGTCCTGCGGTAACCTGCATTCCATTGCCATGGAATCAATAACAATCCCCAAAAAACTAATCTCTGTCTTAGGGCCTTCTGTTTTTTCTGCTGCCAGGGGCACCCCAAATCGTTCCGCAATGTGTTGCAACGTTGCCATGAGGATCGCACACACCTTGGATGAAGGGGGGCCTATGCATAGGAAGTCGTCCAAATAATGGATCACCGATTCTAGCCCCGACACATCCCTTACCACCCAGTCTAAGAAGGAACTGAAAACTTCAAACATGGCGCAGGAAATAGAACAACCCATGGGCAAGCACTTGTCCACGTAGAATTGTCCTTGCCAGTGGCAACCTAAAAGCCAAAAACTATCCGGGTGAACCGGAAGTAGCCGGAACGCCGCCTCTATATCTGATTTCGCCATCAATGCCCCTTTTCCATATCGCCTGACCCATCGAACTGCCGCGTCAAACGAAGTGTACGACACGGTACATGCCTCCGGGTCAATAAAATCGTTAACCGAACCCCCTTTTGGGAATGATAAGTGGTGAATCAACCGAAACTTGTTCGGTTCCTTCTTTGGTACCACGCCCAATGGGGACACTACTAAAGCCTTAAACGGCTGTTCCCCAAACGGCCCCCCCATTCGCCCCAATTTCACCTCTTTCTCCAATTTTTCCCCTACCACCCCCGGGTGTTGTACTGCGGATCTCAGATTCCGAGCCACCGGAGGCACCACCTCCAGTGAACACGGTATTTTAAACCCCTCAGTAAAACCTTCAAACAACAACCTCGCTGCCTCCCTATCTGGATACTTACTTAGGAAAGGCCGCATCCTTTCCGCCATCACCGGTGTCATCCCTCTTGTTAACAGTATCTCCGGTACGCTTTCCTTTTTTGAAACACCTTGCCAGGGTATGGGTTCCCCCACACCCTGAGCATTCGTGTTTAAACTTGCAAGATCCACCGAACTTACAAGATCCCTCATTGTACTGCCAGCACACTCCCCATTTTCTGCCGACCGGTAGTCCTGGGGAGTGGGTACCCCCGGCCCCCCCCTGAAATAACTGAGGCGGGGCCCTAGCAGACGCCATCAGCCTCATCCATAAGCTAATGTCCTTATGGTCCCAACGCAGCTCCGGACGCATCGCTCTGCGTTGACGAAACTGCTCATCATACCGTAGCCAAGCCGTACCACCATACACTCTGTGTGCTTCCCCTATAGCATCCATATAACAAAACAACCCAGAACAATGTTCTGGATTCTTTTCGCCAATGGCGCTGGCCATGATAGCAAATGCTTGTAACCAATTTACAAACGTCCGCGGTATCAATCTATACCTCCTCTTTTCTTCATCCTCCTTCTTGGAATCGTTGGGCTTAACCCTGTCCAGGTTAAACTTTTCCAATGGCAACAAGGAGAATATCTCGACATATTCCCCTTTGTAAATTTTGTCTCTCACTTCTTGTTTCAGATGAGCTCCTAGCGGGCCCTCGAAACATACATATATCTCACATTTGGCTGCATCTGCCAGCCTTACCACATCTGTCTTACCCTTAGCTTCCGGGACCACTTTTTCACCGGACGTGTCCTTACCTGTCACCAGCTCCACCGTCTGTTCAGCATGACCCACCGTAGCCGCCCGTTCCACAGGCCCAACCCCTGAGTTCACACTCCCCCCAACCTGTTCTTCATCCTGGGCACCCCCTTGTGCATCCCCTTGTGCATTGCCAAAACGACCTACCAGCACCCGTAAACCCTCCAGTAGCTCCTGAAGCTGTCCCATGGACCCCGAACTGGCGGATACTGTACCCGCCACTTGTTGGTCCAGAACCTGTCTAACCGCCCGCGGCGAATGTGCCGCCACCCCCCTTGCACTTGTTGCCACCACCCCCAACAAGCCCTGCACTGCGTTGGTAAATGATAGATTATCACTGGACTTACCGGGCTGACCAGGAGACCTCCCAACAGCCGCTGAGCCGCCTTCCCTCGCCGGTGCTTGCTGAATTGGCTCCTCTGCCTCATCCGACATTTCCTCATCTGATTGTGCCCTGTGCGCTGGAACGGACGCCACAGGCGAATCCCTCCTGGAGCCCCGGCCATCTGCATGCTGTGGACCTTGTCCCCTGCTGTGATCTGATGATAACACATGCTGCCCTGACGTCCTTGCAACTGGGCGAGCCTGCACGCGATTCCGTCCGCCATCTTGCGACACCTCCGCGCTGCCGAGTAAGCTCCGCCCCCTCGCAGCGTATCTTGACCCTCTGCTCACCGCTTCTCCTACTCCAGCCACTGCTCTGCTATCCTCCCCCCCATGCTCGTTTAGAGCTGCTGGGGTGCCAGTCTGCTGTTTCCCTCTGGTGACCTTGCGCAGGGAAGCGGCGCCATTGCGGCCTGTGGCCCCGCCCGGTGAACTCTGACCCCGCCGTGTAACGCGCCCGGGCCTCGCCGTTGCCTCCTTGCTGCTCCGTTTTGACGGCGGAAGCGATCGTTCTTCCCCTGGACTCCTCTCTGTTCTTCCCGGTCTGTTTGCAGGCCCCGGTGAGTACCGCGCCAGAGGCCGCGATCTCCGCGCACGCCGATCCGCTTGCCTCCCCTCCGAGCATCTCTACCACCTGTCTGTGCAGCCAATCCGACCCTCTCACCTCCGCTGCCTGCTTCAAACGCTCCAACAAGTCCTCCACACCGGCCATAGCTGAGGAGCAGAGAGATTCTGCCTCCTTGTGTCTTTTCACCCCACGCACTGCCCGTTCTGGCTCCACCCCCACCTTATAACTGGACACTCCCCCCAACTTTCCTCCTCTCTCCTCCCCCTACCTTTCCCCAAAACTTAACCCTGTGTGTCACTAGACACACTGTCATGCCCGGCCCTGCTCTAACTTCATTTCCTTCATCGCTCCGGGCCTTACTGAACAGAAAAAGGAGTATACTACATTGCTTGCCAGTTCATGGAAAATTGCTTTCACTGGGATGCAGAAAGAGGAAGCATCTGACCTTCATTAAAGCAGTTAAAGGCATGAATGAACTTGTGTGGTAGGACAATGTTGAGTATGAGGCACACAGGATTATTTGCACAAAATAAAAACTAAAAATATACAAAATGTTTTATTTTTTTCAATGTGTTGTGATATGGGGTAGTTAGCTCTTGCTGTAGATGTATTTATACAGTGAGTCCACAGCAGACAGGAATGTTTTTAAAGGCTTGGAAGCCCACTGTTATTTAAAAGAAAGCAAAAGTTCACAAATGAATGGCTTCCCACGCAGGGATCTTCTACAGCTTCAGCAGAGTATAAACACTGGAAAATGCTGAGCTACCTAGCTCATAAGCTCACTCAGCTTCAACTGCAGTACCACACTGTACCTCTTACCAGTCTCTCAGACTGTGTTGTCCAGCTCTCTTGGATACTTGGCTCTCTAGCTTTTATTCACAGCACCCTGCTGCATGGCCCACCTCTGTCCTATGGACTGGGTTTCTCCTGACACCCCCGATAGGAGCCAACCTGACTCCTAGAACCGAGACCCTCTGTCTCTTGGCTTCCAGTTGGGCCCACTGACCTCTCGATGAGACCTTCTGTCACTCCCACTGGTTCAAACTGGGAGCCCTGAGCTATCCTCAGACATGAATATATAATGACACCACACATCTGTGTACTCAACCAGGTTGCAGGTGTTTAGCAAAACCTGGACACAGGATTGAATATTCTGATCCAGAGCTGCAAAATCCAGAGAATGCCAAATACAGAATTTTCTCTGCCCTGAAACACTAGTCTGGAATGTCTCATTTACCCTAAATGTGAATCCTGTGTCACATTTTCCCATGTTCTCACAATAACAGAGTCTTGTCCTGTCACAGTGTGTATACATTTCTGTTTTATCACATCTATTTTAATGTACTATAATTATACAAAGAGTCCTTTGGTTTAATAAAATGGCAAAAATGTAATTCTCTTCAGAAGCTTTCTGTTTCACATTCTTTGACATACTTATACCTAAGAGATTACAAACCTTCTCATCTTGTCAAGTTAGACACTTTTAGGGTAAGACCTACACTACATTACATAAATGTTTTCTACTGATGCTAGTCATCATTTTCATGATAAAAGGGAGATTTTGGTTTTGGTGGAGAACCACCTGTGTGTGATTACTGTATCTACTAATAGTTGTACCATGGCTTTCGTAAATTAGAACTTTACTTGAAATGACTTTTAATTTAATTTCTCGAATTACTTTTGGCTACAGTTCCAGTGTACTATAGAACTCTCACTAGACAATGAAACCACTCACCGCTTTTTTCCACCTCGTCTCCTACCTAAAATAAAAAACTCTTAATATGCTGGAATGATGTGAAGCATGTAGTACCTTGATATCTGTCCTTTTGATGGGCATGGAGTAGGAGCCCCTGTTGTTATTTGAACATACAAGCTTTTACTCCTTTCCTGTTATACTGGTGACCCTTTTACATGGTGATATTATGGCTATACCATTGGGGGTTTGGTCAGCCAGATGGTTAGCCTTAGCTCAGAGGCAGTGGTTCCAGTTCAGTTTATTAAGATGCACCTCCATGGGAAACATACATGCTGTGGATTCCAGTCAATTGTATCATTTGGTACCTTTCTACAAAGATCAAGTGTGGGTTTCAATTTATTGATTTTATCACATGTGCTCCTGAAGAAGGATTTCTGAAATGCGATCGAGTCTTCAATACATCTATGTCAACTAACAACCAGAACCAGAAAATACATTGTAAAGCAGTCATGAGAATTTATTACATTAAATAACATATAGCAAAAAAGTGATCCATTGATCACGGCAAAAATAAACACATTGCAGCCCACCACCATTAACCCCTTCCCGACCAGCTGCCACAGTTGTACTGCGGCAGGTTGGCTACCCTGGGCGAACCGACGTAACTGTACGTTGGTTTGCCTTTTGACTACTCGGGGGCGCGTGTGCGACGCTGGAGCCGATACGCGTGCCTGGTGGTCGCGATGACCACCGGGCACCCGCGATCGCTCCACACAGAGACAGAGCAGAGAACTGTCAATGTAAACAGACAGATCTCTGTGCTGTCAGGGGTGAGGAGAGTGATCTGTTGTTCATACTAAGTATGAACAATGATCGGTCTCCTCACCCAGTCAGTCCCCTCCCCTTACAGTTAGAATCACTCCCTAGGGAACACAGTTAACCCCTTGATTGCCCCCTAGTGTTAACTTCTTCCCTGCCAGTGACATTTACACAGTAATCATTGCATTTTTATAGCACAGAACGCTGTATAAATGCCAATGGTCCCAAAACTGTGTCAAAAGTGTCCGATCTGTCCACCATAATGTTGTAGTCCCAATAAAAATCGCTGATCACCACCATTACTAGTAAAAAATATAATAATAATGCCATAAATCTTTCCTCTATTTTGTAGATGCCATAACTTTTAACTACACTTATTGCAATTTTCATTACCAAAAATATGTAGAAGAATACATATTGGCCTAAACTGAGGAAAACATTTGCTTTTTTTCTTTTTTTAAAAATAGGGATATTTATTATAGCGAAAAGTACAAAATAGTTTTTTTTTCAAAATTGTCGCTAGTTTTTTGTTTTTATCGCAAAAAATAAAAAACGCAGAGATGATCAAATACCACCAAAAGAAAGCTCTATTTGTGGGAAAAAAAGGACGTCAATTTTGTTTGGGTACAATGTCGCACGACCGCGCAATTGTCAGTTAAAGCGACGCAGTGCCGTATTGCAAAAAATGGCCTGGTCATTGAGCAGCCAAATCTTCCGGGGCTGGAGTGGATAAAATGTCACAAAATCTGTCACATAAAAACATCACCGAAACCCCCAGATTAAGACCATACACTCTGCCTAAAGATATTCAGTCTGAAAAACCTGAGTATAGTCTAATACTTCCAAAAGTAGCTGTGAACGTATTGATAAAGCTTTAGAGTCATAGGCCATAAGAGTTTAAGAAGAATTTCTTCATATAGCAGACTAATAACAGATACCACATGTCTTTCCAGAATTTGATATTGATGCACTCCAGGCAACCTGAAGCATAGTATCACTCTATTTCCACATGAAGGTATACAGCCAGAGGTAATGACAATACCGGAATATAAACGCTGTAACAGAATACAATTGTAAAGGCAGGTGTAGAAACGCAAATGCTTCTATGTCTTTACTTTCCCACACATAGGGCTTAAGGCTTCCCACCCAACTGCTCAGATAATTGCTAACGTCTCAATAGGATTATTGCCCATTATAACAGTACACTGCGCTGTCCATAGTCCTTAGTAGACAATTGCAATCACTGACATTGGCAAAACATCCCTGCTAATTGATTATGCCCATGGTACTTGGTTATATTTATATTAGCTATTATTTCACATCAGCTTGCGCCTTTTTTGCCAATTCACACTAGTTTAATGCAACATATCAAATTATAGAAACATGCAGCATTACAGATGCTTATTCCCATATCATTGCTTTAAAGCGGTAGTAAACTCAGCCGCTGCATTAAAAAATACAGATAAGGCCACTATTACATTACTTTATAAATACAACGCAGTATTAATCTTCACTTATCTTGTTTTATGTAGGTAATTTTCAAATGGATATTTCCCTGCTGAAGCTTGCGCCATGTTAGTTGTTCTCTTCGGCTTCCAGCACAAAGTATATTTCCACTCCTTCTCCTGTATTCTTGCCCATAATCTCATGCATGCGCATTAGAAATTGGCCAAGCCTCAGTTTCATTCATTAATACTATGGGAACCATGGGAACCGAGGGCAGATGTTAAAACCCCATATGATGTGTCAAGTCACATGGGGTGTTTTAGGGACTCAACAATGGGTCAGCAATGTCACGATATTGCAAAGCAATGCTTCAAGTGCTGATGACGGAGGCATGGCGATAGCATGTGTGGATTGACAGACTGTGCATGTGGCAGTGACTGCACTACACTAAAGATCAGGCTCTTTCTCCTTTTCAAATAACATTTTTATTAATATGTTTGTATTACAGGAATACATAATATGTAGAAAACAATAAAAGAATGTTGCAAATCACATCGTATAATAATTCTTGCTTATATTTACTAGAGGCTACATATATTAAATTCTAAGACAGTAATGGTCACGTGTCTGAAGATGATGTATGTGTGTTAATATCTTACAATCTCAAGTAGCAACTTCTTTTTAAAGTAGTGAGAGTCACAAGAGTATTCAAGGTAGAGGAAAAGGAAAAGGAGAGAAAGAAGAAAGAGGGAGAGGTCATCGTAATAGCTTGTTTACCTGGTCATAGTGGATCCTCCCGAAGATGCCACAGCTCCCACACCTTATCATGAGCCTCCAATCTGTCCTGCATCCTGGCCGTCATCTTCTCCATCAACTCCACATCCTTAATTCTGGCGTATAAGGCTTCAGGAGTAGGGGGGAGACTTTTTTCCAGTTTAGGGCAATAAGACAGCGTGCCGCTGTGAGGATGTGGCGTGTTCATTTTTTATAAGGTGTGGGAATCTTTAGCTGTAAAACTCCCAAGACGAAAAACTTGGGGGCCATGGGGATCTGTAACTCTAGAAGACGGGCCAGCAACTGCTGGACCATATTCCAGAAAGGAGTAATCAGTGGGCAACTCCAGTAAATATGGAGGAGGGTACCTCTATCTTTTTGACATCGCCAGCAGCGATCAGAGCTAGTGGGGTATATGGTGCGGAGGATATCTGGAGTCATATACCAGAAGAGGAGGATTTTGTAGGTGTTTTCTTTGTATAGAGTACAGAGGGAGCTTTTTGCCGCCTGGGTCCATATCGTCTGCCATAGTTCCTTAGGAAGTTCCTCAGTGAGGGCTTTCTCCCATTTGATCATATAGGCATGTTTACCTTTGGTTTCTAGTGGGTAGGCATTTAGTATTTTGTAGATGTCGGAGATTAAACCTTTCTGAGCAGTGCTCGTCAGGATTAGATTTTCAAAAGGTGTTGGGGGGGAGAATTGCAGGTCAGGCGACATGGACAGGGCATAGTGGCGTATTTGCAGGTAACTATAAAATGCTTGATGAGGTAGGTCAAATTTGGTCTGAAGGTCAGAGTAGGGCAGTAGCTTGCGTGATCTATGGTCCACTAAGTTGCCATAATGGAAAAGATTCTGTGACGTCCATGGATAGGACATTTGGTGAGTGAGACTATCTGGGATTTTGGGGTTACAGACAAATGACGTCAGAAGTGACCTTTCTGAGGACAGTTCATGTGAATGGGATAGCTTGCACCAGAGTCGGCGAAGCTGGGACATGGGTCCCAATAATCGCTCGGGAGGCATCCCTGCATCCGCACTTCACAGTAGACTATTTGGGTGGATCGGGGCCAACCAGATTTTTTCAATTTCTGTCCATTTATTATAGGACCGTTGGGTGAACCATGAGGCTATTGCACGTAGTTGGGTGGCTTGGTAGTATTTGATAAGGTTGGGGAACGCAAGGCCTCCGTCCGAGTGTGCCGCCATCATTACTGATTGAGATATTCTATGTCTCTTATGATTCCAGGTGAATTTGAGTAGGTCAGATTGGAGTTTTCTCAGGTGTTTGTGTGGGACAGGAATAGGTAGTGTTTGGAAGAGATAAAGTAGCTTCGGGAGGATCGTCATCTTAACCGAAGCGATCCGACCTAGAAGGGAGATGTGGTGTTTTTTCCAGTTTAAGAGCAGGGTTCTAATGAAGCGGAAAAGGGGAGGGAAGTTTTCCTGATATAAAGTATTGAATTTTGGGGTGATGTGTATTCCCAGATATTTCAAGCAAGTGGTTTTCCAGTGGTATGAGAAGTTGGCCTTCAGATGTGCAGTTTCCGTATCCGAGATATTGATTGGGAGGGCCTCTGACTTGGATCTATTAATTTTATAACCCGAGAGGGCTCCGTATCGATCAAGTTCTGCATGAAAATTTGGAAGGGAGATTCTGGGCTGAGTCAGGGTGAGGATCACGTCGTCAGCGAATAATGAGATCTTAAACTCCCTTCCCCTGACCGGTATTCCTCGAATATCTTGGTTGCTTCGAATGGAGGCCGCCAAGGGTTCAACACAAAGTGCGAATAGCAGGGGTGACAGTGGGCACCCCTGGCGGGTGCCATTAGTTACGGAGTAGGTGGGGGAGAGGGCACAGAGGGAGTCCTGACCTGGGAGGAGGGATTAGAATAGAGGTGCTGTAAAGCCTTCAGGAAAGGTCCCTGAAACCCAGTATATTGTAGCGTGGCAAACAGGAAGGTCCATCCAAGGCGGTCAAAGGCCTTTTCGGCATCCAAGCTAAGTAGCAAGGATGCCGAGTTCTCCCTGTTCGCCACGTCCATTAAGTCAATCACCTTCCTAGTGTTATCGCCCGCCTGTATGAGGGGGACAAAGCCCACCTGGTCTTTATGGATATGGGATGGGAGGACCATATTCAGGAGGATTGAAAGCAGTTTTGTAAAGATTTTTAGGTCCAAGTTCAGCAGAGCAATGGGTCTGTAGTTGGCGCATAGGGTAGGGTCTTTATCTGGTTTGGGGATCAAGGTGATTAATGATCGTTGCATGTCTGATGGGATGGGAGAGTCCCGAAAAAAAAAGCATTAAAAAGTTTGCACATATGGGGCAGTAGGAGGGGGAGGAAGGATTTATAGTATTAATAAGGCAGTCCATCCGGGCCTGGAGACTTGTGGGATGGAAGAGATTTAATAGTCTGCTCTATTTCCTCCTCAGTGATCAGTGTGTTTAGGGTTGTCAGATCAGAGGCTTGGAGCTGGGGGACTCCACTCCGTGCGAGGTACTGTTGCATGCACTGAAGGAGGTCAGGGGGGAGGGGGTTACTGGGGATGTTAGGATTGTTGTAAAGGTCTTTGTAATATTCTGCAAAGGTCTGGGCAATGTCTTTGGGGTGGGATAGTAGGGAGCCTAACTTGTTCTTACTCTGGTGGGAGTTGTCTCGTAGTTTCCTCGCTAGTAAGGAGTGTGCCTTATTGCCCTTATCGTAATATACTTGTCTTAACCTGAGGAGGGCCTTTTCTACCCTGCCCATAGCTAAATCGCTTAGGGTCATTCGCAGGTTTGTAATTTTCTTAAGAAGCGATAGGGTGGGGGACCATTGCAGTTGGCATTCTAAAGCTCTAAGCTCCTTCTCAGTTTGGAGTTTTGTGGTCAGGGCATCTTTTTTCATGGCAGAGGATAGTGCCATACATTTGCCTCAAAGTACTGCCCTGTGGGCTTCCCAGAGTGTAGGAAGGGATATGTCGGGGGTGTTATTTTCAGCAAAATAATATTTTAAGGTGGAGGTTAACTCCGTTTTCGATGGGAGGTGCTGGAGGAAAAATGTATTTAATTTCCAATTGTAGGGTCTACAGTTGGGGGAGTCTAGGTCCAGTGTGAGTAAAATAGGTGCATGGTCGGACCATGAGATCGGGAGAATCTGTGCCTTGCGTGTAATTCTAAGCATGGAGTTGTTGACAAAGAAGTAGTCGATGCGGGAGTGTGTTTGGTGGGGAGCTGAGTAAAAAGTGTACTGCCGGTCGCCTGGGTGGAGAGCCCTCCAGGCATCGAAGAGAGAATATCGTCTAGAGAGTTGGCGAAAAAGCTTTGAGTCCCTGAGGGCTCGAGCCGATGACGCCCGGGGGCTCACCATGTGGCGGTCCGCAGTTGCTGAGTGGGTTAAATTAAAGTCGCCCCCCCCCACCAGTAACCACCTGTTCAGATTTAAAGAGGTGAGTAAACATTTTAGACAGGAATCTATATTGTTTGACATTCGGAGCATAAAGGACACGGAGAGTGATTGCCTGCGTTTGCCACTGGCCCTGAAGGATGACAAAGTGTCCATGAGGATCACTGTAGTGACCCGTGCAAGTAAAGGGAGACCCGTGTTTAATGAGTATGGCAACCCCTGCTCGTTTATGAGGACCTGAGGAGTGGTATATTTGGGGAAATTGTTTAGAGGCGAATGCAAAGGAACCCCCTTTATCAAAGTGTGTCTCTTGGAAAAAAATAATGTCCACTCCAGACTGTCTAAACTCCCTCAGCACCAGATGTCTCTTTTTATTGGAGTTTAGGCCGTGGACGTTTACAGATAGAATCTTAGCCATGACGTCAAGTGAGGGGAGGAGGATGCCTTACCTGATGTGGAGAAGATGTACCAGGAGTGGGCATACTTCGGGAGGAGAGCCAGGCAGATTCCGTGAGCTTTGTGGTGGAACGTACGATGATGAAGAAGAAAAGGGGAGAAAGAAAAGTGGAAAGAGAAAAAGGTAGTTAGTACACAGTAAACACATAGAAACTCGAACAAGTGTTGTTTCACGACCTTGGGAGGCTGTGAGGCCTAGGTCGGTACTGGTTTCCAGGGATCCTCCCAACTTAGATCCTAAGGGACCAGTCGGATGGATGCCGGGGAGCCCAAAATTGGTCATATAAAACATAAACTGTAAAACAGCGATAACTGTTGTCATTTAACCAGGAGGGGTGTGAGTGAGCGTGAGAATTTCTACTCTCTCGAGTCTCCACAGAGACATGCCCATAAGGTAGACTGAAAAGTGAAACTGGGGCACAAGGGGGGACTGGATATGCCGTAGTGTCCAGGGCAGAGTCACCAGTATTATCGGATAGTAGAATAGTCCATCAACAGGTAACATATGGAGGGGTTGCGGATATTCAGCCATTTCTGTGTTTGGTGCTCTTGCGAGACTCGTCCCTGTTCCAGGACCTGTTCTTCTGCCAAGTTGTGGGCGGTGTTGGTGGTGTGGTCACAAGATCCCAATCTGGGAGTCGGGGAACAGATATTCCTAGGTTGTCGTGAAAGGCTTGCAGATCTTCCAGGTAATGCAGAGTGGCAGATTTGCCTTGGTTTTTAGCTGTGAGGCTAAAGGGGAATCCCCAGCGGTAGGTGATGTTTTCGTCTTACTGGGTACGCAGTAAGGGTTGAAGGAGTCTGCATTTTTGTACGGTGATCCATGAAAGATCCGGATATAATTGCACTTGGGCATCTTTGAAAGTCACTTTGCGTGCTAGTCGAACCTGCCGCATAATCTCCTCTTTCAGGGGATAGGAACTAATCTTACAAATTATGTCCCTTGGTTGTGAGGTGGCGTTCTTAGGATGGAGGGCTCGGTGGGCTCTGTCCATTTCAATGTGTTTGGTGATGGGTTCGGCTAGGAGATTGTTAAACACATCCTGTAGGATATTCTGTATGTTTTCAGGGCCTTCGGCTTCTGGGATCCCCCTCACTCGGATGTTGTTTCTGCATCCCCTATTGTCTAGATCCTCCACATGACACTGCATATCTCTCAACATTGTGTGGTGGTCTGCTCCCTGGAGTTGGGCCCTGTGGACCACTAGCTTAGTTTCTTGGATTTCTTCTTCGGCCATTTCCACTCTGCTAAGTGTTTAAGGGCTGACTGGAGCACTTGTATTTCTGAGCGACATGTGGACTTTACTTGCTTACTTACTTCTTCGGCCATTTCCACTCTGCTAAGTGTTTAAGGGCTGACTGGAGCACTTGTATTTCTGAGCGACATGTGGACTTTACGTCCTCTATCAGTTGTCTAAGGTCCTCTTTAGTGGGGATCGTCTGCAAGTATGTTTGCCATTGTGGGGGTGCAGGGTGGGGGTGGGCTGGCTCTGAGGTCTGCTGTGCTGGGGATGTGCGGGGTGTCAAGGGTTGAGGGCTAAGGGTAGCGAGGTCCCAAGCTTGATGTGTTGGTCTTGGCCACGAGTTCCATGGTTCTCCCCGGGTTGGTGCCTGAGCAAGCGGGGGGACGCCTATTGTCCCGACTCCCTGAAGGTGGGCATCGGGGGGGGAACACTTTCTGTGCACAGGTGGCCGGCGGTACTGCACCGTTCTCTGGGGGAGCCGGGGTCCTGTGGGAGGGCCAGTCTCTGGGCCTTGGAGGGTGGTGATTTAAGCTCTGCATGGCAGAGGGCTGCTGGACTCATTACAGGCTCTTGTAGCATCTGGCTGGCTGGGTACATAGGACCTGGCAGGGCTGGAAAGTCCACAGAGAGGTCTGAGGGAGTTGGGGAACCAGGATCAGTTCCATGGGAGCAAGGGTCTGGTGCTGTCTTCAGCAAGCGAGGGAATGCATCTGAGCATTGTGTGTATTGTTGGAGGGGGGGCCCGTCATGGCGCTCTGTAAGCCATGCGGTGCTGCCTCATAAGAAGCGGATCCATAGGGAGGACTCACCGCTCCAGATAGGGAGGACATGACTGAGGCGCCCATCGGGTTTGGCGCATAGTCCGTGGATGTCATGTGCGGTGGATGAGGCGGCGGGGAGAGCCGAGTGGAGGTCCGGGAGCGGGCCGCGGAGGTGTCCGGCGCCATTTTGTCTGTACCACTGTGAGGCATGTCCGTCGGGGGAAAGAAGGACCGGAGGTCCGTGGAGGATCCTGGCGGGGGTAAAGATGATCCCCTGGCTGTTGTGGATCTGGTGGTCCTGGATTTGTCCATGTGAAAGCAGCGAAACGTCCCCAGTGCGCTGATGTTTCACGGGCAGAGAGAGAGCAGGAGAATCAAGCTGCCATCCAGAGCGGCTTCCGGTCACGCCCCCAGGCTCTTTCTCCTTAAGGGTGCATTTCTGGATCTTTTCATGCACACAAACATGTTTCTTTTCCTTGTTACACCTACCTTAGCTAGAATGCCTTAAAGCAAAAATAAATGTTAAAAAATGCTAGAAGTTTTTTGACAGAACTGACTTATAATTGTAGCCAACAGTGTTCTAGCATTCAAATCACAGTGCTCCAGTTCATCTGTTCACCTGTCCTACCTAAATCCAATGCCCCAATACACCTGATCACTGGTTCCCAATACACATGATTACAGTGCCCCTACAGCCAATTCAAGATTACAGCCAGCACCAGATCACAGCCAGCACCAGATCACAGCCAGCACCAGATCACAGCCAGCACCAGATTACAGCCAGCACCTGACCACAGCCATTACCTGATCACAGCCAGTGCCTGATCTCAGCCAGTGCTTGATGACAGTCAGCGCCAGATTAAAGTCAGTGCTAGTGTTTCCAGTTAGCTGATTATAGTCAGGGCCAGTGTTTACCTTTTCATCTTGGTTTGCTGCTTTCCAAATGTGGTCATTATACAGATGTTTCTACTGTTTTTGGAGTTCAGAGCCTCCAAAAATTGTAATAGGCAGCCATAAAATCAATAGTATTATGTATGTAGTTTAAAGAGTAACTTCACTTATATTGAGAAACCCCCCCGCCCCCCCCCCCCCCCCCGGGGATTTTGACAAGTTTGTTACAGATTCCTACCTATTTCTGCTCTAAAGGAAAAGCTGTACCAATTGCATGCACAAGCAATCAATCTCTTTTTCATTATAAAAATGCAAAAGTATTACAAATACAGCTTATGAGTGTATTGTTATTGCCCATTTCTGTGTTCAGAAATACATCTGCAGTTTTTAGACATCTGCTTGAACAAACAGCCAACAATTTCTACAGTGAGAGTCTTACATTTTGTAAGGCAGTCAGTTACCAAAAACTCTTATGCCCCGTACACACGGTTGGATTTTCTGACGGAAAATGTTCGATGGGAGCTTGTTGTTGGAAATTCCGACCGTGTGCATGCTCCATCAGACATTTTCCATCAGAATTTCCATCACACAAAATTTGAGATCTCAAATTTTCCGACAACAAAGTCTGTTGTCGTAAATTCCGATCGTGTGAACACAATTCCAATGCACAAAGTTCCACGCATGCTCGGAATCAAGCAGAAGAGCCGCACTGGCTATTGAACTTCATTTTTCTCGGCTCATCGTACGTGTTGTACATCACTGTGTTCTTGACGTTCGGAATCTCCGACAAGATTTGTGTGACCGTGTGTATGCAAGACAAGTTTGAGCCAACATCCATTGGAAAAAATCTATGGATTTTGTTGTCGGAATGTCCGATCGTGTGTATGGGGCATGAGGCCGCATTCACACTACAGCGTTTTGAATCGTTGGCAGATTTGCTGCTGATCTGCACACGATTTGAGAGCGTTGAGGTGTGAATGACAAAATGCAGGACTCACATTCGAGATGCCATTTATTTGAATGACACCTCAAATCACGGTGCGTGTTTGCTGCCATCGTCGCATCGTCGATGAAACGCGCTGCAATCGCGGCAACCCGCATCAAGGGATGCATTTCACCCAAAAATAGTTCAGGGGCTATTTTTGGGCAACATGCGTCCCCCGATGCGGGTTGCCACGATTGCAGCACATTTTATCGCGCGACAATCGTGGCAGACCCGCACTGCAATTTGAGGTGTCATTCAAATGAATGGCATCTTGAATGCGAGTCCCGCGTTTTGTCATTCACACCTCGGTGCTGTCAAATTGCGGGCAGATCCGTGGCAAATCTGCCCGTGATTCAAAACGCTGTAGTGTGACTGAAGACTTAAGCACATGGTTAAAAGAAAAAAAAACAACTCCATGCAGCAAGATCAATCAACGGCATTAGTAAAAATGCATTATAGCTGTATTGGAAAAAAATGTCCTGTTTCAACAATCTTTACCATGTTTCTGTGTGGATCTGCAGCTTCATTTCATGTGATACTGCAATGTGGGTTCTCCTTTCAGGCTCCCATATATATTATTAGGTCCAAGGTTGCTCAGAGAATTTGGAGATACAGGTAACTGCTTCTTACTAGATACCAGTACACATCCTCTCACTTTTTTTTTTTTAACAAATTCACATTATTATGTATAAAGTTAAGAAGAAAAACATTAACAAATCAAATCATAATTGGTACAAAATAGGTTACATGGCAAGATAATACCACACAGATACTGTGTCCACTCTATATAAAAGCATAAATCAGTCAGCAATTCTGCAGGTAATTCTGAGAAGTAGTCCAGAATGTAAGGCAGTTCAACTTCCACATTACATAACCAGTACCCCGGATACGTCACCAATAATTAGTCACCGCAACAGGGTAATGAAGAGGTAGTAAGGGAAGGGCTGAGCACGGATAAACGAATCCAGCATGGACAAACCAAAGTTATGGAATAAGCCCTATCCGAGATTAAATGGAAAGGTTCCACCTTCAGATAGCAGGCTCCCAATATGCGGTAGACCACATCAGGTAGTAAGGTAATTCACTGTAGTATGTATAAGAAACAAACAGCTGCACATAATGTAAAACTGTATGATAAGTTTTAATGTAAAAAATTATGTTTGTAAGATGTGCACTTACAAGAATTCCAATAAAATCACGCTGTAATCCTTCAGTAGTATAGGGAGATCAAAATGACTCCACGAGCGTCACCCGACACCTTTTGTCCTATTGGACATCATCTGGGGTGTGAGGATCATGCTCATGATCATGATCGGTATAAATAAACTAACCTTCCATTAGGAAATTGCATCCAAATTGGCAAAAGGGGACACCTGGGTGTGCGAGTCCGAGGTGTTCCAATAAAGTTTCGGCATGCGTTCCACGCTTCGCTATCAATCTCTAATTTTATAAGAATTAAAAATGGAACATCCCGCACTTCAAGATAAATTAGGGACTAACCACCAGTGGCAGATTTTCTCAATTTTTTTAGGACTTCTCCTATGTTTATATGCCAATTCCTCTTGTCTTAAATTAAGATTAAACGCTTTAATCCCTTGATCTAACGTTGGCGGATATTTTGATATTCATTTTTTGTAATATAAGTTTATGAGCCATATACATAGTTCACAACCACAACACATGCATTTCAACTGGGAGGGTATCTTCCAGTATAATCCCTAGCAATGCTATTTTTGTGTAGAGCTTAAGGAATTTAAAGTATCAAATACAACCTCCCAGTAGTGATGCAGTTTGGTATGTTTTTGTGGATCTTAGGAAGGTAATATATCGTAGGAATACGGGGGGCTAGTGGAACCAGATAGGCATTCTCCCTTTTGTCTAAAATGAAGTCACGAAAACCCTGTTTAATTATTCCATCAAATTCTCTTTTAAATATATGTGTTGGATTATGATGTAATTCACTGTAAGTGTCCTGATCACTCAATATTTTAAACATTTTGCTTTCAAAGTCGCATTTGTCGAAGACAATGCCGCCACCTTTGTCGGCTGGGCAAACAACCAGATCCTTTCTTTCACAGAGTTGCTTTAACCCAATCCTAACAAATGGATTATTCTGTGATCTTTTTATTGTCAACATATCGAGATCCTTAAGGACAAGATCTTTAAATACCTTGATAGACGAGAGACTGGTCCAGGGGGGGTAAACAAGGAGGGATTGGACAATCCCTAGTGAATAGGCCCAAACGGGTCCAATCTATTAAGATTGGTCACTGGATTCTTAAGAAGCTTAAGAAAGCGAAACATGTTGAGAAAGTGGTATCAACCTTTGCATCAACCAGTCATTTAATTTGCTTTGTAAACATTTATCAATGTTTTGTCTCATGTCAGTCCTCTTTTAAGATTGTTTAATAAAAGATTATTTTATTCTATTATTTCTCATTTTGCTTAGTAATAGCACCGTTAAAAGTCCCGGGGCCATATTTATGGCCTCAATGTCCCCTTTTTTCTTAAACAAAAAATGGCATTTAACAGATAGCCACCAGAGAAGATTAGGTCACATCAAACTCTAGTGTCACCTACTGTATACATAAACAAAAATGTCCATGGGTACAACATTTGACATGTGAAAGAATCAGTAGCAGTTGGAAATATAGTAGTATTAATAGTTGGCATGCAGTGGTTGCCGTCCATAGGGGGCACACATGCGCCACCCCCCAAGCTATTCTCAAAAAATAAAATAAAAAAAATAGTCACTTTAAGAGTGACCAGGCGCTGGACACACAGCAGTCTATGGAAAGCTTCCCAGCTTGCAGTCAGCTGATTGCAAGCTGGGAAGCTTATCTGCCATTGTTTAGAGAGTGTTTGGGGCACAAGCGATGCTCCCCAAACACTCCCCACTCTACACTTTTTTGTCCCTTGTCTGAGTTTTATTGGCGGCACTGCGTCATCACTTTCGGTTTCCCAGCCATAAATCAGTGAGTCACGAGTAGACAGTGCATGCGGATTGAGGAAGGCCCTGAGCGACGCCTGTGAGTAATGGTAAGTGCCGGCGCTGCGGGCCTCAGGCTCAGACATCTCCTGCACTGCACTCGATCTAGCCGCCCGCCCCTCTGTTCCTTCACACACACTTCCCTGCGCTTCTCTGCAGTCAATCATTTATGATTCTAATCTCCACTCAGACAGACTGGGCCCAGTCCAAGGCAGATGATTGCGTGGCTGGACTGGAGCCATGATCAGGGTGACATATTAGGGAATAATTCTGCTCTACCTGGATGTCATGTGTGTGAGTTAGCTGTATACACTACACAGATATACACAAATTGTAATTACATCTGTCCTGTGTAGTGTATATAGCTGGTGGGCACAGATGAGACGGCTCTGGTGGGCACAGATGAGTCCGCACTAGTGGGCACAGATGAGACAGCACTGGTGGGCACAGATGAGATGGCACTGGTGGGCACAAATGAGACGGCACTGATGGGCACTGGTGGGCACAGATAGGCTGCACTGGTGGGCACAGATGAGACGACACTGGTGGGCACAGATAGACTGCACTGGTGGGCAAAGATGAGACCGCAGTGATGGGCACAGATGAGACCGCAGTGATGGGCACAGGTGAGACCACAGTGATGGGGACAGATGAGACTGCACTTATGGGCACTGGTGAGCACAGATGACACGGCACTGGTGGGCACAGATGAGACCACAGTAATGGGCACAGATGAGACTGCACTGGTGGGCACAGATGAGACCGCAGTGATGGACACAGGCAGCCGGCCCTTATGGCCACAGATAGGCTGCACTGATGGGCACGGATGAGACTACATTGATGCACTGATGGGCACTGAGGCCACACTTATGGGCACTGATAAGACAGCACTGATATGCTACACTGATGAGGCTGAACTTATGGGCACTGATAGGCTGCACTGATAAGCAATGGAGACCATCCACTGTCCTACTGACACCGTCCACAGCCAAATATCTGTAGGAGGGGTTTCCACAATCCCTTCTAAGTTTGCAGTCATTTTTTATGTCTTATTTTCTGTGTGATGTGTATTACATGTGACGTTACATATCACAGAGACCGTTATTGTGGTAATATTGAAGTTTAATGAGATTTCCATACATTAGAGGGTTCTGCCATTATTGTGTTATTGATTAGTAAGTTACAAGCAGTTTAAATAAGGGGTATCAAGCAGCACTCACAAATTGTGAGTACATCTGTCCTGTGTAGTGTATGCAGCTATATACATCCACCTTCTTCCGTCCTGTATATCTGTCCTGTTACTGTATATATAGCTGTATACAGGACAGATGATGTATACCTGTATACCCTGATCTGTGAGGCTGAGCTATATACCCTAATCTGTGAGGCTGAGCTATATATCCTGATCTGTAATGCTGAGCTATATACCCTGATCTGTGAGGCTTAGCTATATACCCTGATCTGTAATGCTGAGCTATATACCCTGAGCTGTGAGGCTGAGCTATATACCCTGATCCGTGAGGCTGAGCTATTTACCCTGATCTGTAATGCTGAGCTATATACCCTGATCTGTGAGGCTGAGCTATATACCCTAATCTGTGAGGCTGAGCTATATATCCTGATCTGTAATGCTAAGCTATATACCCTGATCTGTGAGGCTGAGCTATATACCCTGATCTGTGAGGCTGAACTATATACCCTGATCTGTAATGCTGAGCTATATACCCTGATCTGTGAGGCTGAGCTATATACCCTAATCTGTGAGGCTGAGCTATATATCCTGATCTGTAATGCTGAGCTATATACCCTGATATGTGAGGCTGAGCTATATACCCTGATCTGTAATGCTGAGCTATATACCCTGAGCTGTGAGGCTGAGCTATATACCCTGATCTGTGAGGCTGAGCTATATACCCTGATCTGTAATGCTGAGCTATATACCCTGAGCTGTGAGGCTGAGCTATATACCCTGATCTGTGAAGCTGAGCTATATACCCTGATCTGTAATGCTGAGCTATATACCCTGATCTGTGAGGCTGAGCTATATACCCTAATCTGTGAGGCTGAGCTATATATCCTGATCTGTAATGCTGAGCTATATACCCTGAGCTGTGAGGCTGAGCTATATACCCTAAACTGTGAGGCTGAGCTATATACCCTGATCTGTAATGCTGAGCTATATACCCTGATCTGTGAGGCTGAGCTATATACCCTGATCTGTAATGCTGAGCTATATACCCTGAGCTGTGAGGCTGAGATATATACCCTGATCTGTGAGGCTGAGCTATATACCCTGATCTGTAATGCTGAGCTATATACCCTGATCTGTGAGGCTGAGCTATATACCCTGATCTGTAATGCTGAGCTATATACCCTGATCTATAATGCTTAATGCTGAGCTATATACCCTGATCTGTGAGGCTGAGCTATATACCCTGATCTGTAATGATGAGCTATATACCCTGATCTGTATGCTGAGCTATATACCCTGATCTGTGAGGCTGAGCTATATACCCTGGTCTGTGAGGCTGAGCTATATACCCTGATCTGTGAGGCTGAGCTATATACCCTGATCTGTAATGCTGAGCTGTATACCCTGATCTGTGAGGCTGAGCTGTATACCCTGATCTGTAATGCTAAGCTATATACACTGATCTGTGAGGCTGAGCTATATGCCCTGATCGGTGAGGCTGAGCTGTATACCCTGATCTGTGAGGCTGAGCTGTATACTCTGTCCTGTGATTCTGGGGCTGTATATTCCAATGAAGCTGGGGCTGTATACTCCTGTCCTATGATTCTGGGAATGTATACTCTGTCCTGTGATGCTGGGGCTGTATACTCCTGTTCTGTGATTCTGGGGCTGTATTCCCTGATCTGTAAGGCTGAGCTGTATACTCTGTCCTGTGATTCTGGGACTATATACTCCTCTCCTGTGATCTGTATATGCCTGACACTATGGGTGGAAGCAAGAGGAATACAGGGGACAGAGTGGGTGGAGTCTATAATGGGTGGGGCTTATTAGAAGTGGGTGGGGTCAACAAGGAAGGGTGGGGTCTGGTGCCCCCATCCTAAAACTTCACCAGCCTCCACTGTTGGCATGATACAAGTGCTTTTTAGCCATGTGTATAGGATCTAAATATTTTCTTTTCCTGTCCTGCAATAAAGTCTGAGAGCCATAGTCCACACTCAAGCTTTACATAGACTTAACAAGACCACTACTAAGTAAAGATGCTATGCATAACTAAGCATGCACACATGTGCCTTTTCTCACTCACTCTAGACTATTGTCAATGTCCCCTCCCTCTGAGATTAACCTAATACATAAAGGATGTGATAGGGTCATTTGTTCTTGTTATCATTTTTTATTAGTAGTAGTGATGTAGCAGTATAAAATAGTAGAAATACCAGTATTACATGTGGCAGAAAAAGTATAAAAAGCAATAGTAGTCATAGCAAGGCTATTGGTAGTCATTGCTGTAGAAGTAACAACAGTAATGGTTGTAGTGCTAACAATAGTAATACTAGCTGTAGCATTAGTAATTCTGGTAGCAGCAAAATTAATAGCTGTTTGACACACCAGAGCTTTAAGCAGCTGGACATCATCTATTACGGGACACTTTTTGGCAACACTGGTGTATCTTGAACCATTTAAAATAATGATTATTCTTATTATTATTAACTGTAGTAATAGTAGTGGTGGTTTTCACAGCTTTAGCAGTTGAAAAGCGTCTATCTCAAGTTAGTCTAAAAAAACCTGTAAGAGTTTTTTGGCAGCTGCAGTGACCACTGCTGAGATTATATGAAGAATATTTTGATGGTGCTGCTAATGCGATAGCAGTTTTCCAACTCTTTAGTAAAACAAAGCCAAGTAGTAGCCGTTGTAGTTGCAGATATTAACATAATGTGACACAGATTAATCGTATGCCCTGGCAAAATCATATTTTTTTTTGCTGATTCGTAATGTATCATATCCACATTTATGACTGAATACAAAATTATAGGAAGTCATAGCACACAGATGCTTACTGTTTTAGTAGGGAACATTTGTATGTAGTGGCTAAAACACAAATGATCTTTTCTATTGGCCCAGAAACTAACAAGTTTTTTGGGAAACCCAGAAAATATGAACTTAAACCTGATTTAAATGTTTACTGTTGGTGTAAGGTGGGGTCCTTATACAGTATTTTTTTTTCAAAAAAAGGGCAAGCACACTGTCCTTTAGACTGTAAGAGACTTATGCCCCGTACACACGGTCGGATTTTCCGATGGACAATGTCCGATCGGAGCGTGTTGTCGGAAATTCCGACCGTGTGTGGGCGCCATCGGACATTTTCCATCGGATTTTCCGACACACAAAGTTGGACAGCAGGAGATAAAATTTTCCGACAACAAAATCCGATCGCGTCAATTCCGACCGTGTGTGGCCTGTTCCGACGCACAAAGTGCCACGCATGCTCAGAAGAAATTCCGACACGGGACAGCTCGTTCTGGTAAACTTAGCGTTCGGAATGGATACAGCACTTTCGTCACGCTGCAATGTAAAAAATGGTTTAATACAGCGCACTCTCTTCTTCTTTATAATGTGACAAGAATTAAGTAGTTTTGCTGCTCATATTCACACAAACTTTTATTTGTGTTTTTTTAGTGGGATTCCCTCAATATATTGTTATTAGTTGTCACATCTGACAGTTTTATATTTTTAATGTTTTTTATTTTTTTTTTTTAAAGCCTTTTTTTTTCTTTAATGTTTGTATTTTTTCCAAGGCTGATCTTTGTTCAATGTTATTTTTATTTTTACTCCAGAATATTTTTGGTGTGTGTTTTGTGTGTCAAGTTACCCCAACACCATTGATATCTTTTATTATTTAATCTCCATGAGATTGTTTGTTGTTGGTGTCCCTTGTTCATTTCACATTGTATATTTGAAATGTACCTGAATCCTCACAAACAAACCATCATTTTTGAAGTAAAACACATAGGAGAGTATAATTCAAAACAAAAATCCTTTATTAAGGTATCAGAACCAAAGAAAGAGGAAGGCAACACTGGATCAACATGAGAAATTAGTGAAGCCTGGGACCCCCACGGCAGACAACAATTCTTAAAGCTCAAAATTGGTGGCCTGAGGAGTCCATATGTGAGGGAGGGCAGTCTGGTCCGGGATTCACAGAGATCGGGATAGCAGCAGATGACATCTGTGTCCCCAGGCTGTGGTACCACAAGAGGCTGCATTTTTTGGCCGACCAGACTGGATCCAGGGCAATCACTCTCTGGTCTTCCTTTCACACTTCCTTCCGGGCTGTCGCTGTGCAGTTGTAGATGTGGCAGGAGGAGGAGTAGGACCTGGAGGAGGAGGAGGACTGGGGGGACCTGGAGGAGAGGGAGGAGGAGGAGGAGGAGGACCTGCAGGAGGAGGAGGAGGACCATCACAAAGCTGTGTGTCAGGTGTAATTTGGCCCCTTATACCTCTCTCCAGAGCCTCTGATATGAGGGCCTCACACATGGCTTGTTGGCCCTCCTCCATCCTCTGCATTTTATATGCAATGAATGCACCAATGTTCTCCTGCCTGGTGTGGGGTGCTCCCAGGACCTCAGTAGCCCTACAAAAAAATCTGATAGCCGCCTCCTCCAGGGTACTCCTCCTACTGCCACTTTCTGTTTTCACCGTGGGTGGAGGGACCTGCACATCAGCCAGCCGGCTCGGCCGGCCACCTCCTGGCTGAGACTTCCCTGTGTATGAAAAAGGGACATGGTTTTAGTTTTTGCATCATCAATCACAATCATAAATTAGTACTCCCAACTAACATCTAGTTAACATCATTGATTGGACAAGCAGAAATATTTAGAGGAATGCTATACCTGGCTCAATCTGGGCTCCTCCACATGTGGCCTGGAAGGCCCAGTTTGGGCATCAGAAGCCTCAGCCGGACGGGAAGGAAGTGTGGAAGGAAGACTTGAGAGGGATGGCCTGGGTTCAGTCTGGCCTGCCAGAAAATGCAGCCTGTCGTAGTACAACATCCTGGGGACATAGATGTCATCTGCTGCTCCGGATCTCTGTGAATCCAGGACTTTCCTGCGCTCCCTCAGATATGTGCTCCTCAGGCCACCAATGAAAATCTTTAAATAGAGGATGTCTGCCGTGGGGATCACCTGCTTCATAATTTCACACAATTGCTCCAGTGCTGCCTTCCTCTTTGCTTGGTTCCTGTAATGGGGGTGGATAATCTCCCACAGACAGGGCAGCTCCCTTAGCATATCAATGAAGACTGACATGAAGTCAGTATCTTCTTTCAGTACCATATCCATGTTCACTGCAAGACACAACACAAGACAAAGCCTAATGTCAGACCAAACTCTCCTAATCTTGTTACAATATAGGCCTCAATCTATAGAAGCAGTATAGGCCCAAGTTTGTCTCTTACCTTCGTTCTTACGATCGCCGCGTTCAATGCTCCTTCCTCCACTCACAGATCAAACGTAATACGCACGTGTGTTACGCTTTATATACACTGCGCATGCGTGTAACTCCGCCCGCCCCTGACGTTCTTTCTAGTGTATTCCCCGCCCCTTTTCGTTCAGCGCAGTGGGGGAAGAGCATGATGGCGGACATACAACAGGTGCGGGCTAATTGTAGCAACGAGGAGGAGGAGGAAAGGGCGGATCCAGGCACGTCCCGATCCAGAAGGAGACGTTTTAAGGCCACAAATATGTCGTTTGGGGAGATGTTGGAGATGGTCGACATCATGAGGAAGTCCGACTATGACGGGAAATATGGGCCTTACCCCCACCCCAACATCCGAAAGGCCAAAATCATTGGTAAAGTGGTCAGGAGTTTAGAGCGGAATTTCGGGGTACGAAGGTCTAAAGATCAGCTCAGGAAGCGGTGGTCGGACCTGAAGTTGAGAGAGCCAGAGCAGTACCGAAAGATCCGGAGAGTGCTGCAAAAAAGTAAGTAGTTGTGCTGTGTTCCTATTCTTTATGTCTTTATTACGTTCGTTCTGCTCCATATGCTTTGATTAGTTGTAACGTTTCCAAAGGTCAACTTTAATGTTCATGGGCACATTATTCGTTCGTATCAAACATTTTTCTTTCGGCCTCTAGAACACCATTGTTGAGGCCATATGCATTTTCACACATTTTTGGGGGCCTACTTGGATGCCAAATATTTGTTTGTGTAGATGGGTTTGTTACTAGAATGAAATGCCAACTAGATTGTGTGTAAGGAGAGGACACTGAGCAGCTGTTTTCACATCTGGACACTGGAGCACTAGTGTGGGACAAAAGAACACCATTTTTATTAGGGAGGCCACACAGGTGCTCCAGTGTATACTATAGGGGGGGCTACATCTGTGAAGTTAAAACTAAACCGGTAAAGTATTGCAGCTTGACAAAGGGCAATAAAAAAAATACATCTTGGAACTCGGCTAAAATAGACAATTGTACCCCACTTCCAAGCAATGTTTCCTAGTTCTATAGTTCTGCCATCAAATATCTGTGTGCTAATTATACCATTTTTGTTTTACATAGGGGAGAAAAGACTCGGAGGACACCCCTCATCCCAGGAGACCAGAGACCCCCCACCTCTGGAAGAAGGGGAAATACCAACACAAGAAGAAGAGCAGGAGGAAGAAGAAGATGTGGTGGAGATTAGCACCACAACAGGTGAGTGTCTGCGACCACAGGCTCAGGTAAAAGAGATGGCTGGTGGCAGATTTTTGAGACCTTTTTTTTGGTTCTTTATCTCTTTTTAGGTGATCGTGATGTGAGGGATCCAGAACGCTTTACTTCTGAAAGTGCCCAGATCCTGATCGGGGAGATCATGGGATGTAATCTCGAATTGCACAAGATACAGCAACAAATCAATGATGTTATTAAAAAAAATAATAACATCATTGATGTTTTGGGGCGAATTTAAACCCCACAAAATCACTTGTTTTATTGTGGTCCAATCTTTTCAAATATTTTTCAATGTTTTGAAAAGCCAAATTTGGAGGATGCACACAGTGTGCCAACATGTGCTATCTGCCATCACGGGAGATCAATGGACGCATTTTGGGGGTGCAAACCCTTCCTCAATTCTAAAGTCGCGTTGAGGAAGGGCTTGCTCCCCCAAAACACGTCCCATAATCCCCCCTGATGGCAGATAGCACATGTTGACATTCGTAAATTTGTGTGCATCTTCCAAATTTGGCTTTTCCAGGGGTGATTTCCCCCCATCTGAACGCTATATCAAACCCAGTTCCTAAATACTGATGTCTGATATAGCCTTCAGGTTTTACCTAATGTGAACTTTGTAAGTTCAAGTTTTTTGGCTTTCTTGTTGGTTTTACACAGGCCTGTTTTATCTGAAATGGATATTTTGAATTTTCATAATGCTACTGCAAACATTGTTATACAACAAACATGTTGGTTTGTTTTAAAAACCTTTCGTAAATGCACATGTGATTGTGCAGCTATAAAAAAGTGGCTTAATCAAGAATGTGTGGATTATTGTCTCAACACTACAACACTTTTGGGGTGATGTAATTGCTCTTTTATGCCAAAATGGGGGTTAGTTCCTAAGGGAAAAGACACTTTGCACTACAAGTGCAGGTTCAGTGCAGTTGCAAGTGCACTTGTAGTGAAATGTGTTTTTGCATTTAGGAATTACCAGCCAACACAGTTTTTTCTAAGGTTACCCAATCACGACATTTTCTGCACTCAACACATTTCTGTCAGGGTCAGCTAAAAGAAACACAAGCAGTAAATGTCCACAAATAATTTTTTTGGGTTGGTTTTTATTTTAAAAAGTTTTCACAGATTGTCTGGCATATTGATAGCCCCCCTACCCGCAAAGAACTCCAGGTAGCGTAACCGGACATCACGGGCACTCAGGGAGGGCAAGCCAGGACGGCCACTTTCAAGCGCCGTCAGTGTTGATGGATTTGGATTTCCGGCCTCAGGCCCAACTGAGCCAGCATAGTTTGCTGAATGTTTTCTTAAAAAATTATGGAGAACACAGCAGGCAAGTATTATTTGGTTCAGTTTATACTCCGCCATATGGATGGGTGTCATAAATAATCGGAACCGGCTGGCCAGGATTCCAAATGTGTTCTCCACCACTCTTCGGGCTCTGGCCAGCCGGTAATTAAAAACCCTCTGTTCCGGGGTGAGGGTCCTCATCGGGAATGGCCGCATCAGGTGGTCCCCCAGCGCAAATGCTTCATCAGCAACGAACACAAATGGGAGACCTTCAACATTGTCCTCTGGAGGTGGCAAGTCCAAGCTGCCATTCTGGAGACGCCTGTAGAACTCCGTCTGGGCGATCACTTCACCATCGGACATCCAGCCATTCTTCCCCACGTCCACATGCAAGAAGTCGTAATTAGCCGACACCACCGCCAACATCACTATACTATTAAACCCCTTGTAATTATAATAGTATGACCCCGAGTTGGGTGGTGGGATGATGTGGACGTGTTTCCCATCAATTGCCCCTCTGCAGTTAGGAAAGTCCCACCGCTGGGCAAAGTGGGAGGCCACAGTCTGCCATTCCTGTGGCGTGGAAGGAAACTGTTGAGGAAAAAACAATAAACATTACTATTTTGGCAAAGAAACCTGGCAAGCAGATTAGACACAAACATTATGGGTCAACCTCCAGATAGCATTTATTAAGGGGAAATTAACAACAACAAAGTATAAGGTACACCTATCATATCCCCCCCCCTCTCATGGGCCATTTCTAACATTATAGGGGGGGGGGGACTCTTGGACAGGTAACCCTCTTCACTTCATTGAGAGATGAATGCCTAAATACAGGGTATTACTTGGAACAGCCCCTCCTTAGTTACACTATTGGCAGCCCACTGGACAGGTAAGAAGTGTCATAATACAAAGATATAAATACACACTGTACACATTTGAGCACATTTGGACATTCTGCTATTACCTATCAAGATCATAATAGGATACAAGAACTTTAAACAGTACCATTGGAAAGTATACAGGCAGACCCTACTACATGCTTTGGGGAATTCATCCATAAATCTGACCAGTAAAGAGATGGGTATAGTGTGTATGGGTTTGGCAAAGTCAGCAGATAGATGATTGAGGATAGAGAATTGGGATCAGCTGACTTAGCAGTTGGGGGTAGGGAGGGTTACAAAAAAATTGGGGACACCACAAAAAAAAGCCTCTGGCACTCTGCCTGAATTTAAATCAAAAATAACATTTCCTAACATTTTAGGGGGTGTTTGGGGTAAAGCACTACTATGGAGCTGATAAAATACATTGTTAAGTGACTACATGAGGTGAATATAGGGCAGGAGACACAATGCTGGAGAGGTTATTGAAGGGCAAATATGTATGAAGGACATAAAATAATAATTACATAAAAATCCAGCATGCATGAGAACAAAGGGGACATTCACAGCATAATACAATCATTGTAATTAGGGAATGAGGAAAGAAATACAATATATTAGCAAACATTCAATACAATAAAATGTGATATTAAAGGATAAAAATCTTACCTTCATATACTCCTTCTGCAGGACCTGGATGATGGCAGAACAGGTCTCTGGGATAATGATCCCCAGAGCCTGGGGGGAGATGCCTGTTGAGAACTTGAGGTCCTGCAGGCTTCTCCCTGTGGCCAAATACCGCAAGGTAGCGACCAACCTCTGCTCCGGAGTGATGGCTTGCCTCATGCAGGTATCCTGCCTGCTGATATAGGGGGTCAGCGAAGCCAACAAACGGTGAAACATGGGGTCCGTCATCCGGAGAAAGTTCCTGAAATCATCAGGATTATTCTCACGGCATATGAGAGAACTGGTCACGCTGAAGCAACCAATTCTTGGTCCATGAACTCCTCCCCACCCTGTTCATGGACTGGACTTGTGTCAAGGTCAGGACCCCAACACCAAGCCCCCGCACAGCACGAACTCTACGAGGAGTACGCATACGAAACATGGCTAGAAAACGGTCGGCTGCTCAGAACGAAGTAACAGAACGCACTGAAGAACAGCAAGGCCTGTGAAGAGCGACCTGAAAAACAGTAACGAACGAACAAGAATACAATGACTCCTTAAAGTCACGCGGAACTTGCTTGCACGCACTGAAGAGCAGATACAAACCCACAAGCACAAACTGAACGGCAGAAAACGATCTGAAAGCCACGAGTCTGAAAAAGCGCGAATTGTCTCTCACCAAACTTTTACTAACACGAGATTAGCAAAAGGAGCCCAAAGGGTGCTGCGCTTGGTTCTGAACTGGCCTTTTCTAGTCTCGTCGTACGTGCTTGACGTCACCGCGTTGTTGTCGATCGGAAATTCCGACAACTTTGTGCGACCGTGTGTAGGCAAAACAAGTTTGAGCCAACATCCGTCGGAAAAAATCCTAGGATTTTGTTGTCGGAATGTCCGAACAAAGTCCGACCGTGTGTACGGGGCATTAGACTGTGGTTACTGAAGGTAAAAAAATTATCCAGTGTCCATGGCCAGAGAAAGTAAAATATGCTCCAATGTCAATGGTCATTTGGAGTAAAAATTAACCGGCCAGCAATCAGTGGGAATAAAAAAATGCTCTGGGGTTGTTGCTCAGTGGTGGTAAAAAATACTTTGGCATCAGTGGCCAGCTAGAAGAAGAACTATCCCAGCATCAGTGGAAGCAAAAAGGAAGAACAGTGCCCCATCCTTGAGAAAAAAATAGTGATCGCCATTACTGTCATTTGCAGAAATAGTGCCCCTTTGCTGATGTCAGTGGGAGAAATGGTGCCACCTCATTAGTGTTAGTTGGAGGAATAGTGCTCCAACCTTGGTATCAGTGGTGTTAGGAAAGTCATTGGTGTTCACTGGTCACCTTTGTATATGCTCAAAGTTCCATGCTGCACTTATGTGAACCAGATTACACCACGGCTAAAACTATGTGAATTTCATCAGGCAGGAGATCACAGTGGCAGTTAAAGTGGTGATAAACCCTCACATATACCCAGTGAAGTGAATAGCCTCAGATGATACACAGAGGTGAAACAAATCCTCCTACATATGTTTTACTTGCATATTTACTGTCTTCCCCTTTCTACACCCTTTGAAAAGTGCAGATCGTGTTAAAAATCTATCTTCATCTTTCAGCTATACATAAAGGTGGGTGGGGAGACTGCACTTATACTGTGTGAGAGCTGATTGGAGAAAAGGGACACACCAGAGCCTGTATTCTGAATAGACAAGCTCAGTGCTTATCTTCCTCTAAGCTCCCTCCCCGACACAAATTTTGAGCTCATGTTATCTCATGTGTTGGGGAACTTGTCAGAAGTGACTCATGCTGATAACAGAGGAAGGACGCACCAGAGAGAAATGACACTTAGAGCTTTGGAGAGAGATAAGTAGACACAACAGATATATGTGCTTGAATCAAATTTCCTGAACAGAGTTTACAACCACTTTAAGGTACATTGCTGCATGCTGTAAAACTATGTGTTCCAGCACCTGTGACCTGCTGCCATCTTTCATACAGGAGCAGGAGTGTTTCAGAGTCCTTGCTTTAAGCCAACCCAGTTACTTAGAACTAGTGATGGGCTCGAACATTGGCTGTTCGTTTGTTCATAGAGCAAACAAACATAAGGGGCACTCACAGGACGTTCGCCCGCCACGGAGCGCCCCATAATGCACTGCGAGATCATAGCGCATTGAAAGCTGCTGATTGGCCAAAGCATGAACCTAACCTGTATGCTTTGGCCAATCACAGCTGTGGGAGCCAAGATTGGCCAAAGGCAGGGTACATTTGGCCAATTAGGCTCAGGAGCTAAGTGTATAGTGTGAATTAAGAGAGAGATTAGGCAGGGTAGTTAGTGGATTGAGCATGCAGTCAGTGTAGTAAATATAATACAGTGCAGAGTATATAGTGCAGTCAGTGTAGTATATATAATACAGCGCAGAGTATATAGTGCAGTCAGTGTAGTATATAATACAGTGCAGAGTGTATAGTGCAGTCAGTGTAGTATATATAATACAGTGCAGAGTATATAGTGAGGTCAGTGTAGTGTATATAACGCAGTGCAGAGTACAGTGCCCCCCAAAGCACCTTGGTGATGGGGACAAGGGCCTCTTCCAGACAACCCTGGCCGGTGGTTGTCAAGATCTGCGGGTGGGGGGCTTATCGGAATTTGGAAGCCCCCTCTAACAAGTGGGCCCGCAGATCCTGCCCCCCCATGTGAATGGGTATCAGGTACATTGCACCACTACCCATTCACCAAAAAAGTGTCAAAAAGTAAAAAAACAAGAGACAGTTTTTGACAAGTCCTTTATTAAAAAAGAAAAAGTGTCCCGTGATGTAAATCCACCGTCAATCATGCCGCCCGACGGATCCGAAAAATAGCAAAAATGCAAAACGCTCCGCCTCCATGGGAGGCCTCCCACCGACTGCTGTCTCTTCTCTTTGACAGCTCTTATATGGGCAAGGGTGACCCCATCCTTTCTGACGTCATGTGGTTTTTACTTTTTCAATTTTTTTTTGTGAATGGGTAGGGGTACAATGTACCCCATACCCATTCACATGGGGGGAGTGGGATCTGGTGGCCCCCTTCTTAATGGGGCTTCCAAATTCCTATAAGCCCCCTGCCCGCAGACCCCGACAACCACCCGGCCAGGGTTGTCGGGAAGGGGCCCTTGTCCCCATCGAAATGGGGACAAGGTACTTTGGGGGGCACCCCAAAGCATCCTCCCCATGTTGAGGGCAAGCAGCCTGGTATAGTTCAGGAGGGAGGGCGCTCACTTGTCCGCCCCCCCTTTCCTGGCCTGCCAGGCTGCAAGCTCGGATAAGGATCTGGTATGGATTTTGGGGGGACCCCAAGCCATTCATTTATTTTTTGGGTGGACTACCCCTTAAAACCTACACCAGACCCAAAGGCCCTGGTATGTACTGGGGCGGACCCCACATGGCTTTTTTCTTTTTTTTTATCTATATTGCCGGGAGTCGGCAATACATTACAGACGCGAGCCAGTTTGAATTACATTTTTTCCTTTAGAAATGCCATTATTGCTGCGGCATTTTCTACACATCGCACAGATATGCCACTTTACAGGCAGACTAAGGGGACCCCCCCCAGGCACGATATTTAAAGGAATATTTCATTTTTATTAATTCACTGCATCATTAAAATCACTGCTCCTTTAGGCCCTTTTCACACGGATGGACCGTCTATCCGTTTTTCTTCCATCCGTCGATGGACGACAATGCATTCCTATGGGCAAACGGATGACCATTCGTTACCATCCGTTAACCTCTGCTTCCGATTTTATCCATTTTTTTTAACGTACAAGGCTACGTCCAGATCCATCAAAACGTCCGATCAGTTAAGATCCGTTTTGAAGAAATATATATATTTTTTTTATCTGTTAACTTAACCTATGACCCAGGCAGTAGTTGGACAATAGTACATGCCCAAGGAGAAACATGGCAAGAGATGTCTCCCATGAGGAGCTTATAAATCTGGTGCATGAAAGCCCAGGATTGTGGGACTCAACCTGTCGAGACCACAGTGACAGAGTATGAGCACAGTAGGGATGAGCCGAACACCCCCCGGTTCGGTTTGCACCAGAACCCGCGAACGGACCGAAAGTTCGCACGAACGTTAGAACCCCATTGACGTCTATGGGACTCGAACGTTCGAAATCAAAAGTGCTCATTTTAAAGGCTAATTTGCATGGTATTGTCCTAAAAAGGGTTTGGGGACCCGGGTCCTACCCCAGGGGACATGTATCAATGCAAAAAAAAATTTTAAAAACGGCCGTTTTTTCGGGAGCACTGATTTTAATGATGCTTAAAGTAAAAAAAAAAAGTGAAATATTCCTTTAAATATCATACCTGGGGGGTGTCTATAGTATGCCTGTAAAGTGACGCGTGTTTCCCGTGTTTAGAACAGTCCCTGCACCAAATGTCATTTTTAAAGGAAAAAATCTCATTTAAAACTGCTTGCGGGTTTAATGTCATGTCGGGTCATGGCAATATGGATGAAAATCAGTGAGACAAACGGCATGGGTACCCCCCAGTCCATTACCAGGCCCTTTGGGTCTTGTATGGATATTAAGGGGAACCCCGCACCCAAATTAAAATAAGGAAAGGTGTGGGGCCACCAGGCCCTATATACTCTGAACAGCAGTATACAGGCGGTGCAAACAAGACAGGGACTGTAGGTTTGTTGTTAAGTAGAATCTGTTTGTAATTTTGAACATTTTTAATGTGTTTAGCTCCAGCCAAAAAATCTTTTTTAAGCTTTTTGGAAAACATAGGGAAGGGTTATCACCCCTGTGACATTTGTTTTGCTGTCTTTCCTCCTCTTCAGAAGATTTCACCTCACTTTTTTGTCCCAATGAAAAATGTTTTTTGAAAATTTGGGTTTTTTTTGTGGAACAAGGATTGGAAAGCATCAGTGGAAAGGAGAAATTGTTTTCCCATATTAACTCTTACAGGAGAGAATTTCCCTTCCTAGGGGTAGATTTCATCTCACTTCCTGTTGTCTCCTTCCGTTTGCAAGTAGGAGTCGTTTGTAAGTTAGATGTTTGAAAGTAGGGTCCTGCCCTATATACTCAGCAGAAATTTGGGCCTTAGGTGTTGCTGTGGCCACAACACTGTAAGCCCTCACAGGGCCCTGCTGTGAAATATTAGATCAAGAATTGTAATTACATGCCCCTGTTGAACAGGAGCTGAAAAATTAGGCCTTAGGCACTGGTGCTGGTGCCACAACACTGCAACCCCTCACAGACACTCTAGTTGGAACGCAGGAACGAGCCCTGCTGCAAAGTATTGCATCAAAAATTGTAATTACACACCCCTGTTAGACAGGGGCAGAAAAATTGGGCCTTAGGCACTGGTGCTGGTGCCACAACACTGCAACCCCTCACAGACACTCTAGTTGGAACGCAGGAACGAGCCCTGCTGCAAAGTATTGCATCAAAAATTGTAATTACACGCCCCTGTTAGACAGGGGCAGAAAAATTGGGCCTTAGGCACTGGTGCTGGTGCCACAACACTGCAACCCCTCACAGACACTCTAGTTGGAACGCAGGAACGAGCCCTGCTGCAAAGTATTGCATCAAAAATTGTAATTACACGCCCCTGTTAGACAGGGGCAGAAAAATTGGGCCTTAGGCACTGGTGCTGGTGCCACAACACTGCAACCCCTCACAGACACTCTAGTTAGAACGCAGGAACAAGCCCTGCTGCAAAGTATTGCATCAAAAATTGTAATTATACGCCCCTGTTAAAGAGGGGCTGAAAAATTGTGCCTTAGGCACTGGTGGTGGCGCCCAGAACCAAAAATGTTCTTACAAGCTATCAGCGTGATGATTGAGGAGGAAGAGGATAATTACTCAGGGATAGTCACTCAGCATCAGCATAGGCAGTCTTTGAAGGGATCTGAGATTTCAAAAAAAAATATTCGGTTACATCAGCATCAGGTGCTTGGTAGCTGGTGGTGATCCAAGACTGATTCATTTTTATGAAGGTCAGCCGATCGACCGAGTCGGTGGACAGACGCACCCTGTGATCGGTTACCACGCCTCCAGCAGCACTGAATGTGCGTTCCGCAAGAACGCTGGATGCAGGACAGGCCAGTAGCTCAATTGCATACTGTGCAAGCTCTGGCCAGTGATCCATCCTCAAGACCCAGTAACCCAGAGGATTTTCGGTGGGAAAGGTGTCCAAGTCTGATCTTGCCCCTAGGTATTCCTGCACCATGTAAAACAGACGCTGGCGATGGTTGCTGGAACCGATCATACCTTGGGGCTGCGGACCAAAAAATTGTCTGAACGCATCGGTCAGACGGCCACCTTCTCCACCGCTCCTTCTTTGACTGACCGAAGCCTCAGCAACACGTTGTCCAGAAACAGGAGTTTGTAACCTCCCAGTCTCTGGGAACGCGTTGCACAGACCTTTCTGCAAGGCCTCCCGAAGATGTTTCATCCTCTGCTCCCTCTGCGATGGCAAGATAAGGTCCGCAACCTTACCCTTGTAACGTGGATCAAGGAGGGTTGCCAGCCAGTATTGGTCCTTCTCCTTGATACCACGAATACGAGGATCCTTACGCAGGCTTTGCAGGATCAGGGAGGCCATGCAGCGTAGGTTTGCTGAGGCATTCGGTCCGGAGTCCTCTGGGTCACTAAGGACGACAACGTCCGCAGCCACCTCCTCCCAGCCACGTACAAGTCCATGTGTTCCTTGGGACTGATCCCTTAAAGACTGCTGCTGATGCTGAGTGCCAGGCTCCACCTTCATACTGACACAATCTTCCTCCTCCTCCTCCTCCTCCTCTTCCTGTGTGATCAGCGGGCACGCAGGAACACTGTCTGGATAAAGGGGGCCTTGAGAGCTAAGGAAGTCCTCCTCTTCCTGCCTCTGTTCTGCCTCAAGTGCCCTGTCCATTATTCCACGCAGCGTGTGCTCCAACAGGTGGACAAGGGGTACAGTGTCACTGATGCATGCACTGTCAGTGCTCACCATCCTCGTGGCCTCCTCGAATGGTGACAGGACAGTGCATGCATCCCTGATCATGGCCCACTGGCGTGGGGAAAAAAAACCAAGCTCCCCTGACCCTGTCCTGGTGCCATAGTCGCACAGGTACTCATTGATGGCCCTCTGCTGCGTGTGCAGCCGCTGCAGCATGTTCCACCTGGTGGGCATGTCACAGATTAGGCGGTTCTTGGGCAGGTTAAACTCCTTTTGGAGGTCCGTCAGCCGAGCACTGGCATTATATGACCGGCGGAAATGCACACAGACTTTCCTGGCCTGCCTCAGGACATCCTGTAAGCCCGGGTACCTGCCCAAGAACCGCTGCACCACCAAGTTAAGGACGTGAGCCAAACAGGGCACATGGGTCATTTGTCCCTGTCGGAGGGCAGAGAGGGGGTTGGTGCCATTGTCGCAAACCACCATTCCTGCCTTAAGTTGGCGTGGCGTCAACCACCTCTGAACCTGCCCCTGCAGAGCTGACAGAACCTCTGCCCCAGTGTGGCTCCTGTCCCCCAAGCACACCAGCTCAAGCACCGCATGGCATCTTTTGGCCTGCGTACTTGCGTAGCCCCTTGAACGCCTACGGAGCACCGCTGATTCCGAGGAAGAGGCCATGGAGGAAGAAGAAGAGGAGGGGGTGGAGGAGAGAGGTGTGTCACAATCAGCATTTTGGAGGCGTGGTGGCGGAACAACCTCCAACACTACTGCACCTTGTCCTGCATCCTTCCCAGCTGCCAGCAGAGTCACCCAATGCGCCAATGCGCCGTGAAACTTAGGTAACGTCCCTGTCCATGCCTGCTGGACCATGAGTCAGCAGTAATATGCACCTTACTGCTGACCGCCCTGTCCAGCGAGGCATGGACATTGCCTTCCACATGCCGGTAGAGAGCCGGAATCGCCTTCCGTGAGAAAAAGTGGCGTTTGGGTACCTGCCACTGAGGAACCGCACATTCCACAAACTCACGGAAGGGGGCAGAGTCTACCAACTGAAAAGGCAGCAGTTGAAGTGCTAGCAATTTTGCCAAGCTAGCATTCAACCGCTGGGCATGTGGATGGCTGGCAGCAAACTTCTTTCGGCGGTGCAGCAGCTGGGGCAGGGAAATTTGCCTGGTACAATCTGACGTCGGTGTACCAAAAGCAGATTGCCCACAAGTACTTGGCTGTGACACACCTAATTCTACACCTTCATTCCTCTCACTGCAGGTCTCAGAGAGGACTGGAGGTCTAGTGGGGTTGGAAATCTCTGCTGATGAGGAGCAAGGAGAGATCCTCTTTGTTCTTTGGTGTGGGTCTTTTAGATACGCTTGCCAACGAACTGCATGGCAGGTCAACATATGTCTGGTCAAGCATGTGGTACCCAAGCGGGAGATGTTTTGGCCACGCGAGATACGCTTGAGACATATGTTGCAAATAGCAGCGGTGCGATCTGATGCACTCGTCTCAAAAAAGGCCCACACCAAAGAACTTTTTGAATAAAGCGCAGAGACTGCAGCGCCCTGCACATGTGGAGCTTTGGGGTGTGATGCAGTCAATGTGCTGCCCTTAGGCTGGCCCCTGGAGGGCATCCTGCCTCGTTGGTGATGTGCCGCCTCCTCCTCCTCCTCCTCCTCTCTCCTATCAGGCACCCACGTTGAGTCAGTGACCTCATCATCCCCTCCTTCCTCATCACTGGAGCAAACCTGGCAGTATGCTGCAGCAGGGGGAGCATGACTGCCAGATTGCTGTCCTTCTTGGGCACCCCCTCTGTCCGTGCTCATGTTACTGCCTTCATCGAGCTCAGTATCATCATCAGAGCCTTCCAAACGCTGGGCATCCTCCTGGAGCATGTACCCAACACTGTGGTCAAACAGTTCGAGGGAATCCTCAGGAGGACATGGTGGAGCTAGGGAAGGAGTCACTGATGACATTGAGCTGAGGGAAGAGGCCGCTGCTTTGCTAGACAAAGCAGCCTGGGCATGGGTGAGAGAGGATGAGGAGGATGAGGACGGCTTGGTCATCCACTCGACCAAGTCTTCCGCATGTTGCGGCTCAACACGGCCAGCTGCCGAAAAAAAGGCCAAGCGTGTCCCATGGCCACGTGCTGATGAGGATGCACCGTCTCCACGACCAGCACTAGACACAGAGCCTGCTTGCCCTCTCTTATTGGCTTGTGACTGTCTGCCTCTCCTTCTTGGCCTTCCAGACATACTAATGGCCTGTAGCTGCACTAAGCTGGGATAGAACACCTGTAATTTTCTTCAGGTAGCTTTATATACTGTAACCAGACAAGCCTGCCTGTCAGTAGGAAGATAACAGGAACGGATCTAGCTGAACACTGTGAGCAGGACGCACTGTACTAAATGTAAATAGTCTAGCTGCCTGACCGTGGTACTAATAGGATCAAATAGAACACCTGTAATTTTCTTCAGGTAGCTTTATATACTGTAACCAGACAAGCCTGCCTGTCAGTAGGAAGATAACAGGAACGGATCTAGCTGAACACTGTGAGCAGGACGCACTGTACTAAATGTAAATAGTCTAGCAGCCTGACCGTGGTACTAATAGGATCAAATAGAACACCTGTAATTTTCTTCAGGTAGCTTTATATACTGTAACCAGACAAGCCTGCCTGTCAGTAGGAAGATAACAGGAACGGATCTAGCTGAACACTGTGAGCAGGATGCACTGTACTAAATGTAAATAGTCTAGCTGCCTGACCGTGGTACTAATAGGATCAAATAGAACACCTGTAATTTTCTTCAGGTAGCTTTATATACTGTAACCAGACAAGCCTGCCTGTCAGTAGGAAGATAACAGGAACGGATCTAGCTGAACACTGTGAGCAGGACGCACTGTACTAAATGTAAATAGTCTAGCTGCCTGACCGTGGTATTAATAGGATCAAATAGAGCACCTGTAATTTTCTTCAGGTAGCTTTATATACTGTAACCAGACAAGCCTGCCTGTCAGTAGGAAGATAACAGGAACGGATCTAGCTGAACACTGTGAGCAGGACGCACTGTACTAAATGTAAATAGTCTAGCTGCCTGACCGTGGTACTAATAGGATCAAATAGAACACCTGTAATTTTCTTCAGGTAGCTTTATATACTGTAACCAGACAAGCCTGCCTGTCAGTAGGAAGATAACAGGAACGGATCTAGCTGAACACTGTGAGCAGGATGCACTGTACTAAATGTAAATAGTCTAGCTGCCTGACCGTGGTACTAATAGGATCAAATAGAACACCTGTAATTTTCTTCAGGTAGCTTTATATACTGTAACCAGACAAGCCTGCCTGTCAGTAGGAAGATAACAGGAACGGATCTAGCTGAACACTGTGAGCAGGACGCACTGTACTAAATGTAAATAGTCTAGCTGCCTGACCGTGGTATTAATAGGATCAAATAGAACACCTGTAATTTTCTTCAGGTAGCTTTATATACTGTAACCAGACAAGCCTGCCTGTCAGTAGGAAGATAACAGGAACGGATCTAGCTGAACACTGTGAGCAGGACGCACTGTACTAAATGTAAATAGTCTAGCTGCCTGACCGTGGTACTAATAGGATCAAATAGAACACCTGTAATTTTCTTCAGGTAGCTTTATATACTGTAACCAGACAAGCCTGCCTGTCAGTAGGAAGATAACAGGAACGGATCTAGCTGAACACTGTGAGCAGGACGCACTGCACTAAATGTAAATAGTCTAGAAGATAACAGGAACGGATCTAGCTGAACACTGTGAGCAGGATGCACTGCACTAAATGTAAATAGTCTAGAAGATAACAGGAACGGATCTAGCTGAACACTGTGAGCAGGATGCACTGCACTAAATGTAAATAGTCTAGAAGATAACAGGAACGGATCTAGCTGAACACTGTGAGCAGGACGCACTGCACTAAATGTAAATAGTCTAGAAGATAACAGGAACAGATCTAGCTGAACACTGTGAGCAGGACGCACTGCACTAAATGTAAATAGTCTAGAAGATAACAGGAACGGATCTAGCTGAACACTGTGAGCAGGACGCACTGCACTAAATGTAAATAGTCTAGAAGATAACAGGAACGGATCTAGCTAAACTGAATACAGTGTATATATATATATGCAACACCTGGGATGCATATATATACACAATACACTGTAAGTGCAGCTAACTGACTGACTGTTCTGCCTAATCTATCTAACTCAAATCAAATGACACTGTCTCTCTCTCTCTCTATCTCTCAGCACACCGGAACACACACTACACAGGGCCGCCGTGCAGGCGGCCTTATATAGTGTGGGGCGTGTACTAAATCCCCTGAGCCATAATTGGCCAAAGCCACCCTGGCTTTGGCCAATTACAGCTCTCTCTACTGACGGCGCTGTGATTGGCCAAGCATGCGGGTCATAGTGCATGCTTGGCCAATCATCAGCCAGCAATGCACTGCGATGCCGCAGTGAATTATGGGCCGTGACGCGCCACACGAATTTGGCACGAACGGCCCATATCGTTCGCAATTCGGCGAACGACCGAACAGCCGATGTTCGAGTCGAACATGGGTTCGACTCGAACACGAAGCTCATCCCTAGAGCACAGCAACTATGGGATGAAATCTCTAAGCTTGTGACGTATGATCAACGTGGTAAGTGTTGCCCAAATGCAGCTTGCTCTTTTGTTAGTGTTTTTATGTAATCATTAGATTATGGTTGGTTGTAAATTTTTGAATGGCGTCCGGGTTTTTTTTTAGCATTTTAGCAAACTTTATTTCAGTATTCTTTGCCACTATTATAAAAATGTTGCAAACACTTTAACAAACTTTTTTTTAATGAAATGTTCAGCAGAGAGGGCATGGTTGATGCAAAGATTCGCATGCATTACTACAAACGTTAAATAACAATACATACAAAGCATAGTGCCACATGGTTTGGCTCTGCTGCAGCGAGAGACTGAACAGTACATTACTCACATGTTTCCATAATCTAAATTTCAAAATCTTTACTCAAATTCTTTCTCAATGTGTGCTTACAGGATTTGAAATTAACAGAAGGTGGCGTTCTCGGAAGACCGTTTTCGCAAAGATTTGCTTGATGATGCAGAGTGTGCAAGCGATTCCAGAGCAACCACAAAGAAAAAATCTGTCTACTTTGAAAATATTGTCCTTCTGTTATGGAAATGATTAAGAGCTCCAAGGTTATCTGCTGCTGTCTCTAATTTGAAAAGTGTTGATATGCATGCATATAAAAGTAAACACTCTGAGACACGCCCAGTATCGTTACTGTTACACTTCTGATTTATTCAAGGCGGTGTTAATGTTTTATACACACAAATACGTCATTGCTATGTTAGTCTAATAGGTACATCTCATTGGTTAAGATAGTAAAGAAGATGGAGAATTTTCATAACGAGGTTTGGCTGTCTTTGGTTTTATCTCCAGTTCCGCGTTCTTCTGATGTGTGGGATGTAGGGGGTACCCGCCATCTTGAGAAAATATAGGAACAGAGCTAATCTGTATACTTATATAATGAGTAAGGAGAAAAATATGTATGCACATAAGAAAATAGACATTTTCAGATTACTATTATTATTATCTACATCACATTCCTTCACAATCCCCCCTAAAATGACTATTTTCTCTTTTCTGTCCCTAATACTAAAGGTCCCACTTTGGCCTGGCCCTTCTCCTCAGCAACTCTTTTTGGCTGTATATAGAATTGGGCAGCAACTGTTCACTTCCCTCCTCGATACAGCTGGAGAGGTGCAGTCAGGCGCTATCTATCCCTAAAACCTTATAGGACTGTGAGATTATGGACAGGCAGTGACTGTAGAGGAGTGAAGGGTTTGTCATCTTCCATCATAAGGAGGTCCTCTTCTTCTTGGTGGAGAAATGTAGGTGTGCTATTGTCTACAGCCTTGCTCATTAACTTTTTTACAAAAGGTAGAATACAGCATACAATCAGGGCTAAAAGAACCAGGATTATTAATACCGTTACCCCTATCTGGGCGAGCACCTTCTGCCACCCACTCATCCAGCTAAAATATTGATCCCATTTGGGCCAATATTATCAGGAATGTATGTACAACAGGTTCTCGTTTTTTCCTATGATTTTACAAAACACCTCCTTTCCCAGCTAGCACCATGTCTAAGGCCATCAGGTCCTGGAATGTCATGTAGGAAGTGGGGGATAACCGGTCAGCAATTCCCTGGAGGGCATCTTTAGAGTAATTTACAAATCTCTGTTGGTTATATGTGTAGTGTCAGGTCACCTATAGGCTGGGTGACAGATGTACACCGTTGGGATCAGGAGTGCACCGCAAGATAGTGGACCCTACGGCTGACTGCTGCGGATTGTACCCTGGGAGGTTCAGGAATCAGGTCTACTGGATCACTGACACAGATCCCACTGGGAGCTAGAGCATAGATTCCCCAGGGCGCGGAGTCTAAGAGCCAGCAGGTGTTCACCAGAGCCTCTAGTGGTGAGGATGGACTGCGCTGCAGTCTGGCTCCAGGTCGCGGCCCCCAGGGTCTCACAGCTCACGCTCACGGTAGACTACAGGAGAAGAGGAAGGAGGGAACTGGCTAGAACATCAGGGTCACAGGCAAACAGGGATGGCCGGGAACAGGCCAAAGTCGGTAACAGAAATCAGATGTAGGAAACATAGCAAGTACACACAGAGGCTAACACACAGTGGTTGATCAGCACTGCTGGCTTGCAGTGCACAGGTTAATATAGGGTTCCCTGATAGGGCCTGGGGTGGGGCCATGCTTAGAGGGGAGGTTACAAAAGCTGTCAGGTGAGGGTCAGCTGGTCTCTAGAGATGAACACATGGAGACAGGTATGCTGATCGACAAACTCTATTGCATAACCATGACATGTAGTTAATCCAATCTACATTCTTGCTGACAGTTGTTATGGGGATCAAAGACTCAAAACCAGCTTTTACCTGATCCCTGGCTTTAAATTCATCAGGGACCCCCCTTGTAACCCCTATGACATGTATGTATACATGAGGATCAAAGCTTCCGGAGAGAGCTGCTCGCTTCCTCCTCTGACTATGTGCTGGGTCAGTGTATGTATCAGGGGTATCTTTGGTTAGGATATGGGGCTTTCTATTTTCATCTTTTTTTTGTCTAATGCACTCTGTGGTCGCCCAGTCTGGTCCTGTGTTCCAACCCACTGGCCCCCACAGAAACCACAACTCTGTCCCCAGTAACTGTCTGTGTGGCATACATATATGTCCTTACCGTCAGGGATATCACTGTACCAATGGCATCACCATGAAGGGTCAAACGGACAAGGTACTATGTCACAGTAATCTAAGGTAAAGGTGGTCACATGTGTACCTGAAGAGTTACACCAAAACGTAATTATGTTATCATTTTTGTGATGGCCACCTCCTGGGCCCCTCCCCCCTAGATCAAACAGAAAAAGTATATGCAGCACCCGAAAACACGCTCTCCTGCAGTGATAAGCGTGCATTCAGGTGTTCTTCCTGGCCAACTTGACTGAGGTGGCTGTGGTCACCAAAACTTGGAATGGACCATCATAACTTGGCTCAAGGATCTCCAGACAGTAGTTGGTGTGTTCCTGTATCTAATTCAGGATCTGGAATGGAAGAAAACACCTGGACATGCATTCAGGTTAATTCTCGTGATAATGTGGTTACATAATTAGTCAACACATCAGACTGTAACTGTAACTGTTGTGGAAAGTGACAACCAAGTCTGGGAGCTGAACCAAACAAAATTTCATAAGGGGATAGGGCATGTTTCCCCTGGGGTTGTGTCTGACACTGAACAGGGCAATGGGCTAACTGTCTGGCCAACTCATGTTAGTCTCTTGGGCCATCTTTAACATCCTGTTTTTAGTGTCCCATTCATCCTTTCTACCTTCCCGCTACTTTGAGGGTGGTATGGGATGTGTAGTGCCAACTGAACCCCCAGTGCTGCCCAAATCTCTTTAGTAAGGGTTGTTGTTAGGGCTGGTCCCTGATCTCTCAATATCACCTCTGGGACCCCAAATCTACATACTATCTCACTCAGTAGTTTCTTAGCTGTGGTCCTGGCAGTCGTGACCACTTCCACTAGGGCGTTTTCAAATCTGTCACTTCTTGGCACTTGAGAATGATCAATTTGCATCCTCTGGAATGGGGTATAGGGCTTTTGCCAGGTGCTTCTTCTGTGCATCCTGGGTTACATTTGGTGCCGATAATGCATGATCTGCAGAAGCTGTCGGTCAGTGGAGTAACACTTGGTGCAACACTTGTTGATAAGAGAGTTCATAAAAGTCTTTGTCAAGTGGGCAGCTCCATGTGCCCATTGCACCACGGCTGGGTACATACTCCTGGGTAGACAAGGCTTCTTGTTGCACTCGAATAGTCCATTTCTGAGAGTTGTTCCTCTCCGTTTCCAGCTTTCCTTCTTATCCAGACTTGTTGTTTCCTGTAGTTCTTTTAGATAAACTCTGTCCACTGGGAAAGTCTGTAAGGTAAGCACGGGGTGGTCTTCTTCTACCACCCTGCTGTCCACTTCCCGTGGACCACCAGCTGTCTGTTTGGCAGCTGTATTGGATCGATGATTGCCTTAAGCTTCCTTTGAGTTCATTTTGTCGTGTGCTTTACTCAGAATAGTCACTTGGGTTGGGAGAAGCAAGGCATCAATCAAGTTTTCACAAGTGTTCCTGCAGCCATCAGGAATCCTCTGTCCTAGATAACACCATAATCATGAGCAATGCTGAAAGCATATCTTGAGTCCATATGAATGTTGGCTCTTTTTCCCTCTGCCCGTGACCGCGTGTGCTGTGTGGTCATGGGGTAACAAGTCAAGACTCTACTCCTCCTTTCCCCCCTCGAGAAGTGGAAGAAGGGTGGTAGGGTTCAGTGTTTGACAACTTAATAGAGTAATGCTGTCCAGTAGGAGGGAACACAGGAATCTCAAGTGTCTGGTAGTGGACAAGTGTTTCGGCTGGATCTTGGTTGAATATGGCAACAACGTCATGGGGAGCAAGCAGAACGAGGCAGTGTCCGAGGACCAAGTTCAAAGTTTTGTCAAGCAAGGCTTGTGTAGCAAATCCAGCTCGCAGACACAATAGGCCTCCTCTTGCTACCGCATCCAGCCGACAGGAGTAATATCCTATGGGGCGTAGGCTGATGCCATGTGATTGGGTGAGTACACCTGCAGCATGTCCCATGCGTTCGGATACAAAGAACTTGAGCGGTTTGCTGTAGGCTGGGAGCCCTAGCGCCGGGGGTGGCGCACTTAAAGGCTTCAAACTTTAGATATTTCTTCAGGAGACATCTGGAAGGGGTCTGATTGCAGAGCATCAGTAGGAAGGCTTCTGGAATCCATGCTCTGCGCTAGGAAATTAGTCCAAGGAAAATGACAAGTGTTGAGCACCACTGCAATTTGGGCTTTGAGGCTCTGCAGCCCTGGTTGGCAAGATAGCACAACAGGCTTTCTGGGGTGACTTCAACAGGGGGTAAGTCAGCTGCACAAAGGAGAAGCTCATCAACATGTTGGAAGAGAATCACTTCTGGGTGTTCCTCTTGTCATGTGTCAAGGATGATAGCCATAGCTTTTGCAGACTGGCTTGGAAGGTTCTGTGCCCCTTGTGGCACAACTGTTTAGGTATGTTGCCGTTTCTTTCCGTGGATGAATGCAAAAAGGTACCAGCAGGAGGGGTGAGGGTGGACACTGAAGAAAACGTTTGTAAGGTCCACCTCTATGAGGTATTTTGCAGTCAAAGGCATCCACAGTAGGTACCTGGTTCTCTTTTTAGGATTCTCTTCTTGGGGTTATTGTGGTTTCCGGGGCAATGAAGCGCCCTCTTTTAGCTTGACTGAAACTGGTGGCACCTTTAAGTGACCGTTGTCTTCCGGTCCTGTGAACCATAGGCACGCAGGGATTCTGTCAAGTACTTCCTGCAGTCTTGAACTTGAAATTTTTGCTTCAGTAAGTGTCATCAGGAGAGGCTGAGAACACAAAGCAGATGAGTCTTTTACAGATAGGGGAGTATGTAACTTCAGGCGTGTCCTGATTGAGGCCTGTAGTCTGGACAACACATCAGCTCCTAGTAGATTCAAGGGACATGTAGAGGACACCACAAATGAAGGAAGTGGACTGGAGCGGGGCACCCCATCCATTCCTACGCAGGAAACATCAATAGTGGAAAAGAAAGAATTATTAGGCAGGTTCACCGCCCTCAACACACTTTTGGCTGCACCCCTGTTAATGAGGAAAGTGGTAGGTTTTCCTTGTATGGGTAACGTGACCTTTGCTAAGGGTCCCCCAGTTCCACTTGAGGACACTGCCATAAGGGGTGACACGGGTTTGCCCATTTCCTAGTGAGAGTTGGGGCGTGGTGGTGGTGGTTCATGTCCCCGTTGCCCTGCATAGGGTTCCCTGTCTCGTTTGGGATATTTTGGGGCTCTGCAGTCTTTCCTTATGTGACCCCGTTTCCCACAGTTGTAACAGGTGATCCTTACCCTGGTATTGGGCAGTGGTGGTGGACGAGTGTAGGTGGGATCTTCGTCATGGGTTACCATGAGGGGCGTTGGTTTTTTTACCTTTTTGATTTTCTATACCTCTGGCCACCAACAATAAATCAGACATTTTCATTGAACGGTATTCTGGGCGGGCCACCATCAGGCATTTTCTAACATCCTCCTTGAGTCCTGAAACAAAAGCAGTTGATAACATGTTTGTGTGTGCCTTTTCATAATGGGAGAAGCCCAGATCATCAAAGGCCTGTATGAGTCTAGCATGGTACTTCTCCACAGACTCCCCTTTGTCTTGGGCAATATCTTGGATTGTGGTAGTCTGGTCTGCCAATTTCTCCTTTGCCCAATCACGGAGTTGTGCACAGAACTCCGCACCTGAGGTGTATGAAGTGGCGCTTGTCAGGCAGGCATCATTGAAAGCCGTCTGCATGACTGGCCAAAAGACATGTCCTGCTTTGATTTGGCATAGGCTGATCAAGTCTCTCCAGGCAGCTGAGTAAGTTTCTTGTATCTGCACTATCCTGCGGTAGAAGGGCATTGGCTGCTTCTCTGGGTCAGGCAGACTTGTCACTAAGGCCGCTGCTTGTGATGGAGTAAAAGCGACATACATCACTGGTGCCCCTTCTGGTAACCGAGACTGTTGTTGGTGCGGGGGCTGGGAAGGGACACTGTTCCTTATGGTTGCCAGCATGTGTTTGAGATCCTCTTTAAACTGTGAGTCTGGAACTGGATTGGGGGATAAATCAGCAGGTGGTCTTGCTGCCTGTTGTTGGTCTTCCCACTCAGATGCTTCTTCATCATTAATATATCCGGCCTGTGAATGTGGTGCTTCCGTATTGGGGAAGACAGGTATGTGGAAGGAACCATCCCTGTTTAAAACAGGGAGGACTGGGTACAGGCGGTGTTTGAGCTCACTGGGTGTACCAAGATGGCCTCCGGCAGGAAGTGCACTGGGCTGGGCAGTGAGTGAAGGCATGGGTGCACCAAGATGGCCGCCGGCAGGAAGTGCACTGGGCTGGGCAGTGAGTGAAGGCATGGGTGCACCAAGATGGCCGCCGGCAGGAGTTGTCACAGTGGGCTGTGCTTGGGCTGGGAGGGAGAGAAGGGAGTGGATGTCAGGTGGAGGGCAGGGTTGTCCCTCCCTTCTCTCGGTCCAGGTTTTTTGATAGGGGGGTGGTTTAGGCACATTATCAATTCTGTGATAAACATACATAATACAATCGCCATCTTTCTTAACTTCCTTTATCCAATTTTCTTTATCACACAGGATTTTTCTCCCTGTCTCTTCAGCAACATAACTTTCACCATTTCTTTCAACTTTGTTAACTATTTCAACATCTTCTTTGCAATATCACTTTCTTTTCTCTCGTACAACCAAGGGGTTAATATTTTTCTCAGCGTTCTTATCAGCAAATTCCTTCGGTGGGGGCTCATAAGACTAATGTACGGTTAATCTCAGAACAAGAACAAACACATCAGGGGTAGTGAGGAGCAACGGCTTGTGACCCAACAGATCCCCCGGGCAGCCCCCCTCCGACCTTAACCAGTCCCCACCCCCTCTCGTGTATATAGCAAACAATAAACCACAAATACACTCAGGACAGGACATTACACCTGCCACTCTTCGAACTGCAAAATTTCAGCAGGCTAAAATAACCACAAGGGCAGACCACCCTGCAAAAATAAACCCGTTTATAGACGTTTGCTACAAGGGAAACAATCTCATGCCAGAGGCCGAAAGCTCATCTGGAGATGAGACTACCCATTCACACATGTAGCACTTCAGGCTGCAAAGCCAGCAGCTGAAATACCCCTCAAAGGTTCGTCGAACCCAGAGTAACAAGTCTATAACGTTTGCTACAAGGGAAACAATCTCATGCCAGAGGCCGAAAGCTCATCTGGAGATGAGACCACACATTCACACATGTAGCACCCTTAGACTGCTGAGTTTCATAGCCCAAAGAATGGCAGACAGTGAACAAAAAATACAGTCAGCAGAAACCCATTGGCAGGTTCGTTAAAACAACCTCAGGCGAGGAAATACCTGCCTCTAAGACAGTCTCAGCATACCGACAGAATCCAGCCGTCAACCGAAAGATAAGAGAGTCGTACAGTGGTAAGAATATAAATCAAACTTACCGTACTGTTAGGGCTGCGCAAAGACCCCACTCTCATCAATCAATTAACGCCCAAATGCTTGTTGCGGTATAACTTCGACTGTAGCCTGAGGTCCCGGGTTTCGGCACCATCTGTTATGGAAATGATTAAGAGCTCCAATCGAGCCCAAGGTTATCTGCTGCTGTCTCTAATTTGAAAAGTGTTGATATGCATGCATATAAAAGTAAACACTCTGAGACACGCTCAGTATCGTTACTGTTACACTTCTGATTTATTCAAGGCGGTGTTAATGTTTTATACACACAAATACGTCATTGCTATGTTAGTCTAATAGGTACATCTCATTGGTTAAGATAGTAAAGAAGATGGAGAATTTTCATAACGAGGTTTGGCTGTCTTTGGTTTTATCTCCAGTTCCGCGTTCTTCTGATGTGTGGGATGTAGGGGGTACCCGCCATCTTGAGAAAATATAGGAACAGAGCTAATCTGTATACTTATATAATGAGTAAGGAGAAAAATATGTATGCACATAAGAAAATAGACATTTTCAGATTACTATTATTATTATCTACATCACATTCCTTCACACTTCCTAAGGAAAACATAACCAAAAGAGAAAAACTCTCTCCTGCGCTCAAGTGTCTAGATACTCAGTGTGTGATAAGGCCAGGAAGCTTCAGTGGTATCTGCCGTCTTGCAGCCCTCTTCAGAATGTTGGGCATTCAAGGACTACAAAAAGAAACAAAAGGAAGAGAGGGCGCACCGACCTAGCGCATTACCACTGATAGTGTTTATTAAAAATTAATAAAATAGAAAGTGTATACTCACAAACGAGCAGGAAATACAGGCATGGACATAGACTGCAGGTATGCAGTAGCAGACATCAGAATATAAGTGAGTAACCATCCGCTTAGGCTCTGAGGAAAGGGGCTCGCCCCTGAAACGCGTTAGCCATCGCCGTATTCACCCGATGTCCGGTCCTGTTTTTATTCTGATGTCTGCTACTGCATACCTGCAGTCTATGTCCATGCCTGTATTTCTTGCTCGTTTGTGAGTATACACTTGCTATTTTATTAATTTTTAATAAACACTATCAGTGGTAATGCGCTAGGTCGGTGCGCCCTCTCTTCCTTTTGTTTCTTTTTGCCTTCCTAAGGAAAGTCATGGATGTTAGATCGTAAGTGACGTTTGGATGTTCCATCTAGAAAGAGTAGTAAGGTTTTGTGACCAAATGTTCCTCCTTTTTATTTTAGTACATCATCAAATGTCTCAGAGTGTGAGGAGAACACTGACAATAATGAGACAGAAGCCGTGCAGGAAGGTGAGCAAGCCACACAAGAGGGAGAAGGCAAGTCCAAGTTTGTGGATGAGACAGCACATCCAAGTGCACGTCCAAGTTCTTTGCAAAGATCCGTACATGTAAGCATACTATTGATTACTGTACTTTATCTGATGTACACCAAGGCATCATTGCATTTTTTAATCGGCATATTATTCTCTACAGGTTAGTCATGACAGGCCAACAACATCACGATCCTTGCGGTGTGGCAAAAAGCCTGAAAATCCAGAGATGGACAAAGCCATTAAGTCCTTCATGGACAAGATGACCTCAGTTAAAAGACAGGAGAGTAAAGATCCATTCTGTGATCCAAATAACTCAAATGCGTCCTTCCTGAGAACAATTTATCATACACTTCAAAAAGCACCAGCAGAGAGGCAGATGGAGATACATATGGGTATATTTAATTATGTGGGGGGATGTATTAGAGCCGCCGAGTCAGGAATGCCATTGCCCACTATTAGCCAGTATGAACCCCCTCAGAGATCATACCATCAATATTCCTATGAGTCCCCATGTCTTCCTGCCCAGCCATATCTACCGCCCTATTCACAGACCACTGTGCGTGCATACAGCTCAATGCACAATACCCAGAGGCCTTCTTATGCTTCCTCTCCTGCTCATTGCCCACAGGGAACATATCCTCAGAGTGTGAACACTAGCTCAAATTCTGCTGATGCTTCTCAAGCTAATAGCCAAAGCAGCTCTGGTTCTTGTTCCCAAAATTCCACTTCCTATTCCCCACCTCTTTTTATCAGGATTTGTAACCTGGTTTTTATGTTAAACTACGAATTCTGTTAAATTTTGCATATTTTATGCTTTGTTCATACTTTGACAAAAAACAGTTAAGTGTTAAAACTTTTTTATTTAAATTTATTTTAAACGGGTTATGCAGAATAATGAAACTAATAATAAAACTGTTTTGAACATATAATGTGCTTTTGTGTTTTTTTATGCTATCAAAACACAATGAAATAACCAAATTAATTAATTAATAAATTTAAATTTTCACTGCATTATTTATATATATTGGTACTGCCATGGAACTTCTCCTGATGGAGATAGAAAGTAGTCGGCAAATTGTTCACTCATGGCATGTACTAGGCCACTGGCGCTTGCCAGTTCACCAAAACGCTACCAAAAAAACTGTTAGCGATCGCAGGAATCAGGCCTGACTCTGCGAACGCTGCAGTTATGCGTTTAGTGTTTTGTAAGTGTCAGTGATCGATCGATACTGCACTTGTGTGGGTTGGGCTGTACAGAGGGGCAAAACGCAGGTGCTAGCAGGTATCTGAGCTGATCCCTCTAACACTACGTTTTTGGGAACCCTAAACTGCTGGGGACGCTAGTATAGATCTGATCGGATCAGATATTGATCCGTTCAGATACTATACCACTAAGGGAGGTGTACGGTGCGTGCGTGGGTGTTAGCGCTACTGGCGCTAACCTGATGCTACTTGGGGCTGGTGCTTACCAGTTCACCAAAATGCTACCAAAAAAACTGTTAGCGATCGCAGGGATCAGGCCTGACTCTGGGAATGCTGCAGTTATGCATTTAGTGTTTTGTAAGTGACAATTATCAATTGATACTGCATTTGGGTGGGCTGAGCTGGGCTGGGCGGAGGGGCAAAGTGCAGGTGCTAGCAGGTATCTGGGCTGATCCCGCTAACACTGCGTTTTTGGGAACCCTAAACTGCTGGGGACGCTAGTATAGATCTGATCGGATCAGACATTGATCCGTTCAGATACTATACCACTAAGGGAGGCGTATGCTGCGTGCGTGGGTGTTAGCGGTACTGGCGCTAATCTGACGCTACCTGGGGCGACGCATATCACCGCCGGGCGATCAGGGGGCTAAACCTTTATTAGGTAATAAATGGTGGGTGCCCTGACACTATAAAAAATAAACTAACTAACCAGCTTCACCCGAAACAGTTATACGGTGATCAGTGGTGAAAGGGTTAACTAGGGGGCAATCAAGGGGTTAAAACATTTATTAGGTAGTATATGGGGGTCCCTGTCGCTATAAAACGCTGACGGCGAACCTAAATATTTACGTCCCTAACTAGCGTCACCAGTGACACTAATACAGCGATCAGAAAAATGATCGCTTAGCGACACTGGTGACAGGGGGTGATCAAGGGGTTAAAACTTTATTAGGGGGGGGTTAGGGGGGTACCCTAGACCTAAAGGGGGCTAATACTAACTGCCCTACCACACTAACTATCACAAACTGACACCATGTAGTAATCAGAAAAAAAAAAAAAAAACTGCTTGGTGTCAGTGTGACAGGGGGGGGGGGCGTGATTAGGGGGTGATCGGGGGGGGGATCGGGGGGTGTAAAGTGTGCCTGGCATGTTATACTGTGTGTGTTGTGTTGTGCAACTCACTCAGATGTCTTCTCTCCTCGGCGCCGGAACGGAAAATGCCGAGCCGAGGAGAGATGACATCACATCACATCAGATGTAGTACACAGAGGCAGGGGAAGATTCTCATTGGCTGGGAGCGATCGCGAGGGGGGGGGCACGAATGGATGGTCTCCCCCTCATCTCTGATCGCTGCCAGACCAAAGCCGACCGCTTTGGGCACCGGGGGGGGTCCGATCGGACCCCCGCCCGCGGGAAGGCAATCACGTACCAGGTACCTGATTTTGCCTGCCCGTGCCATTCTGCCGCAGTATATCTGCATGAGGCGGTTGTCAAGTGGTTAAAGAGGTATAGGACTGGCCAGTTGCAAGAAACCTAGAAAAAATGAAACATCTTTTTAGCTTTTTAAGTAAAACAACATTCTACTGCCACATAAATGGATACAATATTTATTATCTATACATACTGTATATACAAATACACACTAGACCAGGGGTAGGCAACTTGACACTTGATAAATTAATGACTTCTTACCTCAAGGTCACTAGGAGACGTTCATCTGCAGGTACACATCTTCTTATGTTGGTATGTCTCCCCTGCAGCCGTGGGTGCAGCTGGTCCAGTAAATAGTCAAATGTGGCTTCGGTCATCCTGGAGAAGTTGAAAAACTTAGTGGGATACTGTCGTAGATGAGCGTAGTGAAAAGCCACAAAACCTTCAGAAGGCCACTTCATTAGCATGGGGTGGGTCTAAAATCGACATCTCCTAGCCACAATCTGCTTTTTCTTGCTCTCCATTCTCCTCATATAGGAAAATACGACAAACAATGTCACGCTGTCCCAAAAATTGTTGGAATCCATTGCACAATACAGATAGCACACACAAGGACAAGGACAAAAGAAGGACACAGCAAGGACAAGTCACTCACTGAAAACTGCAATGCAGCATAGGAGGAGCAATGCTTTCTGGGTAATTTCCTTAAAGGCACAGAAACTGCTGTAAACTGATCAAAACGGATACAAAAACGGATGAAAAATGTGTACATTAACTGCTTGCTGACCGCCGGCTGTCAATTGACAGCCAGGCGGCGCAGCTCTCATTGCGGGCGGGCGTCATATGACAGCCTCACTTTCCCAGGCCACCAGGGCGCGCCCGTTGTGTCACTGGGCACCCGGTGCTCGTGCCCGGCAGCCGCGATGTCCGCCGGGCACCCACGATTGCCGGTAACACAGCAGGGCCGTGGATCTGTGTGTGTAAACACACAGATCCACGGTTCTGTCAGAGGAGAGGAGACTGATGTACAGAGTAACACCGATCGGTCTCCTCCCCTAGTGAGTCCCCTCCCCCTACAGTTAGAAACACTCCCTAGCAAACACAGTTAACCCCTCGATCACCACCTAGTGTTAACCCCTTCCTTGGCAGTCACATTTATACAGTAATCAGTGCATTTTTATAGCATGGATCGCTGTATAAATGTGAATGGTCCCAAAAATGTGTCAAAAGTGTCCGATGTGTCCGACGCAATATCGCAGTCAAGATAAAAATCGCAGATCGCCGCCATTACTAGTAAAAAAAAAAATAAAAAAAATAAAAATGCTATAAATCTATCTCCTATTTTGTAGACGCTATAACTTTTGCCTAAGAAACCGGAAGCTACGAGCATTTTATGACTTCGATTTCGCTGGATGTAAACAGCGCCATTGGGAAATTGGGAAAGCATTTTATCACACCGATCTTGGTGTGGTCAGATGCTTTGAGGGCAGAGGAGAAATCTAGGGTCTAATAGACCCCAATTTTTTCAAAAAAGAGTACCTGTCACTACCTATTGCTATGATAGGGGATATTTACATTCCCTGAGATAACAATAAAAATGATTTAAAAAAAATGAAAGTAACAGTTTAAAAATAAGATAAAAAGCAAAAAAATAATAAAGAAAAAAAAAAAAAAAAGCACCCCTGTCCCCCCTGCTCTCGTGCTAAGGCGAACGCAAGCGTCGGTCCGGCGTCAAATGTAAACAGCAATTGCACCATACATGTGAGGTATCACCGTGAAGGTTAGATCGAGGGCAGTAATTTTAGCAGTAGACCTCCTCTGTAAATCTAAAGTGGTAACCTGTAAAGGCTTTTAAAGGCTTTTAAAAATGTATTTAGTTTGTCGCCACTGCGCGTTTGTGCGCAATTTTAAAGCATGTCATGTTTGGTATCCATGTACTCGGCCTAAGATCATATTTTTTATTTCATCAAACATATGGGCAATATAGTGTGTTTTAGTGCATTAAATTTAAAAAAGTGTGTTTTTTCCCCAAAAAATGCGTTTGATAAATCGCTGCGCAAATACTGTGTGAAAAAAAAAAAATGAAACAGCCACCATTTTAATCTGTAGGGCATTTGCTTTAAAAAAAATATATAATGTGTGGGGGTTCAAAGTAATTTTCTTGCAAAAAAAAATAATTTTTTCACGTAATCAAAAAGTGTCAGAAAGGGCTTTGTCTTCAAGTGGTTAGAAGAGTGGGTGATGTGTGACATAAGCTTCTGAATGTTGTGCATAAAATGCCAGGACAGTTCAAAACCCCCCCATTTTGGAAAGTAGACACCCCAAGCTATTTGCTTAGAGTCATGTCGAGTCCATGGAATATTCTATATTGTGACACAAGTTGCGGGAAAGAGACAATTTTTTTTTTTTTTTTTTGCACAAAGTTGTCACTAAATGATATATTGCTCAAACATGCCATGGGAATATGTGAAATTACACCCCAAAATACATTCTGTTGCTTCTCCTGAGTACGGGGATACTGCATGTGTGGGACTTTTTGGGAGCCTAGCCGCGCACGGGACCCCGAAAACCAAGCACCGCCTTCAGGCTTTCTAAGGCCGTAAATTTTTGATTTCACTCTTCACTGCCTATCACAGTTTCGGAGGCCATGGAATGCCCAGGTGGCAAACCCCCCCCCCCCCCAAATGACCCCATTTTGGAAAGTAGACATCCCAAGCTATTTGGTGAGAGGTATAGTGAGTATTTTGCAGACCTCACTTTTTGTCACAAAGTTTTGAAAATTGAAAAAAGAAAAAAAAAATGTTTTCTTGTCTTTCTTTATTTTTAAAAACAAATGAGAGCTGCAAAATATTCACCATGCCTCTCAACAAATAGCTTGGGGTGTCTACTTTCCAAAATGGGGTCATTTGGGGGGGGGGGGGTTGTGCCACCTGGGCATTCCATGGCCTCCGAAACTGTGATAGACAGTGAAGAGTGAAATCAAAAATTTACACCCTTAGACATCCTGAAGGCGGTGATTGGTTTTCGGGGCCCCGTACGCGGCTAGGCTCCCAAAAAGTCCCACACATGTGGTATCCCCGTACTCAGGAGAAGTAGCTAAATGTATTTTGGGGTGCAATTCCACATATGCCCATGGTCTGTGTGAGCAATATATCATTTAGTGACAACTTTGTGCAAAAAAAAAAAAAAAAAAATTGTCACTTTCCTGCAACTTGTGTCAAAATATAAAACATTCCATGGACTCAACATGCCTCAAAGCAAATAGCTTGGGGTGTCTACTTTCCAAAATGGGGTCATTTGGGGGCGTTTTATGCCATCTGGGCATTTTATGGCCTTCAAAACTGTGATAGGTAGTGAGGAGTAAAATCAAAAATGTACGCCCTTAGAAATCCTGAAGGCAGTGATTGGTTTTCGGGGCCCCGTACGCGGCTAGGCTCCCAAAAAGTGTGTGAGCAATATATCATTTAGTGACAACTTTTTGTAATTTTTTTTTTTTTCTTTATTCAATCACTTGGGACAAAAAAAATGAATATTCAATGGGCTCAACATGCCTCTCAGCAATTTCCTTGGGGTGTCTACTTTCCAAAATGGGGTCATTTGTGGGGGTTTTGTACTGCCCTGCCATTTTAGCACCTCAAGAAACGACATAGGCAGTCATAAATTAAAGGCTGTGTAAATTTCAGAAAATGTACAGTTTGTAGGCGCTATAACTTTTGCGCAAACCAATAAATATACGCTTATTGACATTTTTTTTACCAAAGACATGTGGCCGAATACATTTTGGCCTAAATGTATGACTAAAATTGAGTTTATTGGATTTTTTTTAGAACAAAAAGTAGAAAATATCATTTTTTTTCAAAATTTTCGGGTTTTTTCTGTGTATAGCGCAAAAAATAAAAACGTCAGAGGTGATCAAATACCATCAAAAGAAAGCTCTATTTGTGGGAAGAAAAGGACGCAAATTTCGTTTGGGTACAGCATTGCATGACCGCGCAATTAGCAGTTAAAGCGACGCAGTGCCAAATTGTAAAAAGTGCTCTGGTCAGGAAGGGGGTAAATCCTTCCGGGGCTGAAGTGGTTAAAGAAAAAAAAAATGGATATTTATTATCGCAAGAAGTAAAAAATATTGTGCTTTTTTTTCAACCTGTCACTCTTCTTTTGTTTATAGCGCAAAAAATAAAAACCGCAGAGGTGATCAAATACCACCAAAAGAAAGCTTTATTTGTGGAGAAAAAATTTAATAATAACAATTTCATCTGGGTACAGTGTTGTATGACCGCGCAATTGTCATTCAAAGTGCGACAGCACTGAAAACTGAAAAATGGCTTGGGCAGGAAGGGGGTGAAAATGCCCTGTATTGAAGTGGTTAACGGATGAAAACGGATATTAATGGAATGGAAGATGGATGAAAACTGAGATTAATGAAACTGAAGACGGATGAAGACGGATGAACCAAGGATAAGAACTGATACATTTTTAACGTGGGTAAACTGACGGTGCCCATGTGAAAAGGGCCTTAAAAAGGATTGTTTTAAAAACTTTTTTTGCATTGATACATGTCCCCCATAGTATCCGGTCCCCATACACTTTATATGACAATAACTTGCATATAAGAGTTTAAAAATGAGGACTTTTGATTTTTCATGTTCGTGTCCCATAGACTTTATTAGGGTTTGTATGTTCACTAGAACTTTTTAACTTGCATATAAGCCTTTAAAATGAGGACTTTTGATTTTTCATGTCCGTGTCCCATAGACTTTAATAGGGTTTGCATGTTCGCTAGAACTTTTTGCCTGTTCTAGATGTTCTGGTGCAATATTCGGCCCATCCCTACAAATCTGTCTCTTTCCCTGTACCTCCAGCTCCTATCAGATGCATGGCTAAAAGCACATCCTCTCTCAGCTGTACTGCTTGCCAAATAGAAATAAACTGGCGACTAGGGATGAGCCGAACACCCCCCGGTTCGGTTCGCACCAGAACCCGCGAACGGACCGCAAGTTCGCACGAACGTTAGAACCCCATTGACGTCTATGGGACTCGAACGTTCGAAATCAAAAGTGCTCATTTTAAAGGCTAATTTGCATGGTATTGTCCTAAAAAGGGTTTGGGGACCCGGGTCCTACCCCAGGGGACATGTATCAATGCAAAAAAAACTTTTAAAAACTGCCGTTTTTTCGGGAGCAGTGATTTTAATGATGCTTAAAGTAAAAAAAAAAAAGTGAAATATTCCTTTAAATATCGTACCTGGGGGGTGTCTATAGTATGCCTGTAAAGTGACGCGTGTTTCCCATGTTTAGAACAGTCCCTGCACCAAATGTCATTTTTAAAGGAAAAAATCTCATTTAAAACTGCTTGCGGGTTTAATGTCATGTCGGGTCATGGCAATATGGATGAAAATCAGTGAGACAAACGGCATGGGTACCCCCCAGTCCATTACCAGGCCCTTTGGGTCTTGTATGGATATTAAGGGGAACCCCACACCCAAATTAAAATAAGGAAAGGTGTGGGGCCACCAGGCCCTATATACTCTGAACAGCAGTATACAGGCGGTGCAAACAAGACAGGGACTGTAGGTTTGTTGTTAAGTAGAATCTGTTTGTAATTTTGAACATTTTTAATGTGTTTAGCTCCAGCCAAAAAATCTTTTCTAAGCTTTTTGGAAAACATAGGGAAGGGTTATCACCCCTGTGACATTTGTTTTGCGTCTTTCCTCCTCTTCAGAAGATTTCACCTCACTTTTTTGTCCCAATGAAAAATGTTTTTTGAAAATTTGGGTTTTTTTGTGGAACAAGGATTGGAAAGCATCAGTGGAAAGGAGAAATTGTTTTCCCATATTAACTCTTACAGGAGAGAATTTCCCTTCCTTAGGGGTAGATTTCATCTCACTTCCTGTTGTCTCCTACCGTTTGCAAGTAGGAGTCGTTTGTAAGTTAGATGTTTGAAGGTAGGGTCCTGCCCTATATACTCAGCAGAAATTTGGGCCTTAGGTGTTGCTGTGGCCAAAACACTGTAAGCCCTCACAGGGCCCTGCTGTGAAATATTAGATCAAGAATTGTAATTACATGCCCCTGTTGAACAGGAGCTGAAAAATTAGGCCTTAGGCACTGGTGCTGGTGCCACAACACTGCAACCCCTCACAGACACTCTAGTTGGAACGCAGGAACGAGCCCTGCTGCAAAGTATTGCATCAAAAATTGTAATTACACGCCCCTGTTAGACAGGGGCAGAAAAATTGGGTCTTAGGCACTGGTGCTGGTGCCACAACACTGCAACCCCTCACAGACACTCTAGTTGAAACGCAGGAACAAGCCCTGCTGCAAAGTATTGCATCAAAAATTGTAATTACACGCCCCTGTTAAACAGGGGCTGAAAAATTGTGCCTTAGGCACTGGTGGTGGCGCCCAGAACCAAAAATGTTCTTACAAGCTATCAGCGTGATGATTGAGGAGGAAGAGGATAATTACTCAGGGATAGTCACTCAGCATCAGCATAGGCAGTCTTTGAAGGGATCTGAGATTTCAAAAAAAATTATTCGGTTACATCTGCATCAGGTGCTTGGTAGCTGGTGGTGATCCAAGACTGATTCATTTTTATGAAGGTCAGCCGATCGACCGAGTCGGTGGACAGACGCACCCTGTGATCGGTTACCACGCCTCCAGCAGCACTGAATGTGCGTTCCGAAAGAACGCTGGATGCAGGACAGGCCAGTAGCTCAATTGCATACTGTGCAAGCTCTGGCCAGTGATCCATCCTCAAGACCCAGTAACCCAGAGGATTTTCAGTGGGAAAGGTGTCCAAGTCTGATCTTGCCCCTAGGTATTCCTGCACCATGTAAAACAGACGCTGGCGATGGTTGCTGGAACCGATCATACCTTGGGGCTGCGGACCAAAAAAATTGTCTGAACGCATCGGTCAGACGGCCACCTTCTCCACCGCTCCTTCTTTGACTGACCGAAGCCTCAGCAACACGTTGTCCAGAAACAGGAGTTTGTAACCTCCCAGTCTCTGGGAACGCGTTGCACAGACCTTTCTGCAAGGCCTCCCGAAGATGTTTCATCCTCTGCTCCCTCTGCGATGGCAAGATAAGGTCCGCAACCTTACCCTTGTAACGTGGATCAAGGAGGGTTGCCAGCCAGTATTGGTCCTTCTCCTTGATACCACGAATACGAGGATCCTTACGTAGGCTTTGCAGGATCAGGGAGGCCATGCAGCGTAGGTTTGCTGAGGCATTCGGTCCGGAGTCCTCTGGGTCACTAAGGACAACAACGTCCGCAGCCACCTCCTCCCAGCCACGTACAAGTCCATGTGTTCCTTGGGACTGATCCCTTAAAGACTGCTGATGCTGAGTGCCAGGCTCCACCTCCATACTGACACAATCTTCCTCCTCCTCCTCCTCCTCCTCCTCCTCGTCCTCTTCCTGTGTGATCGGCGGGCACGCAGGAACACTGTCTGGATAAAGGGGGCCTTGAGAGCTAAGGAAGTCCTCCTCTTCCTGCCTCTGTTCTGCCTCAAGTGCCCTGTCCATTATTCCACGCAGCGTGTGCTCCAACAGGTGGACAAGGGGGACAGTGTCACTGATGCATGCACTGTCAGTGCTCACCATCCTCGTGGCCTCCTCGAATGGTGACAGGACAGTGCATGCATCCCTGATCATGGCCCACTGGCGTGGGGAAAAAAAACCAAGGTCCCCTGACCCTGTCCTGGTGCCATAGTCGCACAGGTACTCATTGATGGCCCTCTGCTGCGTGTGCAGCCGCTGCAGCATGGCCAACGTCGAGTTCCACCTGGTGGGCATGTCACAGATTAGGCGGTTCTTGGGCAGGTTAAACTCCTTTTGGAGGTCCGTCAGCCGAGCACTGGCATTATATGACCGGCGGAAATGCACAGAGACTTTCCTGGCCTGCCTCAGGACATCCTGTAAGCCCGGGTACCTGCCCAAGAACCGCTGCACCAAGTTAAGGACGTGAGCCAAACAGGGCACATGGGTCAGTTGTCCCTGTCGGAGGGCAGAGAGGAGGTTGGTGCCATTGTCGCAAACCACCATTCCTGCCTTAAGTTGGCGTGGCGTCAACCACCTCTGAACCTGCCCCTGCAGAGCTGACAGAACCTCTGCCCCAGTGTGGCTCCTGTCCCCCAAGCACACCAGCTCAAGCACCGCATGGCATCTTTTCGCCTGCGTACTTGCGTAGCCCCTTGAACGCCTACGGAGCACCGCTGGTTCCGAGGAAGAGGCCATGGAGGAAGAAGAAGAGGAGGGGGTGGAGGAGAGAGGTGTGTCACAATCAGCATTTTGGAGGCGTGGTGGCGGAACAACCTCCAACACTACTGCACCTTGTCCTGCATCCTTCCCAGCTGCCAGCAGAGTCACCCAATGCGCCGTGAAACTTAAGTAACGTCCCTGTCCATGCCTGCTGGACCATGAGTCAGCGGTAATATGCACCTTACCGCTGACCGCCCTGTCCAGCGAGGCATGGACATTGCCTTCCACATGCCGGTAGAGAGCCGGAATCGCCTTCCGTGAGAAAAAGTGGCGTTTGGGTACCTGCCACTGAGGAACCGCACATTCCACAAACTCACGGAAGGGGGCAGAGTCTACCAACTGAAAAGGCAGCAGTTGAAGTGCTAGCAATTTTGCCAAGCTAGCATTCAACCGCTGGGCATGTGGATGGCTGGGAGCAAACTTCTTTCGGCGGTGCAGCAGCTGGGGCAGGGAAATTTGCCTGGTACAATCTGACGTCGGTGTACCAAAAGCAGATTGCCCACAAGTACTTGGCTGTGACACACCTAATTCTACACCTTCATTCCTCTCACTGCAGGTCTCAGAGAGGACTGAAGGTCTAGTGGGGTTGGAAATCTCAGCTGATGAGGAGCAAGGAGAGATCGTTTTTGTTCTTTGGTGTGGGTCTTTCAGATACGCTTGCCAACGAACTGCATGGCAGGTCAACATATGTCTGGTCAAGCATGTGGTACCCAAGCGGGAGATGTTTTGGCCACGCGAGATACGCTTGAGACATATGTTGCAAATAGCAGCGGTGCGATCTGATGCACTCGTCTCAAAAAAGGCCCACACCAAAGAACTTTTTGAATAACGCGCAGAGACTGCAGCGCCCTGCACATGTGGAGCTTTGGGGTGTGATGCAGTCAATGTGCTGCCCTTAGGCTGGCCCCTGGAGGGCATCCTGCCTAGTTGGTGATGTGCCACCTCCTCCTCCTCCTCCTCCTCCTCCTCTCTCCTATCAGGCACCCACGTTGAGTCAGTGACCTCATCATCCCCTCCCTCCTCATCACTGGAGCAAACCTGGCAGTATGCTGCAGCAGGGGGAGCATGACTGCCAGATTGCTGTCCTTCTTGGGCACCCCCTCTGTCCGTGCTCATGTTACTGCCTTCATTGAGCTCAGTATCATCATCAGAGCCTTCCAAACGCTGGGCATCCTCCTGGAGCATGTACCCAACACTGTGGTCAAACAGTTCGAGGGAATCCTCATGAGGACATGGTGGAGCTAGGGAAGGAGTCACTGATGACATTGAGCTGAGGGAAGAGGCCGCTGCTTTGCCAGACAAAGCACCCTGGGCATGGGTGAGAGAGGATGAGGAGGATGAGGACGGCTTGGTCATCCACTCGACCAAGTCTTCCGCATGTTGCGGCTCAACACGGCCAGCTGCCGAAAAAAAGGCCAAGCGTGTCCCATGGCCACGTGCTGATGAGGATGCACCGTCTCCACGACCAGCACTAGACACAGAGCCTGCTTGCCCTCTCTTATTGGCTTGTGACTGTCTGCCTCTCCTTCTTGGCCTTCCAGACATACTAATGGCCTGTAGCTGCACTAAGCTGGGATAGAACACCTGTAATTTTCTTCAGGTAGCTTTATATACTGTAACCAGACAAGCCTGCCTGTCAGTAGGAAGATAACAGGAACGGATCTAGCTGAACACTGTGAGCAGGACGTACTGCACTAAATGTATATAGCAGGAACGGATCTAGCTGAACACTGTGAGCAGGACGCACTGTACTAAATGTAAATAGTCTAGCTGCCTGACCGTGGTACTAATAGGATCAAAAAGAACACCTGTAATTTTCTTAAGGTAGCTTTATATACTGTAACCAGACAAGCCTGCCTGTCAGTAGGAAGATAACAGGAACGGATCTAGCTGAACACTGTGAGCAGGACACACTGTACTAAATGTAAATAGTCTAGCTGCCTGACCGTGGTACTAATAGGATCAAAAAGAACACCTGTAATTTTCTTAAGGTAGCTTTATATACTGTAACCAGACAAGCCTGCCTGTCAGTAGGAAGATAACAGGAACGGATCTAGCTGAACACTGTGAGCAGGACACACTGTACTAAATGTAAATAGTCTAGCTGCCTGACCGTGGTACTAATAGGATCAAAAAGAACACCTGTAATTTTCTTCAGGTAGCTTTATATACTGTAACCAGACAAGCCTGCCTGTCAGTAGGAAGATAACAGGAACGGATCTAGCTGAACACTGTGAGCAGGACACACTGTACTAAATGTAAATAGTCTAGCTGCCTGACCGTGGTACTAATAGGATCAAAAAGAACACCTGTAATTTTCTTCAGGTAGCTTTATATACTGTAACCAGACAAGCCTGCCTGTCAGTAGGAAGATAACAGGAACGGATCTAGCTGAACACTGTGAGCAGGACGCACTGTACTAAATGTAAATAGTCTAGCTGCCTGACCGTGGTACTAATAGGATCAAAAAGAACACCTGTAATTTTCTTAAGGTAGCTTTATATACTGTAACCAGACAAGCCTGCCTGTCAGTAGGAAGATAACAGGAACGGATCTAGCTGAACACTGTGAGCAGGACACACTGTACTAAATGTAAATAGTCTAGCTGCCTGACCGTGGTACTAATAGGATCAAAAAGAACACCTGTAATTTTCTTAAGGTAGCTTTATATACTGTAACCAGACAAGCCTGCCTGTCAGTAGGAAGATAACAGGAACGGATCTAGCTGAACACTGTGAGCAGGACACACTGTACTAAATGTAAATAGTCTAGCTGCCTGACCGTGGTACTAATAGGATCAAAAAGAACACCTGTAATTTTCTTCAGGTAGCTTTATATACTGTAACCAGACAAGCCTGCCTGTCAGTAGGAAGATAACAGGAACGGATCTAGCTGAACACTGTGAGCAGGACGCACTGTACTAAATGTAAATAGTCTAGCTGCCTGACCGTGGTACTAATAGGATCAAAAAGAACACCTGTAATTTTCTTAAGGTAGCTTTATATACTGTAACCAGACAAGCCTGCCTGTCAGTAGGAAGATAACAGGAACGGATCTAGCTGAACACTGTGAGCAGGACACACTGTACTAAATGTAAATAGTCTAGCTGCCTGACCGTGGTACTAATAGGATCAAAAAGAACACCTGTAATTTTCTTAAGGTAGCTTTATATACTGTAACCAGACAAGCCTGCCTGTCAGTAGGAAGATAACAGGAACGGATCTAGCTGAACACTGTGAGCAGGACACACTGTACTAAATGTAAATAGTCTAGCTGCCTGACCGTGGTACTAATAGGATCAAAAAGAACACCTGTAATTTTCTTCAGGTAGCTTTATATACTGTAACCAGACAAGCCTGCCTGTCAGTAGGAAGATAACAGGAACGGATCTAGCTGAACACTGTGAGCAGGACACACTGTACTAAATGTAAATAGTCTAGCTGCCTGACCGTGGTACTAATAGGATCAAAAAGAACACCTGTAATTTTCTTCAGGTAGCTTTATATACTGTAACCAGACAAGCCTGCCTGTCAGTAGGAAGATAACAGGAACGGATCTAGCTGAACACTGTGAGCAGGACGCACTGTACTAAATGTAAATAGTCTAGCTGCCTGACCGTGGTACTAATAGGATCAAAAAGAACACCTGTAATTTTCTTAAGGTAGCTTTATATACTGTAACCAGACAAGCCTGCCTGTCAGTAGGAAGATAACAGGAACGGATCTAGCTGAACACTGTGAGCAGGACACACTGTACTAAATGTAAATAGTCTAGCTGCCTGACCGTGGTACTAATAGGATCAAAAAGAACACCTGTAATTTTCTTCAGGTAGCTTTATATACTGTAACCAGACAAGCCTGCCTGTCAGTAGGAAGATAACAGGAATGGATCTAGCTGAACACTGTGAGCAGGACGTACTGCACTAAATGTATATAGCAGGAACGGATCTAGCTGAACACTGTGAGCAGGACGCACTGCACTGAATGTAAATAGCAGGAACGGATCTAGCTGAACACTGTGAGCAGGACGCACTGCACTAAATGTAAATACCAGGAACGGATCTAGCTGAACACTGTGAGCAGGACGCACTGCACTGAATGTAAATAGCAGGAACGGATCTAGCTGAACACTGTGAGCAGGACGCACTGCACTGAATGTAAATAGCAGGAACGGATCTAGCTGAACACTGTGAGCAGGACGCACTGCACTGAATGTAAATAGCAGGAACGGATGTAGCTGAACACTGTGAGCAGGACGCACTGCACTAAATGTAAATACCAGGAACGGATCTAGCTGAACACTGTGAGCAGGACGCACTGCACTGAATGTAAATAGCAGGAACGGATCTAGCTGAACACTGTGAGCAGGACGCACTGCACTGAATGTAAATAGCAGGAACGGATCTAGCTGAACACTGTGAGCAGGACGCACTGCACTGAATGTAAATAGCAGGAACGGATGTAGCTGAACACTGTGAGCAGGACGCACTGCACTAAATGTAAATACCAGGAACGGATCTAGCTGAACACTGTGAGCAGGACGCACTGCACTGAATGTAAATAGCAGGAACGGATCTAGCTGAACACTGTGAGCAGGACGCACTGCACTAAATGTAAATACCAGGAACGGATCTAGCTGAACACTGTGAGCAGGACGCACTGCACTGAATGTAAATAGCAGGAACGGATCTAGCTGAACACTGTGAGCAGGACACACTGCACTAAATGTAAATAGTCTAGATAGAAGATAACAGGAACGGATCTAGCTAAACTGAATACAGTGTATATATATATATGCAACACCTGGGATGCATATATATACACAATACACTGTAAGTGCAGCTAACTGACTGACTGTTCTGCCTAATCTATCTAACTCAAATCAAATGACACTGTCTCTCTCTCTCTCTATCTCTCAGCACACCGGAACACACACTACACAGGGCCGCCGTGCAGGCGGCCTTATATAGTGTGGGGTGTGTACTAAATCCCCTGAGCCATAATTGGCCAAAGCCACCCTGGCTTTGGCCAATTACAGCTCTCTCTACTGACGGCGCTGTGATTGGCCAAGCATGCGGGTCATAGTGCATGCTTGGCCAATCATCAGCCAGCAATGCACTGCGATGCCGCAGTGAATTATGGGCCGTGACGCGCCACACGAATTTGGCGCGAACGGCCCATATCGTTCGCAATTCGGCGAACGACCGAACAGCCGATGTTCGAGTCGAACATGGGTTCGACTCGAACACGAAGCTCATCCCTACTGGCGACACACTGATGCCATCATCAATGTAAAACCAGCTTTAATATAATATATTAAAAAATATAATAAATAGAGGATTCAGAGCACATAGTCTCCCATTGTTAACCTCTTGTGTGAGTGGGAGGTGGACATGAAAGTCTATATGCTGTGAATCCTCTATTCATCCCCACATGCCAAGGTCCTAGGAGTAGTCCTGGACTCTAAACTCTCCTTTAAGCCCCACATTCACCCACTGTCCAAATCTTGCCGCCTCAAACTCCGGAACACCTCCAAAATACGCCCCTTTCTAACCAATGACACAACAAAGCTCTTAATTCACTCCCTCGTTTTCTCTCACCTTGACTACTGCAACTCCCTCCTCATTGGCCTACCTCTGCATACTCTATCCCATCCCCCCTTCAGTCCATAATGAATGCTGCCGCCAGGCTCATCCACCTTACCAACCGCTCTGTCTCTGCTACTCCTCTCTGTCAATCTCTCCACTGGCTTCCACTCACACAAGGAATTTAATTCAAAATACTAACTACCTACAAAGCAATTCACAACTCTGCCCCCAGTTACATCACTGACCTAGTCTCAAAATACCAACCTAATCGTTCTCTTTGTCCTTCTCAAGACCTCCTGCTCTCTAGCTCACTCATCACCTCCTCCCATGCTCGCCTCCAGGTCTTTTCCAGAGCCTCTCCAAGCCTATGGAACTCCTTACCCCAATCTGTCTATCTATCTATCACGTCAGGGTACTAGGTGTAATCCTAGAGTCTGACGTGTCATTTCAGCCTCAAATCCAATCGTTGTCAAAAGTTTGTAGAATTCACCTCCGTAACATCTCTAAAATTCACCCCTTTTTAACAAATTAAACCACTAAGCTCCTCATTCACTCCATTGTTATCTCTCGCCTTGAATATTGCAACTCCCTTCTCATTGGCCTGCCTCTCCATAGGCTATCCCCTCTTCAGTCTATCATGAATGCTGCTGCCAGACTTATCCACCTTACCAACTGCTCAGTGTCTGCCAACCCTCTCTTCCAATCCCTACACTGGCTCCCAATCACCCAGCGATTTAAATTCAAAATACTAACCACAACATACAAAGCCATTCACAACTCTGCCCCGAGCTACATCACCAATCTTGTCTCCAAATATCACCCAAATCGTCCTCTCCGCTCTTCTCAAGACCTCCTACTCTCAAGCTCTCTCGTCTCCTCCACCCCCCGGTTCGGTTCGCACCAGAACTTGCGAACAGACCAAAACTTCACAAGAACTTTAGAACCCCATTGAAGTCTATGGGACTCGAACGTTCAAAATCAAAAGTGCTCATTTTAAAGGCTAATATGCATGGTATTGTCCTAAAAAGTGTTTGGGGACCTGGGTCCTGCCCCAGGGGACATGGATCAGTGCAAAAAAATGTTTTAAAAATGGCCGTTTTTTCGGGAGCAGTGATTTTAATGATGCTTAAAGTCAAACAATAAAAATGTAATATTCCTTTAAATTTTGTACCTGGGGGGTGTCTATAGTATGCCTGTAAAGGGGCGCATGTTTCCCGTGCTTAGAACAGTCTGACAGCAAAATGACATTTCAAAGGAAAAAAAGTCATTTAAAACTACTCGCGGCTATTAATGAATTGCCAGTCTCGAGTCTCCTGACAATACACATAAAAGTTGATTGATAAAAACGGCATGGCAATTCCCCACAGGGGAACACCAAACCAAAATTAAAAAAAAATGACGTGGGGGTCCCCTAAATTCAATACCAGGCCCTTCATGTCTGGTATGGATATTAAGGGGAACTCTGCGCCAAAATTTAAAAAAAAATGACGTAGGCCCCCCCCCTCAAAATTCATACCAGACCCCTCAGGTCTGGTATGGATTTTAAGGGGAACCCCGCGCCAAAATTTAAAAAAAAATTGGCGTGGGGTCCCCCCAAAAATCCATACCAGACCCTTATCCGAGCACGCAACCTGGCAGGCCGCAGGAAAAGAGGGGGGACGAGAGAGCGGTCCCCCCCTCCTGAACCGTACCAGGCCACATGCCCTCAACATTGGGAGGGTGCTTTGGGGTAGCCCCCCAAAGCACCTTGTCCCCATGTTGATGAGGACAAGGGCCTCATCCCCACAACCATGGCCGGTGGTTGTGGGGGTCTGCGGGCGGGGGGGCTTATCGGAATCTGGAAGCCCCCTTTAACAAGGGGACCCCCAGATCCAGGCCCTCCCCCCTGTGTAAAATGGTAAGGGGGTACAAAAGTACCCCTACCATTTCACAAAAAAAACTGTCAAAAATGTTAAAAATGACAAGAGACAGTTTTTGACAATTCCTTTATTTCTTCTATCACCGGGTGGCTCCGCCCTCCGTTATATAAGAACCGTCAGAAGAGGGGAAGCGTCACACAGTGGAAGCCTTCCATTCAATTGTGGATGCGTTGCGGCCCTGAGAAGAAGATGAAGAAAAGAAGATGAAGACAAGGAGGAAGATGCTGGACGAGAACACCAGAAGAACCATAACAACCAGAAGAACCAGAAGAGGAAGAAGATGGAGGAAGAAACCGAAGCATGAAGGAAGAAAGAAGTTAGAAGAAAGAAGAAATAAAGGAATTGTCAAAAACTGTCTCTTGTCATTTTTAACATTTTTGACAGCTTTTTTGTGAAATGGTAGGGGTACTTTTGTACCCCCTTACCATTTTACACAGGGGGAGGGCCGGGATCTGGGGGCCCCCTTGTTAAAGGGGGCTTCCAGATTCTGATAAGCCCCCCGCCCGCAGACCCCCACAACCACCGGCCAGGGTTGTGGGGATGAGGCCCTTGTCCTCATCAACATGGGAACAAGGTGCTTTGGGGGGCTACCCCAAAGCATCCTCCCAATGTTGAGGGCATGTGGCCTGGTACGGTCCCGACGGGGGGGGACTGCTCTCTCGTCCCCCCCTCTTTTCCTGCGGCCTGCCAGGTTGCGTGCTCGGATAAGGGTCTGGTATGGATTTTTGGGGGGACCCCACGCCAATTTTTTTTTAATTTTGGCGCGGGGTTCCCCTTAAAATCCATACCAGACCTGAAGGGCCTGGTATGAATTTTTAGGGGGACCCCTACGTCATTTTTTTTTAAATTTTGGCACGGGGTTCCCCTTAATATCCATACCAGACCTGAAGGGCCTGGTATTGAATTTAGGGGGACCCCCCACGTAATTTTTTTTTACATTTTGGTTCGGGGTTCCCCTGTGCCGTTTTTATCAATTATCTTTCATGTGTATTGTCGGGAGACTCGACCGGTAATTCATTAATAGCCGCGAGTAGTTTTAAATTACTTTTTTTCCTTTGAAATGTCATTTTGCTTTCAGACTGTTCTAAACACTGGAAACATGCGCCCCTTTACAGGCATACTATAGACACCCCCCAGGTACGAAATTTAAAGGAATATTACACTTTTATTGTTTGACTTTTAGCATTATTAAAATCACTGCTCCCGAAAAACCTTTTTTTTGCAATGATCCATGTCCCCTGGGGCAGGACCCGGGTCCCCAAACACTTTTTAGAACAATACCATGAATATAAGCCTTTAAAATGAGCACTTTTGATTTCTCCAATAGACTTTTAAAGGGTGTTCCGTGGCTTTCGAATTTGCCACAAACACCCCAAATTGTTCGCTGTTCGGCGAACTGGTGAACAGCCGATGTTCGAGTCGAACATGAGTTCGACTCGAACTCGAAGCTCATCCCTATTCGTTATGATCGCAATTCGTAAATTCATAAATGTAAAAATTCGTAAATTTGCAAATTTGTATTTGTGTTAGGAAATTCAAAATTCCGAAAATAAGAAAGAAAGTCCAAAAATTCCAACGAACGAAAATCCGAAAATTCTAAATGATAACTAACTAATATTAATGAACTACTAAATTATAGGTATTGGAATTTCCTTTAAAATTTGGCTGTTAGTGAACGTAACGAATACGAATTTATCCGAAGTTACAAATTATCCAAAATAATGAATGCCGCGTCTAAACAAATGGAATGGAATGAATAAATAATAATAATAATAAGGTTTTATTATTATTATTATTATTATTGTTATTTCTTATTATTAATTTGTTACATTCCATTTGTTTATATACGGCATTCGTTATTTCAGATAATTTGTATATTCGATAAATTCGTATTTATCGTATCAAATTGCACATACCTATACATCATAATAATTCTCTCATGGAAATGTTTCAATAAAAAACTGCATAGGGGTTCAATTGTATTTTTTTCTTAACAAGTTAAAGTATTTGTAAGCTCCAATCAAATACAATTTAGTTGCTATTGTGTAGCTTGTTTTTTAAACAAATGTTTTAAAAATGTTTTTGTTATTAGTTGAATCCCAGTGCTGCTGATCTCCTGTCTACCTGCACACACTTCAGCAACTGCTGCATGTCAGTTTTCAGGGTGGGTTTCCTAATAGAGACAAAAGAGAAACAAGCAAGGGCAATGTGTGTCAGCATGGCTGCTTGTAACCTCCAGTGTGAGAGCATGTGATAGGCTGACAATGCAGTACCAGAACATAGAGTTTAAAGGCAGAATCAGCAGGTATTATTTTAATGATAGCTGCAGATTTACAAAAACCTAAAATGATTTTCAAAATTATTTGAAAGTATAACTAAAGGCAAAACCTTTTTTTAAGCACTTGCCAACTGCGCTAATGCAAAATGACAGCTACGGTTGGCTAATTTTGGAAGGGAATCATATAACATCCTCTCGTTATCACACCCCCCGTGAATAATTACACTAAAAGAAAGCTCTATTTGTGTGAAAAAAATGATAAAATGTTCTTATGTGTATAGTGTTGCATGACCGCGCAATTGTCAGTCAAAGTGTGAGAGTGCTGAAAGCTGAAAATTGGCCTGGGCAGGAAGGGGGTAAAAGTGGCCAGTAAGGATGAGCCGAACACCCCCGGTTCAGTTTGCACCAGAACATGCGTACAGGCAAAAAATTTGGATGAACACGAAAACACTGTTAAAGTCTATGGGACACGAACATGAAAAATCATAAGTGCTCATTTTAAAGGCTTATATGCAAGTTATTGTCATCAAAAGTGTTTGGGGACCCGGGTCCTGCCCCAGGGGACATGGTAGGGCCTGGTATGGATTTTGGGGGGACCCCACGCAATTATTTTTTTTTAATTTCTGGTTCGAGGTTCCCCTTAATATTCATACCAGACCCAAAGGGCCTGGTAATTGACTGGGGGGGAACCAATGGCATTTTTTTCAATTAGTTTTATCTATATTGACGAGACCCAACAATTCATTACAGCCGCCATCAGTTTTAAATGACTTTTTTCCTTTAGAAATGTAATTTTTCTGTGGTAGTGTTCTAAACACAGAAAAACTGCGCCACTTTACAGGCATACTATAGACACCCCCCAGGCACAATATTTAAAGGAATATTTCATTTTTTATTTTTTTTTTTCAAATAACTTTTTTATAACTTTTTTATTATTATTTAGTTTTTGCAGTACATTATGCATTCACAAATGGTAAATGTAACAGTAGTACAAGAATGCAGGTTTTTTGTATACAGTGCTGGTATTCAATTGCTATGTTCCAATATTAAAACTTTGCAAAATGCCAACTGAGTGTCATCGTCTGTCATTTAATATATCTGTTAGCAAGTTTATAACTTTAATGTGATTGCAGAATCATAACTTAGTTATTTGTAACTATAGAAGTCACAGGTTTACATAGTATAGGAGAGTAGAAGGGGATAGTAGAAAGAGAGGAGGGTAGAGGGGGGGAGTATAGTAGATATATCAATGGTGGTGTTACCTGGTCATGGTGGGTCCTCCCGGAGGTGCCATAGCTCCCAGACCCTGTTATGTGCTTCCAGTCTATCCTGTAGTCTGGCCGTCATCTTCTCCATCACCTCTATATCCTTTATTCTAGCATATAGATCCTCAGCAGAAGGGGGGAAGAACATTTCCAGTGTAATGCTATAAGGCATCTTGCCGCCGTTAGTATGTGGCGTACCAAATTTTTATATGGAGTTTGAAGTTTAAGTGGCCCAATAGGAAGAATTTTGAGGACGCCTGGACCTGCGTGTCCAGGAGGCGAGCCAGTAATTGTTGGACTGTAGACCAGTAAGGTGTTAACAGTGGGCAGCTCCAGTAAATATGTATGAAGGTGCCCCTTGCTCCCTGGTATCCCCAGCATCTATCGGAACTATTGGGGAAAATGGCATGGAGAACATCTGGAGTCATGTACCACAGCAAGAGGATTTTATAAGAGTTTTCTTTGTATAAAGAACATAGTGAGCTCTTTGCTGTTTGACTCCATATGATCTGCCATTGTGAGATAGGAAGTTTCTCACCGAGGATCCCCTCCCATTTAGTCATAGACAAGTGTTTACTCTGACCGTCCTCAGAGAAGACGTTCAGGATCCTGTATATGCTCGATATAAGACCCTTCTGGTTGTTACCTGCCAGAATGGTGGTGAAAATTGTAGGGTGGGTGTTATAGTAAGTGCATAGTGCCAAATTTGTAAATACTCGTAAAATGCCTGTCTGGGGAGGTCATGTTTGTTTTGTAGTTCGGCAAATGGCAATAGTTTCCTAGTCCTGGGGTCCACCAGGTTCCCAAAGTGGAACAAATTCCGGGACGTCCAAGGATGTGACATTTGGTAAGTTAGACCGTCTGGCACTTTGGGGTTACAGATGAAAGAGGTCAGAAGCGATTTATCTGATGAGAGTTCATGTTTGGGAGCCAGAGTGCGCCACGTCCATCTCAAATGGGACATGGGACCCAGCATACGTTCAGGGGCTACGTCCGCATTTGCGCTCCACAGCAAATTATTTGGATGTATGGGAGCAAGCCATAATTTTTCAATTTCTGTCCATTTATTGTAAGATTTGTGGGAGTACCAGGAGGCCACTGTTCGCAATTGAGCTGCGTAATAATATTTAATAATATTAGGGAATGCTAGTCCCCCCTCATTGCGGGACGCCATCAGCACCAATCTCGGAACCCTGTGTCTTTTGTAATTCCATGTATAATGAAGTAGATTGGATTGGAGTTTTTTCAGTTGGGCAGTCGGGATTGGTATGGGTAGTGTTTGGAAGAGGTATAGAAGCCTCGGGAGGATAGTCATTTTTATCGAAGCTTTTCAACCTAGTAGAGAGATGTGGTGTTTTTTCCATTGAGTCAGTGAGGATCTTATAGATCGGAACCGTGGTGGAAAATTTTCTTGGTATAGAGTATTGAATTTAGGTGTGATAAATGTACCTAGATACTTCAAGGAAGTCGTTTTCCATGTGAATGGAAAGTTGGATTTTAAGAGTGAGATCTCCGTGGGAGGGATATTGATTGGAAGGGCCTCCGATTTTGATGCGTTTATCTTATACCCTGAGAGAGCACGAAAGCGATCTAGTTCTGCTTGCAAAATCGGGAGAGTAATGTGAGGTTGAGTTAATGTGAGTATGATATCGTCCGCGAAGAGGGAGATTTTTAATTCCCTTCCTCTAACCGATATTCCCCGTATATCCAAATTACTCCTAATGGATGCTGCAAAGGGGTTCAACGCAAAGTGGAAATAGCAGGGGTGAAAGTGGGCACCCCTGCCTGGTCCCATTCGCCACTGAAAATACCAGGGATAGTGCAAAGGGGGTCCTGACTTGGGATGATGGGCTGGTGTATAAGTGTCTGATAGCTTGTAAGAAGGGGCCCGAAATCCCATGAATTGTAAGGTGGCGAAGAGAAAAGGCCATCCCAAGCGATCAAACGCTTTTTCTGCGTCTAAACTTAGCAGCAAGGCCGCCTGGTGTTCTCTATTCGCCACCACCACTAGATCTATAACCTTTCTAGTATTGTCGCCGGTCTGTCGCAGTGGGACGAACCCCACCTGGTCTTTATGGACCAAGGAGGGGAGAATCTGATTTAGGCGGTTGGAGAGTAGTTTGGTGAAAATTTTAAGGTCAGAATTCAGTAATGCGATGGGTCTATAACTTGCGCAGAGGGAAGGATCTTTGTCCGGTTTAGGAATTAAAGTGATAAAAGAACGCTGCATGTCTGGAGGTATGGAGGCGTCGTGAAGAAAGGTATGAAATACCTTGCGCATATGTGGAAGCAATATGGGGAGAAACGTCTTGTAGTATTCGTATGGGAATCCGTCCGGTCCTGGGGCTTTATGAGATGGGAGGGACTTAACGGTCATTTCTATTTCCTCATCTGTGATCTGTGTGTTCAGTGTCAACAGGTTAGAGGGTGTTAAGTGGGGAATTCCACTGCGTTCCAGGTATTCTCGCATTTTGTGGGATAAGTCTGGTGAAGGGGGATTGCTAGGTATATCTGGGTTATTGTATAAGTGTTTATAGAAGTCTGCAAAGACATGAGCAATCTCTTTAGGGTGGGAGACTATATGCCCCGACGTATTTTTGATCTGATGTGGTGTTTGCATGTGAAATTTGTCACGCAGTTTCTTAGCTAAGAGGGAGTGCGCTTTGTTTCCCTTGTCGTAGAATAATTGCTTCAGTCTTGTCAGTGCTTTTTCTACCTGGCCTAGGGCGAATTCCTTTAAAATTGAGCGAAGGCTAATAACCTTTCGAAGGATGGGTATGGAGGGGGTAATTTGGAGTTTACGTTCGAACAGTCTAAGATCCTGTTCAGTTTTTATCTTTGCAGCTAGGGAGTATTTCTTCATTGCGGAAGATAAAGCTATACATTTACAGCGCAGGACCGCCTTATGGGCTTCCCAGAGGGTGGTTGGCGATATATCCGGAGTGGTATTTTCTATGAAGTAGTGTTTTAGGGTGGTATGTATTTCAACTTGGGAGGGGAGATGTTGAAGAAGAAATGTGTTAAGCCTCCAGTTATAGGATTTACGGTTAGGGTTATCTAGTTCCAGCTCTAGTAGAATAGGGGCGTGATCCGACCACGAGATAGGGAGTATTTGGGCTGTTCGTGTAAGTTTAAATGTATGATTGTTAACAAAAAAGTAGTCTATTCGGGAGTGTGTGCGGTGGGGGGCGGAATAGAATGTGTACTGCCGATCACCTGGGTGAAGGACCCTCCAGGCATCAAAGAGCGCATATCGTCTGGAGATTTGTCGAAACAATCTAGAGTCCCGGAGGACACCTGGTGGAGATACCCGGGGGCCCACCACCTGACGATCGACAGTTGCTGATTGAACGAGATTAAAATCTCCCCCCACCACTAAAATCCCGGGGTCTGACTTAAAGATGCGTGTGTATACTTTAGAGAGAAAATTATATTGTTTAGTGTTAGGTGTGTATATGGCACACAACGTAATAGGTTGTGTATGCCAGTGTCCTTGTAGAATAACAAAGTGGCCTCTGGGATCAGAGCAATGGTTTGCGCAAATGAAGGGGGTTCCCTTTTTGATTAGTATGGCCACTGCTGCTTTTTTTTGAGTACTAGATGAGAGATATACCTGTGGAAAATATCTGGAAGCGAATGCGAACGAGCCCTCTTTATTGAAATGTGTCTCTTGTACTAGTATAATATCAGCTCCTGATTGTCTGAACTCCCGCAGTGCCAGATGCCTCTTTCTGTTAGAGTCCAGGCCGTGGACATTTAAGGATAGTAACTTTGCCATCTATTTACGTGTGGACAGGTGTATGTCTGCTTACCTAGTGATGGTGCACCAGGGTCTGAGGTCAAAAACCAGGAGCCGGCACCCCCCGGGAGGAAACCAGGACCTTTCACCCACACCGCTGCATGAACTTGACTCCTACGTAGAGGGAAAGAGGAGGAAAAGAGTTGAGAAAGAAAAAGATGATTAAGTAAAACCAAGTGGTAACAGAACGCACACACTATCAAACTATAAATGGCCAAAAGGCCTAGGTTACACGGAGTCCCAAATGCCCGTCCGCTGCCAGTCCGAGTGGGGTGGCCGTGAGGGGTCACCAGGGGATCCGCAACCAATGTGGTAATATAAAACACTTATATAAATCCCTGAACTAAAAATCAGGAGGGTGGGGGTAGGAGTTGAACAGTAGAGCGTCTACTCTTTCGGAGCCTGATCATAGCAAGCCCTTAGTAGCAATGTAAACTGTGGCATAGGGGCAATTTGGGGGGTACTGAACTAGTATGTTTGACCAGTTTTTGAGTCCCGGGCAGGAGAAGTTATTGTGTTGGTATAGTCACGTCCTGTAAAAAAGGTGCGGACTATAATAAAACGATGATATTGATCAGTTCCTGTGTTTGGCAGGCTTGCGGGGTGCTTCTGGGTTTCGGGGCCGGTTAGAGGAGGGAACTTTCTGCCAGACTGTAGGCGGTGACGGAGGAATGGCCACTAAGTCCCATTCTGGTAGCTGTGGGGGTTGAATTTCCAGGGTGTTTCAAAATACTCAGAGGTCTTCTGGGTATCTCAGTACAGCGGAAGTTCCCTGTTGTTTTGCAGTGAGAGTGAATGGGAAACCCCATCTATAAGGAATTGCTTTGGATTGCAGTATTTGCAGTAAAGGTTGAAGAAGTCTGCGCTTTTGCAGAGTGATCCAAGACAGATCAGGGTACAGCTGTATTTGGGCTCCATCGAAGATGATTTTACGTGCGATACGGGCTTGTCTCATGATAGACTCTTTGAGGGGGTAGGAGGTAATTCTGCATATCACATCTCTCGGTTTCGATGCAGGTCCTTTGGGTCGCAAGGCCCGGTGGGGTCTGTCCATTTCTATATGCTTCGCAGGGGGTTTACCCAATAAGTTGTTAAAGATAGATTGCAAGGTGGTTTGCAGGTCTTCGTTGCCCTCTGGTTCTGGAATACCTCTCACTCGGATATTGTTGCGGCGCCCCCTATTGTCCAAGTCTTCTATATGCCTTTGCATGTCCCTGAGGAGAGAACGATGTTCCGCTCCTTGCAGCTGTGTTCTGTGGACTGCTAATTTAGTTTCTTGGATCTCTTCTTCCGCCATTTCCACTCTGTCCGCCAGATGTTTAAGTCCCGTTTGAAGAACCTGGATCTCTGTGCTACAGGTTGATTTTACATCCTCTATGAGTTGTTTAAAGTCCTCTTTGGTGGGCATCGCCTGGAAATATGTGTGCCACGGAGATGGCATATGTTGGTCTTGTATAGGGCCCAAATGATGGCTTGGTGAGGCTGGGGCTGGAGGCGGAGAGCGTGGACTAAGCGATCCTGCATCAGACGATCGGTGTGACCCGGGAGCTGGGGGTTGCCATGGCTCAGACCACATCAAGGCCTGTGGCAGCTGGGGGGGTCTCGCATGGTGGGTGTCCGTAGAGGAGCATGGAGGGGTGCTGGCTTTTTGTGCATATGTGGGGTTGATGGAAGGCAGCTGTTTAGAGACACTAGTGTCCCTGGATCTAGAGAGTCTTTGTGTCTTAGGTGGGGGGGAGGACGCTGCCATGGCCCACAGTGTCCCATCTTCCTCTCCTGGTGCATGATGCGGCTCCACTGGGGGATGAGCAGGGCCTGGTAGTGGTGGAAAGTCCTGAGATAGGGCCGAAGGTGTTGGGGACAGAGGTGTCTGTTCCTGGAGGTAGGGGTCTGGAGCTGCACGTAACAGCCTCGGAAATGCCGCCGAGCACTGGATATAGTGCTGCAAAGAGGCGGGCAGCTCGGATGGTGGCGGCGCATGTGTCTGCCAGGTCTGGGGATCGGGGAGGATGGATGGACTCACCGCTCCCGTATGTGTGGGTGAGGACACCGGGCCCGTCGCCGCTGGAGAGGGGTCCGTAAGGCATCGCTGCTGTGTGAGCTGTGGCGGCTGATGCCGTGGAGACATCCGCCCTCCATGTGCCTGTGTGATCGGCGCCATCTTGTCTCCTCCGGCCAGAGAGCCCTTTGATTGCAGAAAAAAGGTACGGAGGTCCGTGAAGGTCTCCGGAGGGGGCTGGGATGTGCCCCTGTACTTTGAGAATCAAGTGGTCCGCGATCTGCCCATGTGGGTATTGTTGTTTGTTCCCAATAGTGCCTTTGTTGCTGCGGGCTCAAGGGATCAAGCGTCCATTGAGGTCGGCTTCCGGTCACGCCCCCCGGAATATTTCATTTTTATTGTTTCACTTTAAGCATTATTAAAATTACTGCTCCCAAAAAAACAGCCATTTTTAAAACTTTTTTTGCATTGATACATGTCCCCTGGGGCAGGACCCGGGTCCCCAAACACTTTTAATGGCAATAAATTGCATATAAGCCTTTAGAATATGCTGTGAACACCGCATAATGTTCGCTGTTCTGTGAACAGGTGAACACTGCATAATGTTCGCTGTTCTGCGAACAGGCGAACACCGCATAATGTTCACTGTTCTGCGAACAGGTGAACACCCGATGTTCGAGTCAAACTTACATTCGACTTGAACATCGGGCTCATCCCTTGTGCCCAGTAGGCAAGTGAATCATTTGATAGTGGAGATGGATTAGAACACCTTTCAGTTTATATTTCTGTCTGTGCCTCTGTTAGGGAGATTCACCAGCTTTATTTGTCCTGTTTACAATCAAGTAAAATAAAATCCCAAACTTTGTGTTGACCTCAAAAAAGTAGAAAACTTCCAATGGTTCTGGTGACCTAGGAGGGCCCAAAAGGTTTCTTCTCTTCGCATTTGTATGTTAATAAGCCTTGAATTTGTGCTTGATTTGGTAACATTTTGCAAGAAACACTAGGCATTTGCTTTGATAGCAGTAAAGTGTAAGTATAGTTGATAATCCTATTTTTGGATTTAAAAAGCTCAGTGGGATAATGAATAAAGTTGACCTCCAGTCAAAACCAGCTAATCACTATTTTCAATACTAAAAAAAAAAGAAAAACAAACTAAATGCCCAAAATTATCTGACACTGCAGTAGCTGCAGACAAGCCTAGTTCTGATTCTTCTTTAACCTGGATTGTGGTATGGAAGGGCCCTTTTTTCAGTCTCCATGTTACTTCCAGGTGACATGGATGCTTTGGCTGCTAGAAGTGTCCATCTCAGGGTCCTCACTGGGTTCTCTTATCTTTCTGTGGTAATGTTATGACCAGAGTAATTGTTTTGGTGTGCATCTCTTTACATCACCTCTTTACATTAATAACAGAGGTGGGAGAGGATTGTTGTGTGACAGGAAATTGAAACAATTTAAATGGGGTCTAAAAAGATTTCTTGTAAAACTAACCAATGCCCCTTTTTCCAGTTTCTTTATTTCAGAGGAATAATATACATAAAGACCTGTTGTAACATAAAACTTTTTGAGAACTGCTGGCCAGTGTTGATGTCCTAATCAACCACACATTGACTCCATCCATCCTATCCCCTGTTCACTCCTGGAACATGTCAGATTAATGTGGGCCAAAACCAGTAATGTACTAGCTCATAAGGAAGAATGTCCAGCACATAACTGGCTCTACAGCCATGGCCAAAAGGTTTGAGAATGACACAAATATTCATTTTCACAAAGTCTGCTGCCTCAGTTTTTCTGATGGCAATTTGCATATACTCCAGAATGTTGTGAAAAGTGATCAGATGAATTGCAATAATTTTCAACGTCCCTCTTTGCCATAAAGAATGAACTTAACCACTTGACATCCGGAGGCCGTCATATGACGGCCTCCACTTTCAGGGCTTATATCTGAATGATGTCTGAGGCTACAGACATCATTCAGATACCGGCATTTTCAGCCGGCGATTCCGTACACCATAAGAACGATCATAGCGGCTGTTCCGCCGCTTGATCGTTCTTACGGGCGGCGGGAGGGGACACCCCCCCCTCCCGCCGCCCTCCGGTGCTACTACCGACTCACCTCAGCGATCGGTGAGTCGGATAGCGGATCCGCCGGCGCCGGATATTCACCATAGAGATTTCCGGCGGACCAGATGGTCGCCGGAGTCTCTATGATCGTTCGGAGGCCGGGCGCGATGTTATGACGTCACGCCCGGCCTCTGCATTAAAAAAAACGGCGCCGCTTCGGTTGTGAAGCGGCGATCGTTTTATTTATTTTTTTATTTTAGGCTTCCCAGCCTAGAGGTGAGATGTGGGGTCTTATTGACCCCATATCTCACTGTAAAGAGGACTGATCGTGTCATATTCCTATTACAAGGGATGTTTACATTCCTTGTAATAGAAATAAAAGTGATCAAAAAAAAAATATTTTTTTAAAGTGTCAAAATAAAAAATTTTAAGTAAAATTAACAATACAAAAAAAAAAAAAAATTTTTAAAGCGCCCCTGTCCCCGTGAGCTCGCACGCAGAAGCGAACGCATACGTAAGTCCCGCCCACATATGAAAACAGTGTTCAAACCACACATGTGAGGTATCGCCGCGAACGTTAGAGCGAGAGCAATAATTTTGGCCCTAGACCTCCTCTGTAACTCAAAACATGTAACCAGTAAAAAATTTTAAAACGTCGCCTATGGGCATTTTTAAGTACCAAAGTTTGGCGCCATTCCACGAGCGTGTGCAATTTTGAAGCGTGACATGTTAGGTATCTATTTACTCGGCGTAACTTCATCTTTCACACAATGCAAAAAAATTTGGCTAACTTTGCTGTTTTCTTTTTTTTTTAAGCATGAAACTGTTTTTTTTCCAAAAAAAACGCGTTTGAAAAATTGCTGCACAAATACCGTGCAAGATAAAAAGTTGCAATGACCGCCATTGTATTCTGTAGGGTCTCTGCTAAAAAAACATATATAATGTTTGGGGGTTCTATGTAATTTTATAGCAAAAAAATGATGATTTTTGACATGTAGGAGCGAAGTGTCAGAAATGGCCCGGATATGAAGTGGTTAAAAAAACATTTCCACTGCATTTGTGAAGAAGACTTCAGGGCACCCAAGATAGTCCAGCAAGCGCCAGGACCGTCTCCTACAGTTGATTTATCTGCGGGACCAGGGCAACACCTGTGCAGAGCTTGCTACGGAATGGCACCAGGCAGGTGTGTGTGCATCTGCATGTACAATGAGGAGAAGACTTTTGGAGGCTGGCCTGGTGTCAAGAAGGGCAGCAAAGAAGCCACTTCTCTCCAGGAAAAAACATCAGGGACAGACTGATATTCTGCAAAAGGTACTGGGATTAGACTGCTTAGGGTTGGGGCAAAGTCCTTTTCTCTAATGAATCCCTTTTCCCTTTTTGCCATAGGCAAAAGTGATAACTAAGGTGCTTGGGGAACAAAGAAATCGAAATTTGTTTTTTGGTTAGAAAAATGTGGAATTTTATGGACAGTCGTTTGAAAATAATACATATGCACGTCCATCTTTTTCTCCTATTTTTTTTTTCCACCTTTTTTTTTTTATATATATATATATATATATATATATATATATATATATATATATATATATATATATATTTCTGTTCCTATGTCATTGTAGCCAGCTTTTCTTTTCGAATTTGTATTTGTCATCCCCACCCATTATTTTGGTCAATGTTTGTACAACACTTATTTTCTCTCCAGGTAGGGAACCAAAATTTAGTCAAAACCAGTGGTATCGTCTTCGAAGATTTGGTGTCTACTGCTTCTGCACATAAGTGAAATGGTTACCAAGGACCTGTGTGCACTGGGATTGTGGGAGTTAATGCTAATCCCTGTTGCCAGATGAAGCCATGGAAACAGCATGTAACAAGTAGGGTCTTTCACACACGACCATACTACCCCCGTGAGACAAAGCCCCGTGAGGTAAATTTTCAAGGCTCACTCGCGGTATCCACGTATCCACATATTCAAATGGGAAACCCAGGTAGCTCAGAAGAAAAGAAGGCTGGCCATAGTGTGATATCTTCTAAACATTGATTTTAAAACATGTAGTCACTCACAGTTAAAACAGCAGAGTAGCGCATACGAAAGCTGCCCGGCATACACAAGATAAGCGGAGCCCGTTATCCTACTCCGAGGGCGTGGTGTTGTCAATGGGGAACTCATTGACAACGTCAGATGATGACGAAACGCGTCTGGGAAGGCATGCACCTGGGTTTCCCATTTGAATATGTGGATACCGCGAGTGAGCCTTGGAGATTTACCCCCCACCATCTGAACACCGGGATCGTTAGCAAGCTTAAAGGCCTTGGCTGGGCTAAAGCCACTTGCCTTTTAAGCTTGCCGTCTGGTAAGCTGAATTAACAGCTACGGTGGATGGGCACATTATTTTATAGGCACACTGTGGTGGTGTTTTATGCTCCTAATGGACATTTGTTATCCTTGATGTCATTTATTATGGACTTTAATTTTTAGTGCAGCTTTCTTTATCTCTTTAATTTTTGGTGTGATCGCACTGCATGCTGCTGCTTTTTGTTATTGTTTTTGTTAGCGCGGTATCTTTACCATTCTATTCAATTGTATACATGAAGTCCAATCCTGTTATCAAAGCAAAAGGAGTGGGGAGTGTTAAAAAGTGCATGGTTTATGGTGTCACTGAAGGTCCTCAGAGCAATGAGGGGCTGACGACATCCGGGTGTAGGGAAAACCCTCGCAGCAGGGGAGGCGCCAATGTGCCTGCTACGCTTCAGCTGAACTGCATCTCAGTTCCAGTCACCACAACCTCCAGCAACACTGACTGTCATCCACGCCAGCCAACCCAGCTCTGTTTTTCATCTGTTTAGATGTTGCATTCCCTCAGGACACTTCCATCCAGCAGTGAGTAGAAACTAATGTGTTTGGTTACATCAGGAGAGAGCAGCGGGAATCCATCTGCAGGATCGCGGCACCTTCCCACCTCCTGTCAGCACTCCAGCTGGTCTGGCGTTTCTGACATGTGAAGTACAGAAACCGGTTCTCCACCTTCCTGCCGACCATTGCCTCTGCCTCCTCCTCCAGCACGTCCAGCTGTCCTCCACATGCTGGTGAGCGGGTCTTCCATTCGACTGAAGCGTAGCAGGGACATTGACGCCTCCCCTGCTGCGAGGGTTTTCTCTACACACAGATGCCGTCAGCCCCTCGTTGCTCTGAGGACCTTCAGTGACACCATAAGCCATTTACTTTTTAACACTCCCCACTCCTTTTGTTTTGATAACAGGATTGGACTTCATGTATATCATTGAATAAACTGTTTGTGTTTATGTTCCACTGCCTGTTGTGAGACTGCCTTTTCTGTTAACCCATTGAGTGCTGGATCATCTTGTTGTATATTGCTTTAGCCATGCCTTCCAGCTCTGGCTGTTGTCCAGCTGCTCTGGGTTCAGACCCCATGCTATTGACTGTGATCCCTTCTCACCCACACATGGCCATGTTTTAGCGCTGGTTACATTTGCTATTTACTGCTGTTTTATGTATGAGGACTTTTGGTGGCTGCTAGGGCACCTACACTGCCTAATAATCCAAGTGGTTATCTATCACCATCTTGTGGCTGAAAAGGGGATCTATACTGGGCACATGCGTGCCCTACCACATATTTCAATTCTTAAATCACTGTTAATGTTTATATAAAAGTTTATAAATCAATATTTCATTTCAATTTATAATGCTTGTATACAAATACATTTTGCATACTGTGTTATAAAAGGGCTTATGTTCTGGTTTTAATGATTTTATTGGCCTTGGGGTGTTGATCAAGTCTTTGTTATATTTATAAATTGATTTTAATTTACTATTTTTTTATCAATACATTTTGTAAGTTACTTAAATTGGTTTGGGGTAGATATGTGTGGTTGCTGTATCGTGTGTTGTGCTTTTCAATATACACTTGATACGAATAATTCTCTAATAATACACAGTATCTTGACCAGCATGGACAGACAACCAAAGCAAAATAAATGTCTACAGTGAAACTTAAAAAATAAGCCAAAAAGTGACATCCTAGATCAGGGATGTGCAATTAGCGGACCTCCAGATGTTGCAGAACTACAAGTCCCATGAGGCATAGCAAGACTTTGACAGCCACAAGCATGACACCCAGAGGCAGAGGCATGGTGGGACTTGTAGTTTTGCAACAGCTGGAGGTCTGCTAATTGCATATCCCTGTCCTAGATGGTGAGTTCACAGTGCAGTCAAAGTAATCCTCCACAGATGATAGTTACCTTATATTTAGTTTATTTTGCTTTTTTAAACTGTCCATGCTGGTCATGATACTGTGTATGTATATGATCTGCACCATCCCCTCCCTTTGGTTGCTCCAGTTTTTTGACACATATTGGCTGACAATGAAATCTGTTTTAATAAAGAACCCTGATATTTATGGATAGTTTTTTGCAACTGTGGAGTTTGCTACAGCATTGAGCCACTCTAATTTAAATTTATTTTGTATTTTTGTCAGTAGCTATTTAAAGCAACACAACAATATACCGATTCCATTACTACAGTTTCCTCTGCGCCCCTGTACTAATCTCTATATATATCTGAGTATAGTAAGTACACGTTGAGACTATGTTAGTCCTTACATTGGACATTGACTTATGCCCAATATGAAATACTGAATATCATTCCTCCTTTCTGCCTGTAGCCCAGTGCTTTTATGCCACCTTTGGTCATGCACAGCCTCCCCCGCCATCCATTGCGATTGGCCTGGTGTCCTCATTTGGTGCTCCTTGGGTAAGTTTTGTGGGAATGGGGGCGTTTTTGAACCGTGACAAATGTTTTTTATGTTCCCCCCCCCTTTTTTGTCTACATATACATTTTTATATATGATGAGAAATCGTTTATGATTAATTATCATCATTATCTGTATTCTTATTATTACTAGAGTTGTATGGAGATTGGTGGTCTATAAATAATCCCCTGAAGAAGCCATGTTGGGATATAACATCTACTGCTGACCACCTCTGTTTTATGGATATCAGCGACCAGTAAAAATATTTCTCAATATGCTCTGTCAATTATTTTATTGAACCCTACCGCTATGTTTATGTTTTATGTAATAAAACTTTAAATATTACTATCTATGTACATTTCTTTACTTGAGCACCGTCATAATCCCAGTTTCCTGCTGCTATTTTTTTTCAATTACCAGGAATGAGGTGCCGGATATTTTAGGGTCACTCAATCTACTCTCCCAGCTATTAATAATTGTGATTATTTATATATTGTCTCTGTATTTTATACTTCAGATTATTTACCTACAATTCATTTCTGAAGAATTTGGACATCAACAAAATACGTAGAGTCGAGTGCTCATTCTTCTCCAATAATGTGATTATGCTATGAATAGAGTTTTAGAAGACAGTGTTCTCATTATTCAGAATAGACAGTCATAAAATAGTACATAATCAAGCCCACTTCAACAAGACCCAAACCACCATGCTCATGTTGAGCATGGTGGTCTGGGTCTTGTTGAAGTGGGCTTGATTATGTACTATTTTATGACCGTTTAAATAAAAACTATCAACTTTTATTATATTGTTTGTACTTTATGACTCTTTCCAGTTTCGTAAAAGTCCTTTACTCTTTCTGTCCTATATACTGTTTTTACTGGGGATATTGGTACCATTATACACATTGAACAATCCCAGATCCATATACACTCTTTTTGGTAACGTAACTCTATACTTTCTTTAACCTCTTCAGCTCCAGAAGCTGACCAGGCCATTTTTTGGCCTCCCCCATCATGACCAGGCCATTTTTTGCGATATGATACTGCATTACTTTAACTGACAATTACGCAGGTGTGCGATGCTGTACCCAAATAAAATTGATGTCCTTTTTTTCCACAAATAGAGCTTTCTTTTGGTGGTATTTGATCACCTCTGTGGTTTTTATTTTTTGCAGTATAAACAAAAAAAGACTGACAATTTTGAAAAAAAAAAATAACAATATTTTTTACTTTCTGCTATAAAACACATTCAATAAAAAAATGTAAAAAAAAAATCAAATTTCTTCATCAATTAGGGGAATATGTATTTCAAGCAGGTTGCCGGCAGCACGCGCACGCGTCCCAGACCTGGCAATCAAAATAATGTACAGGTACGTGATTTCATGTTGAAGGGCTGCCCTGCTGCAGTAAATGTACGTGGGGCGGTCCGGGAGCGGTTAAATGTCAAATATGGACTATAGCAGGGTACTGTCTGTAAGTGGTCCTAATTCTTTGTTTCTTGCACTTTATCTTTTCTGAAATTCTTACATAGTTTGAATGAAGGCAAAAAAAAAAAAACCCAGTATATACAGAACCCTAAACTCGTTGTTAGAAAATAGGTAAACATACCTTCATGATACCCCAAGGAAATTTAGATATACCCTTGATCAACAATCTATCATTTAAATTCTTAATAGCTAGCTATATTGTTTGCATTTAGTAAAAAGTATTGTTTTTTAGCAATCTTATGAGCTAGATAGAACTGAAGACTGGGTGTCTACTACATATTTTACGCTTATTACTGGAAAGAAGCCTTTCTGTATGCAAAGATTAAACCTCTTTTTCTCCAGATGCAAAGAGTGCCTCTTTATCGTTTCTAATGATTTTAAAATGAACATCTTTACACCAAGTTCACTATATGGACAATTTATGTATTTAGGGCTGGTTCACACTGGTAATCGCACAGGAATGCACAGTGTGTGGTGTGATATCAGCCCATTGACTCTATATGGGCTGAAATCACACCACACCTCACCAAAAGTTGTGCATGCACTATTTTAGGAAACTTGCTGCAACCAGATTGCATAATACACTGCGTTCTGACGTGAACTGGCTCTTATACAAGCTAATTGTATCCTTATAAGCCTAATGTCAAGGAAATGTAAACTCTGACCATTCGTTGACGACATAATCATAGTGTTGGAAGGATAACTTGAGTTATCATGGAGGACAGAAAGCCAAGCTTTATAAATTTATCTAAAGACTAAATGCTTAACTGAAAGTGGTTGTGAACTTCAGACGTGAAATATGAACAAAGCATATCCCCCTATAGTGTGTACTTGTCTCAATCCAGAGTACTAAGTGTCAATTCTGCTGCTTCATTCCTCTGCTATCTGCATGAGTCACTTCTGACAAGTTTTCCTGAAACCAAGAAAAAAATGGTAACAAGGCGAGGGACCTCCAGCAGATTGACAGCCTCAGCTCTGTTCCTGTGTGCTGTGTGAAAGGGTGTGTTTCTTCCCTCTAATCAGCTCTCAGATCTCTCTTCACTGAGCTCTGCAGAGTGTAATTTTAGCTCTCCAACCCCTTTTTTCTGAACTGTGAAGCCTTGATCTGTGTATTCGCCAGGAGTCCTACTGTCAGAATACAATAGGGCAGTTGGGAGGATTCCTTCATCTACCTCAAATATGTGAATGGGGGAATCTGTTATTTTTTTGACCAGCTGGTCAAGGAGCTAAGTAGGATTAAAGGTAAGGTGGAGGGTGGGGAGGAGTTCCCAGCTTGGGAGTCCCCAGTCGGGAAGGAATGGAAATTGGCCAATAGGCACTGTGACAGATCTCGAATACCCCAGCTGGGCACCTCCGCCAGACTTGTGTCTCCTGTTCTCCAAACGCACCCACAGAGGGGGGTAGGGGACAAGGAAGGACCAATGGAAACTCAACACTTGTATATTCAAACAACTACAGTTGAAACACACCAAGGGATTATGATTAGCAGGCAGCCCCTCCTTACACATCCCTCCTCCACACCTTTTGTCTACATGCCATGACCTAACATAATTAAACACAATAACAAGAGAGGGGATGGGGGAAAAGGGATGCAACTTACATAGAGAAATTACATTATCCCAATGCCATTTTGTTCCCAAGTCACTCGTTCTCTGCTAGGCCATAGTCTTTTGGTAGGAGGCCAGCCCACAACCCCCTCCAAAACACACAGTGACAGGTAAAACACAGTGAAAAGTAGAATTCAGCTGCTGGAGAGGGGGAAGGGTTTTCTCCCCTCCCGGTTTTGTGAGGCAACTTCTGACATGAGCTCTCTTCCAAACCCTCCAAAAACATACTGAGAGCTGGGCGGAGGCCAGCGGCACTCTGCCCCATAGCCAGCGCTTCTGCTGAGGGGATGAACACTAGGGTAGTGTCCAATTGCTGGGGAGGGAGAATTGCTTTCTCCACTCCCGGTGGAGATATCTGCTGTTGGGGAAACAGCTCACAGATCCAACTCTGAGGGTGGGCAGAGGCCAGCGGCGCTCTGCCTCATAGCCAGCACTTCTGCTGGGGCAGCGGATGCGATACTCTGGATTTGCTGCTGTTCCACAACTACCAGCCTTCCAGTGCCCGTCTCAACTCCCCCTTCTGAGACCTTTATGCTATTAGCTTGTTTCTCTGCCTGGGGAACCTCCAGTGCGTTCTGGCATTCTAGCACTCACAGTGCCCTCTGTATCATTGTCGCTTCTTCCATTGCGGTTGGGACAGGAAAACATAGGGGCACCCTGGCCCCATTTCCACTGCATCTTCGCGACTGTCTGCTACTTCTCCCGGACAGTCCCAGGCAATGGGAGCCATACCAGGCTGCTGATCACCATCAAACAGCCGCTTGTAGGCAATCTCGAGCTCCCATTCCTGTTTGACCAGAAACTCCAATTCCTCCAGGTCACATGCCTCTTCAGGGAGGTCCAGCACCTCATCTTGGAAGTCCAGGATGTCTTCAAGCCGCCACTCCCCGTCGCTCTCAAAGTCTGAGTCTACGTACATTTTTTGATGGAGCAGCCCCATGCCGCCATAGCCAACGCCTTCTGTTGGGCTGCCATCTGCTGTACCTGGCCACAGTTGAGCTGCGAACCACCAGAGGGCTCTGTAGCTGCCGTCTAGCCTCATCTCCTCCTGGACCAATCTTCCGAGCTCTGTCTTCCACTTGTCTCGCGGTTGTTTCCTCAGGAACACCTCTCGTGCATTATACTGCATCCAGTACATCTCTGCACTTCATGAACATTTGGTAGTGAATAGGTTTTTTTAATGGACAATAATTATGCTGTTTTGCCATTGTAAAAGATTAGGACAATACAAGCATCTACGGAACTTCTATAGGCAAATGCCAAAATCAGTAAGAACTGTACAGTGGTTTTACTCTGAGGATGTCTCATGTAACCAGACATACAACTGATTGAAAATTAAGAATAACATGCACTTTATATGGAAGTCAAAATTAGATATACTCATGCTGGAGTCAAGTAAGGATAAGTAATGAAACAGTCTTACATTATTAGAGAAGGAAAATATGTTTTGCTTAAAAATTGTGGTCAAATCTTCCATAGAAAAAAAAAATCTGAAACATCATTTAGAATGAAGAGAGTTTCTCTGCCATGTCTTTTTGGTCTAGTTTTCATGCTGATGATGCACTTTTATTTTTATAAAATGTCTGTCTGTAAAAAAAAACTCTATAAACAAGCAATTTTGCTGAAACTACCAGTGCAAGCACATCTTTGTATAATATACACTTTATGCTAAGCAAATGTGCACAGTACTTCCAATGAAAAATATAAAATATTTATTTCCAAAGAAGGAAAAGATGAAACTCAGGTCACAAACTATCGCCCAATTTCACACATTAAAATATACGCCAAAACACTAGCAATTAGACTTATACCACTACTTGCCTCCCTTATATCATTAGATTAAGTAGGGTTCATTCCCGGAAGGCAAGGACGGGACAACGCAATAAAAGCACTAAACATCCATCATTGGCTAACTACCACTAAGAAACAGGGCTTCTTTCTCTCACTAGATGCGGAAAAAGCATTCGACAGAGTGGCCTGGGACTATATGGATGCAGTATTATGCTCTATAGGTATTCCACCTCTAATGAGAGCAAGCATCCGTGCACTATACTCTAATCCAATAGTAAAAGTATGAGTCAATGGCCACCTGTCGGACACCTTTAATTTGAGGAACGGAAGGAGACAAGGATGCCCCTTACCACCATTATTGTTCATCCTTACGTTAGTACCTTTGTTAAACAGAATAAGACAAAACCCGGTTATAAAAGGCATTGAAATACGGAACCAAACATACAAACTTGCAGCCTTTGCAGATGATATGCTCCTATTCCTATCTCATCCACACATAACTCTCCCTAACCTCATATATGACCTGGAACATTTCCAATCACTATCTAATTTAAAAATAAATCACTCCGTTCTCAATATTTCGCTAACACAAGACTCAGTAAAGTTATGCCAAAAAAAACTTCCCCTTCACATGGTCCAAAGATGCTATAACATACCTTGGGATTCAAATTCCTACCCATATGCCAGACCTTTTCAATCTCCATTACATATCTATCTTCAAAGAAACATACAATGATCTAAAATTATGAAATTCTCTAAATATATCTTGGTTTGGCAGAGCATCTTTGATTAAGATGGCAATTCCACCGCGATTCCTTTATGCCATGCAAACAATTCCCACTCGAGTACCAAACTCTTTCTTTACCTCCTTTCGCCGCACATGTTCAACCTTCATATGGAGAGGCAAGCCTTCCAGAATCAAACATACTCGCTTAAATTTACCAAAATCTAGAGGAGGAATTGCCCTTCCTGACTTATGAAAATATTACCACTCCTCCCACTTAGCAAGAATTGTAGACTGGAATATACACCAACAGGTTAAGGATTGGGTTTCCTTAGAACACATACTAATTCAACAACTCCTAAGAACACTTCCTTGGATACATCCTAAACACTACCCATCGGCGGCTAAATTCCACCCTCTAATAGGTCCCACTTTAGATGTCTTCCATGAGGTTTCAAAAACTGACAACCCAACACCATGGCTGGGTCCTCTGACTCCGCTGAAAGGTAACCCAGACTTTCAACCGGGACTAGAACAAAACTTCATACTGGGGGTTTGGCCTTTAGAGGGAACACCCTCAAAACAAGAGATGAAGATACCAGTGAAATTTCCCTGAAAGTCCTATCACAATGGAACGATATGCAAATCAAACCTGACCAAACAGGGGACAGCACACACATGGACAAGACCTCTAACTACCCTAGAAAATCTTTGCTCCCAAACTAGTCCACAAAGACATACTATCTCTATTCTATATCTCTCTCTCTTTGGGGAACTAAATTATTTCACCAGTACATCATGTCTAGCATGGGAACGAGACCTCAATATCCAAATGACATTAACAGAATGGGAAACAATTTTCATGTATGCTCACAAAGTGTCAGGTACTCACCAAGGCCGGAATGCTGAGAGCGGCTTCCCTAGCAACTAGGTGCGAGATACCCCTGAAGGTGGTACAGAGGGAATCAGGCACGGAGAGGCACGGGTTGCCAGCAGGTGTGCAGGTCACCAAGGTTTCACTAGACGTGTAGAACCCGTGTAGCATGGACTGGTTGCTAAGCTGGAGAGAAGACTGGCAGAGACTCCAACACTAGACCTGGAACCAGGAACAGAGCTGAGGAGAAGCACAGGGTTAAGCAGAACAAGTCCGTTAAGCAGGCCGAGGGTCAAACACTGGGAGACGTGGTAGCAAGCACAGGTTGAGGCAAGGCAAGTCCGTTGAGCAGGCACAGGGTCAAACACCAGGTAATCGTAGTACAGGTTAAAGCAAGATAAGTCCGTTTAGCAGGCCAAGGGTCAACACTGGAGAGAGGATCAGTAGAAGAGTCGTAATCAAGCCGGGGGTCAAACACTGGAGCGAAGATAAACAGAGAAGTCCTTAATCAAGCCGAGGGTCAAACACTGGAGAGAGGATAAGCGAAGTAGTCAAACGGTCCGGGTCACAGCAGGCAGGAACAGGTATGCAGAGAATAAACGGGAACACTGGAAGCTGAGAAGACAAACCAGCAATGAACACAAGGCATAGCTGTCTTTATATAGGCCCGCCAAGGGGACGTCCCGCTGTACGTGCATGCGTTCGTGTACCCACGTGTGCTAACCCGTTCGGATCACGCGCTCGTACCCGCCGATCGTGTGCCCGTACGTGCTGAAGTGGGGCTCTACTGCGCAGGTGCACCGGGACGCGCCGATACTGACAGGCTCTGACTGTGTTAACCCTCTGACAGTGCCCCCTCCCAAGGGGCAGCCTCCGGATGCCTAATCTGGGCAAGCTTCCTGGTTGTCTTCTGTGAAAATTACGTACTAAACGAGGGGCGTGTAAGTTGCTGGATGGTTCCCAGGAGTTATCTTCTGGAGGGTATCCTTTCCATTTAACAAGATATTGGATCTGTCCCCCCCTTTTTCTACAGTCCATTATTGCCTCCACTTCATATTCCATTTCACCTTCAATTTCAATTGGAGGAGGTGGTGGTTCCTGTCTTCCAGAAAAAGGGCTAGGGACCACTGGCTTCAATAAAGATGCATGGAATACCGGATGTATCTTGTATGTGACCGGAAGGGCTAATTCGAAAGCCACGGGGTTCACCACTTTCTTAATTTCAAAAGGGCCAATGAACCTTGGACCTAACTTGCGGGATGGACAGGGCAGTCTAAGGTTAATAGCCGATAGCCATACCTTGTCCCCAATCTTGAAATTTGGGTTTGGTCTTCTCCCTCTGTTATAGTACTTCTCGTAACTGTCTTGAGCCTTTTTCATGGTTTCCTGGATCTGTAAAAAATTGGTTTGGATAAAGTTAATCCGGTCTTGTACTGCAGGGGTTGACACTTCAGGAAAAGAATCTGGCAAGAAGGAGGGATGGAAGCCGTAATTAGCCCAAAAAGGTGTTTGGTTGATGGCGGAATGAGTGGAATTGTTGTAAGCAAATTCCGCACACGGAAGGAGGGTGGACCAGTTATCTTGGGAACCAGAGCAGAAACAACGGAGATATTGTTCCAGAGTTTGATTTGTTCTTTCTGTTTGACCGTTGCTTTGTGGATGGTATGCTGAGGAGAGCGAGGTCTTTATTTCAAGGGATCTGCAGAGGTCCTTCCAAAATTTTGAGGTAAATTGGATACCTCTGTCTGATATGATGTTGTGGGGAACCCCATGAAGCCTCACGATTTCTTTGATAAAAATGTTTGCTGTAGCCAGAGCAGAAGGGGTGCCCATCATGGGCAGGAAGTGTGCCATCTTAGAGAGGCGGTCAACCACTACTAAGATGGTAGTGAATTTTTCAGAGGGGGGAAGTTCTACAATGAAGTCCATAGAGACCTCTTTCCATGGACGTTCAGGGACAGGCAAAGGTCTCAGGAGCCCCCAAGCCTTAGTGTTCGACCCTTTGTTACGTTGACACGTAATACAGGATTGGACATAGTTTTTACAGTCCTGACTCCAACCCGGCCACCAGTAGGAGCGATGAACTAATTCTGAGGTTTTCCGGATTCCAAAGTGCCCTGCCAACTTATGATCATGGAAGTTCTGTAATACTTGCAGTCTTACTGGAGAAGGAACAAATATTTTATTTTGGGCCCACAGTAAGCCATCCCTCTTCCTTAATGAGGATACTTCAGGTTCTGTGCATTGGCTGGATGCCTCTTTAATGGCAGTCTTGAGATCAGGCTGGATAAGAAGGAAGTTATGTGGGGACAAGATAGTTCCAGGCTCAATTGCCTCATTGACTTCTGGAAACATTCGGGAGAGTGCATCCGCTTTTCCGTTCTTGGAGCCCGGTCGGTAGGAGATGTGAAAATTAAATCTGGAGAAAAATAATGCCCATCGGGCTTGTCGAGGTCGGAGTCGCTTGGCCGTTCGGAGATATTCCAGATTCCGATGATCAGTAAAGATCATTATGGGTTGGGACGCACCCTCCAGCAAGTACCTCCACTCCTCCAAAGCAAATTTTATAGCTAGTAGTTCTCGGTCACCGACGTCATAGTTCCTTTCAGGTGGGCTTAATTTGTGAGAAGCAAAGGCAACTGGATGAAGAAGGGCCTTTGGACCGCTTCGTTGGGACAGGATTGCACCTGTCGCTGATTCGGAGGCATCTACTTCTAGTACATATGATAAGGCTGGATCTGGGTGTTGTAGAATAGGAGCCGTTGTAAAAAGATCTTTCAATTTATTAAAGGCTTCCTGTGCTTCTTGGGGCCATTGAAACTTAGCTTGCTGGCGGGTGAGTCGAGTAATGGGAGAAATGATTGAAGAGAATCCTCTAATGAACCTGCGGTAAAAATTGGCAAAGCCAACAAACCGCTGGATTCCCTTTTTATCTGAAGGAGCTGGCCACTCCTGGATGGTTCTAACCTTTTGTGGGTCCATTGCAACCCCTTCTGTGGAGATGATGAACCCAAGGAACTGGATGGTGGTCTTTTCAAATTCACATTTCTCCCCTTTCAAGAATAGGCCGTGTTTCCTGAGAACCGAGAGTACCTTCTTTACATGGGTGCGATGTACTTCTAGTGAGGTGGAGAAAATCAAAATATCATCAAGATATACAATCACAAAGTTATCAAGGTACTCACGGAAAATGTCGTTGACTAGGTGTTGGAACGTGGCCGGGGCGTTGCAGAGTCCGAAAGGCATCACAAGATATTCAAAGTGCCCAAACCTGGATCTAAAGGCTGTTTTCCACTCATCCCCGGCACGTATCCGAACGAGATTGTATGCTCCCCGTAGGTCTAGTTTGGTAAACACTTGGGCAGTCCTGAAGCGCTGGAATAGTTCAGAGATGAGAGGCAACGGGTATCTATTTTTCACAGTGATCTTATTAAGTTCTCTATAGTCCACACAGGGCCTTAAAGATCCATCCTTCTTTTCTACAAAGAAGATACCCGCCCCAGCTGGAGAAGAGGAAGGGCGGATAAACTTCTTCTCCAGGTTTTCGTCAATATAGGAACGAAGCGCTTCCAACTCAGTCTCAGATAGTGGAAATATGCGACCAAAGGGAATCTCGGATCCCGGTAAAAGGTCAATGGGACAATCATAGGAGCGATGAGGTGGTAAGCTGTCGGCCTTTTTTTTATCAAAAATATCCAGAAATTCATGGTATACTGCAGGGACATGCTGAAGATTATCTGGTATTGACTGAAGGGTCAAACAAGAGGCCGGTGTGTTGGTGGTAGGCACGAAACAATGTTGAGAGCAGTACATAGATGAGAAGAGGATTTCTTTCTTGGACCAACTGATTTGAGGGTCATGAACTTGTAACCAGGGGAAACCCAGGATAACAGGGAACATAGGTGAACTGATGATGTTAAAGCAAAGGAATTCTTGGTGGCCAGAGTCTGTGGAGGTGAGAATAGGTTTGGTTTCTTGAGTAACAAGTCCCGAACATGGTAGGGATCCGTCGGCTAGATGTATCTGCAGAGGTTGCTTCTTATCTTGGAGGGGGATATGCAGGGTGTGAGCCAGAGATGCATCCAGGAAACAACTGCATGCTCCGGAGTCAATGATGGCCAGCAGCCGAGCCTCCTCTTCCGCCACCTGTAATGAGACCGGAAGGACAAAGTGAGATTGGGTAGAGCCGGTAACTTGAAAGTTCACAGTGTACTGTCGCTGGCACTTACTGGGTCTCACGGGACAGTTGCGTAAAAAATGACCGGCCTCCCCACAATAAAGGCAAAGGTTGGCTTGGCGCCGGCGGAGTCTTTCATCAGGGGTGAGTGGAGAACGTACCAATCCCAACTGCATAGGTTCATGGTCCGAGGAAGAGGAAGGTACGGCAGAAGGTGCTGGAACAGGAGGAATGCGAGGTAACATCCAGGTGGGTCGTGAGGACTGGAAGCGTTCAGAGCGGCGTTCACGCAGGCGTCTGTCAAGCTTAATTGCTAGTTGTATTAATTCTTCCAGGGAGGAAGGAGTATCCATCCGAGCTAATTCATCTTTTAAATTTTCTGATAGACCTTGGCGATACTGGTACTTTAAAGCGGCCTCATTCCAGTTGGTGTTCCCAGACCATTTCCGGAATTCAACGGTGTAGTCTTCCACTGGTCTCTTTCCCTGGGTCAGGGTGTGTAAGATGGATTCAGCTGTGGCAGTGCGTTGTGGGTCGTCATACAGCTGTGCCATAGCGTTGAAAAAGGTTTCTACCGTATCCAACAGGGGCTTTTCTGTTCTAAAAGGTTATGGGCCCAAGCTTGGGGTTCTTCTGACAAAAGCGAAATGACGAACCCCACCTTTACAGCTTCAGAATGAAAAGTCCTGGGTTGAAGGGCCAAGTAAAGCTGACAAGCGTTTTGGAAGGCTCTGAATTTCTTTCAAATTCCGGAAAACCGTTCTGGAATGGGAACCCTAGGTTCAGGGATGGCCATCATGACTGGGTTGACTTGGTTTTGTGAAGAAGAAATCCCACTGGATGAAGCTGACGGTGCTTCCGGGGGAGCTGAGGAAGTTGTTAGGTGTTGAAGGCGACCCTCAATTTGGAAATATCCATCCTGCAGTCTCTGGACAGCCTGTGTAAGGGCTGTAACCTGCTGGCAGAGGGCCTCGAGGGGAGAGCCGGCTCTGTCGGCCTCTGACATGGCTGGTTTGTACTGTCAGGTACTCACCAAGGCCGGAATGCTGAGAGCGGCTTCCCTAGCAACTAGGTGCGAGATACCCCTGAAGGTGGTACAGAGGGAATCAGGCACGGAGAGGCACGGGTTGCCAGCAGGTGTGCAGGTCACCAAGGTTTCACTAGACGTGTAGAACCCGTGTAGCATGGACTGGTTGCTAAGCTGGAGAGAAGACTGGCAGAGACTCCAACACTAGACCTGGAACCAGGAACAGAGCTGAGGAGAAGCACAGGGTTAAGCAGAACAAGTCCGTTAAGCAGGCCGAGGGTCAAACACTGGGAGACGTGGTAGCAAGCACAGGTTGAGGCAAGGCAAGTCCGTTGAGCAGGCACAGGGTCAAACACCAGGTAATCGTAGTACAGGTTAAAGCAAGATAAGTCCGTTTAGCAGGCCAAGGGTCAACACTGGAGAGAGGATCAGTAGAAGAGTCGTAATCAAGCCGGGGGTCAAACACTGGAGCGAAGATAAACAGAGAAGTCCTTAATCAAGCCGAGGGTCAAACACTGGAGAGAGGATAAGCGAAGTAGTCAAACGGTCCGGGTCACAGCAGGCAGGAACAGGTATGCAGAGAATAAACGGGAACACTGGAAGCTGAGAAGACAAACCAGCAATGAACACAAGGCATAGCTGTCTTTATATAGGCCCGCCAAGGGGACGTCCCGCTGTACGTGCATGCGTTCGTGTACCCACGTGTGCTAATCCGTTCGGATCACGCGCTCGTACCCGCCGATCGTGTGCCCGTACGTGCTGAAGTGGGGCTCTACTGCGCAGGTGCACCGGGACGCGCCGATACTGACAGGCTCTGACTGTGTTAACCCTCTGACACAAAGGGTCCCTTAATGTTGCAACTCAAGAATGTGGATATAAAATCATTATACGTTGGTACAGAACGCCAACGCTGTTAAACAAATTCTATCCCCAAGTCTCTAATAGATGTTGGAGATGTGGAAATGAAGAAGGTTCCATGGTTCATATATGGTGATCGTGCCCAATGATCCAAACATTTTGGCATATGGTTAACGACACTATCAGCACAGTTACGTCAGAAGACCAGCACAATTCCTTTTTCACCACAATAAAATTTCTAAAAAACTTTATCTCAAATTCCTACCTATGTTTATGATAAATGCTGCAAAACACTGCATACTGTACCATTGGTGTTCAACAAATACCCCTACTAAAAAAGGAATGGTTTCACAGAATTAATCATATTGAGAAAATAGAGGAACATATCAGCATATCACCAGAAAACATATCAAAGTACACTTCAAGCTGGTATAACTGGATACAATTAAAAAATACTAAAGTCTATGAAGCAGCAATGTTGCATGATAAGGAAAAAAAAATGAAAAGAGATAGGATGATAAAAAGGAGAGAGAAGGAAATAATAGAATACTCCTACTCCTCCTCTCCCCTATTTATTTTTATTTTTTATTTCCCCCCACCCCTAAAAATGAATCTCAGCCTGTTAGAAATTGATCAAAACAGATTAATATAATCCTTATACTATGCATGATATATAGTCCTTTTATTATATGAGATATATATGTACTACATGTTATGATTCTCATGTTACAAAATTGCATTTTTGATTGCATTAAGCTTATTTCACATCAGTTGTATAATAATACACGGTTTTGGAACCGAACATGTGCTATTGTTATTACCCTATTCGATGTATGCTATTTGATATACAATAAAAATGTATGGAAAAACATAAATAAATAATAATATTTAAAGTTGCTACATAAATCATTTTGTAATGTCAGTCTGTTAAAGCTAAGATGCAAATATTAGTATTTAGTGTATTTAGTATAATAAGAAACATATTCTTTAAAGTGATTGTAAAGTCTCATTTTTATTTTTCTATAAAAATAACAAACATGTTATACTTACCTGCTCTGTTGCAGTGGATTTGCACAGGGCAGCCCAGATCCTACTCTTCTCGGGTGCCTCTTCTGTGCTCCTGGCCCCTCCCTGCTGCTGAGTGCCCCCACAGCAAGCAGCTTTCTATGGGGGCACCCAAGCCAAGCTGCAACTTCATGTGTCTGTTCAGACACGAAGCTGTGGTTCGGCCCCACCCCCTCTCTCTCCTGATTGGCTAACTGACTTGATTCACAGCTGTGGGAGCCAATGGCACCGCTGCTGTGTCTCAGCCAATCAGGACAGAGAGTCCCGGACAGCCGAGACACTCATGGACATCGCTGGACAAAGTTTGGGCTCCAGTAAGTATTAGGGGGGCCGAGGGGGGCTGCTGCACACAGAAGGCTTTTTATCTTAATGCATAGAACACAGTACTCACGCCTCATGGCAAAGAATTCTCTGAGGATCTGAAAAAAAGAATTGTTGCTCTACATAAAGATGGCCTAGGCTATAAGAAGATTGCCAAGACCCTAAACTGAGCTGCAGCACGGTGGCCAAGACCATACAGCAGTTTAAAAGGACAGGTTCTACCCAGAACAGGTCTTGTCATGGTTGACCAAAGAAGTTGAGTGCACGTGCTCAGCGTCATATCCAGAGGCTGTCTTTGGGAAATAGACTTATCAGTGCTGCCAGCATTGCTGCAGAGGTTGAAGGGGTGGGGGGTCAGCCTGTCAGTGCTCAGACCATATGCCGCACACTGCATCAAATTGGTCTGCATGGCTGTTGTCCCAGAAGGAAGCCTCTTCTAAAGATGATGATGGAACCAAGAAAGCCCGCAAACAGTTTGCTAAAGACAAGCAGACTAAGGTCATGGATTACTGAAACCATGTCCTGTGATCTGATGAGACCAAATAAACTTATTTGGTTCAGATGGTGTCAAGCGTGCGTGGCAGCAACCAGGTGAGAATTACAAAGACAAGTTTGTCTTGCCTACATTCAAGCATGGTGGTGGGAGCGTTATGGTCTGGGGCTGCATGAGTGCTGCCAGCACTGGGGAGCTACAGTTCATTGAGGGAACCATGAATGCCAACATGTACTGTGACATACTGAAGCAGAGCATGATCCCCTCCCTTCAGAGACTGGGCCGTGGGGCAGTATTCCAACATGATAACAACCCCAAACACACCTCCAAGATGACCAATGCCTTGCTAAAGAAGCTGAGGGTAAAGGTTATGGACTAGCCAAACATGTCTCCAGACCTAAACCCTACAGAGCATCTGTGGGGCATCCTCAAACGCAAGGTGGAGGAGCACAAGGTCTCTAACATCCACCAGCTCCCTGATGTCATCATGGAAGAGTGGAAGAGGACTCCAGTGGCAACCTGTGAAGCTCTGGTGAAATCCATGCTCAAGAGGGTTAAGGCAAAGAATGGTGGCCACACAAAATATTGACACTTTGGGCCCAAATTGGACATTTTCACTTAGGGGTGTACTCACTTTTGTTGCCAGCGATTTAGACATTAATGGCTGTGTGTTGAATTATTTTGAGGGGACAGCAAATTTACACTGTTATACAAGCTGTACACTCACTACTTTACATTGTAGCAAAGTGTAATTTCTTCAGTGTTGTCACATGAAAAGATATAATAAAACATTTACAAAAATGTAAAGGGTGTACTCACTTTTGTTAGATACTGTATATATATATATATATATATATATATATATATATATAGTGATCTTAGGAGATTATTAGTTCAGTGCTGCTAGCAATTTTAGTGAGATCCTGTTAGTCCAAACTTCATTTTAGGGCTTGGTGGCACACTTTCATTGAACACAAAAGTATAAATACAAAAGTTCAATAGAAAATTTGCCCACACAGGGGTTTCCACGAAAATAAGTAACACAAAATAATGACAAACCACCCAGGTATCTCTTCAATAGCACTGTTGCACAATCAGACCATCTCTCCCAGCTCTCTGGGCTCTCTGGGCTCTTCTAGCTCTATCAGCATTTTAGTTGCAGCACCCTACTGCATGGGCCTACTTCCTGGCCTCTCCAGAGAGAATTTCCTGGCACCCAGGGCTCTCTTACTCCTCCAAGACCTCAAGATTCCCAAAGTCTCCTTGACTCACCTAGTCATCCCGGCTTTCCCAGTCTCCTGGATTCTCTTAGACTGCTCAACCCAATCAGTCTTGTAGGTAAGGAATTTCTGCTCCAGCATGAAGTGCGGTCTCTCGAGTGGAGCACCACCCCTAACAGGAGTCCATGCCTGGCCCTCAATGCCTGTCTCTTGGATGGAGCACACAACTGTCTCCCAGAGCTATGCCCAAGCTTATAATTAAAAGGGCTGTGTGCACCTCCTGGACACACGCCCTACTGGTCTTCAGTAAGATCTGAACACTGGATTAGAGATTTCTTTCCTTCCAAGGCACTTTGAAATCTCCAAACTCCAAAGCTCAATCTTGGAATACCAAAATCCTGACAATGCCGTAAAACAGTTTTCTCTGCTCACTACTCATATTCTAGAGTTTCGCACTGTGCATTTGTACGAACCCTGTGCCTATTTTCCCTACTTTTACAGAGTGACAGGGCCTCGCACTGTCAGTATATATCCCTTTTTTTCTGTGACCCTGTCATATGACAAAAGAAAAATCTTAAAAAAGGAAAAATGCAAATACACGTGCCACGTTTATTGAGTTACTGCCTTTTAACCTTTTTTCCCTTATTGTAAAAAAAATAAAAAAATTAAATAACAAGAAACTACACAGAAAAAACTTTTTTGCATTTTTGCAAATGAATATGAATGATTAACATCCTTGGAAACATAGTGTTTACATTGCTTTGTTTATAAACAAATCCTTGTCAGGGACATGGCTACAGTATGTCTATCATACAGGGAACAGTGGCGGCTAGCGATCAATTTTTTTTAGGGGCGGTACACAAACCTGGCCCCCTCACTCCCCCCCTATTGTTTGATCGATCGCCCACTCGAACACCGCTTTACTCGCCTGCTTGCTCGTCGCCAGTGAGGCTGCCCGCCTGCCCTGCACTTACTTCATCCAGGTTGTGGCTTCAGCGGCTTCCCCCTGCATCTCCTCCTGAGTCCCGGCGGTCGCTTCTCCTCCTGGCCATTCAGGTCTTAGGACTCCCGGGCCAATCGGGTCTTAGGACTCCCGGCCAATCAGGTCTCAGAACCTGCTTCCTGATTGGCCAGGAGAAGAAGCAGGAAGACATTAGCGAATATTAATTCACTAATGTCACACAGATGGATGGGCTCAGGGCGCAGTGCTCTGCGCCCAGAGCTCACCCTTTTTGAAGCCAATTTGAGCCTCAGGCTCTAATCATATGCTTCAAAAAGAAAAACATTGAAATCCATGCGTCCGGCGCCCTACAAGGAGATTAGTGGCCAGGCGCATGAATTAGGGGGGCTGCGCCCCTTATCAGTGGCTGCCACTGACAGGGAATGTAAAAATACAAATGGGCATTTGGTTTTCATTAGTATATTAGTCGTAAGGATATAGCTCCCTTAGGCTACATTCACATGGATGCACACAAGGCAGCCAAGGGTGAGATTCAGTAGATTTTTTTTATCAGAAGATGTAAATGCTTCATTCACACACATGTGCAAACAGCAGCAGCTCTCTCTGTACAAATCAATGGCTGGCCCAGCCACTGTTCACATTTGAAAGATTGCGTGCAAAAAAAAGCCTCTGACTGACCATGGACGAAGACAGTTTGCCTCCAGGGTCAGGATAACGTTTCGGTAGAGTTTCTGGCTGAAGCCAGTTTGTATGCAGCCATAGCACAGAGTACAGCTACTTTCATACGCAGCCTTGGAACACAACAAACTATCTGTCCCCACTTGCCTGTATGAATGCGGCCTCAAAGTATAACTTCAGTTTTGTTAAAGGAATAAAAAGAAATTCCCCTAGGTGAGTTATATATACATGGATTTTAGCAGACTCATACCTGCCTCTGCCCGCTGTTTGTTTCACCATGTTTTTTCCCAAACTGATTTTTAAAATGGAGATTGTGCCTTAATTTTCAACACCAGAACAATCAAAGTATTGTAATTAGAAAATCAACATTTTCTGCATCCTTTAAGGCTGTCACACTATAAATGAAAATACTATTGCAGTAAATTCCTGTAATTTGACTTATAGCTCAGTGCAGACTTTTGGATAAAGCAGCATTTCAATCACACAAGCAGGAAATAAGACTGCTGTTGCATTTTGCTTACAAACATCAAACATATAAGAAACAATTCCAGTTTCATGTACTTCAGGGAAGCAACATTAAATTTTTTTTTTACTTGTTTAAAATTACTTCTAGAGTCACAAGGGGGCTGATTTACTAAAGCTGGAGAGTGCAAAATCAGGCTCACATCTGCAAAGAAACCAATCAGCTTCCAGGTTTTATTTCCAAAGTTTAATTGAACAAGTTGAGGTTAGAAGCTGATTGGCTACCATGCACAGTTCCACCATATTCTGAGTGCACCAGTTTTAGTAAATCTCCCCCCAGGGTGTCAATAATCATAAGCAGTGTGTGGAAGGTTTGGTGCTGTAAAGCAGGTCATCAGTCTGGGGAGACTATAGTACAGGCCAGTAGTGTGGATGGTCCTGAGTTGAAGAGTTGTGTATGGCCATATGTCCAGGTATGCTGCATGTGGTTATAAGCTCAATGAATACATGTGGTTGTAAGTCTGCAGGATGCATTTAGCTATGAAACTAAGGTATAATTAGTTATTCATTAAATGTGTAAGTAGAGAAATGGTTTTACAAAAATGTTTCTTTCACTCAGAGTATCAGGTCTGTAAGAACATGTCATTATTTTGGAGCATATTAAAATATGTTCATATCAGAGAATGTAAGAGGTCACCGAAATGTCTCAACACTGCAGGATGAATGAACATGTATTTTTTTCAAAACAGAGCATGTTTTTCCTCCCCCATATGCCCCTTTCCCTTCCCCTGATCTCTCTGTCAAAATCGATGGCACAACTATAAACCCATCCCCGCATGCCAAGGTTCTAGGTGTAGTCCTGGACTCTGAACTCTCCTTTAAGCACCACGTCCAATCACTGTCCAAATCTTCAACCTCTGCAACATTTCCAAAATACGCCCCTTTCTAACCAATGACACAACAAAGCTCCTAATTCACTCGCTGGTCATCTCTCACCTCGACTACTGCAACTCCCTTCTCATTGGCTTACCTCTACATAGTCTATCACCTCTTCAATCCATCATGAATGCTGCTGCCAGACTCATCCACCTTACCAATTGCTCTGTGTCTGCTACCCCTCTCTGTTAATCCCTCCACTGGCTTCCGCTCACCCAACGAATTCAATTCAAAATACTAACAACTACTTACAAAGCCATCCACAATTTAGCCCTCAGGTACATGACTAGCCTAGTCTCTAAATACCAACCTACTCGTTCTCTTCATTCTTCTCAAGACCTTCTGCTCTCTAGCTCCCTCGTCACCTCCTCCCATGCTCGCCTCCAGGACTTTTCCAAAGCCTCTCCAATCCTATGGAATGCCCTACCCCAATCTGTCCACTTATCATCTACTCTATTAGCTTTTAGACGATCCCTGAAAACCCTTCTCTTCAGAAGCCTACCCTACCCACACCTAACAACTGTCTTGTCATTTTCTTCATCAGTTCACCCCCACCACAGTTATTACCTTTTGTTCCAATTGACCCTCCCTTCTAAACTGTAAGCTCTAATGACCAGCGCCCTCTGATCCCTCCTTTATTGATGTGTATTGTAAGTGTACTGTCTGCCCTCATGTTGTAAAGCCCCGCACAAACTGTTGGCACTATATAAATCCTGTATAATAATAATAATAATAATGTTATTACAAATACAATAATGTAATGAATACGAAAACAAAGCATTTTATTTATTTTTTCGGATCTTTTGAATTTTAGATTCTGTGCATTCGTTATCATTTTGTTAAAACGAACACAAAAATCCCCAAATTTGGATGAAAATGCATTCGGACGATAATGACTGCACATGTCTAGTACCTAGCTGTTTTTGTGATCTTCAGATTCTCAGGTAATGGAAATATATATATGGTGGATGTCAAGAGCACCTGCCAGTTCTGGAGGGATTGTTATGCCGCGTACACACGGTCGTACTTTTCGTCTACAAAAGTCGGACAGCCTGTCGGACAGACTTCCGGCAGACTTTCGGTGGACTTGCCGCGGACTTGCGGCCTACTTTCTAACGACCGGACTTGCCTACACACGACCACACAAAAGTCGGTCGGATTCGTACGTGATGACGTACACCGGACTAAAATAAGGAAGTTCATAGCCAGTAGCCAATAGGTGCCCTAGCGTGGCTTTTTGTCCGTCGGACTAGCACACAGACGAGCGGATTTCGGGGTCCGTCGTAGGTACGAAGTAAAAGTTTTGAAGCATGTTTCAAATCTAAAGTACGTCGTATTTGAGGCTAAAAAAGTCGGTTGAAAGTCCGGAGAAGCCCACACACGATCGGATTACCAGCCAGCTTTAGTCCATCAGCGTCTGTTGGACTTTTGTAGACGAAAAGTAGGACCGTGTGTACGCGGCATTACAGATGCTATTCCATCATCAGATGGTTTGCAATTGCCAGTGATGTTCATGAGTTCTGGAGGGATATACTGTATGTACAGTTGTGAGGGTGTCCACAAGTCTGCCTAACAGAGGAGTGGTTATGTGTCCATGATCTTTTAACATGGGCTTTTAACATGTTCATTTTAGGTGCTCAACAGTTCTAGTTGGGTCTGCAGGTTGTAATTCCTTAGCTGAAACATAATGTAATGTTGGTTAATGGGGCTACAATGAGTGGAGCCATGTGTTTATGTACGGGCATGGGGTGTTGTGGATGGTTTAGGGAATGGCCACTATCCCTACAGGGTGTACATGGCTGTGAATCTTGGAATAGGTTTGGGTGGAAGTGAGCTCTCAGTTGAGAATAGCTTCAAGCCCAAAGAAGAGTGAAAGTGGTTTTAGGCGTGGATCTACTTCATCATTGAATTCATGACCAATTTCTGTGCTTGTCACAATTTTTCAGGTTATTGCTTTTCTACATTATTAATAAAAGGGTAAAATAGATGCTTTAAATGAAGGCAATAACACAAATCTTATTTTGCATGCTGAGATGTCATAAATATCTCTGTTTGACTCCTATTGGTACTTTAAACAGTCAACTATTTGTGCTTTGATTTCTTCACACAAGAGACTAATTATACCACGTTTTCAGTATGTAGAACATGACCACAAAATGCACAATTCGAAACAAGATAAGAGTATCTATAAACAATAGAAACACTCTTCTCTTCGATGACACTTGCATATTCTCCTATGCCAATAATCATAATGTAAAACACAAGTTCACAATTAATTGGACTAGAAATACATAGTTTCCACTACGAATATCTATGTCTAGTACAAACACATGCATATTTTACTGGCCAAATTCAATAAAAAATATCAATAACAGTGTTATTGCATGTCCATAAAAGAATGTATAATGAAAAACAGTAATGGCTGATATACCTTAATATTGTTTATATCAATATGATATTTTTGTCTTAAAATATATACTGTTACTGTAGGAAGTAACTACAGAGCATTTCACTGTGAGAGGGCCTTTTTGGCTGGTGACCTCTCTACTGTTTATTTCCCAGCCGTGTGTTCACATTCCATTTTGGAGTGAATAAAGCAACACTTCTTCCACTAGCATCCCATTTCATTTACCACTATTTTTTTTAGATTTTATTGGCCTTATTATATTTGGTGATTTGCAATACACATATAGCCAGAGAATTATGACTATTATATTTCCTCTTTAATTTTTCAAATCAGAGAATTTCCAGTTTTGGTGAAATACATTTGCATTTATAAACTTTTTTTTTTTTTTGCAGTTTGGATTCCCAAAAGACTTCTGGGAAAAATAAATCAAAGGCTGGTTCTGCTGTTGCCTGGCACCTGTATCTTGGCTGCCAGTGCCACCAGGTCCCACCCTTTCATCATAGTATCCCTTGCAATATTGTTAAAAGAAATTTAGAATTTTACATTATTTGCTACACACTTTTTTGCAGCCTGGTTCAGATTCTTATTAACTTCCATAGGACGTTTGGTTTGGAAGTTCAGAAATGCAGAGCTTTGACAATTTTTAACAAGGTTTTGCAATTGAATATACTTTTAAGATATTTGCTCATCTCTAACAATAAGGCAAGGGAAAGAACAGCATACAATGTGCACTCAACATTGTACTCTTCTTATTTATTCTCCTCCATAACAAATTCAAGTGAATCTGTTCCCTTCTTGTCTCTTTGCCTTGGCTGTCAGAATACCAACAAGAAAGGTAAAACTTCCTGCTGCGCTCAAAGTGCCACTGATTCCCAAAGAGATACCCATATTTTACAAACGCATATTGCTTCTCACACCATTCTCAAGTTGCAGCTATGCTTTTGGATAAGCAGTTCAATATTTACCTAGATGTAAATGCAAATGGGTTCATATTCTAAAACTGGAGAGTGAAAAATCTGGTGCAGCTCTGCAAAGAAACCAATTAGCTTCCATTTTTTTTTCCGTTAAAGCTTATTTGAATAAGCTGAAGTTAGAAGCTGTCTGGCTACTATGCACAGCTGCACCAGATTTTGCACTCTCCAGTTTTTGTGAATCAACCCCACAGTGTGCCTACTACACTTAAAGTCCAACCAGCCTGGGGACTTTTCCAACCCTACAGTACATGCCTTTTTAATTACCGTCTTCTCTCAGGTCATATGATATATCCTCTTCGTAATTCCTCTGGTAGTGGGCAGTCCTAAATTACAAGGTTATCTTACCCCCAGAGCTGTATCCATGATACCACAGGCTCACACGTGAACTTATCAGTGGAGCCAAGGGGAGATATAGGCTATTGGTTCTGAATACAACTAGATAAAACCCTTTAAATGAATCTGTACTCACTGGCTATAGAGATTAAATTATTTAGATACTCCTAACAAACAGTAAATGATCTTTAAAACAAGCCCTCCCTGTAGCTGCCAGCACTGTGGAGCAATTCATCCATTTAATCTCAGCTCAGATTACTTTGCTCCCCCACCCGAAAGCTCATGCCCTGTGTTTACATTACATATTAGAAGGCTGGATGGCTGCTGAGCCACTGCGGGGAATGGGTAGCAAAGGGAGCTGTGCTGCTCAGCCACTGCTGGGAACAGGTAGCAGAGGTAGCTGGGCTGCTGAGCCACTGCTGGGAACGGGTAGCAGAGGGAGCTGAGCTGCTGAGCCACTGCTGGGAACGGGTAGCAGAGGGAGCTGCGCTGCTGAGCCACTGCTGGGAATGGGTAGCAGAGGGAGCTGGGCTGCTGAGCCACTGCTGGGAATGGGTAGCAGAGGGAGCTGGGCTGCTGAGCCACTGCTGGGAATGGGTAGCAGAGGGAGCTGGGCTGCTGAGCCACTTATGGGAATGGGTAGCAGATGGAGCTGGGCTGCTGAGTCACTGCTGGGAATGAGTAGCAGAGGGAACTGGGCTGCTGAGTCACTGCTGGAAACGGGTAGCAGAGGGAGCTGAGCTGCTGAGCCACTGCTGGGAATGGGTAGCAGATGGAGCTGGGCTGCTGAGTCACTGCTGAAAACGGGTAGCAGAGGGAGCTGGGCTTCTGAGTCACTGCTGGAAATGGGTAGCAGAGGGAACTGGGCTTCTGAGTCACTGCTGGGAACGGGTAGCAGAGGGAGCTGGGCTGCTGAGTCACTGCTGGGAACGGGTAGCAGAGGGAGCTGGGCTGCTGAGTCACTGCTGAAAACGGGTAGCAGAGGGAGCTGGGCTTCTGAGTCACTGCTGGAAACGGGTAGCAGAGGGAGCTGGGCTGCTGAGTCACTGCTGAAAACGGGTAGCAGAGGGAGCTGGGCTGCTGAGTCACTGCTGGGAACGGGTAGCGGAGGGAGCTGGGCTGCTGAGTCACTGTTGGGAACGGGTAGCAGAGGGAGCTGGGCTGCTGAGTCACTGCTGGAAACGGGTAGCAGAGGGAGCTGGGCTGCTGAGTCACTGTTGGGAACGGGTAGCAGAGAGAGCTGGGCTACTGAACCACTGCTGGGAATGGTTAGCAGAGGTAACTGGGCTGCTGAGTCACTGCTGGCAGGGGGCAGCAGGTGGCTGCTGAGGGAACAACTTTAACAATTTTAGTGCATTTACTATGAAGTTTGAGGACAAATTGATCCTGAAGCTAGGCGGGGACTTTTTAAGAACATGTAAATACTTCAATGTCCATAGCCTGAACTTAGATTCACATTAAGCTAAATACTGACACACTCAGCTCATCGGTTCCCCAACAATATCATAAGTGTGGAGTTGTCTTTTAATTGGAAAGATACATTTCTGATCACTCATCAGATTCAGTTTTAACCCGCAGCATAAAATAGATCCTCATTTAAAATTCTAGCAAAATCAATATGAGAGCAATCCAAAACTAACATCTTGTACAGTACACTGAGTCAATGGAAATAAAATAAATTCAGGTAGGAAGGGGAAGGGGGGTGCGTTTCGATTTTTGCTTAGGGTCTGGAAATTTGGCAACTGTTATATTATGTCTTTTTAACTCACGACCCTGGAGTTTCCTGGCAGACAATAAAAGAGGGAAAAGCTAAGACAACATTTTCCAGCAGAGCAGGGAAGTCCCAAAACCCTGCAGCAAGATCTGCTAAGAGAATCATCTTTCTCTTATGAAAACTCATAGTTCCAGTGCCAAGAACAAGTCTATATATGTGGATACCTGAATCAAGATATCTGTACAGACATACTACTGGGTCTCCTATAACAAAGGGGCTATTTATAATTAATGAAATTGCTATTTACTTTTTGTATTTTTTCAACAAGTAATTTATAGCAAGTTTTGTAGAATTGTTATCAGTTTATAAAGATTCTCTGCAAAGTAAAGTATTTGCTGATTATTTTCTCTACCCTAAATCTCGACAAACCCATTATCTTTAGTGTGGGAATTTAAAAAAATGGTCTACTTTCCTCAACAGTGCCTTCTGTGACCAGATATCAAGCCAGTTTTATGGATGAAACCAAGACCCATGCTTTTCATTTCTGTTTTGTATGCCTGACTCTCTACCTTGAGTGAAGGAACATGTAATAGCCCTTTGTATTCTTCAGTCACATGACGCTTACAGTATGTTATTACATTAGCAGTGTAGAGAATGGGTAGATCCTTTATTATGAATCCCTCTCTGTGTTTTCCACCCATGAACATGGACTGTGCAGCCAAGTACATTTTTTTGTCACGGGTTTCAAAAACAGACCATATTCAGCATGAGGGAGCTAGGCTCCCAATGCTAAATGTACAATGTGCCCCAAAAACTGGCTACATATGTTTGTATAAGATTATGCTTTTCTTTTTTATTTGACCTTCAAGATCTCCACCCCAGTGCCCTAAGCAGGATTGTTTTAACTCTTTGCTGGATTTTGCTTAACTTAAGCTGCCCAGCATGGATGAGATACGTTTCCTTCTCCATTTTTTTTTTTCATTTACTGCTCATGAACACTCACCTAATTTGATTGGAAATTCGTGGAAATCAGACATTTCTGCTCCACTGCTGCCACAAACCCTGTAATCTGTGCAATTTCAAAGGTTGATAGGATGGGTGTGTGATTCACAGAGCTCTGTCAGGAATGATGCGATGCACCAGATTGGACCCTTCCTGTGCCCAGCCATAGCAATGATTTTGGCTTCTCTTGTAATAAAAATTCTTTTATACACCTAATTAGATATTTTACAATTTAAACAATTAAGGGTAAGGACTGAGCTTGCAGATATGGAGAATTGAGAACATTGTAAGGTAGATCCTGGAGTTCAGCTTTCAGTTTATATTAGGTGACTACATTTTCTTCTGAGGAAAAAAGTGTGCAGCTGATAAATATACAGGGAAAAGCTGCCTCTTTTCCTCTGCCACCTATAGGCACATGCCCACTGCTCCCAATGGTAAATTTTGCCCTATACATATTACAACAGCATAAAACATGGTTGAACATTTGGAAAACTGCCCAAATGTTTCTTTTTCAGTTTAGCTTAAATACCTTGACTAAAAAAATATTAATTGGCAAATACCAGGTGATTTTTTTTTTGTAGGTACAATAAGATTGTAACATTTATGAACACCATTACAGTTGCCCAAACTGTACATACATTCATTTTACAGTAAATTATTTTCCAAATGCTGTTTCTGCCTATATAAATTATTATGCAGCCTGACATTAATGGCTCCCTTTCTGCATCCCCTGGCAGTCACACAATCTGTTATGGCCGTAGCTGGAAGAAAATCCTCTTAACTTGGCTGCATACTAGCTGTGGCAGGAAACACTTATAGAAGAAGTTTTGCTGCTGGAGGCTCTGAGACATAAAAAGTTAGCAAGCAACCATACGTTTTGGATAGATTTACGATGGAATACTTCCCAACCATGTGATCTTTTTCATTGTATAAAGAAGTATTTTTAATTAGATAATACTTTCACACACATGTATATACAGTATATCATTTGCAGACGGTTTTTAAGAGTCTTTTCACACCATACTGCACATAAAAATGTACCAATCACTGAAAATGCACATGCAGTAATGCACATGCAGCACATTTGCATTCATTTTTATGCACGTTGCATTGCTTTTTAATGTGCATTGCCTTGCATTTACTGTATGTGCATTTGCATGCATTTTGTTCATCCATCTTTTTTTCTTTTTCATCATTCCCAGTTCCCTGGAAGACTAAAAAAAATCTTTTTTGTATGACAGTACTTCATTTGCATTGACGTGCATTAATGTGCATGGCGTTAATATGCATACATAACGCAATGCACTACAATGCATATGCAAGCAAGGTCCAGTGTGTGCTAATATGGGAAGACCATTACATGCTCATAAACTCACCAAGACATGTAAAGTGCCTTGAAGAAGTATTCATACCCCTTGAAATTTTTCACGTTTTGTCACATTACAACCAAAATTGTAAATGTATTTTATTGGGATTTTATGTGATAGATCAACACAAAGTGGCACCTAATTGTGAAGTTAAAGGAAAATTATAAATGGTTTCCAAAAATGTTTATAAATAAATATGTGAAAAGTGTGGCATGCATTTCTATTCAGCCCCCTTTACTCTGATACCCCTAACTAAAATCTAATGGAACCAATTGCCTTCCAAAGTCACCTAATTAGTAAATAAAGTCCACCTGTGTGTAATTTAATCTCAGTATAAATACAGCTGTTCTGGTAAGCCCTCAGAGGTTTGTTAAAGAATCTTAGTGAACAAACAGCACCATGAAGGCCAAGAAACACTCCAGACAGGTCAAAAACAGGGTTAGGTTAGAAAAATATATCCCAAGCTTTAAACATCTCACGGAGCACTGTTCAATCCATCATCCGAAAATGGAAAGAGTATGGCACAACTGCAAAGTACGAAGACATGGCTTTCCACATAAACTGACAGGGCAGGCAAGAAGAGCATTAATCGGAGAAGCAGCCAGGAGGCCCATGGTAACTCTGGAGCTGCAGAGATACACAGCTCAGGTGGGAGAATCTGTCCACCGGATAACTATTAGTCGTGCACTCCAAAAATCTGGCCTTTATGGAAAAGTGGCAAGAAAAAGCCATTGTTGAAAGAAAGCCATAAGAAGTCCATTTGCAGTTTGCAGGAAGCCATGTGGGGGACACAGCAAACGTGTCATCCACATGGCTTTAAAGGGCCAAAATACATCCCTGGGAATTATAGTCCAGTTAGCCTAACAACAATAGTATGCAAGCTCTTGGAGGGGATGATATACAAGATTTTAGTAATTAAAACAGTATCATTAGCAGTAATCAGCATGGTTTCATGAAGAATCATTCTTGCCAAACCAATATATTAGCTTTCTATGAGGAGGTGAGCTGCCATCTAGATAAAGGAAGGCCTGTAGACGTGGTGTATCTGGATTTTGCAAAAGCATTTGACACAGTTCCCCATAAACATTTACTGTACAAAGTAAGGTCTGTTGGCATGAACCATAGGGTAAGTACATGGATTGAAATCTGGCTACAAGGTTGAGTTCAGAGGGTGGTAATAAATGGGGAGTATTCTGAATGGTCAGGGGTGGGAAGTGGGGTCCCCCAGGGTTCTGTGCTGGGACCAATCCTATTTAATTTGTTCAAAAACAACCTGGAGGATGGCGTAAACAGCTCAATCTCTGTATTTGTGGATGACACTAAGCTAAGCAGAGCAATAACTTCTCAGCAGGATGTGAAAACCTTGCAAGAAGATCTGAACAAATTATTGGGGTGGGCAACTACAGGGCAAATGAGGTTTAATGTAGAAAAATGTAAAATAATGCATTTGGGTGGCAAAAATATTAATGCAATCTACTCACTAGGGGGTGAAACTCTGGGGGAGTCTAGGATGGAAAAGGACCTGGGGATCCTAGCAGATGATAGGCTCAGCTATAGCATGCAATGCCAAGCTGCTGCTAACAAAGCACACAGAATATTGGCATGCATTAAAAAGAGGATTAACTCCAGGGATAAAGCAATAATTCTCCCACTCTACAAGACTCTGGTCCGGCCTCACCTGGAGTATGCTGTCCAGTTCTGGGCACCAGTCCTCAGGAAGGATGTACTGGAAATGGAGCGAGTACAAAGAAGGGCAACAAAGCTAATAAAGGGTCTGGAGGATATTAGTTATGAATAAAGGTTGTGAGCTCTGAACTTATTCTCTCTGGAGAAGGAACGCTTGAGGAAGAGAGTTTAATAAGACACATGGCCACTCACTAAAATTAGAAGAAAACAGGTTTAACCTTAAAGTAAGAGAGGGTTCTTTACTGTAAGAGTGGCAAGGATGTGGAATTCCCTTCCACATGAGGTGGTTTCAGTGGGGGGGCATCGATAGTTTTAAAAAACTATTAGATAAGCACCTGAACGACCGCAACATACAGGGATATACAATGTAATACTGACCTATAATCACACACATAGGTTGCACTTGATGGACTTGTGTCTTTTTTCAACCTCACCTTCTATGTAACGATGTAACCTTGTAATTACGGTATGTGGAAGAAGGTGCTCTGGTCAGATGAGACCAAAATGTAACTTTTTGACCTAAAAGCCAAACACACTATCCCCATCGTGAAACATGGTGGTGGCAGCATCGTGTTGTGAGGACACCTTTCTTCAGCAGGGACAGGGAAGCTGGTCAGAGTTGATGGGAAGGTGGATGGAGCCAAATACAGGGCAATCTTAGAAGAGAACCTGATAGAGTCTGCAAAAGACTTGAGACAGGGGCGGAGGTTCACCTTCCAGCAGCACAACGACCCAAACATACAGCCAGAGCTACAATGGAATGATTTAGATCAACACATATTCATGTCATGTGCTAGAATGGCCCACTCGAAGTCCAGACCTAAATCCAGTTGAGAATCTGTGGCAAGACTTGAAAAAATGCTGTTCACAGACACTCTCCATCTGATCTGACAGAGCTTGAGCTATTTTGCAAAGAAGAATGGGCAAAAATGTTACTCTCTAGATGTGCAAAGCTGGTAGAGACATACCCAAAAAGACTTACAGCTGTAATTTCAGCAAAGTACAAAGTACAAAGTACAAGTACAAAGTATTGACTCAGCGGGGCTGAATACAAATGCATGCCACACTTTTCACATATTTATTTGTAAAAAAAATTGAAAACCATTTATTATTTTTCTTCCACTTCACACTTATGTGCCACTTATGTGTTGGTCTATCACATAAAATCCCAATAAAATACATTTATGTTTTTGGTTGTAATATCACAAAATGTGGAAACTTTCAAGGGCTATGAATACTTTTTAAAGGCATGGTATTAGCACACTTGTGCCTCATGCAGACATGTTACTGTGCACACTAAGCAGCGTGCTAATAGACGAATGTGTGCACTCTGCACTGTTATTGGTGCCAAATAGCCTATTTAAGCAAGGTGACAAGGACAGAATGCTGAGTGGTCTTTAGCTAGTCCCTGATTTACCTGTGAGATGACCTGTTATGTTTGCCTTACCCTGTACAACCCAGCTTGCCTTTGACCTTCCTTTGAAATCCTTTCTACCCATTGTGACCTCAGCCTGTGCCTAAGACTCTGGTCCCTGATTTGGTACCTCGCTTCCCGGCTATGAAGTAACCTTGACTTGTATCCTGACTCTATCTCTTCCTAATGTTTCTGTACATCACTGTCTGGCTTTTGAGTACCTTGGCCTGAATCCTGATGGTGTTTCTGCCTTTTGATTCTGTACTTTATTGCCCAGCTGTTGATGACCTTTGGCTTGTGTTCTGACTTTGCTCCTGTTCTCTAATCAGATGCTACAGTGTTCCTGTCCCTGGTCCTTATCCGGTGGTCCATAGTCATCTGTGTCCCACATCCAACAGTTGACAATGATCACAACATTGGCTCTCTTGCCATTCCATGTCCTTAAATCTCCTGTAACCACTACCAGGGGTATTGGACAAAATGAGAAGCCGAGACCTTAGTTGATCTCCAGGAGTGTGACAACATAACTTCACAATGTTGCTATGTGAATGAGGCACCGATAAGAAAAACACAGGTGGTATGAATGAGCCCTGAAACTTTGGACTCTGCTGATGTACAGTGTTAAACTCACAATCAAAATGTATGTAAATGTAACACTGCAATGTTACTGTTATGCAGAACTGTTTTTTTTGCTTCAGTTTAGTTATTACACACTCATACAGAAATGCTGGGGACTTGTATAATATAAGCAGGATTCTTTCATCCAGATTAGCTGAATTTGAACTATACTGCCCATGAGGACTTGCTAAGGGGTGGGAACATTTAAAAAGGGAAAAGCCCGGGAACACAGGCTCATGATGGATCGGGCCAAGCCGGAAGGTTGCAGAGCAACCAGAGAGAAAGAGAGCTGATTATCCTGATGAGGCAGGTTAGCGGAACCTGTGGGGAGGGGGACCGGGTCATTGCCATTTACACTGCCCTACAAGAGGGCTGACAATGGGAGAACCCCTACAAACAGAAAGGTCATCATTTTGCCTTGCTGTGCTGTGAGAGTGGGTGAGAGGGTTCTTAACCCACAAAACGCTGCCATTGCTGTCAAGCTCGTTGTTTGCATTCAGTTGCTAGAGTCTAGAACAGTTTACAGCATAGGCCTATGTCTTTAAGCACAGACACTATAACCCAACCAGTGCTGCAGTCTAACCCCCTTACTGCCTTCATCAACATTGCCTGCAAGATACCAGGATTCACATTGTTGCTTCCCTGCTAGGCAGGAATTCTACACACACCCCACTTCAGATTTGAGCTATCCAAGAAAGATATTAGCTTTTCAATACTGGTTTCCATTTAAAAGGACACACTTCAGCCAAAATCTGTTTTCCACCTTTTCCTTCCAAAGCAGTCCTGTTACCATCTGACATCTTTAAAGAGACTCTTCACCCTACCAATGTCCAAGGGGAACTCCGTTAGCCATCCTTTGAGCAACTCCATTTCCTCAAAGAGACTACATCTATATTGCGCACCAACGTAAGAGCCCCAACTAGCCAGCAGAAGAGTTCTCCATGTGCTTGGGGTATCAGCTGAAAATGTACTTAAAGAGGAGTTCCACCCAGGGGGGCCATTAAAAAAAAAAAAAATTAAAAGTCAGCAGCTACAAATACTGCAGCTGCTGACTTTTAATTGGACACTCACCTGTCCCTGGGTCCAGCGGTGCGGGGGATCGAAGCCCCGCTCGTCCCCCCCCTCCGCTCGTCGGCGCCGGCATTTCAACTGTGGGCGCCGGGCTGTGGCTTCACAGCCTGGCACCCACTGCGCATGCGCGAGCGGCGCCGAGCGCCGTGATTGGCCGCTCAATCACCTGGGACCTGCAATGGGTCCCAGATGATTGACAGGAGGGAGGGAGAAGAGCCGAGCCCTTCCTGTGCCAGGGGGAAGTGATGTCACCAGCCCAGGCAGACGAAGGGGCAGATTACGAGGGACCACCTAGCAACAGGCATTTAGAGGTAAGTAAAAAAAAAAAAAATATCCAAATGTTTTTTTGGTTTTTTTTTTAGAATTTTTTAGGTATGTTTTTTTTTTTTTGGGTGGAACCCCACTTTAACTAAATTCCTAAAAGTAGAACCCCCATGTAAGCTAGCCCAGTGTTTGTAAACACTTTCTCAACCTATTCACTCACTTGGGGAAATATTCTTGGTTTGAGAGCTCACGTTTAAATCTTCAGTCCTGCAGGATAGGTGGGAGTGGCTTAATGTGGTATTGCATTGTGTTATATTGCTTTTTCCTGTTGGCGTTTTGCCATTTGAAAGCCAATTGTTTTCTTTTGCCTGTTTTGCCATTTCAGTGACATTAATACAAGTTAAACATTTATCTCAACAGTGTGTACATGTTTATTCTTTGTGTGATAGCCAGAAAGTCCCCTCGCCAAGGTATTTCGGTGATGTCAGCAGGGCCAACACTCTGCTCAGGGCTCAGTAGTGAGCAGGGTACCCAGAATACCCAACGGCTCCTGAGGAAATAGCACTCAGAACACATTTTTTTTAATTGAATGAGCAATTTTTAAAAAGCTTGTCAGATTTTTAGTACTGACTGTGTCACCACTGAGGAAGTGTTGACTTTTTTTTTTTGCCAGATAGTGATCAGTAATCTAACAGTTCCGGAGATGTGGGAGAACCATCTAGTGGAGACATGCTGAGGGTAGATGAGAGAATCCGGACAGCCGCACACCAGGAAGATATTATCCAAAAATCGGCTATCAGCTATGAGTAAGCACTTAGCATAAGTGCGAAACGCGTTAGCTGATTGCCTGTACTTTTTTGCCACGGTGTCCTGTATATGGTATGATCCTGATTTTACAATAAATTTTTTTGGATAATATCTTCCTGGTGTGTGGCTGTCCGGATTCTCTTATCTACCCTCAGCATGATTTAGCATTAGCCAGCACCTGGGGCTCTTTACTCCTGGAGAGAATCATTCATTTTACACCTGGTTTGGATCCACACTGGTGCTTGGAAAACTCTCTCGTTACATCTAGTGGAGACACCCTTTGCATTGACAGCCGTCTGAGAGGGGATTTACCCTAATTTCAGGAATTTTATTTTTCTATCTCTGAGACTAAATGTAGAGGGAAAGCTCCCCAAAGGGGCAAAGACAGCAAAACCCCCCCAAAAAAACTTTAAATTAACCTAATTGGGATGGCTGCTATATGTAATTACTATAGTTTTGTTTTAAAATACTAAATGTACTTTCTTTCTAGTTTTACTTTCTTTCTGTCATTATCCTAGAACAGCTCTGTAAAGATTCCAAGTTAAAGTAAATATACTGTGGATGTTAAACACATTTACAGTAGATGCATTTATAGCAGTTGCCAACTTTGCCCTTTATATGCACTAGTCTACAGGGTAATATTGTGAATGACACTAGGCTGTAAATCTCAGCTTAAATAAATTGAATGTAGCTCCTATTCCATTAGCACGTTGTAGGATGTTGTAGACAGACAAACTTTTTTCCAGGCTTGTGGTTGACCCACGGAACATGTGCACAATTGAGGAAACCATCATCTATGCCATTTCTACAACTGTGCAGAATATTAATGTACACATCAGATTCAAATTGCATTGAAAGTGTTTGGTTTACATTCTATGACAGAATTTTGACTGCTTCAAGAAGCAATAGCAAGATTCATGAGGCTATATAGCAATTTTAGAAACATAAAGCGATAATAAACTCTCAGCTTGATCAGCAGCTGATTTAAAGCAGTATTTGCCCCAAAAGCAAGCACTTATTATATTGCAGCCTACCAGTTCTTCGATGAGATGGCTGCATTAATTTTCTTTTTTTTAGGCATTTTTCCTTTATTTTCACCTGGTGATCTGGCCAGTCAATCTGTTGTCTTACAAAAGCTGTTCAACAGATGTAGCAGTTACAGGGTTGAGACAAACCATTTATTACTGACAGGGGTGCTTACTACGATCATCTTTTATTTATTTATGTAAACCTTTATCTCAGGGGAAAAAAAACGGTTTGCTGTAACTGCTTATAAAGTGTTATGCCGCGTACACACGGTCGGACTTTTCACCTGCAAAAGTCCGACGGACGCCGCCGGACAAAGTCCGGCGGAAAGTCCGACCGTGTGTGGTCTCCATCGTACTTCCGACGGACCGTTTCGGTCGGATTTTTGCGGAAATCCGACGTACTTTAGATTTGAAGCCTGCTTCAAATCTTTACGTCGTACCTCCGCCGGACTCAGTTCCTGACGGAAAGCCCGTTCGTCTGTATGCTAGTCCGAAGGACCAGATACGACGGAGGAGCAGGTTACTGCATCTCGCGCTCGCTGCAATAGGAAAAACAAATCTTCCTATTGCGGCGAGCGCGGGGCATACCGACCACGCCCCCTAAAACGTCACAGTCCCAGCATGCCCAGGGACTGTGACATCATATGGGGGCGGGGTCTCCGCCTATATAAGTCACAACGCAGCCCTCAGAGACCAGTCCAGCCGGAGAGAGTGTCGTGTCAACATCTGGGGGAAGAGAAGAGAAGAGAACACAAGAAGCCAAGAAGCCAAGAAGCCCAGAAGTCCGGACCTCCGCTGGCAATAGAGCTACCTGAAGAAAGCAGAGGGGCCGGCCGAAGACCTGGGACACCGGGAGAAGAGGCCGGAGAGCGGAGAAGAACCAACCGGACGCCGGGAGAAGATGAACCGGAGGGACCCCCGAAGACGGAAGAAGACCCCCCCCCCGGAGCTGTTTAATAAATTATTTTAAAAACCTGTGTTGTGTTTTATTACTGACACTTTTTACCTAGGTAAATGGGTAGGGGTACCATGTACCCCATACTCATTTACATAGGGTGGGGGGCCGGGATCTGGGGGCCCCCTTATTAAAGGGGGCTCCCAGATTCCGATAAGCCCCCGCCCGCAGACCCCGACAACCAATGGCCAGGGTTGTCGGGAAGAGGCCCTTGTCCTCATCAACATGGGGACAAGGTGCTTTGGGGGGGGGGCGCAGGGCGCCCCCCTCCCCCAAAGCACCCACCCCCCATGTTGAGGGCATGCGGCCTGGTACGGTTCAGGAGGGGGGGGGGCGCTCGCTCGTCCCCACCCCCTTTCCTGACCGGCCAGGCTGCGTGCTCGGATCGGGGTCTGGTATGGATTTTAGGGGGACCCCACGCCGTTTTTTCGGCGTAGGGGTTCCCCTTTATAATCCATACCAGACCTAAGGGCCTGCGACGGGGCTCGCAAGGTTTCAATCTCGCCAAAAAAAGCGGCGAGATTGAATTCCTTTTCTAGTCCCGTCGTACCAAAGTCACGTTCAAAATGAACGGACTTGTCCGTGTGTGGGAAAGTCCGTTCGTTCTGAAAGTCCGGCGGAAGTCCGTCGGGAAGACCGGATTCCGGAAAGTCCGGCCGTGTGTAGGCAAGTCCGGCCGTTCAGAAAGTCCGGCGGTAGTCCGCCGGAAGTCTGGCGGCAAGTACGTCGGACCTAGCTTTCTAGAAAGTCCGACCGTGTGTACGCGGCATAAGTTAGAGTTCAGCTTCACTTTGTCAGTGTATCTAAATCTGCTAGTACATCTAACACTTCCCTCCCCCCGGACTGACAATACTGCTACCAAAAAGTGCCCCCTGTGCTCCTTCATTCAGAGTGCAGGTACTCTAATATAGAAGGTGTGTTACTGGCCAGATCATCTGATGTAAACATAGGAGAAAAAAGCCTAAAAAGAAAAACGAATGCAGTTGCCACATCTCATGATTGGTGAGCTGCAATATATTAAAATTTTGGTTTTGGGTTTAATACCACTTTAATCACACTGAGCATGCAGCTTCATCATCTTTTAATCCGCCACTGCAGCTTCATCATCTTTTAATCCGCCACTGCAGCTTCATCATCTTTTAATCCGCTATTGCCATAGGTTTCCTATTTCAGTGTGGATCCTTTCTTTTTGCAACGTCCTTTGGAGCCACCCTTGCATCCAGGGACTAGAGATGTGCCTTCTTACACTGTACACATCAATATAAACACAGAACCCATAGCCTAGGATGACAAGGCACTGCTCTTCACCTTTTCCAAGAAAACAGACTGACTTTAGACTTCACTGTTAACTCTTTCCTGTGAAGACCAGAAGTTCAAGGAAACAGCACTGAGAGAGTAGGAGACAGCAACAATGAAAGCTGTAAATTTGAACTGCTCAATGTGTCAAAGTGGTTGTAAACCTCAGTCACGAAATCTGGACAAAGCACATATATCTGCAGTATTTATTTGTCTATCTCTAAAGCTCTAAGCATCGTTTCCCTCTGGTGCTTCGTTCCTCTGATATCAACATCAGTCACTTCTGACAAATTTTCCCGACACATGAGATAAATTTGTGACAAGAAGGGAGCTCAGCACACAGCTTGTTGGTACTGCCCTTAGAGCAGCTGGATGCCCCCCCCCCCCACTCACTACTAAGCATCTGAACATGTTATATAGTTACATAGTTACATAGTATGTGAGGTCGAAAAAAGACACATCAAGTTCATCAAGTCCAACCTATGTGTGTGATTATATGTCAGTATTACATTGTATATCCCTGTACGTTGCGGTCGTTCAGGTGCTTATCTAATAGTTTCTTGAAACTATCGATGCCCCCCACTGAGACCACTGCCTGTGGAAGGGAATTCCACATCCTTGCCGCTCTTACAGTAAAGAACCCTCTACGCAGTTTAAGGTTAAACCTCTTTTCTTCTAATTTTAATGAGTGACCAGGAGTCTTGTTAAACTCCCTTTCGCGAAAAAGTTTTATCCCAATTGTGGGGTCACCAGTATGGTATGTGTATATTAAAATTATATCCTCTCTCAAACGTCTCTTCTCCAGAGAGAATAAGTTCAGTGCTCACAACCTTTCCTCATAACTAATATCCTCCAGGCCCTTTATTAGCTTTGTTGGCCTTCTTTGTACTTGCTCCATTTCCAGTACATCCTTCCTGAGGACTGGTGCCCAGAACTGGACAGCATACTCTAGGTGCGGCCGGACCAGAGTCTTGTAGAGCGGGAGAATTATCATATTATCTCTGGAATTAATCCCCTTTTTAATGCATGCCAATATTCTGTTTGCTTTGTTAGCAGCACCTTGGCATTGCATGCCATTGCTGAGCCTATATCCTTTTTCATCCTAGATTCCCCCAGAGGTTCTCCCCCCAGTGTATAGATTGCATTAATATTTTTGCCACCCAAATGCATTATTTTAAATTTTTCTACATTGAACCTCATTTTAACAAACACCAAAAAACCGCGCTAGATAGAGAATAGAAAGGATTACAACTCAATGTATGCACGCATGTTGTTAAAAGTCCATCAAATACAAATGAACAGAGGTTAATTAGCAGTCTATGCAAAATTCACGGAAGGTATATATCCTCTTCTTGAGTCAGGGTGACAACACACTCAAAACCACCGCAGAAACAAGTGCAGGGGATAGGAAAGTCCTCCACCTATAAAACAGCTGCCTCTTACCAGCTCCCTTGATCTCTGGCAAGGAGATCAAACACGCTTTCAGCTTATAACCCAGCTACAGTCTCTGGATACAATAGGTGAAAACTCAGATAACCTCCCCGTGATTTCCTTGGATAAATCTCAACAGCAAGTCCATGGGCCAATCTGGAGAGCAGCCATGTATAGATCTGAGAGTATTCAGGTTGACAAGATAGACGGTGTGCCCAGCGGGGAAGATGACGTGGCAGATCACTCCTTCCAAATGTTTGAGATGGGAACAAGGGACACCTTAGCAAAAGTAAACATACTTTTGCTAAGGTGTCCCTTGTTCCCATCTCAAACATTTGGAAGGAGTGATCTGCCACGTCATCTTCCCCGCTGGGCACACCGTCTATCTTGTCAACCTGAATACTCTCAGATCTATACATGGCTGCTCTCCAGATTGGCCCATGGACTTGCTGTTGAGATTTATCCAAGGAAATCACGGGGAGGTTATCTGAGTTTTCACCTATTGTATCCAGAGACTGTAGCTGGGTTATAAGCTGAAAGCGTGTTTGATCTCCTTGCCAGAGATCAAGGGAGCTGGTAAGAGGCAGCTGTTTTATAGGTGGAGGACTTTCCTATCCCCTGCACTTGTTTCTGCGGTGGTTTTGAGTGTGTTGTCACCCTGACTCAAGAAGAGGATATATACCTTCCCTGAATTTTGCATAGACTGCTAATTAACCTCTGTTCATTTGTATTTGATGGACTTTTAACAACATGCGTGCATACATTGAGTTGTAATCCTTTCTATTCTCTATCTAGCGCGGTTTTTTGGTGTTTGTTAATATCTTGTTTAATGTGGGTATCCCATATTGTTTAAACTGCAGCTCAAATACGTGTATTGACAACAGATCAGGCTCTGTATGTCTCTTAATTCTTACTGACAGCGCTGTATTTTTTACATATTTTGCTAATTGAACCTCATTTGCTATGTAGTTGCCCACCCCATTAATTTGTTCAGATCTTTTTGCAAGGTTTCAACATCCTGCGGAGAAGTTATTACCCTGCTTAGCTTAGTATCGTCCCCAAATACAGAGATTTAACTGTTTACCCCATCCTCCAGGTAGTTTATAAACAAATTAAATAGGATTATATTAAGTCCCAGCACAGAACCCTGGGGGACCCCACTACCCACCTCTGACCATTCAGAGTACTCCCCATTTATCACCACCCTCTGAACTTGCCCTTGAGGCCAGTTTTCAATCCATGTACTCACCTAAGGGCTTTTAACTCCCTACTCAAGTCAAAATCTAGTGCATTGTTATATCGTTCACAGGGTTAAAGTGGACATTCAGTAACTTTTTAAGTTTTTATGAATAAATCCCTGATATCACAAAATACAGCAAAACAGTACAATTTTAACCACTTACGGACCGCCTGCCGTCGTTTTATGTCGCTACTTTGAAGAGGAATTTCGTTGTTATGGCAGCAGCTAGCTGCCATAACCCCAGTATCCTCTTCTTCAGCGGGCGGTCCGCTTTCAGATAAAAGTTGTCTCTGCTGGTGGATTCACCGCGAGATTACTTTTATTGGCGGCGGGAGAGGCCCCCCTCCCGCTGTGCTCCGGTGTCTGGAGCCGTCGGTGGCGGCGGAGGCAATCAGGTTCTTCTCCCTGTTAGGTATGGAGACGAGTGAGGGGAAGATGGCCCCCACCTGTCTCCATATCAAATGCCATTTAATTATTTTTATTTTTTTATTGTATTTTAGTGTAAATATGAGATCTGAGGTCTTTTTGACCCCAGGTCTCATATTTAAGAGGTTAAAAGGTAAGATAAATAAGAAAAAAAAACAAAAATTAAATGCGCTCCATCCCGCCGAGCTTGTATGCACAAGCGAATGCATGAGTAGCGTCCGCATATGAAAACGGTGTTCAAACCACGCATGTGAGGTATTGCCGCGATTGTTACAGCAAGAGCAATAATTCTAGCCCTAGACCTACTCTGTAACTCAAAACATGCAATCTGTAAAAGTTTTTAAACGTCGCCTATGGAGATTTTTAAGGGTAAAAGTTTGTCGCCAATTCCACGAGCGGGCGCAACTTTGAAGCGTGACATGTTGGGTACCAATTTAGTCGGCGTAACATTATTTTTCACAATATAAAAAAATTGGTCTAACTTTACTGTTGTCTTATTTTTTAATTCAAAAAAGTGTATTTTTTCCAAAAAAAGTGTGCTTGTAAGACTGCTGCGCAAATACGGTGTGACAGAAAGTATTGCAATGACTGCCATTTTATTCTCTAGGGTGTTAGAAAAAAAATATATATATAATGGTTAATCTCACCTAATCTCATAAAGAGGCTCGGTCCTTAAGTGGTCCTTGAGATCCAATCAAATGACTTGCCTAAGACCCTTTCTACATGGGCCAGGCCTGTTTTTTCTCAGCAGGTGATCCGTCCGCTCATCCTCTGGTAAACTGAGCGGAGCAGCCAGATTACAAGTTTGTGTCTGCTCCACTTATGCAGAGTGGGCACAGACACAGCCCGCTTTGCTCTATGGGCAGTCTGAGGAAAACTGACCGGGTGTCTGTTTACATCTGACTGCCATCCGATCTGATCAAGCCAGATGAAGCGGAACGGATCCCCCCCTTTTTTTTGCCTGATTGAATCAAAGGTAGCCGAGTGTAAACAGACACAAATCCATTTATAAAACTGTCCAAAGAAGAGAATGGAGAGTCTGATCAGGTCTGCCTAAAAAACGAACAGGTGGACCCAATCCGACCTCTCGTGTGAAAGGGGACCTGGGGAGATGAGATTATCAGCCTGCAGCAGGCAGGAAGTAGCATTTTTTAAATCTCATCTTAACCAGTGATCAAGCTGATCTTACTATTGATAATGTCCAAATAAAGATCCAGTAAGGAAAGGCAGAAAAAAAACATTGTCAGTACTGTTTCTGAGGCAATAAATAATATTATATGTTACCCTTAATGATTTAACACGCTTGCAGTTAAAAAGAAAAAAAATATATTTGATGCAAACATTTTGGTGTCTACTTGAACTGAGTTGAGTGCTACAAGATGCATGTGGAGTTCTTAAGATTGCTTTACTAAAGGCAAATGGATTGCTCACTTTACAAGGTAAGTTGCATTTTGCAAGATACTTTCCCCCAGAGTGAATGGTGGGAAGTTCTACTAACTTCAATCACCCAGTCATGTGCAAGTGTAGCCCTCTTTTTAAAAAATGACCCTCTCCAAACAGGATATTGCGCTAAACCTAGAGGTAAATAAGAGAACCAGAACCTTCACTAAGTGGAAGAGTGAGTTTGGTAATAAAGTTGGCAGTGCCTCCACCCAGGACAGGGCCCCTGTGAACAGAGGGAATTACTTTTCTGCAAAATTAACCAGTAATCTAATCAAAGTAATTGGAGCAGAAGAACTACTGCAACCAGGATATAATTTTAATCATAAGTGTATAGATGTACACCAGTATGGATATAAGACATCCTGGTGTCCACCCTGGCGCCAAAGACCTGAAGACAAGATCAGTGATGATTGGGAGATCCTCCAACCATTATCCAACCAGCCTGGAATGCAGCTTCTCATCAGCAAAAACTATGGTGTGATACTGGAACTCAGACCGACCTATCCACTTTGCATCTTAGTCCCTAGTAGCTTCCAATCTGCCATGCAACTGGACCTCTAACTATCTGTGGGCCATCAGATGCATACTCTGGCTCTAGCCTATGCTGGTTATCAAACCCTTAACTAAAACTATATATAGAATCCCAGACCAGAAGCAACAGGGTTAACTAAAATACAAGAAGCTGCATTTAACGCTATTGCAATATACAGGTTCACCCACTAATATACTGGAAGGTGACCACTACATACATACGGTAGCACAGAGCCAGCTATCTGGCACTGTGCATGTGAGACAGTAAGAATAGAACAGAGATACTCTGTCACAAATATTCAGAAACACACTCAAGATGCTATAGTCAGATGCAGTTAAACTATAGGAACATAAGAATACTTGCATAATGTTCTCTTCTGGTCTGTATTTAGCAGCATGGACAGGACATGGATCTGAGACTTTCTCTCTCTCTCTCCACTTCCTCCTACTGCAGATTTTCAAAGCCAGCCTTCAAGACACAGGAAGTACTAATACATAATTATACAGTACATAACACTGCAATTTTAGCAGTGAACAGTAGAGGGTGACAGATTCACAAGCGAAAATGCAGTTTTTTTTTCCTTGCACACAATTGAGTATTTTTTCCAGAGTGAATTTTCTTTCACATTCACTAAGCTGTAGGAAAATTTCCTTACAAAGTGCAACTTCCGTTACAAATTGAACAGTCTATTTACCTTTAGGAAATCAACTGTATTGAGTATTACAGAATTCCATTGTAGCTTTTGAATGTGGCTTTATTTTTTTCATCTGAAGTGTTAAGCAGACCTTTAAAAGACAAACTACACATCCCAAAATCCACCACTGCAGTTATTTTTGAACTGGATACGTTTGCAGTAGGAGGTGTTTAATAGATACTTACCAAAAATTCCCTTGGAGACCATAAGTAACACTAACTATATCTAAATATCCTAAAAGCTGTCATCACATTATTATTTTGGATTTGCACTTTGAGAACTGAGTTATTTATACCCTGAGTGAAACACTGCAAGAGATAAGTTTATCAACTCTCTGCTGAAAACAATCATTAAAAAATACTCAAAATCATATTTTTGGGATTAGCTTGCACAGATCATTTGGCACTGTATACATAAGGGGCCTAAGAATTACAGATAACATTTTATATCTGTGACAGTTGGTGATGTGCATGCCAATTCAGCATTTACTCATGCTATCAAAGTAATATCATAAAACATTTCATGACAAATCCAATAACAACTATTTTTAAGGCCTGCTTAATCACTAAAAAGAAAATGATAAAAATTATTTTATGTGCAGGTCAATGATGCACAGCAAGGGAAGAGTGAGTTGGGGGGAATTTTCTCCTTGGGCCAATACAAATAATGAATGAATGTTGGATTGGTGGTCCTGAGTAGGGATGGGCAAACGGTTCGGCCTGAGATTAAGTACGGGCTGAACTGTCGTTGTTCGGTCTTTCGTTCGTTCAGCGAACAGCCGAACAAATGGGTCGTTCGACCGTTTGTTTGGCCCCCCGAACCGACTACAATGCATTGCAGAGCTGAACAGTGCATTGCAAGCCCAGATTGGCTGAAGCAGTGAAAGTTTCAACCAATCAGGGCAAGGAGCACTGTTATGCCGCGTACACACGGTCGTACTTTTCGTCTACAAAAGTCGGACAGCCTGTCCGACAGACTTCCGGCAGACTTTCGGTGGACTTGCGGCGGACTTGCGGCCTACTTTCTAACGAACGGACTTGCCTACACACGACCACACAAAAGTCTAACGGATTCGTACGTGATGACGTACACCGGACTAAAATAAGGAAGTTCATAGCCAGTAGCCAATAGGTGCCCTAGCGTGGCTTTTTGTCCGTCGGACTAGCACACAGACGAGCGGATTTCGGGGTCCGTCGTAGTTACGAAGTAAAGTTTTAAAACATGTTTCAAATCTAAAGTACGTCGGATTTGAGGCTAAAAAAGTCAGTTGAAAGTCCGGAGAAGCCCACACACGATCGGATTACCAGCCAGCTTTAGTCCATCAGCGTCCGTTGGACTTTTGTAGACGAAAAGTAGGACCGTGTGTACGCGGCATAAGAGTCATGATTGGACACTGTCATCATGACTTTATCCAATCATGGCTCATGGCCCCACAGTATAAAAGTATTGTTTCAATGGCAGCCATTTTCAGTGTGATTTTGGCATGGAGAAAGATAGAACAGGGCTCTGTTCAGTGCTATTAGTTAGTTAGTATGCTATACTGTGCTATTTTGCTTCAATTGTCAGTGTAGAATATTAGTTTAGTGTCAGTCTAGGGATAGTGTGAGTGTAGTGAGGAGGACCATCATTCAGCTTTGCATAGTGTGTAGCTAGAGTAGGGACAGCTCAGATAGTTTCACTGTAGTGTAGTGAGACCGTGTCATTCATACATATATTAGTGTAGAGTAGGGACAGCTCATATGGTTTCAGTGTAGTGTAGTGAGACCGTGTCAGTAATCTTTACATTAGTGTATAGCTAGAGTAGGGACAGTTCTGATAGCATTGGTGTAGTGACGGTTGAACACTGTCTATTCGATTGCTTTACTGCCAGTTTAACACCATTTACTTCTGTGTGAGTTACTGCCAGTTCAATGCCATATAGTTTTGTGCGTTACTGCCAGTTTAATGCCATTTACTTTTGTGTGCGTTACTGTCAGTTTAACGCCTTATCGCTTCTTGTGTGTGTTGCTGCCAGTTTAACGCCATATAGTTTTGTGTGCGTTACTGCCAGTTTAATGCTATATAGTTCTGTGCGTCACTGTACGTTTGGCGCATTATATTGCGGTATATTATAGTGTATCTGTGGATTGTGTGTGTGTAGTGTGAGTACTCAAATTAAAGTGCACCAAACACCTCAATACATTTGCTTATAAGCACTGCTCCCTCCCTTCCAATAATGCAAGGAGAGGAAGATGTTCCCTTGGCACTGTAAGGGGGCCAGCAACAAATGTGTCCACAGGCAAAGGTGGACGTGGTGGTCAGGCCTCAAGCAGGGCATCATTTCCTCAGTTTAGTGAGTTTGCCCATTCTATTCAGCCACAGCATGCAGAGGAGGTGGTGGACTGACTTACCAAACCTTCCTCATCCTCTGTCACGCAAGTAGAGACAAGTGTGCAGTCCCCTGCAGTTGCCAGAGTGGATAAACCTGCCTCCTTGTCCACATCTATTCCTGCCATAGCCCCAACATCAACCATTGAGGAGTCAACTGAGTTATTTGACCACAGCGTCAGCCACTTGCTCCTTGATGATGCCCAGCCATTACTGGATTCATATGTTGGTTCTGAGTTTGAGGATGACAGGAACATGAGCCTAAAGAGAGAGAGAGGAACACTGGTAGACAAATTGGCATTCATGTTCCATAAGCCGCAGCGTATTGCCAAGTTGTCTCCAGTGGTAATGATGAAGATGGCATAGATGGAGATGATGATGATGAGGTCACTGATGCGACTTGCATGCCAGATAGAGCAGAGGAGGAAACTGAAGGTGAGGCGTCACAACCCCAAGGAGGCCGACATCAAGAAAGAATAAAGAGCAGCCACCCTATTCCATCACATTCTGCAGCTGTTATCTCCCGGCCCACTCCCCAAAGCTCAGCTGTCTGGGCCTTTTTTTAGCACATCTGCAGCAGATCGCACTGTTGCTATCTGCAAACTGTGTCTCAGGCACATCAAACATGGCAAAAACACCAGCCATTTGGGTATCACATGCTTAACAAGGCATTTAACATCCAACCACTCAGCCCGTTGGCAAGAGCACCTAAAAGCCACACAAATCTGTCCCTCCTCCTCCTTACCCACTTAAGTCTGCCCCTGCGATACTGAGTCATTACCTCTCAGCAGCCTCCACTGACAGGGATGATGGTATAGCACAGGGTGTCCCAGGTCCTAGCAGCACATCTGCCAACAGCACACCACCAGCTGAAGACTGTAGCCGGAAAATTTCTCTGCCCCATCTGCTGCAGCAGAAAAAAAATACATTCCCTGCCACCCACATGCCCAGCGTCTGAATGCAAGCTTGTCAAAGCTTTCAGCCTGGTGGATTTAGCCCCCTTCCGTGAATTTGCACAATGTGCTGTAGCACAATGGCAGGTTCCCCGCTACTACTTTTCACGTAAGGCCGTTCCATCTCTCCACAATCACGTGGAAGGGAAGGTTCTGGCATCGTTGGGCAAGGCAGTCAGCCATAAAATCCACCTAACTGCTGAACCATGGTCCAGCAAGCATGGGCAGGGACGATATAGTTCGTTCACAGATGATCAAAGACCTGTGAGCTCTACCCCCTCCTCCGCCACCTCCATGCCTTCCTCTGCAGAGTTGTCCTATGAACATCAGGTACCCCCTAAGCATTCAAAGGGCTATTCCCAGAGTCAGGCTAAAAGGTGCCATGCAGTGCTTCAGCTGGTGTGTTTAGGGGACAGGAACCACACCGGAGCAGAGATTCTTGCAGCTCTGCAGGGACAGGCCCAGAGGTGGTTCACACCACGCCAGCTGGAGTCAGGAATGGTGGTGTCCAATAATGGCTCAAACCTTCTGTCCGCCCTTAGACAGGGAAAGTTGACACATGTGCCATGCCTGGCACATGTCCTCAATTTGGTGGTGCAGCATTTCCTAAGTACATACCCAGGGTTGCAAGATGTACTAAAGCAGGCCAGAAGAGTCTGTAGCCATTTCAGGCGGTCATACACAGCCAGGGCTCGGTTGGCTGAAATTCAGCGGGAATTCCACCTGCCCATAAGCTGCCTAATTTGACATGCCCACCAGGTGGAACTCAACTTTGGGAATGCTGCAGTGGCTATACATGCAGCAGAGGGCCATCAACGAGTACTGTACCTGTGCCAGTACGGCACGACGACAGGCTCAGGCCACCTTGGCTTTTTTCGCCACGCCAATGGCTGATCATTAAGGATGCATGCACTGTATTGTCACCATTTGAGGAGGCCACAAGGATGGTGAGCAGTAACAGTGCATGCATCAGTGACACAATCCCTGCTGTGTTCCTGCTGGAGTAAACTCTGCGTGGCATTATGGACAGGGCACTGGAGGCAGAGCAGCAGGAGGAAGAGGAGGACTTCCTTTCCTCTGAAGGCCCACTTTATCCAGACACCATCATTCCTATGTCACAGAACACACAGGAGGAGAGAGGGGAGGAGGATGAGGAGAAGGATTCTTAGCACTTTCATAGGCTTCAAAGAAGAGGAAGGCATGTGTCAATCTGTAAGCGATGGCTTTCCAACCACAGGACCCTTGGGAGTAGTATGTGGCTGGGAGGAGGAAGTTCCAGATGCTGTCATCCTGAGTGACCCTGAGGAGTCTGCTTCTCAAGCCTCTGCAAATTTGGGGCACATGGGCAACCTCATGCTTCAAAGCCTGCAAAAGGACCTAAGAATATGTGGCATAAAGGAGAAGGATGATTACTGGATAGCAACCCTCCTTGACCACCGTTATAAGGGGAAGGTCTCAGAACTCATCTCATCCCCACAGAGAGCCTCTTGAAGACACGTTAAAGAGGATTTTATTGAACGTTTTTCCTGACTCCAGTAGCTTACGGTGTCCTGGAAAACGTATTTTTGAGTCTTCTGTTGGTCAAGAGAGGAGCGTTGAAGAAGGCGTCCACCTAAGTGAGCCATTTTGGAATTTTTTTAGTCCTCACTGCCCAGGGCTGTCAGCTTCCACATCCCATCAGCAGCATCTGCATCACATGGTGGATGATTACCTCGGGGCCAAAACAGAGATGGAGAGCTTTCCAGCTGATGATCCACTGACTTACTGGGTCATGAGAATAGACCACTGGCCAGAACTTGCCAGTATGCTATTGAGTTGTTGGGCTGCCCTGCATCCAGCATGCTTTCAGATGGAGCATTCAGTGCTGCAGGAGGTTTCGTCACTGATAGAACGTGTCTGTCCACAGACTCCGTGGACCATTTGACTTTTATAAAAATGAATCAGTCCTGGATTACCAGGTATGAAGCCCCTGATGCCGATGTCACTGATTAAGTCTTTTTGGGATGTGGAATCTCTGCAGGTCTTCGAGGCTGCCTAGCTTTGAGGGTGTTCAATCATTTCATCTGGAAGAATGTTTTTGGTATAGGTTTCATGGGCACAATTAACACCCAAAGACCAATTTTTCAGCACCTGTTTGACAGGTGCATATCATTGCAATTTTCTAGAGAAAGGCCAATTCTTGCTTTCATCAAGAGTACCTCCATAGGGTTAGGGTGAGAAGGCGCCACTGACACCCAAAGACCAATTTTTATGTACCGTTTACTTCTATCCAAAGTCAAAGTGACACCAGAATGTATTCAAAAAATCTCAAATCTTGTTCCCAAAATAAAGGCAGCTTGCATGGAAAATTTCATTTTTTTGGGCTTCATAAATGTAATGATTGCTGCAGCAGATTCTAGACATGGTACAGATCTGCCACTTTACAGGTAGACTAAGGAGACCCCCCAGTCACTATATTGGAATGAATTTTTAATTTTTATTCTTTCCCTTTAAAAATCCAAAAATCACTGCTCATTTAAAAATGACGTTTTTCACAAACCTTTTTTTTATTGATATATGTCCCCCAGGGCAGGACCCAGAACTCTATAACCATTGTATGCCCAATTACTTGCATATAAGCCTTCAAAATGGGCACTTTTGATTTTTGACATTCAGTTCCCATTGACTTTAATGGGGTTCATTATTCGGGTCTGAAATTTTGCGGTGTTCGAAAGTTCTGATGCAAACCGAACAGTGGTTCATTCGGCCCATTCCTAGTCCTGAGTGAAGAAACGTAGACGTCCAATGATCGATCATATGCTGTCCATGGTTTAGCTACCTGCTACCTCTTCAGACCTGTAACTAACATGAAAGGACTACTTAGTTGAAGTTGTCCTACAGGCCAAAGGTTGCCAGGCCTTCCTGTATGTTGATCTACTATTAACTCTTTGCCTACTATGCTTACCAAATTATTCAGACTGTATTTTATTGTGTTTGGCACAGGAGACATTATATTTCACAGGTTCCTGCAGGTGAAAGAATCTATTGCTAAGAAACAAGGGAATTACAGACCAGTTAGCCTAACATCAATAGTATGTAAAATCTTGGAGGGGATGATAAGGGACTATATGCAAGATTTTAGTAATAAGAACAATATCATTAGCAGTAATCAGCATGGATTCATGAAGAATCGTTCTTGCCAAACCAATCTATTAACCTTCTATGAGGAGGTGAGTTGCCATCTAGATAAAGGAAGGCCGTAGACCTTAAACGTTTACTGTACAAAATAAGGTGCGTTGGCATGGACCATAGGGTGAGTACCTGGATTGAAAACTGGCTACAAAGGCGTGTTCAGAGGGTGGTGATAAATGGGGAGTACTCAGAATGATCAGGGGTGGGTAGTGGGGTTCCCCAGGGTTCTGTGCCAATCCTATTTAATTTGTTTATAAATGATCTGGAGGATGGGATAAACAGTTCAATCTCTGTATTTGCAGACGATACTAAGCTAAGCAGGGCAATAACTTCTCCGCAGGATGTGGAAACCTTGCAAAAAGACTTGAACAAATTAATGGGGTGGGTGACTACATGGCAAATGAGGTTCAATGTAGAAAAATGTAAAATAATGCATTTGGGTGGCAAAAATATGAATGCAATCTATACACTGGGGGGAGAACCTCTGGGGGAATCTAGGATGGAAAAGGACCTGGGGGTCCTAGTAGATGATAGGCTAAGCAATGGCATGCAATGCCAAGCTGCTGCTAATAAGGCAAACAGAATATTGGCATGTATTAAAAGGGGGATTAACTCCAGAGATAAAACAATAATTCTCCCGCTCTACAAGACTCTGGTCCGGCCGCACCTGGAGTATGCTGTCCAGTTCTGGGCACCAGTCCTCAGGAAGGATGTACTGGAAATGGAGCGAGTACAAAGAAGGGCAACAAAGCTAATAAAGGGTCTGGAGGATCTTAGTTATGAGGAAAGGTTGCGAGCGTTGAACTTATTCTCTCTGGAGAAGAGACGCTTGAGAAGGGATATGATTTCAATTTACAAATACTGTACTGGTGACCCCACAATAGGGATAAAACTTTTCGCAGAAGAGAGTTTAATAAGACTCGGGGCCACTCATTACAATTAGAAGAAAAGAGGTTTAAACTTAAACTACGTAGAGGGTTCTTTACTGTAAGAGTGGTAAGGATGTGGAATTCCCTTCCACAGGCGGTGGTCTCAGCGGGGAGCATTGATAGCTTCAAGAAACTATTAGATAAGCACCTGAACGACCGCAACATACAGGGATATGTAAGGTAATACTGACACATAATCACACACATAGGTTGGACTTGATGGACTTGTGTCTTTTTTCAACCTCACCTACTATGTAACTATGTAACTATGTAACAACCACCAGCATAAGAAAAAAAATCTATGCTTTAATTTCCAATAAAAAATAACATTTGCTGACTGCTTCTAACTACAAAAATTATTATAAACATGAGACAATTCACACTCCAGCAGCCTCCATCAGCCTCCATCAGCAGCACAGTGGCTAAGTGGTTAGCAGTTCCACCTAGCAGCACTAGGGTTGTTGGTTTGCATATTCTCCCTGTGCTTGCATAGGTTTACTCCCACACTCCAAAGAGATGCTGCTAAGTAAGTTGGCTCCTGTCGAAACTGCCCTTAGTATGTATGAATGTGAGCTAGGCACCTTAGATTTAAGGCGCCTTGAGGGCAGGGACTGATGTGAGGTATAGTAAATATGTAAATCGCTGAGTAAATTGACAGCGCTGTAAAAATAGCTAAAATAAATAAATGCATAGTGCATAGTGCCAGAGCAACCAACCATAAGTAATATTTTCCCCTTAAAGTGTTTGTTAACCCACTCCAGCTAAATCATCTTATCCCCTCTGTACCGTAATAACAAGTGTCCCTGTGCCTGTGTAATGTAAAAATCTGCTGATCTGTACCTCACAGTAGGGATGAGCCGAACACCCCCCGGTTCGGTTCGCACCAGAACCCGCGAACGGACCGCAAGTTCGCACGAACGTTAGAACCCCATTGACGTCTATGGGACTCGAACGTTCGAAATCAAAAGTGCTCATTTTAAAGGCTAATTTGCATGGTATTGTCCTAAAAAGGGTGTGGGGACCCGGGTCCTACCCCAGGGGACATGTATCAATGCAAAAAAAACTTTTAAAAACGGCCGTTTTTTCGGGAGCAGTGATTTTAATGATGCTTAAAGTAAAAAAAAAAAGTGAAATATTCCTTTAAATATCGTACCTGGGGGGTGTCTATAGTATGCCTGTAAAGTGACGCGTGTTTCCCATGTTTAGAACAGTCCCTGCACCAAATGTCATTTTTAAAGGAAAAAATCTCATTTAAAACTGCTTGCGGGTTTAATGTCATGTCGGGTCCTGGCAATATGGATGAAAATCAGTGAGACAAACGGCATGGGTACCCCCCAGTCCATTACCAGGCCCTTTGGGTCTTGTATGGATATTAAGGGGAACCCCGCACCCAAATTAAAATAAGGAAAGGTCCCTATATACTCTGAACAGCAGTATACAGGCGGTGCAAACAAGACAGGGACTGTAGGTTTGTTGTTAAGTAGAATCTGTTTGTAATTTTGAACATTTTTAACGTGTTTAGCTCCAGCCAAAAAATCTTTTCTAAGCTTTTTGGAAAACATAGGGAAGGGTTATCACCCCTGTGACATTTGTTTTGCGTCTTTCCTCCTCTTCAGAAGATTTCACCTCACTTTTTTGTCCCAATGAAAAATGTTTTTTGAAAATTTGGGTTTTTTTGTGGAACAAGGATTGGAAAGCATCAGTGGAAAGGAGAAATTGTTTTCCCATATTAACTCTTACATGAGAGAATTTCCCTTCCTAGGGGTAGATTTCATCTCACTTCCTGTTGTCTCCTTCCGTTTGCAAGTAGGAGTCGTTTGTAAGTTAGATGTTTGAAAGTAGGGTCCTGCCCTATATACTCAGCAGAAATTTGGGCCTTAGGTGTTGCTGTGGCCAAAACACTGTAAGCCCTCACAGGGCCCTGCTGTGAAATATTAGATCAAGAATTGTAATTACATGCCCCTGTTGAACAGGAGCTGAAAAATTAGGCCTTAGGCACTGGTGCTGGTGCCACAACACTGCAACCCCTCACAGACACTCTAGTTGGAACGCAGGAACGAGCCCTGCTGCAAAGTATTGCATCAAAAATTGTAATTACACCGCCCCTGTTAGACAGGGGCAGAAAAATTGGGCCTTAGGCACTGGTGCTGGTGCCACAACACTGCAACCCCTCACAGACACTCTAGTTGGAATGCAGGAACGAGCCCTGCTGCAAAGTATTACATCAAAAATTGTAATTACACGCCCCTGTTATACAGGGGCTGAAAAATTGTGCCTTAGGCACTGGTGGTGGCGCCCAGAACCAAAAATGTTCTTACAAGCTATCAGCGTGATGATTGAGGAGGAAGAGGATAATTACTCAGGGATAGTCACTCAGCATCAGCATAGGCAGTCTTTGAAGGGATCTGAAAAAAATTATTCAGTTACATCAGCATCAGGTGCTTGGTAGCTGGTGGTGATCCAAGACTGATTCATTTTTATGAAGGTCAGCCGATCGACCGAGTCAGTGGACAGACGCACCCTGTGATCGGTTACCCACGCCTCCAGGAGCACTGAATGTGCGTTCCGAAAGAACGCTGGATGCAGGACAGGCCAGTAGCTCAATTGCATACTGTGCAAGCTCTGGCCAGTGATCCATCCTCAAGACCCAGTAACCCAGAGGATTTTCGGTGGGAAAGGTGTCCAAGTCTGATCTTGCCCCTAGGTATTCCTGCACCATGTAAAACAGACGCTGGCGATGGTTGCTGGAACCGATCATACCTTGGGGCTGCGGACCAAAAAATTGTCTGAACGCATCGGTCAGACGGCCACCTTCTCCACCGCTCCTTCTTTGACTGACCGAAGCCTCAGCAACACGTTGTCCAGAAACAGGAGTTTGTAACCTCCCAGTCTCTGGGAACGCGTTGCACAGACCTTTCTGCAAGGCCTCCCGAAGATGTTTCATCCTCTGCTCCCTCTGCGATGGCAAGATAAGGTCCGCAACCTTACCCTTGTAACGTGGATCAAGGAGGGTTGCCAGCCAGTATTGGTCCTTCTCCTTGATACCACGAATACGAGGATCCTTACGCAGGCTTTGCAGGATCAGGGAGGCCATGCAGCGTAGGTTTGCTGAGGCATTCGGTCCGGAGTCCTCTGGGTCACTAAGGACAACAACGTCCGCAGCCACCTCCTCCCAGCCACGTACAAGTCCATGTGTTCCTTGGGACTGATCCCTTAAAGACTGCTGATGCTGAGTGCCAGGCTCCACCTCCATACTGACACAATCTTCCTCCTCCTCCTCCTCCTCGTCCTCTTCCTGTGTGATCGGCGGGCACGCAGGAACACTGTCTGGATAAAGGGGGCCTTGAGAGCTAAGGAAGTCCTCCTCTTCCTGCCTCTGTTCTGCCTCAAGTGCCCTGTCCATTATTCCACGCAGCGTGTGCTCCAACAGGTGGACAAGGGGGACAGTGTCACTGATGCATGCACTGTCAGTGCTCACCATCCTCGTGGCCTCCTCGAATGGTGACAGGACAGTGCATGCATCCCTGATCATGGCCCACTGGCGTGGGGAAAAAAAACCAAGGTCCCCTGACCCTGTCCTGGTGCCATAGTCGCACAGGTACTCATTGATGGCCCTCTGCTGCGTGTGCAGCCGCTGCAGCATGGCCAATGTCGAGTTCCACCTGGTGGGCATGTCACAGATTAGGCGGTTCTTGGGCAGGTTAAACTCCTTTTGGAGGTCCGTCAGCCGAGCACTGGCATTATATGACCGGCGGAAATGCACACAGACTTTCCTGGCCTGCCTCAGGACATCCTGTAAGCCCGGGTACCTGCCCAAGAACCGCTGCACCACCAAGTTAAGGACGTGAGCCAAACAGGGCACATGGGTCAGTTGTCCCTGTCGGAGGGCAGAGAGGAGGTTGGTGCCATTGTCGCAAACCACCATTCCTGCCTTAAGTTGGCGTGGCGTCAACCACCTCTGAACCTGCCCCTGCAGAGCTGACAGAACCTCTGCCCCAGTGTGGCTCCTGTCCCCCAAGCACACCAGCTCAAGCACCGCATGGCATCTTTTGGCCTGCGTACTTGCGTAGCCCCTTGAACGCCTACGGAGCACCGCTGGTTCCGAGGAAGAGGCCATGGAGGAAGAAGAGGAGGGGGTGGAGGAGAGAGGTGTGTCACAATCAGCATTTTGGAGGCGTGATGGCGGAACAACCTCCAACACTACTGCACCTTGTCCTGCATCCTTCCCAGCTGCCAGCAGAGTCACCCAATGCGCCATGAAACTTAAGTAACGTTCCTGTCCATGCCTGCTGGACCATGAGTCAGTGGTAATATGCACCTTACCGCTGACCGCCCTGTCCAGCGAGGCATGGACATTGCCTTCCACATGCCGGTAGAGAGCTGGAATCGCCTTCCGTGAGAAAAAGTGGCGTTTGGGTACCTGCCACTGAGGAACCGCACATTCCACAAACTCACGGAAGGGGGCAGAGTCTACCAACTGAAAAGGCAGCAGTTGAAGTGCTAGCAATTTTGCCAAGCTAGCATTCAACCGCTGGGCATGTGGATGGCTGGGAGCAAACTTCTTTCGGCGGTGCAGCAGCTGGGGCAGGGAAATTTGCCTGGTACAATCTGGCGTCGGTGTACCAAAAGCAGATTGCCCACAAGTACTTGGCTGTGACACACCTAATTCTACACCTTCATTCCTCTCACTGCAGGTCTCAGAGAGGACTGAAGGTCTAGTGGGGTTGGAAATCTCAGCTGATGAGGAGCAAGGAGAGATCCTCTTTGTTCTTTGGTGTGGGTCTTTTAGATATGCTTGCCAACGAACTGCATGGCAGGTCAACATATGTCTGGTCAAGCATGTGGTACCCAAGCGGGAGATGTTTTGGCCACGCGAGATACGCTTGAGACATATGTTGCAAATAGCAGCGGTGCGATCTGATGCACTCGTCTCAAAAAAGGCCCACACCAAAGAACTTTTTGAATAACGCGCAGAGACTGCAGCGCCCTGCACATGTGGAGCTTTGGGGTGTGATGCAGTCAATGTGCTGCCCTTAGGCTGGCCCCTGGAGGGCATCCTGCCTCGTTGGTGATGTGCCACCTCCTCCTCCTCCTCCTCCTCCTCTCTCCTATCAGGCACCCACGTTGAGTCAGTGACCTCATCATCCCCTCCCTCCTCATCACTGGAGCAAACCTGGCAGTATGCTGCAGCAGGGGGAGCATGACTGCCAGATTGCTGTCCTTCTTGGGCACCCCCTCTGTCCGTGCTCATGTTACTGCCTTCATCGAGCTCAGTATCATCATCAGAGCCTTCCAAACGCTGGGCATCCTCCTGGAGCATGTACCCAACACTGTGGTCAAACAGTTCGAGGGAATCCTCATGAGGACATGGTGGAGCTAGGGAAGGAGTCACTGATGACATTGAGCTGAGGGAAGAGGCCGCTGCTTTGCCAGACAAAGCACCCTGGGCATGAGTGAGAGAGGATGAGGAGGATGAGGACGGCTTGGTCATCCACTCGACCAAGTTTTCTGCATGTTGCGGCTCAACACGGCCAGCTGCCGAAAAAAAGGCCAAGCGTGTCCCATGGCCACGGGCTGATGAGGATGCACCGTCTCCACGACCAGCACTAGACACAGAGCCTGCTTGCCCTCTCTTATTGGCTTGTGACTGTCTGCCTCTCCTTCTTGGCCTTCCAGACATACTAATGGCCTGTAGCTGCACTAAGCTGGGATAGAACACCTGTAATTTTCTTCAGGTAGCTTTATATACTGTAACCAGACAAGCCTGCCTGCCAGTAGGAAGATAACAGGAACGGATCTAGCTGAACACTGTGAGCAGGACGCACTGCACTAAATGTAAATAGCAGGAACGGATCTAGCTGAACACTGTGAGCAGGACGCACTGACTGCACTAAATGTAAATAGCAGGAACGGATCTAGCTGAACACTGTGAGCAGGACGCACTGACTGCACTAAATGTAAATAGCAGGAACGGATCTAGCTGAACACTGTGAGCAGGACGCACTGCACTAAATGTAAATAGCAGGAACAGATCTAGCTGAACACTGTGAGCAGGACGCACTGCACTAAATGTAAATAGCAGGAACGGATCTAGCTGAACACTGTGAGCAGGACGCACTGCATTAAATGTAAATAGCAGGAACGGATCTAGCTGAACACTGTGAGCAGGACGCACTGCACTAAATGTAAATAGCAGGAACGGATCTAGCTGAACACTGTGAGCAGGACGCACTGCACTAAATGTAAATAGCAGGAACGGATCTAGCTGAACACTGTGAGCAGGACGCACTGCACTAAATGTAAATAGCAGGAACAGATCTAGCTGAACACTGTGAGCAGGACGCACTGACTGCACTAAATGTAAATAGCAGGAACAGATCTAGCTGAACACTGTGAGCAGGACGCACTGACTGCACTAAATGTAAATAGCAGGAACGGATCTAGCTGAACACTGTGAGCAGGACGCACTGCACTAAATGTAAATAGCAGGAACGGATCTAGCTGAACACTGTGAGCAGGACGCACTGCACTAAATGTAAATAGCAGGAACAGATCTAGCCTAATCTAGCTCTCAAATCAAATGACACTGTCTGTCTCTCTCTCTATCAGCACACCGGAACACACTACACAGGGCCGCCGTGCAGGCGGCCTTATATAGTGTGGGGCGTGTACTAGATCCCCTGAGCCATAATTGGCCAAAGCCACCCTGGCTTTGGCCAATTACAGCTCTCTCTACTGACGGCGCTGTGATTGGCCAAGCATGCGGGTCATAGTGCATGCTTGGCCAATCATCAGCCAGCAATGCACTGCGATGCCGCAGTGAATTATGGGCCGTGACGCGCCACACGAATTTGGCGCGAACGGCCCATAACGTTCGCAATTCGACGGACGGTCGAACAGCCGATGTTCGAGTCGAACATGGGTTCGACTCGAACACGAAGCTCATCCCTACCTCACAGCTGCAGTGTGTGGGGCCGAGCAGTCCCATTGACATCAGCCGGGGAGGAGAGAGAGAGTGCAGCGCATCATCTGAGCGCCTGGTTCGGAGCTCATATATGTACAGATCGGAAGAATTTTTACATTACACAGGCACAGGGATACTAGTTATTATGGTACAGAGGGGATAAGATGACTTAGCTGATTATCATGGTCAGGGGAGGGTATAGCTAGGCAGGATCAGACAGGTTTTTTAGGTGTTACAGGGGGCCAAATGACACAGCACAAGCACTGTGTTGTATAACATGCTCTAAGGGAACAGGGTCTGTTTTGTTTTTGTATTGGGTTAAAAAATGCTTTAAGTGGGTTCTGTATGTTGCACCCTCTAGTGTGCTACTAGTGTGAGAGTAGGCAAAACAAAGTTTGGCTCATGGTTAAGCATTAATGGAATCTGGGTAAGGGTTTATTTGTGTTAGGCTAGATGCCTCATCCAGGCAAGTCTCTGGTACCTTGCCCTGGGTCTGGAAGTTTGGAGAAACTTTTAGAGGTTAGTGGGTGGAGGCCAGGAGGATTGATCTGCATACTCAGGAGGGGTTTGGCCAATCCCCAGGCAGTGGGCCTGGCAGGGTGGTTGAGCCAGCCCTTAAGTATGGATGAGTAATGCTGGCAATGGGAAAGGGTGGAAGATGAAGATGGGGTGCTGAGGAGTCTTTCGTTGGCCTAGAGGGGCGCTCAAGGTCTAGGGGGGCTCACAGGCTGGAGGCTTGGACTGGCTCAGGAAGGATCCGGTCTGCAGTGTGGAGTGATTGGGACCACCACCTGGGAGCAGTGGGAGAAAGGAGAGGACAGTGAGTACATCAGCGCACTTAGGGTTCTACAAGGGGAAAGTCTGACATATGTTGTCACTGTCAGCTTTCTGAAGGGACAGTGGTGTGCTACACCCCTTCATCCTTACCCTGAGAGATCTCCCGGGCTGCCAGGAGGGATGTTGGAACTTGCTAAGTAGTTGAGCTGGGACCTGATCCACAGAAGGATAGAATACACTCCTGCAAGCAGTTACCTCAAGTGTGTGCTACTTTTCAAAAGGGCCCAGGGCCCTTAGTCTGTAATGGACTTTTGCTATTTAACCTACAAAGGACTGAGTTTGCACAAAAGGAAGCAGTTAAGGACTTTTGTACAGAGAGAGGAAGATTGTCCCCAAGTTTTGCTGTGTTCATCATCTGCAGAGCATTCCATAAATTCCTTTGCCCTGTCCAAGTTGTTATCCACTAATAAAATCAACAAAAACAAGTTACGGGATTGACTATTTGTGTCTGGTTGCAAGTGGAAAAATGTATGTTGTCCGACTGTGCAGGAATAGGAGAGTCGGTTGCTAGCGGGCGCTACAGGGGTAGTGCTACATTTATTTTGCGCTTGCATCTCTTTTTCACAAACCTAGTTATACGTTTGTTTATTCATTCCCTTTACACAAACCTGGTATATTCTTATTTTATATGCTCACTTCTCAAAAAATACAATTTCTACCAGCAAGAAATGCTAAAATATGAGACTTTGTGAGTAGGTAAGGTTTTGTTCAAATAACAATTTTTTATTAAGCATAAAGACATACATATGCATAGAACAGTAGTGTCGCTTATAATTAAGTGCAATTGGTAAACAGTCTAGCCAATAGACATTGAGCTTCCGATGATAGTCATCCAGATACAGTAGTGGTATAATACCTTCCATATCATCTAAGGCTTTTAACCAGCAAGTAACATCATTGGGCTGAGTAAGTATTAGCATTTTACAGAGAGAAGGAAGATAAAGGAGGAAAAAAGAAAAGAGGGATGAGGGGGGAAAGGGGAGATGGGGGGGGTGGTCTGGCCGCAGACCTAGGGCGGGTCCTCTCGCCTGTGCCATTCCTCCCAGACCATGTCATGAGCCTCCATTCTGATTTGTATCCTGGCTGTCATTTTCTCCATTAGCTCTATGTCCTTTATTCTGGTATAGAGGTCTGCTTGGGAGGGTGGAATCTGTTTCTTCCAATAGAGGGCTACCAGGCATCTCGCTGCTGTGAGAACATGACCTAGCAGTTTCCTGGAGTGTCGGGATATACGTAGCCCAGACACACCAAGAAGAAACAGTTTCGGGACTTTGGGGACCTGGACGCCCAGTAGGCAATTCAACAATAATTGCGTTTCCGTCCAAAAGGGAGCTATTTTGGGACATGACAAGTAGATGTGATATAAGGTCCCCCTGTCCTTCATGCACCGCCAGCATCTATCCGAACTAGATGGGAAAATGGTGTGGAGGACATCAGGCGTCATATACCAGAAGAAAAGAACTTTGTAGGCATTCTCTTTGTACAGAGTGCATAATGAGCTTTTAGCCGCCCGGGACCAAATCGTCTTCCAGGTAGCTTCCGGGATCTCCTCCCCTAAGAACCTCTCCCAGCGGGTCATGTACGGATGTTTGCCATGGTCTGTAAAGTCATAAGAGTTCAGTATCCGATAAATATCGGATATTAGCCCGCGTCTGGTCGAGCCTTCTAACATCAATCCCTCAAAGGGCGATGGGGCTGAGAACTGTAGATTCGGGGCGATTGATTGAGCGTAGTGCCTAATCTGCAAGTATCCATAGAACACTTGCCTCGGTAAATCAAATTTTTTCTGGAGTTCCGTGAAGGACAGCAATCTGCGCGTGCATGGGTGCACCAAATGACCAAAGTGGAACAGATTCCTCATCGCCCATGGATAAGACATCTGGTGAGTGAGGCTTGCAGGCAGCTTGGGGTTGTAGAGGAACGATGTGAGGAGTGAGCTTTCTGAGCGTAGCTTATAAAGCCGTGATAATTTACGCCAAAGTGTACTAATGTGGAGCATGGGGCCCAAAAGTTGGGTGGACCCCACCTTCACCTCCGCATTCCACAGCATGCTGTTTGGATGGACTGGGGCCATCCATAGTTTTTCTATTTCTGTCCACTTATTATATGAGCGTTGGGTGAACCAAGAGGCCAGGGTTCGCAATTGGGTGGCTTGGTAGTATTTAGTTAGGTCAGGGAATGATAGTCCGCCGTCTGATCGCGCCGCTGTCATGACTGATTGTGAGATTCTATGTCTTTTGTAATTCCAAACAAATCGTGTTAAATCCGCTTGGAGTTTTTTCAACTCCGCTAGGGGTATTGGGATGGGGAGAGTTTGGAATAAATACAGCAGATTTGGCAGGATCACCATCTTAACAGAGGCTATCCTCCCCAGTAGGGAGATATGGTGGGCCTTCCATTTTAGTAGAAGGTCCCTTATGGTTTTAAAGAGAGGAGGATAATTGGCTCGGTATAGGGTAGAATAAGAGGGAGTTATCTGTACTCCCAGGTATTTCAGTGATGATGTCTTCCAATGGTAGGGGAAACAGTGTTGTAAGTGTTGGGTCTCCTGTGTTGGAATATTGATGGGTAGAGCTTCTGATTTAGCTGCGTTTATCTTGTACCCCGAGAGGGATCTATACAAGTCAAGTTTGGCGTGTAAGTTAGGGAGTGATATTCTGGGCTGGGTTAGGGTGAGGATAATATCATCAGCAAACAAGGCTAATTTAAATTCCCTGTCTTTCAGCGGGATGCCGTGGATATTCGGGTTTTTTCGAATGGACGCCGCCAGAGGCTCGACACACAGCGCAAAAAGTAGCGGTGAGAGTGGGCACCCCTGGCGGGTTCCATTCGCGATTGGAAAAGCCCGTGATAGGGCAAAGGGAGTTTTTACTTGAGACGAGGGGTTAGTATACAGATGTCTGATAGCTTGGAGAAATGGGCCCTGAAATCCCATGCAGTTCAACGTGGCGAAGAGGAAGGACCAGCCAAGGCGGTCGAAAGCTTTTTCCGCGTCTAAGCCAAGGACTAACGCCTGCAGCTTATTCCTGTTCGCCACGTCTATTAGGTCAATAATTCGTCTCGTATTATCCCCCGCCTGACGTAGGGTGACGAATCCCACCTGATCCTTGTGTATTAGCGAGGGAAGTATCAGGTTCAGTCGCATTAGTAGGTAAGGTTTTATGGCATAGGGGGCTCATTATGTCTCTTCTAACATTAAACCTTTTTCTGCCTGCTAACATTTTTCTATCTACTTGTTCATTGGCATCTCTTTCTACTTGTACACTGGAATGTCAAGACGAAGCATGCATGCTTCCTCCATGGCCAGCCAATAAAGAAGACAAAGAGCATACGTGGTTGATTATATTTTGTGGCTAATTTATGGGAGTGCACAAATTACGTGAATGTTGCATTGCCAAGAATTACAAGAAAATGCAATTTTCAAAAATGTTTTACCAATTATTCCCAAGAAAAACCAAGGATATAAAAATATAACTATCCAAATATGCTACCAAACCAATCATCTTCCAACTGGTGCATTGTTAAAAAAAAATGGTGGGGAGTTGGAGGTGTGTTTGTGGAGCGCTGTTAATAAGCAGGACTCCAGAAATAAGGCAAGGGCAGCCAATGCATCCACTGTCTGTAATGAAACTCTCACTGACCACCAAGCTAGAAGGGGGCACGCTGATTAGCAAGGAGAAGAGCACAATGCTTTAAAAGAGAACACTGACTATCAATGTTATGGGAGAAGCACCACTAACCGCCAATGTAATGGAGCACTCTTCACTGATAATTCATATTAACCGCTGGTTCCCGACCGGCTCACGCAGATATACTGCAGCAGAATGGCTCCCCTGGGCGAAACCCCATATGGGTATGTCCTTCCGCTTTTCGACCACCAAAGGGCATGCACATGTGCCAGCTGCACGGCGGGGGACCCGATGCACGTGGCCAGTGGGCACAATTGCCGCTGGCCACGTGCGATCGAGTGCATGAGCGTCAGCACAGTAATGTTTGTGTGTAAACAAACAAATCTCTGTGCTCTCAGGGGAGAGGAGACATGTTTGTTCCTACTAAGTAGGAAAAACAATATGTCTCCTCTCCTAATCACTCCCATCCCAAAACACACTAAGGGAATACACAGTTAATCCCTTGATCGCCCCCTAGTGTTAACCCCTTACCTGCCACTGACATTTACACAGTAATGCCCCGTACACACGGTCGGATTTTCAGACGGAAAATGTGTGATAGGACCTTGTTGTCGGAAATTCCGACCGTGTGTAGGCTCCATCACACATTTTTCATCGGATTTTCCGACACACAAAGTTTGAGAGCAGGCTATAAAATTTTCCGACAACAAAATCCGGAAATTCTGATTGTGTGTACACAAATCCGACGGACAAAGTGCCACGCATGCTCAGAATAAATAAAGAGATGAAAGCTATTGGCCACTGCCCCGTTTATAGTCCCGACGTACGTGTTTTACGTCACCGCGTTTAGAACGATCGGATTTTCCGACAACTTTGTGTGACCGTGTGTATGCAAGACAAGTTTGAGCCAACAATAGGATTTTGTTGTCGGAATGTCCGAACAAAGTCCGACCGTGTGTACGGGGCATAATAAGTGCATATTTATAGCACTGATTGCTGTAATTGTCAATGGTCCCAAAAAAGTGTCAAAAGTGTCCAATCTGTCCGTCGCAATCTCAGATCACCGCCATTACTAGTAAAAAATAAATAAATAATAAAAATAAATAATAAAAATGCCATAAAAATGCCATAAATCTTTCCCATAGTTTGTAGATGCTATAACTTTTGCGCAAACCAATCAATATGCACTTATTTTGGCCTAAACTGATGAAGGGGGGGGGGATATTTATTATAGCAAAAAGTTAAAAATATTGTTTTTATTTCAAAATTGTCGCTTTTTTTTTGTTTATAGCGCAAAAAATAAAAACCGCAGAGGTGATCAAATACCACCAAAAGAAAGCTCTATTTGTGGGAAAAAAAAGTACGCAAATTTCGTTTGGGTACAGCGTAAAATGACCGCGCAGTTGTCAGTTAAAGCGACGCAGTGCCAAATTGTAAAAAGTGATCTGGTCAGGAAGGGGGTAAAATCTTCCAGAGCTGAAGCGGTTAAAGGGTGCACACACCACTAACCATCAACATTTAAAGGGGACATTCACCATTGACCACCCCCCAAAATGAGACACTAACTCCTTAGTAGTGAAATATGCAAGTTCTTCTGTGTATTACATGGTCTAGACCCCTGCATTTTATACATGATGTCCTAAACTAAGCAATTTTGGGGGCATTTTTAGGACCTCAAGAAATGCAATTAATCAGTTTTCTTTTTAAATGTACACTACCGTTCAAAAGTTTGGGGTCACATTGAAATGTCCTTATTTTTGAAGGAAAAGCACTGTACTTTTAAATGAAGCTAACTTTAAACTAGTCCTAACTTTAAACAAATATACTCTATACATTGCTAATGTGGTAAATGACTATTCTAACTGCAAATGTCTAGTTTTTGGTGCAATATCTACATAGGTGTATAGAGGCCCATTTCCAGCAACTATCACTCCAGTGTTCTAATGGTACAATGTGTTTGCTCATTGGCTCAGAAGGCTAATTGATGATTAGCAAACCCTTGTGCAATCATGTTCACACATCTAAAAACAGTCTAGCTCCTTCCAGAAGCTACAAAACTGACCTTCCTGTGAGCAGATTGAGTTTCTGGAGCATCACATTTGTGGGGTCAATTAAACGCTCAAAATGGCCAGAAAAAGAGAACTTTCATCTGAAACTCGACAGTCTATTCTTGTTCTTAGAAATGAAGGCTATTCCATGCGAGAAATTGCAAAGAAATTGAAGATTTCCTACAACGGTGTGTACTACTCCCTTCAGAGGACAGCACAAACAGGCTCTAACCAGAGTAGAAAAAGAAGTGGGAGGCCGCGTTGCACAACTAAGCAAGAAGATAAGCACATTAGAGTCTCTAGTTTGAGAAACAGACGCCTCACAGGTCCCCAACTGGCATCTTCATTAAATAGTACCCGCAAAACACCAGTGTCAACATCTACAGTGAAGAGGCGGCTGCGGGATTTTGGGCTTCAGGGCAGAGTGGCAAAGAAAAAGCCATATCTGAGACTGGCCAATAAAAGAAAAAGATTAAGATGGGCAAAAGAACACAGACATTGGACAGAGGAAGACTGGAAAAAAGTGTTGTGGACGGATGAATCCAAGTTTGAGGGGTTTGGATCACAAAGAAGAACGTTTGTGAGACGCAGAACAAATGAAAAGATGCTGGAAGAATGCCTGACGCCATCTGTTAAGCATGGTGGAGGTAATGTGATGGTCTGGGGTTGCTTTGGTGCTGGTAAGGTGGGAGCTTTGTACAGGGTAAAAGGGATTCTGAATAAGGAAGGCTATCACTCCATTTTGCAACGCCATACCATACCCAGTGGACAGCGCTTGATTGGAGCCAATTTCATCCTACAACAGGACAATGACCCTAAACACACCTCCAAATTGTGCAAGAACTATTTACAGCAGAAGCAGGCAGCTGGTATTCTATCGGTAATGGAGTGGCCAGCACAGTCACCAGATCTGAACCCCATTGAGCTGTTGTGGGAGCAGCTTGACCGTATGGTACGCCAGAAGTGCCCATCCAACCAATCCAACTTGTGGGAGCTGCTTCTAGAAGCGTGGGGTGCAATTTCTCCAGCTTACCTCAATAAATTAACAGCTAGAATGCCAAAGGTGTGCAATGCTGTAATTGCTGCAAAAGGAGGATTCTTTGATGAAAGCAAAGTTTGATGTAAAAACAATGTTATTTCAAATACAAATCATTATTTCTAACCTTGTCAATGTCTTGACTCTATTTTCTATTCATTTCACAACGTATGGTGGTGAATAAGTGTGACTTTTCATGGAAAACACAAAATTGTTTGGGTGACCCCAAACTTTTGAACGGTAGTGTAGGTCTTTTTTTTACTGTATATGGTAAACAATAAAAGTCCAGTGGTTTAATAAATACCAAAACAAATCATGTAAAATTATTTTGAGTACAGTATTGCATGACAGCCTAAATGTCAGCCAAACCATTTCAGCACTTAAGTTGGCTGTTGGGCTGCCTATCCAACAACCAAGCGAAGTAGCACACATGGAAGGTTAACATTGCTGCTGCTCATTGTGGGGCTTAGTGTTGTCAGCCTGCAACAGGGAGTACTGTTGCTGGCAGGATCTCCAGGTAAGAAACCTTGCAACATAATCTAAAAAAATCCAAGTTAGACTTATGCCCCGTACACACGGTCGGATTTTCCGATGGACAATGTCCGATCGGAGCGTGTTGTCGGAAATTCCGACCGTGTGTGGGCTCCATCGGACATTTTCCATCGGATTTTCCGACACACAAAGTTGGACAGCAGGAGATAAAATTTTCCGACAACAAAATCCGATCGCGTCAATTCCGACCGTGTGTGGCCTGTTCCGACGCACAAAGTGCCACGCATGCTCAGAAGAAATTCCGACACGGGACAGCTCGTTCTGGTAAACTTAGCGTTCGCAATGGATACAGCACTTTCGTCACGCTGCAATGTTCAAAATGGTTTAATACAGCGCACTCTCTTCTTCTTTATAATGTGACAAGAATATAGTAGTTTTGCTGCTCATATTCACACACACTTCTCACAAACTTATTTCGTTACTATTTATCGGGATTCCCTCAATATATTTTGATTTCTCACATCTGACAACATATTTTTGTATATTTTTTTTTTTGGCTTTAATGTAGATTCTTTTTTTGTGTTTCTCTTTTTTTTTTTTTTTTTTTTTGGTGATTTTGATTTGTACTCCCAAAAATGTTTGTGTGTTTTTTGTGACAAGTTCTCACAACACCATTAATATGTTGTTCTATTTAATCTGTAGGAGATTGTTTGGTGTTGTTGTCCCTTGTTAATTTCACATTGTACTTTAGAAATTTACCTGAATCCTCACCAACAAACTGTTTTTTTTGGATGAAAACACACACAGGAGAGTAGAATTTCCCAAAAAAAAATTTATTAAGGGGTCACAACTATAAAAAAACAAAGAGGGAGGCAACGCTGGAGAAACTGCAGAAATTGGTGAAGCCTTGGACCCCCAGGGCAGACATCAATTATTTAAAAGCAAAATTGGTGGCCTGAGGAGTCCTTATCTAAGGGAGTGCAGTCTGATCCAGAAGTCCCAGAGATCCGGAAAGCAGCAGATGACATCTATGTCCCCAGGCTGTGGTCATACGAGAGACTGCATCTTCTGTCAGACCAGACTGAACACAGGGTCATCACTCTTTGGTCTTCCTTCCACACTTCCTTACAGGCTTTGGCTGTGGTGGTGGAGTTGTGGCAGCAGGAGGAGGAAGAGGAGGAGGATCGTCCATCTCAATGACATCCGTCTTGGGTGTCAGTTCCCCACTCTCCCCCTTGCGTAGGACTTTATAAATCAGGTCCTCAGAGAGCCTGCGTTGGCCCTCCTGCATGCCCTGCAATTTTGTGGCAGCCATGCAGGCAAAGGCCTCTGCAGGACTGGGGAAGGCTCGGAGGGACGCAGAAGCCTCCTGGATCAGCCTGTATGCTGAATCCTGCACAGGACTGGGAGTCATCTTCCTCACTCCTTTATGTGGCAGGCGGAGGGGAGGAACCTGAGACTCAGTCAGGCTGCGACTTGTCCCAGGCTTCTCTTGGCTGACACTTAGCCCCGCCTCCTCCTGGCTGCCACTAATCCCCGCCTCCTCCTGACTGCCACATTCCACAGCCTCCTCCTGGCTGAGGTCTTCCTGTGTATGAAAAAGGGACATAGTTTTAGTATTTTTTACATCAATCACACACAATTTTCACCTCCTAACTGCTGCAAATTGAATGTTAACAAATATAACAGACTATCCTTCTGAGCTAAGCATTTTGCATTCTTGTCCCAATTTTGGGTGCCCACTACTGTTTATTGATATGTAAAACACTTCTTTTAATCAGCAATTAATGATCAATAATAACATCTAGTAAACATCATTTCTTTATTGCCCAGAAATCTGTAGAAGAATGCTATGCCTGACTCCAGCTGGGCTCCTCCACTTCTTCCTGGCTGGAAGGCCCAGGTTGGACATCAGAAGCCTCAGCTGGTATGGAAGGAAGCGCGGAAGGAAGAGTAGAGAGGGATTCCCTGACCTCAGTGTGGTCTGACAGAAATCGCAGTCTCTCATAGTACCACAGCCTGGGGACATAAACGTCATCTGCTGCAGCTCCGGACCTCTGGGAATCCGTGACCTTCTTGTGCTCCCTAAGATAAGTGCTCCTCAGGCCACCAATTTTAGCTTTTAAATAGGTGATGGTTGCTGTGGGGACCACCGGCTTCACCAACTCCAGCAGTTTCTCCAGCGCTGCCTGCCTCTTCTGTTTGTGATTATAGTGGGGGTGTCTGACCTGCCACAGACAGGGCAGCTCTCTGTACTTGTCAATAAACAGGGGCAGGAAATTGTGGTCGTTGAACCCATCCATTTTCTCTGCAAGACACAACACAAGACAAACCCTAATGTCAGGCCAAACTCCCCTAATCTTGTTACAATATAGGCTTCCATTTCGAAGCAGTATAGGCCCAAGTTTAGATCCTACCTTCGTTAGCACGATCGGCATCTCCGATGCTCCTTCCTCCGCTCACAGATCGTACGTAAGACGCGCGCGTGTTACGCTTTATACACACTGCGCATGCGTATAACTCCGCCCGCCCCTGACGTTCTTTCTAGTCTATTCCCCGCCCCTTTTCGTTTGGCGCAGTGGGGGAAGAGCACATGGCGGATAGACAGCAGGATCGTGCTAATTGTAGCAACGAGGAGGAGGAGGAGGAAAGGCCGGAGCCTGAAACGTCCCGATCCAGAAGGAGATTTAAGGACTCAAATATGTGCTTTGGGGAGATGTTGGAGATGGTGGACATCCTGAAGAAGGCCAACTATGACGGGAAGTATGGGCCTTACCCCAACCCCAATGTCAGAAAGGCCAAGATCATGGCGAAAGTGGTTAGGAGTCTGCACCGGAATTTCGGGGTACGACGATCGAAAGATCAGCTCAGGAAGCGGTGGTCGGACCTCAAATTACGAGAACATGAGCAGTACAGAAAGATCCAGAGAGTGCTGCAAAAAAGTAAGTAGTTGTGCTGTGTTCCTATTCTTTATGTTTCTTACGTTCGTGCTGCTCCATGTTCTTTTAGGAACTGTTGTACAGTTTAAAATGGCAACTTTCATGTTCATGGGCACATTATTCGCTTGGATCACACATTTTTATTTCGGACTATAAAATACCATTGTTTAGGCCATATGCATTTGGCCACCATTTTGAGGCCCTATACTTGGCTTCAAAGAATTGGGTTGTGTAGATGGCTTTGTTACTAGAATGAAATGCAAACTAGATTGTGTGTAAGGAGAGGACACTGAGCAGCTGTTTTCACATCTGGACACTGGAGCACTAGTGTGGGACACAAGAACACCATTTTGATCAGGGGGGGGGCACACAGGTGCTTCAGTGTATACTATAGGGGGGGCTACATCTGTGAAGCTTGTACTAAACAGGTAAAGTATTGCAGCTTGACAAAGGACACTAATAAAATTACATCTTGGAACTCTGCTAAAATTGACAATTGTACCCCACTTCCAAACAATGTTTATTTATAGTTCTGCCATCAAATATCTTTGTGCTAATTATACCATTTTGGTTTTACATAGGGGAGAAAAGACTCGGAGGACACCCCTCATCCGAGGAGACCAGAGCCCCCCCCCCCTCTGGAAGAAGGAGAAATCCCCCCAACACAATCTGAGCAAGAGGAAGAAGACGTGGTGGAAATAGTCACCACAACAGGTGAGTGTCTGCGACCACAGGCTCAGATAAGAGATGGATGCCGGCATTTTTTTGAAACCTAATTTATTTTGGGTTTCCTCTCTTTTTAGGTGATCGTGAGGGTGTGGATGAAGATCCTTTCACATCCGAAAGTGCCCAGATCCTGATGGGGGAGATCATGGGGTGTAATTTACAATTGGAAATCATCAAGCAAAACATCAATGATGTTATTCCAAAATATAAAAACATCATTGATGTTTTGGGGCGAGTTTAAAGCCCCTCCAAATCACTTTCTTCTTTTGTGTGCTACAATGTGCGAAATGTTTTTGTGATTTTTCCCAAAGCCAAATTTGGAGGATGCACACAGTGTGTCAACATGTGCTATCTGCCATCACGGGAGATCAATGGATGCGTTTTGGGGGTGAAACCCCTTCCTCAATAATAAAGTAGCGGTGAGGAAGGGCTTTCTCCCCCAAAACACGTCCCTTGATCCCCCGTGATGGCAGATAGCACATGTTGACAATGTGAAATTTGTGTGCATCTTCCAAAATTGGCTTTTCCTGGGGTGATTTCCCCCCATCTGAACGCAATATCAAACCCAGTTCCTAAATACTGATGTCTGATATTGCCTTCCAGTTCTACCAAATGTGAACTTTGTAAGATCAAGATTTGTGTCTTTCTTGTTGGATTTACACAGGCCTGTTTTCTATAAAATGGGCATTTTGATTTTGGATAATGACACCAAAAAATTGTTATACAACAAACATGTCGGTTTGTCAGAAAAACCTTTGGTAAATGCACATGTGATTGTGCAGGTATTAAAAAGATTGTTCATCAAGAATGTGTGGATTATTGTCTCAACGCTACAACACTTTTGGGGTGATGTAATTGTTGTTTTATGAGAAAATGGGGGTAATTTCCTAAGGGCTAATCCACTTTGCACTACAAGTGCAGTTTCAGTGCAGTTGCAAGTGCACTTGTAGTGAAAAGTGTCTTTGCATTTAGTAAATAACAGCCAACAGTGCTTTGTAAGGTTACACAATCACGACATTTTCTGGACTCCACACATTTCTGTCAGGGTCAGCTCAAACAAACACAAGCAGTAAATGTCCACAAAGAAGAGCCTGGGGGGAGATGCCTGTCGAGAACTTCAAGTCCTGCAGGCTTCTCCCTGTGGCCAAATACCGCAAGGTAGCGACCAACCTCTGCTCCGGAGTGATGGCTTGCCTCATGCAGGTATCCTGCCTGCTGATATAGGGGGTCAGCGAAGCCAACAAACGGTGAAACATGGGGTTCGTCATCCTGAGAAAGTTCCTGAAATCATCAGGATTATTCTCACGGATCTCACGGAGCAAAGGCATATGACAGAACTGGTCACGCTGGAGCAACCAATTCTTGGTCCTTGAACTCCTCCCCACCCTGTTCATGGACTGGACTTGTGTCAAGGTCAGGACCCCAACACCAAGCCCCCGCACAGCACGAACTCTACGAGGAGTACGCATACGAAACATGCCTATAAAACGGTCGGCTGCTCAAAACGAAGTAACAGAACGCACTGAAGAACAGCAAGGCCTGTGAAGAGCGACCTGAAAACCAGTAACGAACGAACAAGAATACAATGACTACCTAAAGTCACGCGGAACTTGCTTGCACGCACTGAAGAGCAGATACAAACCCACAAGCACAAACTGAACGGCAGAAAACGATCTGAAAGCCACGAGTCTGAAAAAGCGCGAATCGTCTCTCACCAAACTTTTACTAACACGAGATTAGCAAAAGGAGCCCAAAGGGTGCCGCGCTTGGTTCTGAACTGGCCTTTTCTAGTCTCGTCGTACGTGGTGTACGTGACCGCGTGGTTGGCGATCTGAAATTCCGACAACTTTGTGCGACCGTGTGTAGGCAAAACAAGTTTGAGCCAACATCCGTCGGAAAAAATCCTAGGATTTTGTTGTCGGAATGTCCGAACAAAGTCCGACCGTGTGTACGCCCTATTACTGGTAACTTGTTTTCCAGGAGTCTTTTAGGACAGCATTTGAGAGATTGTGGCCTTTCTCACCAGACCAAAGGAAACGCTTCCTCCACCAAAATTCTAAAGAAGGCTTCTCCCCACCACCTGTCAGTCATAGTAGAGTACCTCCGGCCCAGGCTGAAACACACAAGAACAACATAGTCAATTATAGTAAAATTATAGTCAATTATAGTAAAATACACAGAATAAGGGTGGGTTGTTGCTGTCCTGAAAGACTCCTGGAAAACAAGTTACCAGGAAGTCTAACTTGGATTTTCCCAAAACGTCTTTCAGGACAGCACCTGAGAGGATAACCAAGACTTACCCCATTAGGGAGGGACAACTGCTTGCAGGACCATTCTAACGAAAGGCCTGCTTGCTTGCTGATAAAAGGTCCAGTCTGTAGAGTGCACTCTGATTCCCAATGAGGGAGACAATTCCATTTGGGAATATGCTTCCAAAATTGCCAACTTAAGCCACCTGGTGTTTAATGCTTTTGATGCGAGGCAACTTTTCTTGTTACCAGCAAAAAGAACAAATAGGGAGTCCGAAGTCCTAAAGTGTTTCATTACCTCCAGGTAATGCAAAAGAATCCTTCTTACATCTAAGTTGTAAAAAAGAGTCTCTCTTTTCGTCCTGAAGGATTGGAACAGAAAGCCAGTAGGACAATGTCTTGAGAACGGTTTTGAATGGATGCCACCTTTGGCAAAAAACTTGGTTCCGTCTTAAGAATAACCCCATATGGACAGAAAAGGTTCTCTAATTGATAGAACGTAAAGCTCACTGATTCTCTGCGGAGATGTAGTAGCAACCAGAAATATAGTCTTGAGGGTCAAATTTTTTGAAGAAATTCATTCCAAATAGGTAATTAGTCAGTGCCTGAAAGATTACTGATAGATCCCATTTTGGAAAGTTCTTTGTTGGGACTGGCCTGGACTGAGCCAGGGCCTTAAAACATCTTGAAACCAAAGGCTCTGAGGAAATAAATCTTTCCAAGAATACTCCTAAGGATGACACCTATACCTTAAGAGTACTAATTGCTTGACCCTTATTGATGCCAAAACTGAAGTTGAATCTCTTAGGGGTCAGCCTTCTGAATGGCACCAGCAATTATCGATTTTCCAACTTTTTGCATAAATAGCCCTAGTAACCTCCTTTCTACTTGAAAGTAGGGTGTTAATTAAGGGTTCTGAAAAAACGTTATTTCTTAGGAGCTGCTTCTAAGAAATACACCAGGTGGTAAGCGTTGGTCGGGCTACATCTAAAAAGTTCACTAGACCCTGAAGTAGCAAGACCTGTCTGAGAGGAAGATGCCAGAATAGTTTGATTGACAGATGAAGAACCATAGAAAACCAAGCCCTCAGTTGCCAAAACAGGGTAATTAGAATCACAGAGGCTTTTTCCTTCTGTATCTTGTTTAGCACCAGCGGGATCATCTGAAACGGAGGGAGGGCATACCCTAGACAAAACTCCCAGGGATGCGCCAGAGCATCAGTCCCTAAGGATCCATCGTCTCAGTGAAGAGAAAAGAATTGAGGGAGGTTTGTATTTTCTCTGGAAGCAAACAGATCCACTTGGGGGATTTTACCATTTCTTGGTAGTAAGAGCAAAAACTTCTGGGTTAAGGGGCCATTCTGCTTCCTGAATAGTTTGGCTGGAGAGGAAATCCGCTACTTTGATCAGAGTACCTTTGAGGTGGACTGCTGACAAGCATATCAAATGACTCTCTGCCCACTCCAGAATTTCTGTGGCCAGCAACTGCAGAGTCTTGTTTCTTGTACTACCCTGTTTGTTCAAATAGGCAACAGTTGTGGCATTGTCTGATATAACCTGGACATCATAACCCTGGAGATCTTGGGAGAAAGCATCCAGTGCAAGAGTGACTGCCTTTAGTTCCCTCCAATTAGAAGACCTTGCTGCTTCCCTCCAGGACCAAACTCCTTGAGCCAGAATCTTCTCCCAATGGGCAACCCAACCCCAGGCACTGGCATCTGTTATAATCACTCTTTTGACTGGAAAAGTCCACAGAAGACCCCTTGACAGGACAGACTGATTTTTTCACCACCAAAGAGTTTTCTTCACTCTGGTCAGAAATGTTCACTTTCCAGGGATTCTGGACTGTGATGTCATGCTTTTAGGAGAAAACTTTGAGGTGGCCTGAAATTAAGCCTTGCCCATTGAATGGCTGGCATGGTTGAGGTCAGGGTCCGCAAAGCTGACATGATTCTTCTGATCGACAGAAGTTGATTGGTCTGTAACAAAGAAACTACATTTTTTACTTTGATTTTCTTCTCTTCTGGTAAGAAGATCCACTGTTCCACAGAACTAATTCAGTAGCCCAGAAACTGTACTTCTTGAGCAGGCTCCAAACTTGATTTCTCAAGGTTTACAATTCACCACTGTGATGGGATTCACTTTGGGCGGGGGGGCCCGTGGAACCCAGAATCCCTTGGAGGGGTTAGGAAACCTTTGTTCCAGCACCTCATGCACCTCCTATGTCTAAGTTACCCTGTGTCTATTAGGGAACTGAGAAAATGGACAGCTATTTAATGGACACTGAGAATGTGGTTTGGATTACTTAAAATTGAACAGTAATATTTATCAACAATATCCCTCAAGAAATCTATGATACATTAATTCCGCTGTATCAGAATGATGGAACATTGTAAGAGTTTTGTAGACTGTTGCCATGCTGCCTGCAATCCCTGATTAATCAAAGCATAGCTTGGATGTGGATACCATGGTCTACAATGTAGGAGACAGGCCTTCTGCTAATTCTGGGACCTTCTACTATTGTGAGAAGGTGTCCTGTGTTTATATTTATGATAATGTGTGTTGTGTCTTCAGAGCTAAAAGACGGTCATACCTCTGAGTCACCTAGGCTGGGTAAATGACTACTTAATTAGCTCATGTTAATTGTTTCTGGTTACAGTTGTATTGTTAGGATAATATGATCAGGAGGGGGGTCCTCCATCTGAATTGTATATAGACTGTATTCTTGTTCTAATAAATGGTTCCATGTTTGTAACTAAACTAGCCTCGTCTGTTTCTTGGTTACAATATATGGCTGTAATATTTTATATCTGAGGAGCCAGAATGGAGGAAGCTGTGTACTGACGGAAGCACTCAAGTGGAGTGCGACTGGGATCCGTCGCACTCCAAAAATTCTCCCCTCCATCCAGGAAAGGTACTGGTCGCAGTATGGATTGCGGGTGCTGTTTTTGGGAGAAAAAACACACAAGGAGCAGAGTTAAGCAGGCTGGTCTTGGCAGAGATGCGGCTGGATGAGAGCTACAGAGCCCTCTGGTGGCATGTATCCCAAGCATGTCCTTGGATAGCAGATGACAGCCCAACAGAAGGCTTTGGCTATGGCGGCCTGGGACTGTTGTACATAAAGCTGACAGGAGACCCTAACTTTGGGAGTGATTTGGAGTGGCGGTTGGATGAAAACATGGATTTCAGAGAAGAGATACTGAATGTCTCGGAAGTGCACGGGGCACTGGAAGATATAGAGTTTCTGGCTGTTAAGGAATGGGAGCTGGAGAGTGCCTACAGGTGGCTGCTAGACTCTGCTCAGTGCAAGTGTGGGCTCCCTTCACCTGGGACTATCCAGAAGTACCAGCCAACAGTCCTGAAATCTCGGCTGAAGTGTCAGCAATGTATTTAATTGACTTTTCTTCAGAGGATGTTATCAATGATGAGTCACCTGCCAAAGTGTTGGCACTGGGCCCAAGGGCCACCAGCCCATGCCCTGGACTTTTAGCAATTCCAGAGACTGGGGATTTAATAGACTTTGCTGTAGAGGAGGAACCACCTAGTGAACCCCCAGCAGAAGTGTTGGCAGCAGGACAGAGTACTGCAGACCCCTGCTCCACAACCGTGACAGTTTTGGAGGACCGAGGTGAGGAGGTGGTGTTTCTTCTTCCCCAGTGGTTTTCAGAGATGCAGGGAGGGGAAGCAGTCATTTCACTCCCCAACAAGGATTCATGCACCTGGGAGACAGTAGCAGAAAAAGGGCAGCAGCAGACGGTGCCGCAGAATCATGACACCAACCTAGCTGAAGCGCTGGCAACTGGACAGAGGGTCAAAGACCTCTGCCCCACACCTGCGGCAGTTCTGGAGGCCCAGGGAGAGGAGGTTGTCGTTTTCCCTCCCCAACAGTCAGCCAGAGTGTATGAATCGGTCTTCACTCCCCAGCAGTTAGCCGGAGCGGATGGTGTGAACGCTGAAGCGCTAACAGGGCAGAACACTACTAGCCTCTGCACATAACAATCCACTCTGCAGGAGCTCCAGGGAGAGAATGCAATTGGCACCTCACAACTGCAGCTTGATCTGTTGTCGGTGGATGGGACTGCTGTCTCCATCTGTATGTGTAGCTTTATACCACAGGGATGCTGGGCAGTCGCCCTGTCTTCTCTTCAGCAGTCGAAAGGACTCCAGGGGGAAGGACCAGTCCGCACTTCCCCTCAGTAGCGGGTATGTTCTATGAGAGAGGGAGATATTGGCTGGGTGAGTAATGCTCTGTTGGGAACACTGTACCAAATGCCTGTACCCACACATTTGTTTGGGGTACTGTGTGGGTACAGGCATTTGGGGACTGGAACTACGGACTAACTTCGGAGTCACACGTCTGGGGTCTCCGCTTGTGTTAGTCCCCTGCGGAAAGGGGAAATGTGTGACGGGAGTCACTTTAGGCAGGGGGGCCCGTGTAACCCAGAATCCCTTGGAGAGGTTGGGAAACCCTTGTTCCAGCACCACATGCACCTCCTATGTCTAAGTCACCCTATGTCTATTAGGGGCACAGGGTGACTAAGAAAATGGACAGCTATTTAATTGAAAATGTGGTATGGATTAATTAAAATTGAACAGTAATATTTATCAACAATATCCCTTAAGAAATCTATGATACATTAATTCCACTGTATCAGAATGATGGAGCATTGTAAGAGTTTTGTAGACTGTTGCCATGCTGTCTGCAATCCCTGATTAATCGAAGCATAGCTTGGATGTGGATTCCATGGTCTACAATGTAGGAGACAGACCATCTGCTAATTCTGGGACCTTCTGCTATTGTGAGAAGGTGTCCTTTGTTTATATTTATGATAATGTATGTTGTCCTCAGAGCTAAAAGACGGCAAGGCTGACCTTAAAGGTCATACCTCTGGGTCACCTAGGTTGGCTAAATGACTAGTTAATTAGCTTGATGTTTCTGGTTACACTTGTATTGTTAGGATAATATGATCAGGAGGGAGGGGGGAGCTCCTTCTTGAATTGTATATAAGAGTGTATTCTTGTTCTAATAAATGGTTCCATGTTAAGTTTGTAACTAAGCTAGTCTCGTCTGGTTCTTGGTTACAATATATGGCTGTAATATTTGATATCTGAGGATCCAGATTGGAGAAAGCAGTGTACTGATGGAAGCACTCAAGTGGAGTGCGACTGGGATCCGTTACAACCCCAACATCTGCAGATGGCTGCGAGCCATGACCAGATTTTCCTGTAGCATTTTCCTCGAGGGGCAAAATAAAAGGAGGTCGTCTAAATAAGGGGTCATGGTGTTCCCCTGAAGATGAAGTGGAGCAAGAGCTTTTGCCATCAGCTTTGTGAATATCCACGGAGCGGATGAAGGGCCGAAAGGGAGGGCTTTGAACTGTAAATGAAGAATCTGGTCCCCCATATCCACTGCTAGTCTGAGAAATTGCAGAGACTGAGTGGCAATGGGTATATGAAGATATGCATCTCTTATATTTATTGACGCCATGAAGCATCCCTGAGTCAATAGATTACTGACTGTTAGGGATGAGCCAAACCCCCCCCGGTTCGGTTCGCACCAGAACCTGCGAACGGACCGAAAATTTGCACGAACGTTAGAACCCCATTGACGTCTATGGGACTCGAACGTTCGAAATCAAAAGTGCTCATTTTAAAGGCTAATTTGCATGGTATTGTCCTAAAAAGGGTTTGGGGACCCGGGTCCTACCCCAGGGGACATGTATCAATGCAAAAAAAACTTTTAAAAACGGCCGTTTTTTCGGGAGCAGTGATTTTAATGATGCTTAAAGTAAAAAAAAAGTGAAATATTCCTTTAAATATCGTACCTGGGGGGTGTCTATAGTATGCCTGTAAAGTGGCGCGTGTTTCCCGTGTTTAGAACAGTCCCTGCACAAAATGTCATTTTTAAAGGAAAAAATCTCATTTAAAACTGCTTGCGGGTTTAATGTAATGTCGGGTCCTGGCAATATGGATGAAAATCAGTGAGACAAACGGCATGGGTACCCCCCAGTCCATTACCAGGCCCTTTGGGGCTTGTATGGATATTAAGGGGAACCCCGCACCCAAATTAAAATAAGGAAAGGTGTGGGGCCACCAGGCCCTATATACTCTGAACAGCAGTATACAGGTGGTGCAAACAAGACAGGGACTGTAGGTTTGTTGTTAAGTAGAATCTGTTTGTAATTTTGAACGGGTACATTTTTAACGTGTTTAGCTCCAGCCAAAAAAACTTTTCTAAGCTTTTTGGAAAACATAGGGAAGGGTTATCACCCCTGTGACATTTGTTTTGCTGTCTTTCCTCCTCTTCAGAAGATTTCACCTCACTTTTTGTCCCAATGACAAATGTTTTTTGAAAATTTAGCTTTTTTTGTGGAACAAGGATTGGAAAGCATCAGTGGAAAGGAGAAATGTTTTTCCCATATTAACTCTTACAGGAGAGAATTTCCCTTCCTAGGGGTAGATTTCATCTCACTTCCTGTTGTCTCCTTCCGTTTGCAAGTAGGAGTCGTTTGTAAGTTAGATGTTTGAAAGTAGGGGCCTGCCCTATATACTCAGCATAAATTTGGGCCTTAGGTGTTGTTGTGGCCACAACACTGTAAGCCCTCACAGGGCCCTGCTGTGAAATATTAGATCAAGAATTGTAATTACATGCCCCTGTTGAACAGGAGCTGAAAAATTAGGCCTTAGGCACTGGTGCTGGTGCCACAACACTGCAACCCCTCACAGACACTCTAGTTGGAACGCAGGAACGAGCCCTGCTGCAAAGTATTGCATCAAAAATTGTAATTACACGCCCCTGTTAAACAAGGGCTGAAAAATTGGGCCTTAGGCACTGGTGCTGGTGCCACAACACTGCAACCCCTCACAGACACTCTAGTTGGAACGCAGGAACGAGCCCTGCTGCAAAGTATTGCATCAAAAATTGTAATTACACGCCCCTGCTAAACAGGGGCAGAAAAATTGGGCCTTAGGCACTGGTGCTGGTGCCACAACACTGCAACCCCTCACAAACACTCTAGTTGGAATGCAGGAACGAGCCCTGCTGCAAAGTATTGCATCAAAAATTGTAATTACACGCCCCTGTTAAACAGGGGCTGAAAAATTGTGCCTTAGGCACTGGTGGTGGCGCCCAGAACCAAAAATGTTCTTATAAGCTATCAGCGTGATCATTGAGGAGGAAGAGGATAATTACTCAGGGATAATCACTCAGCATCAGCATAGGCAGTCTTTGAAGGGATCTGAGATTTCAAAAAAAATTATTCGGTTACATCAGCATCAGGTGCTTGGTAGCTGGTGGTGATCCAAGACTGATTCATTTTTATGAAGGTCAGTTGATCGACCCAGTCGGTGGACAGACGCACCCTGTGATCGGTTACAAAGCCTCCAGCAGCACTGAATGTGCGTTCCGAAAGAAGCTCAATTGCATACTGTGCAAGCTCTGGTCAGTGATCCATCCTCAAGACCCAGTAACCCAGAGGATTTTCGGTGGGAAAGGTGTCCAAATCTGATCTTGCCCCTAGGTATTCCTGCACCATGTAAAACAGACGCTGGCGATGGTTGCTGGAACCGATCATACCTTGGGGCTGCGGACCAAAAAATTGTCTGAACGCATCGGTCAGACGGCCACCTTCTCCACCGCTCCTTCTTTGACTGACGGAAGCCTCAGCAACACATTGTCCAGAAACAGGAGTTTGTAACCTCCCAGTCTCTGGGAACGCGTTGCACAGACCTTTCTGCAAGGCCTCCCGAAGATGTTTCATCCTCTGCTCCCTCTGCGATGGCAAGATAAGGTCCGCAACCTTACCCTTGTAACGTGGATCAAGGAGGGTTGCCAGCCAGTATTGGTTCTTCTCCTTGATACCACGAATACGAGGATCCTTACGCAGGCTTTGCAGGATCAGGGAGGCCATGCAGCGTAGGTTTGCTGAGGCATTCGGTCCGGAGTCCTCTGGGTCACTAAGGACGACATGGTCCGCAGCCACCTCCTCCCAGCCACGTACAAGTTCATGTGTTTCTTGGGACTGATCCCTTAAAGACTGCTGCTGATGCTGAGTGCCAGGCTCCACCTCCTTACTGACACAATCTTCCTCCTCCTCCTCCTCCTCGTCCTCTTCCTGTGTGATCGGCGAGCACGCAGGAACACTGTCTGGATAAAGGGGGCCTTGAGAGCTAAGGAAGTCCTCCTCTTCCAGCTTCTGTTCTGCCTCAAGTGCCCTGTCCATTATTCCACGCAGCGTGTGCTCCAACAGGTGGACAAGGGGGACAGTGTCACTGATGCATGCACTGTCACTGCTCACCATCCTCGTGGCCTCCTCAAATGGTGACAGGACAGTGCATGCATCCCTGATCATGGCCCACTGGCGTGGGGAAAAAAAACCATGCTCCCCTGACCCTGTCCTGGTGCCATAGTCGCACAGGTACTCATTGATGGCCCTCTGCTGCGTGTGCAGCCGCTGCAGCATGGCCAACGTTGAGTTCCACCTGGTGGGCATGTCACAGATTAGGCGGTTCTTGGGCAGGTTAAACTCCTTTTGGTGGTCCGCCAGCCGAGCACTGGCATTATATGACCGGCGGAAATGCACACAGACTTTCCTGGCCTGCCTCAGGACATCCTGTAAGCCCGGGTACCTGCCCAAGAACCGCTGCACCACCAAGTTAAGGACGTGAGCCAAACAGGGCACATGGATCATTTGTCCCTGTCGGAGGGCAGAGAGGAGGTTGGTGCCATTGTCGCAAACCACCATTCCTGCCTTAAGTTGGCGTGGCTTCAACCACCTCTGAACCTGCCCCTGCAGAGCTGACAGAACCTCTGCCCCAGTGTGGCTCCTGTCCCCCAAGCACACCAGCTCAAGCACCGCATGGCATCTTTTGGCCTGCGTACTTGCGTAGCCCCTTGAACGGCTATGGAGCACCGCTGGTTCCGAGGACAAAGCACAGGAAGAGGCCATGGAGGAAGAAGAAGAGGAGGGGGTGGAGGAGAGAGGTGTGTCACAATCATTAGCATTTTGGAGGTGTGGTGGCGGAACAACCTCCAACACTACTGCACCTTGTCCTGCATCCTTCCCAGCTGCCAGCAGAGTCACCCAATGCGCCGTGAAACTTAGGTAATGTCCCTGTCCATGCCTGCTGGACCATGAGTCAGCGGTAATATGCACCTTACCGCTGACAGCCCTGTCCAGCGAGGCATGGACATTGCCTTCCACATGAGAGAGCCGGAATCGCCTTCCGTGAGAAAAAGTGGCGTTTGAGTGCCTGCCACTGAGGAACCGCACATTCCACAAACTCACGGAAGGGGGCAGAGTCTACCAACTGAAAAGGCAGCAGTTGAAGTGCTAGCAATTTTGCCAAGCTAGCATTCAACCGCTGCGCATGTGGATGGCTGGGAGCAAACTTCTTTCGGCGGTGCAGCAGCTGGGGCAGGGAAATTTGCCTGGTACAATCTGACGTCGGTGTACCAAAAGCAGATTGCCCACAAGTACTTGGCTGTGACACACCTAATTCTACACCTTCATTCCTCTCAGTGCAGGTCTCAGAGAGGACTGAAGGTATAGTGGGGTTGGAAATCTCAGCTGATGAGGAGCAAGGAGAGGTCCTCTTTGTTCTTTGGTGTGGGTCTTTTAGATACGCTTGCCAACGAACTGCATGGCAGGTCAACATATGTCCGGTCAAGCATGTGGTACCTAAGTGGGAGATGTTTTGGCCACGCGAGATACGCTTGAGACATATGTTGCATATAGCAGCGGTGCGATCTGATGCACTCGTCTCAAAAAAGGCCCACACCAAAGAACTTTTTGAATAAAGCGCAGAGACTGCAGCGCCCTGCACATGTGGAGCTTTGGGGTGTGATGCAGTCAATGTGCTGCCCTTAGGCTGGCCCCTGGAGGGCATCCTGCCTCGTTGGTGATGTGCCGCCTCCTCCTCCTCCTCCTCTCTCCTATCAGGCACCCACGTTGAGTCAGTGACCTCATCATCCCCTCCCTCCTCATCACTGGAGCAAACCTGGCAGTATGCTGCAGCAGGGGGAGCATGACTGCCAGATTGCTGTCCTTCTTGGGCACCCCCTCTGTCCGTGCTCATGTTATTGCCTTCATCGAGCTCAGTATCATCATCAGAGCCTTCCAAACGCTGGGCATCCTACTGGAGCATGTACCCAACACTGTGGTCAAACAGTTTGAGGGACTCCTCAGGAGGACATGGTGGGGCTAGGGAAGGAGTCACTGATGACATTGAGCCGAGGGAAGAGGCGACTGCTTTGCCAGACAAAGTACCCTGGGCATGGGTGAGAGAGGATGAGGAGGATGAGGACAGCTTGGTCATCCACTCGACCAAGTCTTCCGCATGTTGCGGCTCAACACGGCCAGCTGCCGAAAAAAAGGCCAAGCGTGTCCCACGGCCACATGCTGATGAGGATGCACCGTCTCCACGACCAGCACTAGAAGACACAGTGCCTGTTTGCACTCTCTTATTGGCTTGTGACTGTCTGCCTCTCCTTCTTTGCCTTCCAGACATACTAATGGCCTGTAGCTGCACTGGGATATATATATATATATATATATATATATATATATATATATATATATACAGTGGCTTGCGAAAGTATTCGGCCCCCTTGAACTTTTCAACCTTTTGCCACATTTCAGGCTTCAAACATAAAGATATAAAATTTTAATTTTTTGTGAAGAATCACCAACAAGTGGGACACAATTGTGAAGTGGAACGAAATCTTTTGGATTTTTGAAACTTTTTTAACTAATAAAAAATGAAAAGTGGGGCGTGCAAAATTATTTGGCCCCCTTGCGTTAATACTTTGTAGAGCCACCTTTTGCTGCGATTACAGCTGCAAGTCGCTTGGGGTATGTCTCTATCAGTTTTGCACATCGAGAGACTGAAATTCTTGCCCATTCTTCCTTGCAAAACAGCTCGAGCTCAGTGAGGTTGGATGGAGAGCGTTTGTGAACAGCAGTTTTCAGCTCTTTCCACAGATTCTTGATTGGATTCAGGTCTGGACTTTGACTTGGCCATTCTAACACCTGGATATGTTTATTTGTGAACCATTCCTTTGTAGATTTTGCTGTATGTTTGGGATCATTATCTTGTTGGAAGATAAATCTCCGTCCCAGTTTCAGGTCTTTTGCAGACTCCAACAGGTTTTCATCCAGAATGGTCCTGTATTTGGCTGCATCCATCTTCCCCTCAATTTTAACCATCTTCCCTGTCCCTGCTGAAGAAAAGCAGGCCAAAACCATGATGCTGCCACCACCATGTTTGACAGTGGGGATGGTGTGTTGAGTGTGATGAGCTGTGTTGTTTTTACGCCAAACATATCCTTTTGCATTGTGGCCAAAAAGTTCGATTGTGGTTTCATAGGACCAGAGCACCTTCTTCCACATGTTTGGTGTCTCCCAGGTGGCTTGTGGCAAACTTTAGACGAGACTTTTTATGGATATCTTTGAGAAATGGCTTTCTTCTTGCCACTCTTCCATAAAGGGCAGATTTGTGCAGTGTACGACTGATTGTTGTCCTATGGACAGACTGTCCCACCTCAGCTGTAGTTCTCTGCAGTTCATCCAGACTGATCATGGGCCTCTTGGCTGCATCTCTGATCAGTCTTCTCCTTGTCTGAGCTGAAAGTTTAGAGGGACAGCCAGGTCTTAGATCAGCCAGGGTAGATTTGCAGAGGTCTGATACTCCTTCCATTTCAAAATGATTGCTTGCACAGTGCTCCTTGGGATGTTTAAAGCTTGGGAAATCTTTTTGTATCCAAATTCGGCTTTAGACTTCTCCACAACAGTATTACGGACCTGCCTGGTGTGTTCCTTGGTCTTCATGATGCTCTCTGCGCTTTCAACAGAACCCTGAGACTATCACAGAGCAGGTGCATTTATACAGAGACTTGATTACACACAGGTGGATTCTATTTATCACCATCAGTCATTTAGGACAACATTGGATCATTCAGAGATCCTCGCTGAACTTCTGGAGTGAGTTTTCTGCACTGAAAGTAAAGGGGCCGAATAATTTTGCACGCACCACTTTTCAGTTTTTTAATTGCTAAAAAAGTTTAAAATATCCAATAGATTTTGTTCCACTTCACAATTGTGTCCCACTTGTTGGTGATTCTTCACAAAAAATTAAAATTTTATATCTTTATGTTTGAAGCCTGAAATGTGGCAAAAGGTTGAAAAGTTCAAGGGGGCCGAATACTTTCGCAAGCCACTGTATATATATATGTACTGATACTGCAGCTAGCAAAATCAACTGCCTGCCTGTAGTATGAGAACACCACCAACCTTCTACAGGTAGCTTTAGCTGAACACTGTGAGGTGGATGCACCCCACTAACTTGTAGGTTTAGCTGAACACTGTGAGCAGGACGCACTGCACTAACTGTAAATAGTCTAGCTGCCTGACTGTGGTACTAATAGGATCAAAAGAACACCAGTAATTTTCTTCAGGTAGCTGTATATACTGTAACAAGACAAGCCTGCCTGTCAGTAAGAAGTTAACAGGAACGGATCTAGCTGAACACTGTGAGCAGGACGCACTGCACTAACTGTAAATAGTCTAGCTGCCTGACTGTGGTACTAATAGGATCAAAACAACACCAGTAATTTTCTTCAGGTAGCTGTATATACTGTAACAAGACAAGCCTGCCTGTCAGTAAGAAGTTAACAGGAACGGATCTAGCTGAACACTGTGAGCAGGACGCACTGCACTAACTGTAAATAGTCTAGCTGCCTGACTGTGGTACTAATAGGATCAAAAGAACACCATTAATTTTCTTCAGGTAGCTGTATATACTGTAACAAGACAAGCCTGCCTGTCAGTAAGAAGTTAACAGGAATGGATCTAGCTGAACACTGTGAGCAGGACGCACTGCACTAACTGTAAATAGTCTAGCTGCCTGACTGTGGTACTAATAGGATCAAAAGAACACCAGTAATTTTCTTCAGGTAGCTGTATATACTGTAACAAGACAAGCCTGCCTGTCAGTAAGAAGTTAACAGGAACGGATCTAGCTGAACACTGTGAGCAGGACGCACTGCACTAACTGTAAATAGTCTAGCTGCCTGACTGTGGTACTAATAGGATCAAAAGAACACCAGTAATTTTCTTCAGGTAGCTGTATATACTGTAACAAGACAAGCCTGCCTATCAGTAGGAAGATAACAGGAACGGATCTAGCTAAACTGAATACAGTGTATATATATATATATATATATATATATATATATATATATGAAACACCTGGGATGCATATATATACACAATACACTGTAAGTGCAGCTAACTGACTGACTGTTCTGCCTAATCTATCTAACTCAAATCAAATGTCACTGTCTGTCTCTCTCTCTCTCTCTCAATGAACGCCGGAACACACACTACACAGGGCCGCCGTGCAGGTGGCCTTATATAGTGTGGTGCGTGTACTAAATCCCCTGAGCCATAATTGGCCAAAGCCTCCTTGGCTTTGGCCAATTACGGCTCTCTGTTCAGGCGGCACTGTGATTGGCCAAGCATGCGGGTCATAGTGCATGCTTGGCCAATCATCAGCCAGCAACGCACTGCGATGCCGCAGTGAATTATGGGCCGTGACGCGCCACATGAATTTGGCGCGAACGGCCCATATCGTTCGCAATTCGGCGAACAACCGAACAGCCGATGTTCGAGTCGAACATGGGTTCGACTCGAACACGAAGCTCATCCCTACTGACTGTAAAGATCGAGTCCATATGAAATTTTCTGTAACAGACAGATTTGCTCAGGGGCTTTAAATTGAGAATTAGACAAAACTTCCAGAAGGTTTCTTTGCTAGAAAGACATGTAAGTAGGGATGAGGCGAACACCCCCCGGTTCTGTTCGCACCAGAACTTTCGAACAGGCAAAAAATTTGTGCAAACACGCACAAACACCGTTAAAGCCTATGGGACACGAACATGAAAAATCAAAAGTGCTAATTTTAAAGGTTTATATGCATGTTATTGTCATAATAAGTGTTTGGGGACCCGGGTCCTGCCCCAGGGGACATGTATCAATGCAAAAAAGTTGGGAGTTGGGTTATTCCGCAATGAAATCCATAGACAGGCGGGTCCAGGGCCTCTCTCCATTGGGTATGGGTTGTAGGAGGCCCACTGGAAGGTGTTGTGGAGTCTTATGCCCTGTACACACGGTCGGACATTGATCGGACATTCCGACAACAAAATCCATGGATTTTTGCTGACGGATGTTGGCTCAAACTTGTCTTGCATACACACGGTCACACAAAGTTGTCGAAAAATCCGATCATTCTGAACGCGATGACGTAAAACACGTACGTTGGGACTATAAACGGGGCAGTAGCCAAAAGCTTTCGTCTCTTAATTTATTCTGAGCATGCGTGGCACTTTGTCCGTCGGATTTGTGTACACACGATCGGAATTTCCGACAACGGATTTTGTTGTCAGAAAATTTTATAGCAAGCTCTCAAACTTTGTGTGAAGTGACGAGTCTTGTTGGTCTACGCAGGAGAATGGAAAAGGAGTCCACCCTTACCCTTCGATTTTTGCGAGGACCAGATTCTTCTTTTCGCCTGCGGCTTGTTATTCCGATCTTGAGCCCTTTGAGGTCAAAAGAGACACTTAGGCTATAGATAATGATAGAGTAGAGAAGGAATCTAAGATCTCTTGTTTAGGTGAATCTGCCACAATATGCGCCTTAACCACTTAAGCCCCGGACCATTTGGCTGGCCAAAGACCAGAGCACTTTTTGCGATTCGGCACTGCGTCACTGTCTGTCTCTCTCTCTCTCTCTCAATGAACGCCGGAACACACACTACACAGGGCCGCCGTGCAGGCGGCCTTATATAGTGTGGTGCGTGTACTAAATCCCCTGAGCCATAATTGGCCAAAGCCTCCTTGGCTTTGGCCAATTACGGCTCTCTGTTCAGGCGGCACTGTGATTGGCCAAGCATGCGGGTCATAGTGCATGCTTGGCCAATCATCAGCCAGCAATGCACTGTGATGCCGCAGTGAATTATGGGCCGTGACGCACCACATGAATTTGGCGCGAACGGCCCATATCGTTCGCAATTCGGTGAACAACCGAACAGCCGATGTTCGAGTCGAACATGGGTTCGACTCGAACACGAAGCTCACCCCTACTGACTGTAAAGATCGAGTCCATATGAAATTTTCTGTAACAGACAGATTTGCTCAGGGGCTTTAAATTGAGAATTAGACAAAACTTCCAGAAGGTTTCTTTGCTAGAAAGACATGTAAGTAGGGATGAGGCGAACACCCCCCGGTTCTGTTTGCACCAGAACTTTTGAACAGGCAAAAAATTTGTGCAAACACGCACAAACACCGTTAAAGCCTATGGGACACGAACATGAAAAATCAAAAGTGCTAATTTTAAAGGCTTATATGCATGTTATTGTCATAATAAGTGTTTGGGGACCCAGGTCCTGCCCCAGGGGACATGTATCAATGCAAAAAAGTTGGGAGTTGGGTTATTCCACAATGAAATCCATAGACAGGCGGCTCCAGGGCCTCTCTCCATTGGGTATGGGTTGTAGGAGGCCCACTGGAAGGTGTTGTGGAGTCTTATGCCCTGTACACACGGTCGGACATTGATCGGACATTCCGACAACAAAATCCATGGATTTTTGCTGACGGATGTTGGCTCAAACTTGTCTTGCATACACACGGTCACACAAAGTTGTCGAAAAATCCGATCATTCTGAACGCGATGACGTAAAACACATACGTTGGGACTATAAACGGGGCAGTAGCCAAAAGCTTTCGTCTCTTAATTTATTCTGAGCATGCGTGGCACTTTGTCCGTCGGATTTGTGTACACACGATCGGAATTTCCGACAACGGATTTTGTTGTCGGAAAATTTTATAGCAAGCTCTCAAACTTTGTGTGAAGTGACGAGTCTTGTTGGTCTACGCAGGAGAAATGGAAAAGGAGTCCACCCTTACCCTTCGATTTTTGCGAGGACCAGATTCTTCTTTTCGCCTGCGGCTTGTTATTCCGATCTTGAGCCTTTTGAGGTCAAAAGAGACACTTAGGCTATAGATAATGATAGAGTAGAGAAGGAATCTAAGATCTCTTGTTTAGGTGAATCTGCCACAATATGCGCCTTAACCACTTAAGCCCCGGACCATTTGGCTGGCCAAAGACCAGAGCACTTTTTGCGATTCGGCACTGCATCGCTCTAACTGACAATTGCGCGGTCATGCGATGTGGCTCCCAAACAAAATTGACGTCCTTTTTTTCCCACAAATAGAGCTTTCATTTGGTGTTATTTGATCACCTCTACGGTTTTTATTTTTTGCGCTATAAACAAAAAAATTGCGAAATTTTGAAAAAAAACGCATTATTTTATACTTTTTGCTTTAATAAATATCCAGAAAAAAATATATAAAAATACATTTTTATTCCTTAGTTTAAGCCGATACGTATTCTTTAACATATTTTTGGTAAAATAATTTGCAATAAGCGTTTATTGATTGGTTTGCGCAAAAGTTATAGCGTTTACAATATAGGCAATAGTTTTATGGAATTTTTATTGATAATTTCTTTTACAGGGAGCTGTGATCAGTGAGAGTGTCATTAGGCAGAACAGTGAGATGCTTGTTTAGATTAGCATCTCCCCATTCTTCCTCACCATGAGACGATCACGGGTATCCCCACGGACATCGAGTCCGCGGGACCCACGATCACGGTCACGGAGCTCCCGGCGCGCACGTGCCCGCAAGCCGCCTCCTACATACCGGTACGTTAATCTGCTTGTATGTACCCTTCTGCCACAGTAAATCTGCATGAGGCGGTCAGGAAGCGGTTAAGCTGGTTAACCCAGTACTCTAGATTTCTGGCCACACAAGTAGTTGCTGTGGCTGGCTAAAGATTGCCCATAATTGACTACCAGGATTTTTTAAGCAGAAGATCCATCCTTTTGTCCATGGGATCTTTCAAGATTCGCATGTCCTCAAAGGTCAAGTCCGTAGACCTAGATATCTGAGAAAAAGCTATGCCCAGTTTAGGCACTATTTTCCAGACCGCCGCCTTTTATGAGCTTTGGGAAAAAAGTTTTTCTCTCCAGATCTAGCCATTCTTTTTTAATAGAATCTGAGATAACAGAGTGAACTGGAAATGTACACCCTTTAGACTCAGTAAGACCTGCATATATGCGGTCATAAAGTGTAAGCTTTTTATTTTCTTCTTTCAAGCCAAGCGTAGCATAAATTGCTTTTAATAATCTGTCCACTTGATCCAAAGACAATTTATATTTAGAGAGAGCTTTTTCCACTCCTTTCCCCTCCTCTTACTCTGAATATTCATTGGAGTGAGCAGCGGAATGCCCCTCCTGGGTAGCAGGATCTACCTCTGTCTCCACCAGAGGGGTTGAAAGTGAGCTTTGCAAAAATTCTGAGGTAGATGCTTGTCTCAGTGCTGGGTTTGCTAAAGAAGAACGAAAAGACTAAATGGTGGCATTGAGTTCTTTCTTGACCGAGGCAATCAGATCGCTGCATGCGGATGTAGAATCTTCTTTAACAAGGGCAGCAATGCATGTTTTACATAGCGGCCTTTTCCACCCTTCTGGCAATTTTTCTTTGCATGAGAGACATTTCTTTTTATCTGTTGGATCAGAACTCTTAGCCTGCAATAAACAAAGAACAAAAAGACACCACAGGTGCACAAAGAAGCAAACTTGGACTTCCAGTGTGCAGACAGGCTCCAGCCACTGTGGGGGGGGGGGTTGAGAAAAAGAGAGACCAGAGAGCAGCTTCAGAAGGATCTCTTACCTGGGCCTTGCTGGTGCCTGTCCCCACTGCTACAGAGCCTGCTTCCTCTATCACAGGCTTGCTGAATTCCATGTGGCTGTAAGAACGCCAGTTCTGGACTACATTAGCCCCGCTGCACCGGACCAGAACTGGAAATAGGTACCAGCCCTGAACCTGCCTCCTCCCCCTGCACTTGGGGCTGGAAATTATGCCCCTCCTGGATACCTCATTTCTGGGCCGATACTCCACTAAGTCATCACCAAGATGCCGGCGGTGCATGCGCCATATATCACTGGACCGGTGGTCTGGAAAAGTAAAAAAAAAGGGCCGCTGCCGGCCTCGCCGCCGCCTAGGAGCAGTGCACCATCTGTCAGTATGGGCTCTCCCCAAGCACAGAAGGGGGAGAAGGAGCCCATTCATCGGCCATCTCAGGTGGAACCGGGAGGATTGGTAAGCTCTTCATAGGGCAAAAACAATTGGTGGAGGCAGGAAACCTCGTCTCTCAGGAACAGCACCTAAGGGGTCATGGCTCCCCACCAGGTGTTCCCTCCGGTTGGAGGAAACACAAGAACTGACAGATGGTGAGGTAAAGCCTCCTTTTGAATTTTGGTGAAAGAGGTGTTTCCTTTGATCTGGTGGGAGGAGCCATGATCTCTCAGGTGACGTCTTGAAAGACGTTTTGAAAAAAAGCATTTGCGTAACGTAACTGTAAACCATAAAGCATGATGCCAAACATACATGAAAATAGATCTGAGGCTTAAATACATCAAGTGATATGCTACAGCTGCAACTTTGCAAAAGCTTCAGTTTTAGGCAATCTCTTTTTCCAGATTCCAGCTGGCCCAAAGATTATATACAGTGGGGACAGAAAGTATTCAGACCCCCTTAAATTTTTCACTCTTTGTTATATTGCAGTCATTTGCTAAAATCATTTAAGTTCATTTTTTCCTCATTAATGTACACACAGCACCCCATATTGACAGAAAAACATAGAAGTGTTGACATTTTGCAGATTTATTAAAAAAGAAAAACTGAAATATCACATGATCTTAAGAATTTCGGACCCTTTGCTGTGACACTCATATATTTAACTCAGGTGTTGTCCATTTCTTCTGATCATCCTTGAGATGGTTCTACACCTTCATTTGAGTCCAGTTGTGTTTGTTTATACTGATTGGATTTGATTAGGAAAGCCACACACCTGTCTATATATGACCTTACAGCTCACAGTGCATGTCAGAGCAAATGAGAATCATGAGGTCAAAGGAACTGCCTGAAGAGCTCAGATAGAGAATTGTGGCAAGGCACAGATCTGGCCAAGGTTACAAAAAAATTTATGCTGCACTTAAGGTTCCTAAGAGCACAGTGGCCTCCATAATCCTTAAATGGAAGATGTTTGGGACGACCAGAACCCTTCCTAGAGCTGGCTGTCCGGCTAAACTGAGCTATCGTGGGAGAAGAGCCTTGGTGAGAGAGGTAAAGAAGAACCCAAAGATCACTGTGGCTGAGCTTTAGGGATGCAGTCGGGAGATGGGAGAAAGTTGTAGAAAGTTAACCATCACTGCAGCCCTCCACCAGTCGGGGCTTTATGGCAGAGTGGCCCGTCGGAAGCCTCTCCTCAGTGCAAGACACATGAAAGGCCGCATGGAATTTGCTAAAAAAACACCTGAAGGACTCCAAGATAGTGAGAAATAAGATTCTTTGGTCTGATGAGACCAAGATAGAACTTTTTGGCCTTAAATCTAAGCGGTATGTGTGGAGAAAACCAGGCACTGCTCATCACCTGTCCAATACAGTCCCAACAGTGAAGCATGGTGGTGGCAGTATCATGCTGTGGGGGTGTTTTTCAGCTGCAGGGACAGGACCAGTGGTTGCAATCGAGGGAAAGATGAATGCGGCCAAGTGCAGGGATATCCTGGACGAAAACCTTCTCCAGAGTGCTCAGGACCTCAGACTGGGCCGAAGATTTACCTTCCAAAAAGACAATGACCCTAAGCACAGAGCTAAAATAATGAAGGATGACTTCACAACAACTCTGTGACTGTTCTTGAATGGCCCAGCCAGAGCCCTGACTTAAACCCAATTGAGCATCTCTGGAGAGACTTAAAAATGGCTGTCCACCATTGTTTACCATCCAACCTGACAGAACTGGAGAGGATCTGCAAGGAGGAATGGCAGAGGATCCCCAAATCTAGGTGTGAAAAACTTGTTGCATCTTTCCCAAAAAGACTCATGGCTGTAATAGATCAAAAGGGTGCTTCTACTAAATACTGAGCAAAGGGTCTGAATACTTAGGACCATGTGATATTTCAGTTTTTCTTTTTTAATGAATCTGCAAAAATGTCAACAATTCTCTGTTTTTCTGTCAATATGGGGTGCTGTGTGTACATTAATGAGGAAAAAAATGAACTTAAATGATTTTAGCAAATGGCTGCAATATAACAAAGAGTGAAACATTTAAGGGGGTCTGAATACTTTCCTTCCCCACTGTAAATCAACATCTGTGCAGAGCAGGCTACAGCTAAACTGGATATTTATTCTTTGGCATCTAACGGCTGTAAGAATAAGTTTCCTGCTAGGAATGCACATAGAAAACAGCTAAAGGAGCAGCTGCAAGTATGTGAACAGTACCATGGCTTTATTTACAAATATATATACCGTAATTCATTAGGGATTTTACTATACTGTGGAAAAACTGTTTTTCTTGTAAAGTTCTACTTTATGCTTTTATTGGTGCCAAATTTCATACTACCAACTGCCTGTGAAACTTCCTAATTTTGTAAATGTTATAATGGTCTCCTTGGAGAATGGAATTCTGAATTTAACCACTTGCCTTCCACAGGCCCTTTTTAACTTCCCTGGCGGTAATCCCGAGTCTGGCTCGGGGTGGAATTTCAGTACCAAGAGCAGGAACCCCGAGCCAGACTCGGGATCGCATTGCAGCATCCAGGAAGAGGTTACTTACCTTGTTCCCTGGATCCTGCAATCTCTCCCCGCAGTGTGAGTGGCTCGTCCTCTGTTTGATCTATCATGGAGCCGGGCTCCGTTCACTGCGAGCGCTGCGACGCACGGGGACGGAGAACGGTGCCAAATTCAAAAAGTGAAACACACACAATGCATACAGTACACTATAATCTTACAGATTACATTACTGTATGTATTTTTTTAACCTCCCTTTTGTCCCTAGTGGTTTCTCCAGTGGCCTGCATGCAGTTTTATATTATAAAAACTGTTCTTTCTGCCTGGAAACTGGAGATTGTCCATAGCAACCAAAACTGTCCCTTTACATCAAAAGTGGTTTTAGAGCAGCTAGAAAACAGCGATAATAAATTAGAATCACTCGCAGAATTGAGCAATATTGATTTGTGGGGAGATCCGTCATCAAATACTGAAAAGTAATGACAATTCTGCAACTGAGCAAATTTCAGTGTTTTTGATTTGATTACATTATTGAATATTTTTTTATTATTATTATATTATTATTTGGTATAATTATTTATAGTTATTTATTATATTATAATTTATGATTTTGTGTTTCAAACTTTATCACACTCAAGATGTTTACTAGACTCTGGTTTGGACAGATATAAGTGTGTTATTGCTAAGAATTACAGGCCTACAATAAAAAACGCCAAATTTCCACGCAAAATAATTGTACCCCTTTCAGCACCTAAAATCCGACATAATCATACCACCAGGGAGGTTAAACAGCCTGATCACTTTTACAGTACTTTGAAGGTACCATTATCTCCCTTGTGATAGCAATAAATGCAAATGAACAAACTGTCAAAAACATATTATTTATAATAAATAAATAAAATTAACAAATAAATGTAAAAGCAACCCCTCTTTCTGCACACGTTGCAAATGCAACTGTGAGCATGTTAGGTAACACTGCGAACTTGGTGTGAAAGCAATCATTTCAGGTTCATCATTTACTGTTAACTTTAAATTGATACCCTGTAAAAGCTTTTAAAGCATTTCCCAAAGGTCAATTTTGGGCCTTTGGCAGGTGAGTGCAATTTTAAGATTAATATATATTATGTTTGTATGCACTAAGATTTATTTTAGTATATTTTTCCTGAAAAAATACACTTGCAGTTACACAAATATTGTGAGACATAAAAGATTGCAGCTGCCATTTTTTTTTATTCTACAGGGCATCTAATTTCAGAAAATATATAATTAGTTTGGGGTTTTAAGTTATTTTCTAGCCAAAAATGCAGATTTGATAATATGTACAAAAAATATAAAAAAATATTAAAAATGCAAGATGGTTAATGAGTAAATCTGTATCATACTGTTTTGCACTGTTAGTCTATTTTTTTCTTAGTGAACAAAGAAAGTTTATGTTTGTGAATAATGTAACTGACTGAGTTTATAAATGGGGACCTTGTTGACTGTCTAGACATGATTGTGTCCACATTTCAGATGGGTCTCTGTTTTAAGCAAAATTAGATTTTTTTTTTTACAGTAGGATCATAAATAAATCTATTGTTGGCTGCCTGTATGTCTCATTTTACCCCAAGACTGAAAAATAAGCAAGAATTTTTTATTTATTTTTTCCTGTACAGTTTTCTCTTGTCCAATATATGTCAAATCCTTTTAGTAGTATAGTGAACTGCAACTACTGTATGTATTATGGCAAGGTTTCCTGGGCTGATCTCCACTTGGCATTTGGTGTCAATAAGCACCACCCATCATTTAGCTCTACTCCCCACCATACTGCTCAACAAAGAATGTTGCAAGAAATATACTCTCTTTTTGCCTACGTATGGAACATTTCAAAAAGTACATTGTTACGCTATTACATGACTAGAATAGTACACCTCTGTACCACATACATTTTGAGGTGCATTTGCATATTACTGTATGTATCTAGTTACCATTTTGCTTATACTCTATGTGACACGTGGAAGTAGAGGCTCTCCAGCCACCAGTATTTGTAGAAACATAAAGAGCGTTGTAGTAGATCTTTAGAAACCTATCTCTGATAACAGCGTCACAAGAATCTCTCCTGCAAAGTGGCGGAGTTTTGCACCAAGAGAAGCTATTTTAGAAGTTAAGGAACGTAAACACAAATTTTGTTGCATAATTCTCTCAAAGATGGGGCACAATACAGAAAAAGTATTGCAACTAAGGACTACTTGAATTTGTTGCACATGTAGATACTATGAATAAAATGTTGCACGGGTTACATAAATTTGGCACAAATCTTCTGACTACATAAACACTCCTACAAATGTGTCTCAAATGCTGTATCTAATCACCCCCAATAACTATGTAAAAAATACCAAGAAAACAGACCATTTATCTACTTTGTCACTAATTTATGGAACAACAGATCTCAGATCTTGAGGGCTAGGCCATTCCACTTGAACTGTCCACTGCTAATTTTGGGAAGAATCAGCCATGGGGCTGATTTACTAAAGGCAAATAGACTGTGCACTCTGCCTGGGCATTTTCTGATGTGAAGCTTCATTTTGCAAAGAATACCCAATCACATGCAAGGAAAATGAAAAAAAAACTGCATTTTTGCTTGCACATGATTGGATGATAGACAGAGCTTCCCTTCATTTACTAAGATGGGGAGCAACTGCACTTGCAAATGCACAGCGTATATGCCTTTAGTAAATCCACCCCTCTGTGTCTCTGCTACAAAATTCCCCTGGGAGGATTAGCATTTTTAAATCACTTTTAAATCCTTTTTTTAGGAAATATTCCTTCCTCCAGTGCCTTTACTAATTATTGGGCTACCCTCAATTACTAGGCAGCTAAAGATGCTTTTTCACATAGTGTCTATTGGCAATGTCTGCTGGCCATAGTCACAATCTTTTTCTTTTACCTTTATGTCTGAGTATACATCTATGTTTGTCCCAAGCATTCTTTAACTGCTTGAGGACTAGCCGCTGTAGTTATACATCGGCAGGTTGGCTACCCTGGGCGAGCCATCGTAGCTGTACGTCTGCCGCTTTAAAAGCACTAGGCGGCGCGCGCGCACCAGCGGCACGACGGCGGAGCTGATGCGATGTCTTCCGGGTAAACAGACAGATCTCCATTCTGTCAGGGGTGAGGAGACTAATCAGTTGTTCCTACTGCTTAGGAACAACAATCGGTCTCCTCCCACAGGCAGTCCCATCCCCCCACAGTTAGAAAAACTCCCTAGGTAACGCATTTAACCCCTTGATCGCCCCCTAGTGTTAACACCTTCCCTGCCAATGACATTTATACAATAATCAGTGGCTATTTTTAGCACTGATCGCTGTATAAATGTCAAAGTGTCAAAAGTTTCCGATCATCTGTCCCCCCCGCAATGTCACAGTCCCGATAAAAATCGCAGTTTGCCGTAATTACTAGTATAAAAAAATGAATAATAAAAATGCCATAAATATATCACCTATTTTGTAGACGCTATAACTTTTGCGCAAGCCAATACATTTAGACTTATTGCGTTTTTTTTTACCAAAAATATGTAGAAGAATACATATTGGCCTAAACTGAGGAAGAAATATGTTTTTTAAAAAGAATTTTGGCGATATTTATTATACAAAAATACAAAAAAAGGTCACTGCCCCCACCTATAACTGGTCTTCACAGCAAGGAGCACTGGAAGGGCAAACACATGTAAAATAAAACCAAAGAATTTCCAGGCTATTTTACATGCGTTTGCCCTTCCAGTGCTCCTTGCTGTGAAGACCAGTTATAGGTGGGGGCAGTGACCTTTTTTTGTATTGTTGACATATTGGTCAGGCATTGTGCAATGTGCTGGGTGTTCAGTGTGGTCCTGCGCCTTTAAGGAGGGTTAGGCTCCCTCCAGTCATCTGCCCTTCATCTATCCATTAGAATACATGTGCTCCCATAGTGGAGACTCTTCAAAGTTAGAGTTAGGGTCTGCAGGATACAGGGTGCCTTGCCTTGGCCTGCAGCTTATGCATGTATATGCAAATGTGTGCAACTAAACCCCTGTTTTTAATGCATACTGTTAGGCAGGTTAATTCGGTTGGTCGTAGGCTGGTTGGTAAGTCGAGCTTGGAAATTCTTTGGTTTTATCTTACACGATATTTATTATAGCAAAAAGTAAAAAGTATTGTTTTTTTCAAAACCAAAAAATAAAAACCGCAGAGGTGATCAAATACCACCAAAAGAAAGCTCTATTTGTGGGGAAAAAAGGATGTCAATTTTGTTTGGGTACAGCGTCACATAACCACGCAATTGTCAGTTAAAGCGATGCAGTGCCATATCGCAAAAAATGGCCTGGTCATTAAAGCGGAGTTCCACCCAAAAGTGGAACATCCGCTCATTTGTCTCCTCTCCCCCTCCGGCACCACAATTGGCACCTTTCGGGGGGGAGGGGGGACAGGATTCCTGTCTTTGACAGGTATCCTGTTCCCACTTCTGGGAGTCCGAGCCGCGGCCCTTGACATCACCGCGGGGCTCCCTCCTCCTCCCTTCTCCTCTCCCTGTTGCCGGGCCAGTAGAAGAGACGAGGGGGCCTCACGTATGTGCAGTAGGGTTCCCGGCATGAAGCCGTAAGGCTACACTGCTGGGTACCCTTACCCGCAATGGCAGCGGCAGCACCCGACAGCTGATGGAAGCATCAGCTTCGGTGTCAACATCGCTGGACTCCAGGACAGGTAAATGTCCTATTGTTAAAAGCCAGCAGCTGCAGTATGTGTAGCCGCTGGCTTTTGATTTTTCTTTTTTTGGGCGGAACACCGCTTTAAGGGGGCAAATCTTCCTGGGCTTAAGTGGTTAATTTACTGTTGACTGCCTCCCTATCTCTCCTGGAAGTCTGTTTCAAGCATCTTTTGGTAAAACATTATTTTCTAACATTACTTTTGCACTTTCCTCCTACTAGTTTGAGGTCAACTTAATTATGTTAAAAAAAATTACCTCACAGAGTTCAAAATTACTAAAAAATTTGTATAAATGTAGAACATTGGCAAACATGAATGATATGTTTAGTTAAAGTTATTGTACAGCACTTTGATTTTTTTTAACATGATTTGAATAACAGAGTGCTAAATATAGTTGGTAACCAAAGTAATTGCAGCTTTTCGTTTAATCCCTCAGCTTGTAATATCTCATGTAACAATTTCCAGGGCAATTATTTCTTCCCTATGTAATTTGATTAAAGCCTTCTATATAATTTTGTGTTGGAAAGTTACATGTGCTTCGTAAAGCAGAAATTAATGGCATCAAGTAACAGTGACAGAAACTATTTCCACCACATGCAAAAACTATTGGAAGATATATAAATATCTTACTCTTTCTAAGTCTTTAGAATGTAAACTCTTTGCATAAACAAGGAGTTTTACCATTATTTGAGTGTGTGCATATACCCATTAAAAATTAGCAAAATTAAGAGTTTTTGCTTTGCCAAATTTCAGTGAAAATTAGGAAATTGTAGTGAAATGCATTGGAAACAACAGGTAAGGCAAACTTAAGGTAGTTCTTAAGGGTGCAATGATCAGTAAATTACCTCTAGAAAAGTGCTAGAAAAGTTTGCTTTGAACTATATCGGACCTGTTCTTGTGCCAAAAACAGATCCTTCTTGGTTGGCAATATAATTGGTTGGCTTCTAACTTCAGCTTTTACAATTAAGCTTAAACAAAAAAAAAATGGGAGCTGATTGGCTACCATGCACAGCTACACCAGATTTTGCACTCTCCAATTTCAGTACATCAACCCCAATGTTTGATATTGTAGACAGAGATGGAACTGAACCCTAATCAGGGACGGCCCGTCAATTAGGGGCACCCGTTCAGATCATGAAAATTCACTGTTACAACACTGATCCTCCTCCCGGCTAATCGGGAAACAGGTATGAAACCTGTTTCCCAAATGGCCAAAACGTCAGGTGATCCTATTGGACGCCTAGTGACGGGAGGAGGAAAAAAAAATAGGCGTATATTGATTTTGTGCAAAAGTTATTATGTCTACACACTATGGGATAGATGTAGGGACTTCTATTTTTTATTTATTTGTACTGGTAATGGCAGCAATCTGCGATTTTTAGCAGGACTAATCTGACCCCAAATGGCACTTTTTGGGGATCAGTGACATTATTACATTGATCAATGCTATAAAGTGCACTGATCAATGTAAAAATGACACTGGCAGGAAAGGGGATAACACTAGGGCGAGTGGGAGAACTTGCACAATTGGTGGCTGACTAAATACTTTTTCGTCCCACTATAATATGCATGTGTTCTATATATGAAAAATAAATTACAAGTGCAAAACCAGGAGCCAATGTATGTATATATATATATATATATATATATATATATATATATATATATATATTTGTCACCACAATTTTCCTGTGCAAACAAACAAAAAGTTTTTTCACGCAAAAAAATTGTTGATTAGTGACATCTACACATCACAAATTCATGTAAAAAAACATCCTGAAACAGTGCATGTATGAATATTCTTTCAATCTAAAAGAATATATATTTCATAAATAAAGTGAAAGTGTCCAGCAATTGTTCAATCACAAAAATATATATATATATTTATGGTTGGAGCCCTATGTCCGATATGGACCTAGATAACATTTATAGTTAAGATAAGACTTACCATCGGAAATAGACCTGGAAGTGTGGACTTACCATATGAAATGGACCTGAAAGTGTGCCTTGGTCTAATGGCCGGTATGCCAAAATAAGGGGGCATACCCTGGTTTAAGAAATGATTATTCTGTAAAGAGAAATGAATAGTTGAGAAATGCTGTGAAATGGGGATGGGAGGGTGGGTATCCCGCACAGGAAACCGACAAGCACCACAGGTGAGCGGGCTGCTTAAATACCCCCCGGGCTCCTCCCATAAATTCAGGCCACCATACTGGCCTTCCTACTTATGGTTGGAGCCCTATGTCCAATATGGACCCAGATAACATTTATAGTTAAGATAAGACTTACCATCGGAAATAGACCTGGAAGTGTGGACTTACCATATGAAATGGACCTGAAAGTGTGCCTTGGTCTAATGGCCGGTATGCCAAAATAAGGGGGCAAAAACATTCAGGTAGGGGTATAATTTTTTATTGGTTTTCAGTTATTCATTGAGCCAATTTGGAGAATGCCTGTGCCATCTCTACTTGAGGATTGGGGATATACCGGGCGAAGCAGGCTGATTTCCATCTGCCTAGTCTTTTGATAACGTGGTCTGGAACCCCGTGGCGGGATGCTGCGGAGGCTGCTCCGATGCGAAAGGAGTGTCCAGAATACTGACTGGGGTTAAGGTGAAGATTGCGGAGAAGTATCCTTATGTGTTTTACAAACTGACAGGCGCTTAAGGGTTTAACTGGGAATGGTAGAAGAGGACTGGTGTCCGGTTGTTCAGGCAGGAGTGACAGGAGTCGGTTAAGTACGGTGACTGGACACCAGCTGTTATTGGTTTTGTAGAGGTGAATGTCCACTCCAGAGCCTGTTTGCTGGGTTTTAGAGACCTCGAGGTGAAGGATGAAATGGTCTTGGTAGCGAAGCAAGTGCCGTCTGCATAGTACTTGGTCTGTGGGTTTGTTATAGGTGAATTCGCCAGGTCGTAAGAACCCGTAGTAAGCCAAATATATGGCTGCTTGTAGGACCGTGCTGGGGAGCAGACCGAATGGCGAAGTAGCCAGAATAGTCGACATGTCCCTGAAGATGGGCCCCGTAATGGGTAAGCGCTTGGTGCTGATGACTGGTTGTTGTTTCTGAATGCCCCTTAGGATGGCTCGTATAGCGTGTGATGAGAACAGTGAAGATTTTGTGGGGTCTTCAAGCGTCAAGAAATGTTGTATGCCAGCTAGGTATAGCCGAATGGTATTGTAAGATAAGGCCAGCTGAGTGTGGCAGTATGAAGTGAAGGCCAGCACCTGTATGACATCTGTTGGTCCTTTACGGCAGGATGTGAGAAATTTATTGAACGTCTTCCAAGCTGTCTGGTAGGCTTTGAGTGTGTTGTGAGAGAGTGAATGATTGATGAGCTGCGTTGCTCCGTGTAAATGTTGAACTAGTCCAGGGTCAGCTGTGACCAGACAGGGATAGGGGCCGACGCTGGTTCGGCTTCGGGAACCTGTTTGAAAAAGGAGGTGTAATTAAAACGTGACAGTGCGTCAGCAGCTAAATTGTATCTGCCGGGAATAAATGCACAGTGTATGTTAAACTGATGCTGTAAAGACAGTTGTACCAATCTGCGCAGGAAGGACATGACTGCTAGGGACTTGGACCTGCCTTTGTTGATGATGTCTGCCGTGGCCTGATTGTCGGTGGTGAAGACTACGGTTTGCCCTGTCCAATGGTGGCCCCAGAGTTGTGCAGCTGCCACTATGGGATAGAGTTCGAAGAGGGAAGATGTTCGAATAAAGCCGGGCATCAACAGTATCTGTTGAGGCCAGGGTCCTGAAAATCATTGGTGGCCAAAAATTGCCGCGAAACCTGTGGAGGCTGCAGCGTCTGTCACCACCTGGGGTGGCAGGGCCAAAACCATGGGTATGAATAGGGATATGCCATTCCAGGCGGACAGAAATTCCTCCCACATAGATAGGTCCGCTATTGCTGCGGAGTCTAGATTTAGGATCTGATCGGGGTCTTGTGTTTCTGACAGGAATCTCAGCAGGCGTGACACGAAGGTGCGGCCTTGTGGAATAATTCGCATGGCGAAATTAAGCATTCCCAGGAGAGATTGCAACTGCTTTTTGGTACAGCCCTTGGTGTGGGTGAATTTGTGAAGGACCGCCCTAATGCGGGTTAGTTTGTCGAGGGGTAGACTGGCTTGCATAGCGCAGGTGTCCAAGTTGACCCCGAGAAAGGTGATGATGTGTGCTGGGCCGTCGACTTTGTGCTCGGCGATGGGAACATTGAGATTTCCAAATATCACTCTGAGTTTGTCGAGGTCTCCTGGGGGCTTGCTGGGAGGTTCTATTAGTAGGAAGTCGTCCAGGTAATGGATGACTTCTTGGCATTGACCCTTGTGTAACAGTATCCAAGCAAGGGACTGAGCGAATGTGTCGAAGAGCCAAGGACTACTCTTTGAACCGAAGGTCAGTTTTGTGGCAAAATAATATGCCTCCTTCCACTTGATGCCATGCCAGCACCAAAGGGATGGGTGGATGGGCAGGAGCTTGAAGGCATCAGAGATGTCGGCTTTGGAGAGCCAGGCACCTGTACCTGCTTTGATGACTGCTTGTATTGCCATGTCGACGGAGGAATATTTCAGGGAGAATTCTTCGGAGGGGATCAGGGAATTGAGACTGGGGATGTGGGAAGAATGAGGCGCAGACAGGTTGTACACCAAACATAATTTATTTGTGAATTTGCCCTTGACAAGCCCAATAGGGCTGACTCTCCAAGTGCTGAATGGGGGCTGAGTGAAAGGGCCTATAACGTACTCTCGGTCTACTTCTGCTTGTAAGAGCCGATCTATGGCTTGTTCGTCAATGGCTGCTGAACGAAGATTCCCACATTCGTGAGTACAGTGGGGTAGTGAAATGAGGCCGGTGTGAAAGCCTACTGTGAAGCCCTGGATAAGGTAGGTGGCCAGGGAAGGGGTGGGATGTGAGGTGAGGTAGAGTCCTAACCATAAGACGTTGATCCGGCTTAGTCATGCCCTCTTCTGTTGTTTGACTTCGCACAAGTTTCTTGGGTGCGCTCTTTGGCATAAGGTGCAGACGTGGAGTAGGCGGCACTGACTGAAGTTGCAGGACCCGTAATTGTAATCATTGCAGATGGCTGCCCCTCCCACGGTTCAGACTGGGCGTCCGAATTTGTCCACCTGAGGCATTTGTTCAGGGGGCGACTGACCCTGAAGTGCACCGGAGGTAGAGGGAAATTCGAAGGGACGTCTGATCGCTGCATTGGCGCACCAGGTGGCAGTGTGGGTGGAGGACTGGCAAATCACACACAGGGGTGAGCGTAAGCCGGCAAAATGGCGGCAGAAGAGCTCTGTGTCCATGAGACTCCAATTTGTCGTTGTTTGGAACTGTGTGAGTCTGGCGGCAGCCTTCGCGGAAAAGGAACGGTGGTAGTCGTAAAAGGAAAATCCTCCATACTTGTAGCCCAAGTCTACTACCGTATGGAGGTACAAGTCCAGCTCTTCCCTTCTGCTGGGGGCGGCTGAGCATAGGACGTCTCTCAGCATGCCAAAGGCCAAGGTGAATTCTGGGACGGATAACTTGCGGTTCAATCTGGGGTCTTTGGCTTTAAGGACCACCGATATGTCACCCCAGGAGTAGGCCTTATTTTCTGCCAGATCGTGCACAGAAATAAGGAGAGAGGCCAGGTTGACGTCCCTGCCGTCCAAAATGTCCTTCCTGATGCTGGTTGGAACCAAATGGGAGGGGTAGACAATGGGGCTCCAGCCTGAGGTACCTGCAGGAAGGGGTGTTAAGGTTTGGGTTGCGGTTGGGTCGGGGACAGCCACGGCCGGTCGTGCCTCCAGGAGTGCCACCCTGGTTTGGACGTCTGTGACCGAGGTAGACAGGGATGACACCATTGTGTGTAGTTGTGAGATGGCTGAAGATATTGACTGGAGGGATGCCTGTTGGGTACTGGGTCCTGCTGCTGGTGGGGGAAAGAGGAGTTTGAACAGCTCGTCTTTCCTCGCTGTGGCGGGGAAGGGCACACCTCTGCGTCTGAGCTCTGCCGTCAGTTTGGGGATAGTCCATGCCCTGAGGGACTGCACGCTGCCGCTCTCTGAGACCGGGGAAGGTGACAGAGGGGCCGTGAAGTCTTCGCTGCCGGCCTGAGACATGGTTGATCTGGTGAGAATCTCCTGTCTTTGAGCTCTTATTTTTTGGTTGACTGTAACCTGGGGGGATATCGTCCAACCTGGTGCAGGGTGGACCTACTGAACTTTGACTGACCTAGAGGAAAATGAAAGGTGATAATTCGTGAAGGGTTCGCTGACTAACTTGAAGGTGCTTGCAATCTTGTGACAATGAAATGATTTGAAATGTTTGCCTTGATTATGAAATGAGTGAACTCCATGACAGAGGTCCGGCTCGGTCGTGTCGTGACTGAAGCGACCGTGAACCGGGCTCTGGAGCATGTACTGAAATGAGGCAACTGAAAAAACATTGGTGCACACCGGGACGAATCGGTGCATGTTTGATGCATCTGGATTCGAATCGGAGCGCAGTATGAAACGAAATGAGAGAAATGTTTACCTTGACCGAGGCTCGAATTGGTTGTGCCGCATTTTGCGACTGGCAACGAACCGAGCTCTGGTATAGGTATGGATACGGCCGAAACAAGTGAGGCATTCCGTGACGAATCGGTGCATCTCGGATGCGACTGGTTTCGAAACGGTGATGCGCTGTGGGAGCGAAATGGTAGCAACTGCATGACAGAGATGCGGATCGGTCGCCCGATATCTGCGACTAGCTATGATCCGGACTCTGGAGCATGTTTCAGAAATGAGGCCGAGCCCTGGGGCACGCCGTAACGAATCGGTGCATGGAGGATGCGACTGGATTCGAAGCGGAGCGCGGTAAGTGCAGGTGTAACATATTGTTTGCCATGACAGAAGCGCGAATCGGTCGTGCTGTTTGTAGCGACTGACTACGAATCGGACTCTGGAGCATGTACTGAAATGTGGCTAATACCTGGGGCACGCCGAGACGAATCGGTGCATTTCCATGTGACTGAATTCGTATCGGAGCGTGAAACGTGGCAATGAAATGATAACCATGACAGAGGTACGAATCGGTGAGTCAAAGTGACTGATAATAACGTGACTCTGGAGCATGTACTGAAATGAGGCCGTAACTACTGGGGCACACCGGAGCGAATCGGTGCATCTTTTAGGTGCGACTGGATTCGAATCGGAGCGCGGTACGTGACTGAAATGAGAAATGATTGAAATGGTTTGAAATGTTAGAAATGTATTTAGAAATGTTCAGAAATGAGAAATGATTGGTATTGAACTGACGTGATTCGATAAGATTTGCGAATTGCGAATGGCTATGGCTGTCTACTGGCGCATGTTTTAACAATTTAGATTTGCTAAAATGAAGCGACGTCTGCGTCGCGGTGGTTTTGTCAGATAACGCGAAATGGTAACATAGCGATGTTACGAGTGATATACATTGCGGTTGCGTTTGTGAAATTTTTGCGAGTGCTTCGTAAGTTTGATATCACGGTTTAGTGACATGATATTTAAGAATACGTAAAAATAAAAGTCCGACGGGACCCTACCTGCGGCAGCCAAGCCAGACGCGTGGTACGAATTACGAATCGGTAAACACGGACTTCGAAACTCTTGAGCACGGAAATTGTGAATACGGGAACTTGCGAGGCAAGAACTTGCGGACGCTGGTATTCGAATAGTCGGCCTAGTGACGTATATCGCGCACAGGAAACCGACAAGCACCACAGGTGTGCGGGCTGCTTAAATACCCCCCGGGCTCCTCCCATAAATTCAGGCCACCATACTGGCCTTCCTACATATCCCCAGGAGCATGTGTGCAAACAATTCCAAATCCATATATTCAATCCCAAAAATATATCAAAAAGTAGAAAACGTGATCCAAGAAATCATATATATGTGCTCCTTCATCAAAAAAGTCCAAAAGTGACTCACCATAGGCCGTGGCTGGTCAGATTATAAACCAGCAATTGCACGTTGTTGTATATTTAGGAAGATCCACTCTCCATTATGTTGTCTCTGACGTGTCCCCCTGTCAGTCTCTCTCCCGAGTTGGACAACAGATTATTAGGAGGAAGAAAGAAAGGAAATCTCCATAGCGTAATCTCGTTTTTTTGTTTTTTTTTGGCAAGATCTTTTTATTGAACAAAAAAGACAAAGATTGTATACAACAGATCATCCTGACAGTCATATAGCTTAGTAAATGAAATTACCTATTGTAAAGAGACAACGACATCCCATATAGGCATATATATTGATTTAAGACAATGTTACCAGTATCATATAAAATAAATTATAGCTATACAATATTCAGTTTAAGGTGAGATCGGTTTCTTCATCATTCAGTATACCTGCTTTACAGATACACCGCTAAAAGGGGAGATGGAAAATACAGGCTTTGGATCAACCGTGTTGAATGGGATAAGGAGAGGGGAGTTCCATAGCATATATCATGTCTAAGTTTTGGGTCATGTACATGTTTCGGGTGTTTTTAGCCACCTGTCCTAAATCTTATCATACTTAGATGGACACCCTCTATGAGAATACATTAGCTTCTTGTATGGCAGGGTGTGGTTAATTTCTATCAGCCATTGTAAGAATTCCGGTGGAGTAGGTCTCATCCAACTCCTAGCTATGACTTTACGAGCGGAAAAAAGTGTTTCGTGCAAGAATATTTTAGTGAATTTATCAAGATCTGGATCTGGAAAGATTCCTAGGAGGCAAAGCTTTGGCTGGAGTGTAATGGGGGAACCCATTTTATCGTGTAGGAACTGTACCATCTGTGCCCAGTAGGCTTGAATCTTAGGGCAGTGCCACATTAAATGAAAATAGGTACCAGTTGCTTGATCATACATTTGGCAATTAGTAGATTGATTGCTCTTATATTTGGAGACTCTAAGAGGTGTGAGATATGCTCTATGTAGTATAAAAATTTGTGTATCTGATAGTTTAGGCGATACTAGTTTACACGTGTCTAGAGCGTCGCTCCATTCAGCATCCTCTATGGAGCCTACCTCTCCCTCCCATCTGGACTTCAACGCATAAGCTGATGTAGTTGCCTGTGGGAGTGTTAGCATGGTGTAAAATTGGGAAATCAATTTCTTAATTACAAGTGAATGATCTGAATAATACCGCCCTTAACTCAAAATCACCCCCACTGCGCCAATGGATGGAGTGTACAATGATGAAGAGTGAGATCAAGTGAATGGCCCATTCAGTGTAAAAAAATCAAAACTTAACGAAAAGTAATGAAAAAAATATATATATGGTGTGACAAAATAAATAAAATAAAATAAATAAATGAATAAATAAATAAACCGAGCTGCCCCTTTAAATGATTATCAAGAGTATAATATTATCTGATCTCATGTAACACATGCCCACCTAAATACACAAGAACAAATAAGAGGCGCTCATATACCTAATGGTGAAAATCTAAATAAGTGTTAACATGTCACCAAATAATGACTACATTAAAGTGTGTACATATATGGACTGAATAAAGTGATAAATCAATACACAAATTAATCCTGTGTGACAGTGAATTAAATAGTGCCAAACAACTTATAATGCTTATGCAAATCAGGTAAAAAAATCACCAATTAATGTGACATACCCAATAACAAAATTATTACAGTGCAATATAATTTAATAAGACACATCAGTCCTTAAATCTTTTGTGACAAAAAATGCGTGGTTAAATCTGTGACAGAAAAATCCACAAAGATCTTCTGAGGTGCAGTGATCCTGGTAGTGTAAACTCAAAACGTCCTTCACCTCACCAACGTGAAAACGTGGATCCACTCCCAATGGAATCTCACTCACCAAATATTTTTGCCAGCACTCTCATGCACGGCAAAATACGCTTAAGAATCACACTCCAGAGTGATCGAATAGTAATTAGGCCACCATAGTTAGGATCAATCCACATGTAAAAGAATATGAAGAACTCACATAGCGTAAACCAGCACGGCAAATTTTATTTAGAACCACTACAATCTTCCATAAAACCACTCACATTTTAAAAGATAAATGACAGCAGTAAAACCAGTGCAGTTCACAGCAGCTTCAAAATTCAGTGGATACACTCAAAACAGCAAATGGTCACGGCGGACCCGAGATGTGCAAATGTCAGGACTCACGGTCCCTCTCACCCCCTTCGTGGAGCGCCGTACAGCGTGGCTGTAAGGTCTGACGAGCTACGCTGAGAGCCGCACTCGAGGAAGGAGAGATTTTGGCTGTACGGCGCTCCACGAAGGGGGTGAGAGGGACCGTGAGTCCTGACATTTGCACATCTCGGGTCCGCCGTGACCATTTGCTGTTTTGAGTGTATCCACTGAATTTTGAAGCTGCTGTGAACTGCACTGGTTTTACTGCTGTCATTTATCTTTTAAAATGTGAGTGGTTTTATGGAAGATTGTAGTGGTTCTAAATAAAATTTGCCGTGCTGGTTTACGCTATGTGAGTTCTTCATATTCTTTTACATGTGGATTGATCCTAACTATGGTGGCCTAATTACTATTCGATCACTCTGGAGTGTGATTCTTAAGCGTATTTTGCCGTGCATGAGAGTGCTGGCAAAAATATTTGGTGAGTGAGATTCCATTGGGAGTGGATTCACGTTTTCACGTTGGTGAGGTGAAGGACGTTTTGAGTTTACACTACCAGGATCACTGCACCTCAGAAGATCTTTGTGGATTTTTCTGTCACAGATTTAATCACGCATTTTTTGTCACAAAAGATTTAAGGACTGATGTGTCTTATTAAATTATATTGCACTGTAATAATTTTGTTATTGGGTATGTCACATTAATTGGTGATTTTTTTACCTGATTTGCATAAGCATTATAAGTTGTTTGGCACTATTTAATTCACTGTCACACAGGATTAATTTGTGTATTGATTTATCACTTTATTCAGTCCATATATGTACACACTTTAATGTAGTCATTATTTGGTGACATGTTAACACTTATTTAGATTTTCACCATTAGGTATATGAGCGCCTCTTATTTGTTCTTGTGTATTTAGGTGGGCATGTGTTACATGAAATCAATTTGTTAGGGTCAGGGTATTTTACTGCCGCCAGTAGGGGGTTATCGTTCAAGACTATGTCATCCAAGGGGAACTGTGTATAAAAGGCGTGTCGTAGTTGCATATATCTATAAAACATTTGATTTGGCAGCTCAAATTCAGTTTTTAAACTATCAAAGGATTTCAATTTACCATTGTGAGTGATTTAAGACAGATAAACTATTCCCCTTGAACTCCACACTCTATTATCCTGAATAAGATTAAATTCTGGTAAGGTCGGGTTATGCCAAAGATGAGTGCAGCTATGAGGTGACATAATATGTAGTCTGACCGAGGCCATCCCCCACACCTTTCTATAGTGGTATAGTAGAGATTGGCGATCATTCTTTTGGCTCTCATCCCCTCCCCCACCTGTTATCACTACCAAGGGGTCTAGGATCGGTCGAGTCCACTTTGGGCAAAGGGAATGAAGAAATCTATCCCTATCTACTTTGTCAATATGAAAAATTTGTGAAAGTTGGGCCACAAGGTAATAAGTATTAAAGTCAGGTAGTACCAGTCCCACAAGATCCGTTGGGTGTTTTCATTTATGCCAAGGGAGCTTGTGCCTGTTACTGCCCCATACAAATGGTTTAAGGTAAGCCTCAAGTGTTTTGAAATGCTTGAGCACCAAGTACACCGGTGAGTGCCAGAGCATGTAAAGAATTTTGGGTAACAAGACCATTTTTATAAGATTTATACGGCCCATCACTCCCAGTGGGAGACGAGCCCAGGCCTGTGTCTTCTGTCTAAGCAATTCCTGCAGTGGTGTAATATTGAGTACGGTGTAGTCTGTCGGGTTTCGGGTGGTTTGTATTCCTAAATATTTAATGGTGTCTACTCTCTGCAAGGGAAGTAATACCTTATCTCTGGGTTGCGGAAAGCTATCTAGAGGGAGTATCTGGGATTTGTCCCAATTGATCCGGAGCCCGGAAAATGTGCCAAAGCGCTCTATAAGAGCCAAAGCTAAGGGTAGGGAATCACCTGAATCGTCTAAATACAGTAGGATATCATCGGCATATGTGCTTATTTTTTCCACAATCTCTCCCCTCTGTAGGCCTACAATTCCCGAATGCTCCCGAATTGCTATTGCAAGTGGCTCTGCCGCCAGCGCGTATAGCAACGGCAACAGAGGACACCCCTGCCTCGTGCCCCTGGAAAGAGAAAATTGTTTCGAGGGCCATCCATTAGCTAGGACCCTTGCAACTGGATCCTGGTAGAGGAGCTGAATACATTTTATGAATCTAGGGCCTAGCCCGAATTTATCCAAACAGGTCCACAGATATCGCCATTCGACTGAGTCGAATGCCTTGGCAGTGTCCAAGGCAACGACTATTCTGGACCCTGAATTATCATGTGCCGTCTGTAAATTAATAAACAGTCTTCGAAGGTTAAAAGACGTGTTTCTCCCTGGCATAAAGCCAGCCTGGTCCCCATGAATCAGTGACAGGATAACTGTATTTAGGCGAATAGCCAGAATCTTAGCCAGAATCTTAACGTCTACCTGAAGTAGGGAGATGGGACGATAAGACTCTGGGAGGTGTGGATTTTTAACGGGTTTGGGAATTAATACTATTGTAGCTTCCTTCATAGATGCTGGGAGGTCTAAGCTTTCAAATATGGAATTATATAGTGCAAGTAATCTAGGGATCAGCTGGTCCGAGTACGTGGAATAAAATTCCACTGGCAGACCATCCGAGCCTGGGGCCTTGGATCTAGGGAATTCAGCAATTGCTCTGGCAATTTCGTCCCTCGTCAGTGGGGCCTCTAGGTCCCTAGTTTGTTCCTCTGTTAGTTTAGGGATTGATATTTCATCTAGAAAGGACTCCATCAAGGCAGTGTCCCTCAGAGCCGTGGTAGTATATAGGGCAGCAAAGAAATCTCTGAATAAGGACGTTACTTCAGCAGGCTCTGTTACGAGAACATCTCCGTGGGAGCGAAGTGAAATCACTAAGGGAGGCCTCTCTTCACAATGTACCATATATGCAAGTAATTTCCCGGCCCTTTCGCCATATTCAAACGATTTCTGTCTATGAAAAAAGAGTTTGCGTTTGGATTTTTCAAAATGCAATTGATCTAATGCCCTAGAACATATTTTAAGGTTATCTGCTTTACTGGCGGTGGGATCTTCTAAAAAGGCCTTCTCTGCTACAAGTAGGTATTTGGTGGCTATGTCCATAGTTATCTCAGAGGTGCATTTAAGTTTATTGATGCGCATGGTAAGTATCATACGTGCATGCTTTTTAAATGTTTCCCATACTATTTGTGGTGTTGCAGACTCCCCATTAATCTAAAAAAATTGTTCCCATTCAGTAGCGAGGTCATCGTCTTCTGGAAACAAAGTTAACCAGAAGGGGTTCAATCTCCATGAGTGTGGGGGTCGGGTATGTGGTAGGGAGAGTGTGACCCAGTATGGACAGTGATCAGAGAGCGATCTAGGGGAAAATCCCACATCCAGCAATCTAGGGAGTAGTGATGTGGATAGAAGAATAAGGTCTATGCGGGACATAGAGTGATGTGATGTGGAAAAACATGAGTAGGCCTGTGACGTGGGGTGTTTATACCTCCACGTATCTACCAGGTTAAAGTCATTAAGGAGCCTCGCGAATCTTGTTGGGCGTTGGGGTGGGGTGGGAGAAGTGGAACTAGCCATTCTGTCTAGTGCTGGGTCTAGCACATTATTGAAGTCGCCCAGCCAAATCGCTGGTACATTAGGATGCATAGCCATGAAACTGAACCCCTCAGTCAGTATAGAGAATTGAAATGGTGGTGGTACATAGAATGCCAATAATAGTATCGGGTCCCCATGTATCTTAGCTCTTAAAAATACATATCTAACCGTTGGGTCTGTCTCCGAACCCTGGAGCTCAAAATTTGTGTTTGGCAATTAATATCGATACTCCTCTAGAGTGAGTGGTATGGATAAAGTGGTATGCCCATCCCATCCATGGGCATTTAAGCACCCTTTGTAGTGAGCCATCTGCATGGGTTTCCACAAGTACCACCACATCCACTCTTTGTTTTTTAAGTTGAGCAAAAACAGCTGACCTTTTAATCGGGTCCCTAACCCCACGTACATTCCATATTAATAATTTCAATGTGGCCATGGGGCTGGGTGTTTGTAATATGAGGCTCCAGAGTTCAGATCAAACCTAAAATGAAGTGATAGTTTAAACAGTCTCCAATAGATGGCTGTCAGTAACAGTGTCATTATATTACTATGATACCAGAAAAAATAGATCTGTGCACAATAAAAGACCTTGCCTTGTGTCAATTATTAACCATAAATCCCCCCTCCCCGCCCTGCACTGCCCCCAACTGGTGCAGGCTTTTTCCCCTAACTGCCAACATGGCATAAACACTGTCCAGCCCTGAGAAGAAAACTTTAAAGATTAGGAAAACATATGAGAAGATCAATAAGAGCTGTAAGTTTAACACTTCAGTAGTAACTACAAGCATAACTACATAACTACAAGCATAACCAGCACAGCTACAATCTGTGCATGTCTTCTCAGGTTGCAAACTGTGGTTAGTGGGGCGGCTTTACCCTGCGTAACGTAACACTTAGTAGGACTGTGTTCACTGTAGTAGTGAGCTCACAGGCATGGTGCTTCCCTCCGCCGAGGAAAAACATTAAGCAAACATCTTAGAGAACATATATATAGTATAGTAATACCTCAAAGTGAGTATGCATGTTAGAGGATTTGATCAGTTCAAGAACCCCCTGAGCAGTTGTTCAAGGGTATGGTGAAATGTGACGGTGGTGTCCTCAGTCATCAATGGCCCGCTGCATTCAAAAGGACATATATACTGTTCCAGGTGTAGTCACTGGTAGAGTGTAGCACCTTTCAGCTTAGGGGCAAACAGTATCAGAGAGCAATGTCCAGATGCACACCATTGCCCCATTCCATTACATAGAAATATTCAAGATGCAGAGCAAGGCACATGAAAGGAAGAATAAATTTGAGGTACATGGGGAAAAGACATTGTTACTTATCTGCGTTCTTCCCTCTGCTCAAGCCATGAAATGACTGCCTCTGGATCTTCAAAAAAGTAAGCATGATCATCTCCCTCTACCCACAGACGAGCTGGGAAAAGCATTGCATATTTGCCAAAAAGTCTGGGAATACAGCAACCATCTTATTACCGAAGGGAATGTTGCCTTTTTCTCTACTGAGGCGAAGTATGGCATCCCTGTCTTTAAAATTAAGAAATTTTGCAATAAATGTGCGAGTGGGGGCCCCCGGTCGACGGAGGCCTGTCCGACATATAGTGTGCCCGTTCCACAACAAATGTGGGGGAGAATCTCAGCTATAGGTATCACAAAGCAGCGTTTCAAGGAATGTGGTGGGATCCCCCCCTTCTACCCCCTCAGGAAGACCTATAAATCTGAGGTTGCAGCGTCTGATTCTGTTCTCTAAATCATCTTGCTTTTGGAAGATTTCATTAACTTGTAGCTGCATGGCTCAAGTGGAATGTTGGAGGGGGGGAGTCCTCCACTATGCCCAGACGAGTCTCAGCCTCAGTGACTCTGTCTCTCAATTTCTGAAAATCCTGCCTCACCAGGGAGATGTCTACTTTCACTTCTTCAATCCGTGCTGTGAGTGTAGACTGACATGCAGCAACAGCCTCCTGACACACATTGATAGCCTCCAGTACCTTTGCCGTGTCTGTGTTAACAGAAGCTTCCTCTCCCCTCGTGGCACCGCCATCTTGTCCAGGGGATTCTTTCTCCTTCTCCTGACGGCGGTATTGATCGAGCTTGGAGGTCGTTGTAGCTGGCTTTTTCGGCAGCGACATGGTCCCAGTAGCTGCCTAGACTAGTGAGGGTCGTTTTGGGGTCTTTGACTGCAGGTATCAGCCCAGGATATGTTCTGAAGGATAGATTGTTGGCGGAGCTCAGCTGCCTAGCGTCCTATCCCATGCCGCTCCAGGCCACGCCCCAGCGTAATCTCGTTTTTTTAAAAAAAAACTTTCCTAAAAGCTCTCACATTTATTAAGTGTCAGCCCGACACCAGGGAACAATCGCGTATTGATAACATGTATTTATCTGCTCCTGGCTTTAATCCCAAGCCTCGAGCCTGATCATGGCAAAGCCTGATGGTGTCAGCCCCGCCCTACTAGTTTTGTTATTCAATGTCCTCACGGAGTGGACACCACATTAATTTTTTGTTTGTTCTCACAGGAAAATTGTGGTGACAAATAATTGGTTCCTATTTTTGTACTTACACTTTATTTTTCATATATAGAACACATGCATATTATATGTAAATGTATATAAGGAGTAATGGTATAGTATGTGTAGGGAGGTATTCATTAGTTTGGTTTTATATGCGCTAATTATAAGGAGTCCATCATTATTAGATTGCAGAATTTCTCATGTGATTGTGGAATTTCTATAGATTTGCGCTACTTTTTTTGTTCTCTTTGACTATCCACTAGTGATTCACTAGGATTGAGTGGCAGCACTCATAATTGAAATCCACAATTATCCATAAATTTCATATGATGCCCAGTCAGGATAACAGAACCACTTTCCAGCTGCAATTTTGCTATATGGCTGGCGGGAAGTGTCTAGGGAAAGGATTTTAGTCTAGCAATATGCAAGATGGTGCTGACCTTTTGGAAAGGAAAAAAAAATAAGGTGTTGTCAGGGGAAGGAGGGGTACAGTGATCTCTAAAAAATAGTAATAAATACATTCAAGTGTTATATACTGTATACATATTACATGGCATATTTAAATGCAACTTGAAAAAATATATATTGAATGCTAGGTCTGTTTTAATTACACTAAAGCCTCGTTCACATGGGATGATTATATTCATGCCCCATGCAGAGCCATGTTTTACTGGCACAGGGATGGACAGATGTTTCATGCTGGCAGTCCTATGCATGTCTATTGGGACACAGCAGTCACACCAACACAGTTGCTGTGTCCCAATATGACGTCTGTGTGGATGTGGGTGCATGGCACTGAACACACCCACAGTGATTTAAAGAACATGCACCCACACATACACGCACCCACAGAGATGTCATATTGGGATACAGTGGCTGTGTCCAAATAGACATGAAAGGGACTGCCAGTATGGGGATGCATGAAACACCTGTGCATCCCTGTGTTGGTAAAACACGGCACTGATGAAATTGTCCCTTATGAACAAGACCTAAGAAAAGAAAAAGAAACCTATTCTTTAACGATATACTGTAATACATATTATGAAGAAATCCAGTGACTCAGCGTCTCAGCTACACCTGTGAAAGAGAGAAAACAACTGTAAAGCAAAAACTCTTTGGGGTTGATTTACTAAAACTGCAGAGTGCACATTTGATGCAGCTCTACATAGAAACTAATCAGCTTCCAGTTTGTTTGTTTTTTGTTGTCAAAGCTTAAAGTGGATGTGAACCCTCACATATACCCAGTAAAGTGAACAGCCTCAGATGATACACAGAGATGAAACAAATCTAACTACATAGGTTTTACATGAATATCTGCTGTCTTCATCTTTATATGCTGTTTAGAAAGTTCAGATTGTGTTAGGAGGTTTTCTCTTCCTGGTTAGCACTGCAGTGAAGTCTGGGCATACAGCCAAGACAGCTGATTGGAAAGGCACACACCCTCTCTCCTCATAGGTAGAAACTTTCAAAGTTGATTGTTGAATAGTTCAGGGCTCTGCCAATCTATTTATAGCAACCTCTCCCGACACAAAACTCCAGCTGCTTTTATCATATGTGACAGAGAACTTGTCAGGAGTTATCAGGCTGATAATAGAGAACAGAGCAGGAGCAGCTATGGGACATAGTGGCTTTGAAGAGAGATAAGAAAACACTGCAGATATATGTGCCCAGCTCAAATTTCATGAATCGGGTTTACATCCACTTTAATTGAAAAAGCCAAAGTTAGAAGCTGACTGGTTACTATTCACAGCTGCACCAGATTTTGCACTCTCTAGTTTTATTAAATCAACCCTTTTGCCTTTCCTCTACAAATGTATATAAGAATTACCTTTATTGATGTGTTGCTGTTCGAAATAAATTAACAATAATAATTCCCATAAAATATATTATTGATTAAATATTCACAGTCATTTTTTAATAAATTACCAATTGAAGAAAAATGTATCAGCTTAAATGACAGGAAAATATTGTCAGCAAGCCTGCTTTGGTATCGCCAGTAAGCAAAACTTCCAAGCGTATGGCAAGACACACATATGTGTAGGTGAGATTCAGTGTGGTGCAATAGAATAACACACTCAATCCAAGTGCAGTGAAAGAACTTGTATTGAAAAAATGCAGAGAAAGTTTGCAGATAAACCAGTGGGAAGGCAGCCCAACCAGGAAAACTCACAGTTCCAATAGTGTGTAGAGAGCAGACCGTAGCCAAATGTCAGTGTCTGCAGAGGGGGGAGGAATGATGCCTGGCCATCTTGTGCTCAGGCAGGTGTCCAGAGATGTTGCAAGCCCTAAGCTTTTCCTCTTTGTCAGGAACTTTTCCCTGCTGCTAGTGCGGTCCTTACCAGGCAGGGTACCTGTCCCTACTTTACCCACTCACAAATGCGCACCAAACCTGGGAGCCAGGGTCCTAAAATGGCTCTGCTTGACCCAAGATGGCTGCCAGAGTCAAATGAGGGGCAGCATCCAAATGAATGCTTCCCCAGTGACCCAGGAATCCATAGAAGCTATGTTCCTATTGACTTCCTCTCCAACTGCAATGCCGCCCTGGAAAGTACCACCTGCAGTGGAGAGAGTAGACTGCACCTGCTTAACCACTTAAGCCCCGGAACATTTGGCAGGCCAAAGACCAGAGCACTTTTTGCGATTCTGCACTGCGCCGCTTTAACTGACAATTGCGCGGTCGTACGACGTGGTTTCCAAACAAAATTGATAATAGAGCTTTATTTTGGTGGTATTTGATCACCTCTGCGGTTTTTATTTTTTGCGCTATAAAGACAAAAATAGCGACAATTTTGAAAAAAACGCATTATTTTTTACTTTTTTCTATAATAAATATCCCCAAAAAATATATAAAAAACATTTTTTTCCCCAGTTTAGGCCGATACATATTCTTCTACATATTTTTGAAAAATCTCAATAAGCGTCTACAAAATAGGGGATAGTTTTATGGTATTTTTAATAATCATTTTTTTTTTTTACTAGTAATGGCGGCGATCAGTGATTTTTTATTGTGACTGCGACATTATGGTGGACAGATCGGACACTTTTGACGCTATTTTCACATTTATACAGCGATCAGCGCGATTATAAATGCATTGATTACTGTGTAAATGTGACTGGCAGTGAAGGGGTTAACCACTAGGTGGCGCTGTAGGGGTTAAGTGTGTCCTAGGGAATGATTCTAACTGTGGGGGGGAGGGCTGTGTGTGACACAACACTGATCACCGCTCCCGATTACAGGGAGCGGTGATCAGTATCATTAGGCAGAACGGGGAAATGCTTGTTTACATTAGCATCTCCCGCGTTCCTCCTCACTGTGAGACGATCGCAGGTATTCCCCGCAAGCCACCTCTTATGCCCTGTACACACGGTCGGACTTTCTGACGGAATATGTGTGATCGGAGCTTGTTGTCGGAAATTCCGACCGTGTGTGGGCTCCTATGAACTTTTTTCATCGGAATTTCTGACACACAAAGTTTGAGAGCAGGCTATAAAATTTTCCGACAACAAAACCTGTTTGCGTAAATTCCGACCGTGTGTGGACAATTCCGACGCACAAAGTGCCACACATGCTCAGAATAAATCTCGAGACGGAACTGCTCGGTCTGGTAAAATTTGCGCTCATAATGGTTCTAGCACTTTCGTCATTTTGTCACGCTGCAATGTTTTAAATTGTTGAATGCAGCGCACTCTCTTCTTCTTTATAATGCTAGAAGAATGAAGTTGTTTTGCTGCTTATATTCACACAGACTTCTCACAAACTTCTTTCTTTATTATTTCTTGTGATTTCATGAATATAATATTTTTATTTGTCACATCTCCCGAAATTTTTTTTGTTTTTATATTTATTTTTTTTGTATTATCTGTTGTATTTTTTTAAAATCTAGATCTCCTTTTTTTTTTTGTTGGTGATCTCCAGAATTGTTTTGGGTGTGTTTTGTGTGTCAAGTTACCACAACACCATTATTATCTTGTCTTTTTTAATCTCAAGGAGATTGGTTGGTGTTGGTGTCCCTTGTTAATTTCACATTGTATTTTTGAAATGTACCTGCCTCCTCTCAAACAAACTGTCCTTTTTGAAGGAAAACACACATAGGCAAGTATTAGTTCCAAAAAATACCTTTATTAAGGGGTCCTAACCAAATAAAGAGGGAGGCAACGCTGGAGAAACAGCATAAATTGTCGAAGCCTTTGGCCCCCAGGGCACACATCAACTATTTTCAGGCTAAATTGGTGGCCTGAGGAGTCCTTATATAAGGGAGCACAATCTGGTCCAGAAGTCCAAGAGATCATGAACAGCAGCAGATGACATGTATGTCCCCAGGCTGTGGTCATACAAGAGCCTGCATCTTTTGTCAGACCAGACTGAACCCAGGCCATCACTTTCTTGTCTTCCTTCCACTCTTCCTTCCAGGCTGTGTCTGTGGTGTTGGAGTTGTGGCAGGAGGAGTAGGAAGATGATGCAACTCACACAGATGGGTATTGGGTGTGATTTGGGCCCTCAACCCCTTATTTAATGTTTTATAAATGATTTCCTCACACATGAGGCGTTGGCCCTCCTGCATGTCCTGCAGTTTGGTGGCAGCCATGGAGGCAAAGGCCTCTTCCCGAGTGGGGGTGGCTCTGAGGGACGCAGAAGCCTCCTGAATCAGCCCGAGTGCTGACTCCTCCATGTTACTCCCCTTCCTGGGTCTTTTGTTTGGAAGGCGGAGGGGAGGAACTTGCGATTCTGTGAGGCTCCTACTGGCTTCCACTTACCCCGGCCACCTCCTGGCTGCCACTAACCCTGCCTCCTCTTGGCTGCCACATTCCACAGCCTCCTCCTGTGTGCCACATTCCACAGCCTCCTCCTGGCTGAGGTCTTCCTGTGTATGAAAAAGGGACATAGTTTTAGTTTTTTCTTCATCTATCACACACAATTTTCATCTCCAAATTGAATGTTAATAAATAGAAAAGACTATCATTCTGAGACCAGCATTTTTCATTCTTGTCCCAATTATTTTTGCCCACTACTGTCTGTTGATATGTAAACGCCTTTAATAAATCAGCAATTAGCGATCAATAATAGCATCTAGGAAACATCATTTATGTTTTGCCAAGAAATCTGTAGAACAATGCTATACCTGGCTCAAGCTGGGCTCCTCCACTTCTTCCTGGCTGGAAGTCCCAGGTTGGACATCAGAAGCCTCAGCTGGGGTGGAAGATGGGGTGGAAGGAAAAGTGGAAGGAAGGGTTGAGAGGGATTCCCTGACTTCAGTCTGGTCTGACAGAAATCACAGTCTCTCATAGTACCACAGCCTGGGGACATAAACGTCATCTGCTGCAGCTTTTGATCTCTGGGAATCCTGGACCTTCTTGCACTCCCTAAGATAAGTGCTCCTCAGGCCACCAATTTTGGCTTTTAAATAGGGGATGGTTGCCGTGGGGACCACCGGCTTCACCAACTCCAGCAGTTTCTCCAGTGCTGCCTGCCTCTTTTGTTTATGATTATAATGCGGATGTTTCACCTCCTACAGACAGGGCAGCTCCCTGTATTTGTCTATGAACAGGGGGAGGAAGTTGTGATCATTGAAGCCATCCATTTTCTCTGCAAGACACAACACAAGTCAGGCTAAACTCTCCTAATCTTGTCCCAACATAGGCCTCAATCTATAAGCAGTAAGTACAAGTTAAACTTGTACCTTCGTTATCACGATCGGCTATTCCAATACTCCTTCCTCCGCTCACAGATCGTATGTAGGACGCGCGCGTGTTACTCTTTATATACACTGCGCATGCGTGAAACTCCGCCCACCCCTGATGTTCTTTCTAGTCTATTCCCCGCCCCTTCTCTTTCGGCGCAGTGGGGAAGAGCATATGGCGGAGACAGAGCAGGTGCATGATAATAGCAGCAACAAGGAGGAGGCGGAAAGCCCAGAGCCAGAAACGTCACAATCCCGGAGGAGATTTAAGGCCTCTAATATGGCCTTTGTTGAAATGGTGGAGATGGTGGACATCTTGAAGAGGGCCGACTATGATGGGAAGTATGGACCTTACCCAAACCCAAATGTCAGAAAGGCCAAGATCATGACTAAAGTTGTGAAGAGTCTGCACAGGAATTTTGGGGTACAACGATCCAAGGATCAACTGAGGAAACGGTGGTCGAACCTCAAATTAAGGAAGCATGATCAGTATAGAAGGATCAGGAGAGTGCTGCAAAAAAGTAAGTAGTTGTCCTGTGTTCCTATTCTTTCTTTTTATTATGTTTGTGCTGCATCATGTGCTTTTCTTTACTGTTGTACGGTTTAAAATGGCAACTTTCATGTTCATGGGCACATTAATCGTTCGTAGGAAACATTGTTCCTTCGGCCACTAAAATACAATGTTTTGGCCAGATGCAGTTCAATACGTTTTTTTTGGCCTACTTCTATTAAAAAAAGTTTGTTGTCTAGATGGGTTTGTAACTAGAATTAAATGCAAACTAGATTCTGTGTAAGGAGAGGAAACTCAGCAGCTGTTTACGCAACTGGAGTACTAGTGTGGGGCACCAGAACACCCTTTTTTATTAGAGGCCCCACACAGGTGCTCCAGTATATACTATAGGGGTGTCTCCATCTGTGAAGCTTGCACAAAACAGGTAAGTATTCTAGCTTTACAAAGGACAAAAAAATTCTTTAGCTTTGAACTCTGCCAAAACAGACAATTGTGCTCCACTTCCAAGCAATGTTTTATATTCCTATTTCTGCCATCAAATATCTGTGTGCTAAGTGTACCTATTTTTGTTCACATAGGGGAGAAAAGAGTTGAAGGACACCACTCATCAGAGGACACCAGGGACCCCCCACCTCAGGAAGAAGGGGAAATCCCCCAAACCCAACCAGAGGAGGAGGAGGGAGACGTTGTAGAAATTGTCACCACAACAGGTGAGTGTCTGCAACCACAGCCTCAGGTAAGAGATGTATGCCTGCATATTTATAATACATGGTGTTTTTTTTTTTTTTGTAGGTGATCGGGATGTTGTGGAAAAGGAATGTAATTTCACCGGTGAAAGAGCCCAGATCCTCATCAGGGAGATAATGGGGTGTAATAGAGATTTAGAAAACATAAAGCAAAACATCAATGATGTTCAAAACAAAATGAAGAACATCATTGATGTTTTAGGGAGAATCTAAAACACCCAGAAATCCCTAAATTTCTTCTGTTATTTGTTTTTTATGACTAAAATTTTTTACGTATGTTAAAAGCCAAATTTAGAAGATGCACACAGTGTGTCAACATGTGCTATCTGCCATCATGGGAGATCAATGTACGCGTTTTGTGGGTGCAACCCCTTCCTCAATAATAAAGTAGCTGAGAGGAAGGGGTTGCACCCACAAAACACAACCATTGATCCCCCATGATGGCAGCTAGCACATGTTGACATTAGGCAATTTGTGTGCATCTTCTAAATTTGGCTTTTACAGGGGTGACATCACCCCATCTGCTGAACACAATATTAAACACAGTTTGTACATACTCATGTCTGATATTGCCTTCACTTTATAAAAGTTGAACTTTGTAAGTTCCAGAGTTGTGTATTTTTTTGGCTGTTTTACCATAAAAGGCAATTTCTACTTAATGTGACCTAAAAAAATATTATACAACAAACATGTTGGTTTGTTCAAAAACCCTTTTATAAACGCACATGTGATTGTGCTTTCAATGCTCAAAAACATTTTTTGGAGTAAAGTTGGTGTTTTCAGTGACAATGGGGGTTATTTACTAAAGGCAAATCCACTTTGCACTACAAGTGCAGTTTCAGTGCAGTCTCAAGTGCACTTGTAGTGCAAAGTGTAGTTTCCTTTAGTAAATAACACCCAACAGTGCTTTCTAACTTTACACAATCACGCCATTTTCATGACTCCCCAAATTTCGGTCATGGTGCTGAAAATTATTAATATTTTTGTCAGTAATGCATTACATACATTAACATCAAAAACAAGGTGTGTGTGTGTAGCAGACCCACAACATAATAATAGTAGTTAGCCGAAGAAGAGATGGTCACCTCATGTGTTAACGAAATTTCGTTTGCACTGTTGAAAAAAAAGGCCAAAAAAATATAACATTAATAAAAGATAACCGAGGAGACAGCTAAAAGAAAGCCAAGCAGTAAATGAAAGCAAATATTTTTTCAGTTTCAAATATATTTTTATTTAAAAAATGTCTCAGACATTGTCTGGCATATTGATGGCCCCCCTACCCGCAAAGTATTCCATGTATCTTATACGGACCTCGCGGGCACTCTGGAGGGGCAAGCCAAGATGACCAGTTTCAAGCGCCGTCAGGGTTGGTTCATTAATATGAATTCTGGCCTCAGGTCCAACTGAGGCAGCATAGTTGAAAGAATTTCTCCTTAAAAAGTTGTGGAGAACACAGCAACACAGGATGATGTGATTGAGTTTATATTCCGCCATGTGTATCGGTGTAAGAAATAGGCGGAACCGGCTGGCCATTATTCCAAACGTAGTCTCCACCACTCTTCTGGCTCTGGCCAGCCGGTAATTAAAAAGCCTCTGGTCCGGGGTAAGGGTCCTCATAGGGAATGGCCGCATAAGATGGTCCTCCAGCGCAAACGCTTCATCCGCAACAAAGACGAATGGGAGTCCCTCCGCATTGTCTTCTGGAGGAGGCTAGCCCAAGCTGCCATTCTGGAGACGCTTGTAGAACTCGGTTTGGGCAATGACTCCGCCATCCGACATCTGGCCATTCTTCCCCACGTCCACATACAGGAACTCGTAAGTAGCCGACACCACCGCCAACATCACAATACTATTGAACCCCTTGTGGTTGTAATAGTATGACCCCGAGTTGGGGGGTGGGACTATGTGGACGTGTTTACCATTAATTGCCCCTCCGCAGTTGGGAAAGTCCCACCGCTGGGCAAAGTGGAAGGCCACAGTCTGCCATTCCTGTGGCGTGGAAGGAAACTGTGGAGCCAAACCAGAAAATAAAAATTAGTCATTTTGCACATAAACATTGAAAGCAGATTAGACACAAACATTCTTGGCCAACATCAGTATAACATTTATTTTAGGGAGTATTTAAAGACAAAAATATAAGGTCCACTTATCAGATTCATCACCCCCTCTGATGGCCCATTGTAAACATTTTAGGGGGGGAGATGTTTTGGACAGGTAACCCTCTCCACTTCATTGAGAGATGAATGCATACATAATGTGTGTTACTTTAGCCAGCCCCCTCCTTACTTACACTATTGGCAGCCCACTGGACAGGCAAGAAGTGTCATAATACAAAAAAATAAATACACACTGTCCAAATTGGAGCACAATTTTAACATTCTGCAATTACCTATCAAGATAATAATAGGATACAAAACTTTAAAAAGTACAATTTGAAGGTATTCAGGCAGGCCCTTGCACTACATGCTTTGGGGAATTCATACAGAAATCTGACCACAAAAGAGGTAGGTATAGTGTGTATGGGTTTGGCAAAGTCAGCAGATAGAGGATTGTTATGGGTTGACTTAGCGGTTGGGGAAAGGGAGGGTTCCAAATGAGTTTGGGACCCAAAAAAAAAACCTCTGGCACTCTGCCAGAATTTAAGGACACAGATAACATTTTTACACATTTTAGGATAAATCACTACAATGAAGCTGACAAAATACATTGTTAAGTGACTATGTGAGGTGGATATAGGCCCAGGAGAGCATGCTGGGGAGGTAAGTGAAGGCAAATATGCATGAAGGACAAAAAAAACGTTAAAAAATTCCAGCATGCATGAGGATAAAGGGGACATTCACAGCATATTACAATCATGGTAATAAGGGAATGATGAAAGAAATACAATATATTAGCAAACATTAAATACATATAATGAGATGTTAAAGGATAAATCTTACCTTAATATAATCCTTCTGCAGGACCTGGATGATTGCAGAACAGGTCTCTGGGATAATGATCCCCAGAGCCTGGGGGGAGATGCCTGTCGAGAACTTGAGGCCCTGCAGGCTTCTCCCCATTGCCAAGTAGCGCAACGTGACGACTAGCCTCTGCTCCGGAGTGATGGCTTGCCCCATACAGGTATCCTGCCTGCTGATATAAGGGGTCAGCAAAGCCAACAAACAGTAAAAAATGGGGTCCGCCGTCCTGAGAAAGTTCCTGAAATCGTCAGGATTATTCTCACGGATCTCATGGAGCAAAGGCATGTGACAGAATTGGTCACGCTGGAGCAACCGATTCTTGGTCCGTGAACTCCTCCTCACCCTGTTCATGGACTGGGCTTGTGTCAAAGTAAGAACCCCAACACCAAGCCCCCGCACAGCACGAACTCTACGATGAGTATGTACACGCAACGGTCGGCTGGTCAGAACGAAGTAACAGAACGCACCGAAGAACAGCAAGGCCTGTGAAGAGCGACCTGAAAATCAGTAACGAACGGACAAGAACACACTGAATAAACCAATGGGAACTCACTGCACGCACTAAAGACCAGATACAAACCCACAAGCACAAACTGAATAGCAGACAAAAGATCTGAAAACCACGAGTCTGAAAAAGCACAAATCCTCTCTCACCAAACTTTTACTAACACGAGATTAGCAAAAGGAGCCCAAAGGGTGGCGCGCTTGGTATTGAACTGCCCTTTTATAGTCTCGTCGTACGTGGTGTACGTCACCACGTTCTTGACGTTCGGAAATTCTGACAACTTTGCGCGACCATGTGTATGCAAGACAAGTTTGAGCCAACATCCGTCGGAATAGATTTTTTAATAGGAATGTCCGATCAATGTCCGATCGTGTGTACAAGGCATTAAAGGGCAACGTATAGGTTCGTTAATCTGCCTGTACGTGCCCTTCTGCCGCAGTATATGAGTATAAGTATAAGAGGAATGCAAAGGAACGCGGTTGCGTGTCAGCCTCCTGACCCTCTGCCTTTATCTTGCCGCCACTTTTCTTGGGTAGGTGCATGAAGTCGAGAAAAGTGCTGCTTATCTAGCACCCATCTCCTTGCTAGCTGCACTGTCGGACAGTCATGGAGGCAAAGGGGGGGGGGGAATTCTGTTCAACCTCATAGCTAGACTTACAAAGCACATAAGAACATAAGACAAAGTACTGCAGTTTGTTCTCTGGGGCACAGAACATTAAGTGAGAGTTCTTCAGTAACATGTTAAAGCTTACTGTATGTTAGATTTTAGTGATTGTGTTTACATATACTTATATAACCAAACAAAATAAGCATGCAAATGTAGAGAGTTCAAACATCTCTGTCGGGTGGCTATGACAGTTATAAGTACGCTGTAGCGGTACAGTGTTATTGTTTCAAAATGGCAAATCAGCAGTGGCAATGAAAGGAGCTGGATAAATAGAATATGGATGTGGCACAACAACCATTTTACTGTGGGGACTGGTCATTTGAAAAACAACAATAAAGAAAAACATAGAAGCAAATGAAGAGAAATATATATATAAACTGAAATAAATAGAAAACAGACAGAGGTGACATGCAAAGTCTGTGATACATAGGCATGCTATGTTTCCTGGTTTGCCACACAGCACAGTCATTGAATCATATTCTCATCTCAAAGCAAGTTCATGGACAGCTCCGTCAATAGAGTTTAGTTAGAAACAGGCATGTCACTTAACATAAAAAATAGAAAAAGGCACATCAGCAGGGTGGATAACCCACATATTTTTATTGCCAAAAATCATGCAAAAAAACACAGTTATTTCCAATAAATTTCCAATCCAATTGTGGGAAACAAGCAAGCCTTTGTTGAACCTTGCAATAATGTGACTGCATAGCAGAGCCATAACTAGAGCCTTTAGGTCCCCCGATGCAAGAAACCATGAAGTGCACCCCTGACCAGGGCCCTTTCCTCCAGGCCCAGGGCCCTTTCCACTGATCCCGGGGCCCTTTACTCCCATCATGGGACCTTTTATTACAGTCCCGCATTGGGACCCTTTCACATATTCTGCAGCGGGCCCCCTTTCTGCCATCTTGGGGCCCCCCACAGTAATGAAAGTGCCAGGTCGCAAGTGTGATCTTTGAAACCCCAGTAGTTCCGCAACTGGTGTCAGTAGTTTTTTTATTTTTGTTACTTTATTTTTTTATTATTTTTTACACTTTTGTTACCATTGGGGGCTGTAGTGAGATATCAGGGGTCTAAGCAGACCTCTGATGTTCCACCTATGAGACAGAGAAAGAAGATTAAGGACACAGCCTTCAATCTTCTTCTCTGTAGCCTCAACAGCCATAATGAATGGACAGGAATAGCTCTTCTTATTCATTTACAAACTGAAGAATAATAAACACAATTTAATATGCTTCAGTATTGATCATTGACACTGTACATTCAGAAGAGGAAGGGGCTGGTAAATTACATATTTACCAGCCCCTTTCCTGCTCTCCATCCTAAAACTTTCCCCCTCAGCAACCGGTGGGATAGAAGAGAGGGGAAGCCGGCAGAGATCTGGGGGACAAGGGGGTCCAGTAGAGTACACAACAGGGGCCCAGCGGTAGCAGGACCTGGATAGGAAGGGCAGCAGGAGCGGCATATAGAGGAACCGATCCCTTCCATTTTCTTCCTGCAGCTTCTGAATGCCTGTGGGAGGTTAGAGGAGGAGAAGCAGGCTTTCAGCAGCTGCAGGAGGAAAATTGAGGGGAGTTCCTCTATATGTCACCCAACTGACCATTCTATCCAGATGTACAGGGGAGCAGCACGGCTCCCTGGAGCATGGGGCCAGGTCGCAATTATGACCCCTGCAACCCCTGTAGTCACACCCGTGCTGCATAGTGTTCCAGCATCCAGCACCTGATGTCACTCTGAATGCAAATTTTACAGCAGAACTGTTCATGAGAAGTGGATGGATAAATTGACTTCTCATGAACAGAATGGCCATTGATGGACCGAAATTGATGGACCGAACCCACCGAATTTCAATCCATGTGTAGCGATACCGCGGAAGGAGCTGCTTTTGTTTGTTCAGTCCTTTACTCTGCCTCTCAACCCTAATAACAGCCTCAGCCCCTTCTGCCACACCTGGCAATAGTGTAAGTGCAACGACCAATGAGAAAGACACACGTTATGATAAAACACAGAAATTGACTTTACTGCAATATTTCAGTAGCAGAATAACAGACAGTAACAGTATATATTCATGTAATCAACTAGAGAGCAATAACTGCAGTTTATGAGCAATATAGCTCTCAATCCTATATTCAAGCTACTTTCAGGGGATTCCAAACCTGAGAATGTCCCCAAGAGCAGAGTCACACTTAAATGGTAAACAAAGCACAATATGACACTTTTACATAGATTGGTTATCTTTACTCAGGTTGGCTTTATGAGTCCAGGCAGGAGGAGAGCCGAGGAATGACCCTCTTTGTGCCAGGCCTGTCTTTCCTGTCCCCTGACACCACAGGCCCAACTTTAAACACTTTATTCAAATCATCATGCAATTGCTTAACCTCCTAGATAAGTTGTCCCACACACACCCACTGCATATACAAAGCCCTGAATATGTGTGTGCGGATCCGTATGGCACTAGTAGCTTCAGTCTTTTAAAGAAAAGATAAAATTTGGTGTCTTCAGCTAGCCACTTCCAATAGGTGCACCTAAACTCCTGGATAGCAGGGCCAAACAACACAACTGGCACAAATTATCAAGTGAAGCAGGCAGGATCTTTCTCAGCAAGGTGAAAGGACAATGAAGTCTGTATACAGTGTTCCCAGAAATGGATGACCTTATCCTTTATCCCAGTGGCACTACAAGTGTCAGCAAGATGACTACCAGAAATGATGTCTGTATACAGTGTTTGTTTAACTCCTTCTGTGGTACAGTGTCCCTGTTTCCTGCAAATGGGCAAAAGCACTCTCACCAAATCCTGTGGTCAAGGCCTAACTGAAATGTCCTGGAACAGCAGGCTCTCCTGGGGACCCGACTGGTCACCTCACACTGGAACGCTTTACCATCGGTGCAGGTGCACCTGGATGTGCACCTGGGATCCCCCTTTCTCGGGCTGGATGTCCCGACTGGTGGCAGAGGCCGGATCTATATGCTGAAATCACCTGAGAGACAGCATCTCTCCCTCAGGTCAGATCTCTTCCTCTGCCTCGTGCTGACTCAATTCAACTTGGAGAATCAAAATGGAGTCTCTCCTTTCCTGCTAGCATGCTGGGATTTGTAGTACTGCCTCTTTAAAAGTCAGTCAGGCCACTCTGTGCTGAGATTTCATATTCCAGAGTCCTTTGCAACTGCTTAAGGCAACTTAGTACAGTCCCCTGATTGGCTGCTGTAACTGTGCCTTTAACTGTCACACTTGCCTTCCCAGCCCACCAGGGGGCGCGCGCGCGCCCCCGGCGGCACACACGCGCGCCTACCGTGTCACTGGGGACCTGATGCGTGTTCCCGGTGGCTGCGATGTCCACCGGGCACCCGCGATTGCCCAGCAGGACCGTGAATCTGTGTGTGTAAACACACAGAGCCACATCCTGTCAGGGGAGAGGAGACCGATGGTGTGTTCTCAGTACAGAGGAACACTGATCGGTCTCCTCCCCTTGTGAGTCCCCTCCCCCCACAGTTAGAATCACTCCCTAGAAAATATAATGAACCCCTCGATCACCCCCTAGTGTTAACCCCTTCCCTGCCAGTCACATTTATACAGTAATCAGTGCAATTTTATAGCACGCAGGGCTTTTTTTCTGGCGGAACTTGCCGGAACGCAGTTCCGCCACCTCAGGCAGCCCTCTCCTCTGCAGTCTGTCACATAGAACAGAAGCTGGTAGAAGAAGTTTTCTATACCATTCACTTCCTCCACCAGCTTCTGTAATATGCTAGGCATCCAGGGAATGTGCTCCACAGCTGACTGATCGGATTTCAGAGGCAGCTCTCCCCGCCTGCTGTCTGTCAGATCAGTGTAGCATGGAGCCGAGCTCTCTGAAACTCCTCCTCGGTTCTTTGAGACACTGATCTGACAGCCGGAGCTGCACGGAGGAGACTGCACAATGAGCTGAGGGGGGGAAAAAAGCCTGATTTGACAGAACGGAAGTCTGCTCAGCACGGCTCTAATGAAGGTGAGATAGCTGTGGAGGGAAAGGGGGAAGAAGGGGGGCTGGTTGTGCAGAGAGAGTAGAGACTGAAGTTGTGGATGTTCTGCAGAGGTCAGAGCTGGGGGGGTTAGATTGTGCAAAGTGAGAGTTGTGAGCAGGGGAAATGTATACATAGTCAAGAGTGCTGGGGGGGGCTTGGGGTGCAGAGGTGGAAGATGGGGGGTTGTAGAGAGTTAGAGCTGTAGATGGGGGCGCAGAAGTGAAATGTGGAGGGGGGAGATAGGCTGTGGATGGGAGTGCAGAGGTGATTGTGGACTGGGGGTGTAAGCAGTGGGGGGTGTGTAGAGGTTACATGTTGACAGAGGTTAAAAGGGGGAATTGTGGATGGGGGGAGGGGACTGTGCATGGTAATGTGAAATGTGGGGATAGAGGGGGTGAGCTGGCTGTGGATGGAGGGGAGTGAACTGTGGAGAGGGGGAGAGGGTGAGCTGGGGGGGAGGTGAACTGTGGAGAGGGTGAGCTGTGGGGGAAGGTGAACTGTGGAGAGGGTGAGATGTGGGGGGGTGAACTGTTGAGAGGGTGAGATGTGGGGATGTGGGGGGATAACCTGTGGAGGGGGTGAGCTGTGGGGGGAGGTGAACTGTGGAGAGGGTGAGATGTGGGGAGGGTGAGATGTGTGGGGGGTGAACTGTGGAGAGGGTGAGCTGTGGGGGGGGGGTAAACTGTGGAGAGGGTGAGCTGTGGAGGGGGGGAGGTGAACTGTGGAGAGGGTGAGATGTGGGGGGGAGGTGAACTGTGGATAGGGGGAGAGGGTGAGCTGTCGGGGGGGGGGGTGAACTGTGGAGAGGGTGAGATGTGGGGGGGAGGTGAACTGTGGAGAGGGTGAGATGTGGGGGGAGGTGAACTGTGGAGAGGGGGGAGAGGGTGAGCTGTGGGGGGGAGGGGAACTGTGGAGAGGGTGAGATGTGGGGGGAGGTGAACCGTGGAGAGGGTGAGATGTGGGGGGGTGAACTGTGGAGAGGGTGAGATGTGGCGGGGGAGGTGAACTGTGGAGAGGGGGGAGAGGGTGAGCTGTGGGGGGAGGTAAACTGTGGAGAGGGTGAGATGTGGGGGGAGGTGAACTGTGGAGAGGGTGAGATGTGGGGGGGAGGTGAACTGTGGAGAGGGTGAGATGTGGGGTAGGGTTGCCACCTTTTCTTCAAGTCAAACCCGAACACTTTAGCGGTGCATGGCAAATTTTTTTGTAGTATACACTATAGGATTGTAAAGACCTGGGACACCTTTGGGTGCACTAAGGAGAGCAATAACGCTTTATTGGACAGTGTTACCTCCTATAACACAGGGGTCATTGTCACCCCCTTCATAAAATACGTGTCAGTGTTACCCATACCTCCCAACATTTTGAGATGGGAATAAGGGACACCTACTAACAAACGTATGTAGGCATAGGACACGTTAAAAAACAGTTAATTAAATCCACAATGACTTTTTTTTAACCACTACTACTCCTTTATATTGGCTTTTAAAATGTACAAATGCAGCAATTTAGAAATTGGATGAAAGGTTTAGCACTGGAAAAAAAACCTTTTTAAAAGATAAAAAGTGCATAAAATCAGGGACAGTTGGGAGCTATGGTGTTACCCCCTCCATAATTTAGGGGTCCCCCATAGAGGACCCCCATTGGGTCCCCTTATATCAGCACCCCCTTAGAGACCTCTATTAGATCAGGGAACCCCCCATCAGTGTCCCCTGCCCCTAAAGACCCACATTAGACTGCCTTACCGAGAGCCAATTCGAGCCAGGAAGTGTGGGAGCCGGAGTTTGGGGGCGGAGCGAAGCTACTCTACTGTAGTGCTATTTTCCTTCTTTCCTTCCATTGTGTAGGGGCGCATGGAGAGAAGGGGGGTGAACTGTAGACGAGAGAAGAGAAGGTAACCTGTAGAAAAGATATATAAGTGTAAGTCTTAAAGAGGATTATATATATATATATATATATATATATATATATATATAAAACTCTTGTCTCTAACTTTGTCATATCTCTGGTAGTCACAACACTCTCTATTGCAAAAGTACTCAAAACATCACTGAAAATACTGATATTTAACATTACCTTACTATAGTGACAATGGGACCCATGTATAAACAATAACATCATCGACTAGAATATTTGATTTATGGGCTTAACAAGTCACCGTCATATTTATTTATACACAAGTATTTATACATCTCTGGACAAATCATACATCTATATCAAGTATTTGTATCAAATTCAAATGATAGCAATAAGTAAAAATGTATGTATTTTGCTTTTTAAAAATATTGCATTTTGATTGAGCTCTTTTATGATATTTAGTATTTCATCATTCCATTCTGAAGAAGTAGATATATCCATAAACATGTCGAAATAGAAGGAGGATGCCCCGTCAATGGTTACACTCCAATATCTCATAAAAAGGTGTAACTGCGCTGACCCTACCTTACCACATATCAAAAACAATCCTTATCAGTGATTGGTCAACATGAATTCAAATAAAGTGCATATTTAGTGAACTGCAATATTATAAAGAAAATTATCCTTCTTAATCAAGAAAAAAATATATTCAGAGGTTAGCCATGTGGTTAGGAGGGTAGGGTGTAATATCGTTAATAGGTACCATCATCCTTTACGTGAATAGAGTAAAGTTGGGTTGAAAGAGAAGACAGCAAGGACCTCTCCAATTGGGTCCTGCCTCTTTCGGAGATATTAGGACTATTACGGTACCGAAGGGATGTAGACAAAGATATTGTAAAATTTTTTAGTTTTATTCAAAAATAAGATATTAAAAAGTCCCACAAAGGACACAAAATATAAACCATAATATATTAACACAATCACAGATTAATTGTTACAATGTTGACAATCAAATTGTAAAGATAATGCCCACACAGACACATGGAGGCAGGTTATATGATACTTGCAGACGTGACCTCTACAGTTTCGCGGTCACAGCTGCTTCTTCAGGAGGCGTCTATTAGTACATATTCTACAAAATGAAAAAAGTATAGTATCAATATTACAATCGGGAAGACATATATAACATAGTAAACACACAGTTGGTATTGGAGAGGGTAATCTTAGTTAAATGTTGCACTCACCAACCTATGCCCACAATGGGTTTGGAGTGATACTGTGAGACGCCCTCAACAGGCGTTCCCCCAGGGGAGGGCCAGGGAGGCAATTAAGGTGATACTATTGTAGAGAAATAAAGGTTTAAGAAATTATAAACTCAGGGGTCTACTAAATAAGAGAGCCACCCGGGTGTGTAAGGTCAGGGTAAAAAGTGGTGGAAAAGAGGAAAGAAGAGAGGGAGGGGGGGTGGGCCGCAAGGGGAGAAGGGGGAAAAAAGACAAGAAAGGAAAAGGAGAAGAAAAAGGACAAAGGAAAGGGAGGGGGAGTAAGGGGAGATAGGGAGAATGAAGAAGGAAGGGAGAGGGGGGAGGATAAACTAGGGGAGGGACAGAAAGGGAAGGAAGGGGAGGGGGGGCGAGGGAAAAAGGAAAGGGAAAGGGGGATGAAAGGAAAAAAAAGGAGAGGGAGAAGATGTGGAGAGGGAAAGGGGGGGAAATGAAGGGGGGAGGGGAAGGGGGGGAAAAGAGGTGTGAGGAATTGAACGTGAGGAGAAAGGGAGGGGGAGGGGAAGGAATGGGGGGGAGGGGGAGGGAGTGGGGGGGAAGGGAGAAGAGGGGAAAGGAAAACCTACCACCTGACCAAGGTAATGTACATAAAAGAGCTTGAAAGAGTGGAGGGTTTTGGTATCAAATAGATATACCCACCGTTGCTGTACTATTAAAAACTAGACTCGATGGCAGTTTACACCCAGAGTGAGTGAGTGGTGGAACTATATTGGCCGTAAAGGCCAGACCGCAATGCCACGGGGAGTCACTGGAGAGAAATGAATAGATAAATAAAAAATATTTGTTATAAAGTTATATCAATTTGCTAAGCATTTCTACCAAAGGGAGAAATGCTTGCAAAGAAAAAGAGAGATGGTACAGAGTAATGTAATAGTATCCCCCACCCTCCCCAAAAAACATGTGGCAAGTACTTACAAATCTCCAAGCGGCGCTAGTAGACTGCTGGGTGTGTGCCTCTCTTAGCTTTCAAATGAGTCTGACGTCTTAAATGCCTCCAACCCGGAAGTCAGGCAGCGCTGAGGACAACAGCTGCCATCTCTTCCGGGTCCGATCCCCCTCTGCTGCGCATGCGCAAGGAAACCATCCAGTGCAGGCGCGCAGCTCCACAATGGTTGACGCCGCAGCGTCAATCAGGAGAAGCAGCAGCTGGGCTCTATAGAGCCCCGCCCACTGCCGGAGGGTCGCAAGCCCGCCGTACGGGGGAGAATTAACTCCTCACATCACTCCAAGAGGAAAGCAAGTGCAAATCTATGTAATCCGATTGGTAAACAGAGTTTAACATTGAATAAACCAGGGACAGGGATGCCAGATCACTGGCAACAGGAACAGACTTAGCCCATGGCCAGGGATGTGCACCACTCAGCCCTATACAAAGGACAACAACAATCGATATACATGACAATCATTACAGAGCATGTATTATACAAAATGCTTGTAGTAAGCCAAATGGACAACATAAATACTAATAGACACATTGTACAAAAGACTATGTGTGGAGAGTCCACTTACAGACAGTCATGGGAAAGACCTGGTTATGCAGAAAAAAGGGAGGGGGAAAGAGGAGAGAAAAGGACACAGGTGACATATGTACATATGATAAAGGATATATGTAATGTGGAAAAGACAAAAAGTACTATACATGCAAGAGAATTTTTTACACGTAAGTCTATAGAGCAGATGTCTAGGGGTGGCTATGGCAGAGACTGATAGACATATTGAAAAGTCATTCAAGAAAATACTTATATGAGTGTGCCTCGTTAATACCGGGTGGAATCAAAGCGTTGAGTCGCTCAATCCAGAGCGATTCGCGCTTCAAAATTTGGCGATCCCAGTTTCCCCCTCTGGGGTCCTCAGGGACAACTTCTAGAACAGTAAATCTGATATAATCAAGATTAAAGCGGTGGTGAATGCCAATATGGCGGCCCACCGTCGTGAGCTTGCCATTAGTAGAGGCATATAAATGGTCACCCAGTCTCTGCCGTAGCTTTCTAATTGTCTTTCCCACATAAAGGGTGCTGCAAGCACAGGTCATAAGATAAATTACACCACGTGTGCCACAATGGGCTGAATGTTTTGGGAAGAACATCTCTCCGATAGGGAGTAAAAATTGTTGTCCCTCTTGGATCCAGGGGCAGTGTGGGCAAACGCCACACTTGAAAGTGCCTCTGGGTTCTTTTGGGCCAGAAAGGGGGATCTTATAATGACTATGAGTGAGCCTGTCCCTCAAAGAGGTGGCCCTCCTGAAGACCAAGTCAGGGGTTGATTTAATGTATTTTTTAAGCGTGTGGTGGTCGGTCAAGATGTGCCAGTGGCTTGATAATATGTTACGTAACTGGTGGTGGTGGGTGGAGAATTTGGTGATGATTTTAGTCATCTAAGGTTGTTTAGGACGTGGAGGATCGAACAGTAATGTTTGTCTGTCTAGGGCTAAGGCCTTATTAAAGGCTTTCCTCAGAATAGTACGATTATAGCCTCTAGCCAAGAGTCGTGTGCGTAGAGCATTTGCTTGTCTATGAAAGTCCCCGTCCTCTGTGCAGTTCCTTCTCAGTCTCAGGTACTGAGCATAAGGGGTTCTGCGAACCAGAGGACGGGGATGTAAGCTGGAAGCATGCAACAATGTGTTGCCCGCTGTGGGTTTGCGATATAAGTCTGTGGTTAATTGTCCAGTAGAATTTTTGATGATCTGTACATCTAAAAAGGAGATGCTCTGAATGTTGTATGTGAAAGTGAAGTAAAGATTGAAAGGGTTAATGTTTAACCTTTCAATGAAAGCTTTTAAATGTTGCACTGTGTCTGTCCAGATGACCAATAGGTCATCAATAAACCTGAACCAGCCCAGAACATGGTTCAAAAAGGGTTCCGTGAGGTCATCACCAAAGACAACCCGCTCCCAACCACCCACATACAAATTAGCATAAGAAGGGGCACAAGACATGCCCATTGCAACGCCTTGGGTTTGAAGATACATTTGGTCCATAAACAAAAAATAATTTTTAGTCAGAAAAAAATTCTAAAAGTTTTAGAATAAAGGTGTTAGTAGGCCAGGTTTGATGGTCCTGTTCCATGAGGAAGGAGCCAGCCATCCAGACGCCCTGCTCGTGGGGGATGCTTGAGTACAAAGCCTCAACATCAACAGCCACGAGGAGGGTGTCCGGAGGGACCTGGACTCCCTCAATGTGTTTTAGAAGGTCGGTAGTGTCTCTAATATAGGATGGCAATCTCAATACGTGGGGTAATAAAAAAGTATCGACCAGCTTACTTGCGTTTTCTGTTAATGAACCTTTGCCTGAGATTATAGGTCGACAAGGGGGTACAGAGAGGTTCTTGTGAGTTTTGGGTAGTTCATAAAACATCGGAGTGCGCGGGTATTGTACATTGATGAATTTATAGGTGTCCTCATCGATGAGGCCCTCTAAGAAGGCCCCCCGATGAGTCCCCTAAATTCATCAATGGTTTTCTGGATAAAGGTATTCTCAATAGGTGAGTACCAATTAGAGTTGGAGAGGATCTTGAGACACATGGTTTGATATTGGTGATGAGTCATCAGCACCAAGTTACCGCCCTTATCAGATTGCTTTATGATAAGATCAGTGTTTTTTTTTAAGTTTAGTAACTGCCGAAACTGTTGGTGGGTCAAATTGGAAGGTAGTGTTTGCCATCACTCTTTTTTAAGGGACAGAATGCATTCATGTAGAAAGGCCCATATAGATGGGCATGTCATTAAGTCAGGGAAAGCTCTAGATTTCATTTTAAAAGTAGGCTTGGGGTTAGGGTGTCGGGGATTAGGAATAGTATCCGTTTGACTAGAGAGGGGAGAGTCGGAAATGCCATCTGAAGCATTCGACTCGACCTCTCCTTCATCAAAAAGTAGCATAAGATCCTGTAATGCTCTAGACTCCGCTATGGTAAAATTTTTGTTTTTTTCAGCTAGTTCTTTTTCCAGGTTAACGCGTTTTCGATCTGGATCAAACATGTAATTGAAGGTTAATTTTCTGGAAAATAGGTAGAGATCTTTAATTGTCTCATAAATATCAATTGACTCCGAGGGGCAGAAGCCCAAACCCAATTGGAGGACCTGTTCCTCCTCTGGAGTCAATTGATAAGATGTTAAGTTGATTATGTTGAGGGAATAAGGATTTTCTCCATCATTTGGTGTGACTAATTGTGGGACGTGCTTGGAACCGGAGCCTTTTGCACAAACGTGTCCAGATTCCCTTGTCTGGTGGGTTCTGGAGTTGCCTGTACTAAAAAACCGGGTTGTGATAAAAGTGTCTGTATGTTGGGTTTCCCCCTCCCCTTCCTTCCCTTTCTGTCCCTCCCCTAGTTTTTCCTCCCCCCTCTCCCTTCCTTCTTCATTCTCCCTATCTCCCCTTACTCCCCCTCCCTTTCCTTTGTCCTTTGTCTTCTCCTTTTCCTTTCTTGTATTTTTTCCCCCTTCTCCCCTTGCGGCCCACCCCTCCCCCTCTCTTCTTTCCTCTTTTCCACCACTTTTTACCCTGACCTTACACACCCGGGTGGCTCTCTTATTTAGTAGAACCCTGAGTTTATAATTTCTTATACCTTTATTTCTCTACAATAGTATCACCTTAATTGCCTCCCTGGCCCGCCCCCGGGGGAACGCCTGTTGAGGACGTCTCACAGTATCGCTCCAAACCCCTTGTGGGCATAGGTTGGTGAGTGCAACATTTAACTAAGATTACCCTCCAATACCAACTGTGTGTTTCCTATGTTATATATGTCTTCCAGATTGTAATGTTGATACTATACTTTTTTCATTTTGTAGAATATGTACTAATAGACGCCTCCCGAAGAAGTGGCTGTGACCGCAAAACTGTAGAGGTCACGTCTGCAAGTATCATATAACCTGCCTCCATGTGTCTGTGTGGGCATTATCTTTACAATTTGATTGTCAACATTGCTGTAACAATTAATCTGTGATTGTGTTAATATGTTATGGTTTATATTTTGTGTCCTTTGTGGGACTTTTTAATATCTTATTTTTGAATAAAACAAAAAATTTTTACAATATTTTTGTCTACATCCCTTCGGTACCGTAATAGTCCTAATATCTCCGAAAGAGGCAGGACCCAATTGGAGAGGTCCTTGCTGTCTTCTCTTTCAACCCAACTTTGCTCTATTCAAGAAAAAAATATAAAATCATGTGTTAAACAAAAAACAGTCCCAATAATCCTCTTCAAAAGATGGTTAACTGAGTCCCACATGCACAAATCCACATCCGTGATTGGAAAACTTTCACCAATTTGTGAAGCACCACCACCTTCTAAAATGGATACTCACCAGAAACAGGGTAAACATTATCTATACATTAATCTCAGGATCTCATAAAAAGCAAACTACTTACTTATTTTAATGATTGAATAAATTATAATATGTTGCACAATGATGGCTGTTTGCTTTTTATGAGCTCCTGAGATTAATGTGGAGATGCAAGGAGTGATTACTGGCATTCAATTGGGAAATCTTCAGGCATGCTTATATGAGTGGAGTGGTTAACCCAACATAAACCAAAGGCGTCTTTTTACCCTATTTCTGGTGAGTGTACATTTTAGAAGGTGGTGGTGCTTCACGAATTGGTGAAAGTTTTCCAATCACGGATGTGGATTTGTGCAAGTGGGACTCGGTTAACCATCTTTTGAAGAGGATTATTGGGACTGTTTTTTGTTTAACACGTGATTTCATATTTTTTTCTTGATTAAGAAGGATCATTTTCTTTATAATATTGCAGTTCACTAAATATGCACTTTATTTGAATTCATGATGATGAATCACTAATAAAGATTGTTTATGATATGTGATAATATAAGTATACTATTTAGGGTCAGCGCAGTTACACCTTTTTCTGTAACATTGCTTACCCTACACTATTGTTGGGAGAATCTATAACTGCAGCAGATCTGCTATTTAAATCAAAAGGTAAAGTCATACATTATCATAGATTTATATATTTTTGCGCCAGTGACACATTTTTTTCACTCTCCAATATCTGTATTGGAGTAATGTGCTGTTAAGAAACCATGAAAACTCATAAGGGTGTTTTTGGTGATCAGTGTCCCTCTCTTTAGGAATGTATTTAGTTACTATTTGATATGTATTGATGTGATAAGAAATTATTGTGTGGTATTTTAGGATTCATGGTGGATCTATATATCTTTTTAATGTTGCTGTTAATAAATATGTAGTATTTTTAATAAATGTAGTTTTAAAAATGCTGTCTCATATGGTACCTTTAAAGACCACACTACTTTTTGTTTTGGTTGGAATATGCAGAAGAAGAAGAATAACAGATAATAATGATGGTAAGTGAAGATGCTTCAACAAAAAGCATACAACTCTTTTGCACATATGAAATATTGTGGTCTTTTAATAATTTTATATGCAATTAAAGTTGTATATTTTTTGTATATTCAATGTGCGGGTGGCCTTTAAATCAGGTATTCCAGTAGATGATATCTCCAGTAGTACTAAAATGAGAATAGGGAAACCATCATCTGTCATGATCTGTTATATAAGGCTGAAAGATCAATATGATGGAATCCAAAGAATGGAAAACAGCCACATTTGGAAAGCAGAGCATTGGTGGTCTCCATCCCTTCATGCATGTAGACATCTGCACTCTTCATGCAAGCATTCCCATCCAGCTGGAAAGCCATCCTATGTCACTCCTGACAACAAGAACAGCAGAATAGACTTATTTCACTAGAACAAATTGGATAATTACTGCAACTTAAACACCTTTATTTCAATCCTCAAAAAAAGGAATCCAAGAATCAGAAAAATGCAGCAAAAGTAAAGTGAATTTTTTCACACCATGTGCACTTTGTCTGAACTTTCCAAGTAATCTGGGAACATGTATGTTTTCATGTTTTTCTTTCTTCAGTAAACCATGTCTTTGACAGTGCTTTGTACTATGTAAACAGTTTAAAAATCCTGTTGCTAAATGTTACCTCATAGGAACTTTCTTCGACCTTTTATTCATGTACACAGCCCTAGGCCCTACACTCAGAATCTAGTGGTTACATGTGTCATATAAATGTCAGAGTTGTATGAATGCCTGCTAATGCCATTTTCATTCATTCTTCAAGGAATCAAAAAAAAAAAAAAGAAAAACATGCTTATCCAGGTCACTAATGGAGTCACTAGCAAGGCTACAATGAATAGTTTTACTAATTGGAGGTATATCTCTCTTTCTCCATATCTTACATGCAACATTGGATTTTCTTTAAAGCTGAATATTTTTAAGCTAACTCATTAAATGAGTGAGAATCTTCACACAATACATTGTATGAATATTCACTTCAATTATCCAGTCATGTGCAGATGATATAATTAAACAGAAATGTGTTTTTAAAATTACTGGATAATTGAATATTCACACACTCAGGCACTGTGTATTTATTTTTTTCATTTATTAAATTATTCATTAAAAATTAACTTGAACATTTCGCCACTAAACTATTATAATGTTGGAAACAGGGTAATCAGAAACAGGCCATGTGTCGATATGTAGACAACCCTTTTTAAACCTTTTCCATTTTCTGCAAAGTAAATAAATGTTGTAAAAGTAAATACACATATGGACTTAATGCAGTTTTTTATTTTTAAAGCTAAATGCCAGGCAAGCAGCCAAACATACAGTTGACGTAAATATATGGGAACTGTTTTGACAGCAGAAAGGATTTCTATTCATGTGATGTCACTGTTGGATTCCAGGTGATCTTTACTGCAGCAGGAGCAGACATTTGTCATGGGCATACCCCTAGCCTGCAGACTGGGCAGTGAAGAATCAAAACTATGTACAGTATATACATTTCGCTCTGGTCTTCCCCGCTGTCAGTAGTGCAAAGAAGATGCAGTAGGGATTGGTTGGCTACAAGGGTTGCCTCTAATTTGAGCTCTGCTGAACAGGGGGTTGGGGTAGTGTGATATCAACCCAAATCCAGGTATTTCCACTGATTACAATTAAACATATATTTAAAGCCCAATTCCAGCTTAAAAAACAATAAATAAAAGGTAAGTGATCAAGCAATTTGTAAAATAGAAAAAAGGCTCTGGCTGCAATTCTCACTCAATCTCCAGTGATATCCCCTCCAGCCTCATCTGTCTGTGATCCAGTGGCGGTCCTTGTCAGTCACTCCACTTTCTATGAATCAAGGAACCCATAATGATCCCTCCACCTAGGGAAAGCTCATCAAGGCACCCTGGACTCTTAAAAAGATGCCACAAATAGCAACTTCAGGAATGCCCACCACTGGAGGCACAAAGAGAGGAACAGGACCTCTGATATTACAGTATGTGGCTGCACTAAAGATGTGGTGCTACCAGATGTTCAACCTGTAGATATATTGGTGATCCTCATGTCATCACTTTATATTCAAATGAAAATTATTTTCACATAAGACAGCTTGTCAACTGCCAAACTAGATATGTTAAATATGTCATAACCTGCATTTTGTGTAATATGCATTATGTTGGCAGGATGACAAAACATCTGTGTGATCGAATACAAGACCACATCTCAAATATTAACAACTGTAAATATGCCAATGTGATCAAACATTTCATACAACATTATACCTCTGACCTATGATCTTTCAAGTTTCAAATCATTCAGAGGATGAATCAGGGAAGGTGATCGGTTTTCTCTTCTCTGGAAAAGAGGGGTATATTGGTTATTTAAACTGAATACTCAGGTCCCAAAAGTTCTAAATCATGAAAGGGACATTACACATTATTATGAGGTGACAACACTGCTCTTCCCCCTACTCCCTCCCAGACCCCCTCCCCACCCCCTCTTTCTTCTCTCCTCCCTTCTTTTTTCCCCTCAAACCAGCCTTCCTTTCCCCTTCCCTTTCTTCCTCTTCCCCTCTCCTCCCCTTACTCCTCACTTTGTTTCAAAGGTTTATGATGCATATAACCTGAAAACAAACTGTCACTCCCACCCCTATGATTAAGCCCATGGGAGGGTGAAACATGTCAGGTGGGCATGGCTTGGGAAGGGACTAGCTGAAGCCAACCTTTTACATATCGGGACTGGGCTGACTGCTGAAGTGCATTGTCCCATCTTTCTTATTTGCACCAAAAACACCTAGAGATAGGTATGATAAAGCAGCTCTTCAGCCTTATTTTCAACTTGTGCTAATGTTACTTTTTACCACCTTATTTTACACATTTGTAAACTATTTTTATTATTTTAGATGTATCTTTTTTCTTTTTGTGTTCTTATTCCACATTTCTCACCTAGGCAAAAATGACATCAGTATTGCACACAGAATATGGGATATGGTGACATTGCCAATACAATAAAAATTAAACTCCCCTGGCTAGCACACCTCCAATCCTGCACAATACGCACCAATTCGTATTAGACATGGCATTTTATAGATAGGCAACTCCTATCCTCATATTGATTAGTGGTTCCAAATTAATAATAACTACTGCAGTATGGAACAGACACAAAAGATACACTTTGCATCTTTCCAAATAACTGTTCTGCTTTATTATAATGCAATTGAAGGTTTTTACACACGTGATTATGTGGTATCACATTAATATTACAATTGTATGTTTACGGTAACAATTAGGACTCGAACTAATGCAAACATGTACTGAAAACATTATTAGTGCAGTGTGCAATACATACAAAATAGAATACAATTATATACACAACTTACAAATTTCCTTTACAATCTCCTCTCTTTTGATCAATATTTTGATCACTAGACATACCTGCTATTACCTTTAATCTGGAACCTCCACACGCTTAGGTGGAGGTAGTCCTGGCCAATGAGGCAAAACTCCATTGTGGAGAGTATAATAGTTGAGCAGCTTTTCATTACAATTTCATTACAATTACTTTTCATTGTGAAAAACAAATGATTGATAAGACATATTTACAGAGTACTGGCTGTACACTCCTGTGGCCAGAATGGCCTTCTAGCTTAATTGTTGGCATGCTGACTTATCAGCATATGTAAACATAGACAATCTACATAAAATGGAAGACGTACAAAAGACAAATATGACTTCAACATGGCTAAACTACTTTTCAAATCACATTATATATATATTTATATCCCTTACAATTAAAGAATTTGAATAAATAGTACCCTAGACTGTGATCACAAGAGGGAAACAAAAAAAACACAGAGATTTCTTTAATTTAGTTAATTTTGCAGTGTCTGGTGTGGATCCAGGTGACTTTTCCTTCAAGTTTTGCAACACTGTACATCAAAATAGATGCTGTATTGTCTCTAAACATTTCCTTATATATAAATGTCTCTTAGCAATCCACAATTCACCTGACTTTAGTTTTAGATCCTTCCAAACTGTTAGGATCTGGAATTGGGGAAAAACACATAAATGAGTTTGTCAAAAACCTTAAAAGATCAGCAACATTCTCTGTGAGATCAGAATGGAGGACTTCAGCTGCTGAGACAAAATATAAGCAAGTGAGTAACACACTCCCAAACAAAATCTCATAATCTCATAGGGTCCAACTTCCCCTTAGGGGCTTGATAAAAATATAAGAAAACATTCAGGCAAAAGTTTTCTAGTTTCTTACTCTACTTTTTCCGCTACATTGTAGACAGTAGGGGGTGTAAAAATAAAACCTCAAAACTTCTAGAAAGGACTCTCCTATAAAAATGATTCCCTCTGTTACTCTCTGTAGATCCTGGCCCTCTGTACTTACAAACTACTTCTGATAACACTTTTTACTGTGGCCTTTGCAGTAGCATTTGCCAATAGACATTCAGAAAACATGTCCATACAGACAAAATGCATACTCATAAGATCCTGACTTGGGCATCTGGATATATCTTTTTGTAATCTCTGGAAGGGATGTTCAGCTTTTGGTAACACCTTTTGGTAACAGGTAAAACAAGAAGTGGTATGTTATAAAAACAACCATGGAGAATCCTGGCTCTATCCCATGCTCATTTACTAAGGTAGCCATAACTGCTTGAGACTGATGACACGGTCCATGTGACAAGCTGGAGGGAAAAGAGTGGCTGTCAGACATAAAAGATCACATTTTTCCAAAGTCATGTTTCATAAGAAGTTGCCCCCTGTGGACCACTTGTTCTTCTCATTCTGAGGTCCTTACAGTTGAATTATTAGCTATACTGGGCCAGGACTAGGGTGGAATCTGTGAATTGCAAAGACCCAGCAAGTGTCCGGCCTGTAATGCAGCATCCTTAGTCGCCTGGTCTGCTTCCATGTGTGAGTTTTAATGTTAGAATGGCTACCTCAGCAAGAAGCTGGAAGGCTGAAAACAGCCAATCAATTAACTTGGCATGCTTTATTGGTTTACCTGTCAAAGTAAAAACAAACTTCTGGCCCTTCAAATGGAACCAAAGGTTTTCTATATCTTGACTATCTATATAAATATATACTCTTTTTATAGCTCACAGGCTTTTCTAAAACATGGAGCTCTGCTTCTTGAGCTTGGGAAAAGGGATCTAATGACTCTGAATACAGAGTGTCCTTCTGCGTGATAAACTGCATACTCAGTATTGGTAACGCCATCCTCGGTATAAAACCAAGATCAAATCTACAAAAAAATTAAATATCTGGGTCCTCTGGGAGTGTGTCCTGCACTGGGCTCACAGCAGCTGATTCCTACACCATCAATTTAAACATTTGGTTTTTCTTTGTCTCCAGCCTCCTCCAATAGAGGCAATAAGGTGGCTGGATTCAATTGTACGCATTTTTCATGGTTAGATTTGTACATAAACAAACAAAATACTTTATATTTTGAACCTTTTATTAGACAAACATTTAGTTAGCTGTATATTTGCTGCGCAAAACCATTAAAAATTAAATATTTGACCAAAATAATGTCTGTAACTGTCTAATAGCACCTTTACATAATGCTACTGCTCTGATATATTGGGGTGAACCCTTCATTACTGGGTCCAGCTTGCATAAATATATTATAATGGCTTGTTTTCTATCATGCTGCTTGTGTAAGAACTCCAGTTTCATGTTTAAAAAAGACAAGTTTTTCCTGGCACTATTATAATTTCTCATTGCTTGCTCTGTTGTTAGTTTTAGCTAGATAACACAAATCCTTAGTTTTCATCTGACATTATTTTCCTGATGTCATAACATAATAAATGATAACAATACCCTGCGGTCATACAGAGATGTTCATAAATCCAAAGTATTCTTCTGCTTATACCACTGCATTTACAAGGAAAAGGGGCACATCATTTCACAATCCACACATTCTGCTTTGGATTTCAAGAATAAAACAAAAGGACCAACAATCTGTATATGACAGAACAGAAAGCTCTCAGCCAGATCAAAAACTATAAAACAATAAAACAACTGGCTGCAGGTGGCATCTATCCTTATCTAACAGGGTGTGTGGACTTAATGTGATGGGTCTCTTATATTTAAATTGTATTTATTATCGCTCTCACATCATGGAACACACATCAAGCTATTATCAGACCTTTGGATTTCATCTTTGTAGAAAAACTTCTTATGTATCCCATCCATCTTGGTTTTTTTAAATATCATGGCAGTTGTATTCAAATTAACAACCTCATCTCAATCTTTTTTTTGCTCTCAATAAGGGTTTATTGTATAAATTCAAAATTACAACATTTTTATCTTAATCTAAAGTAATCCCATTTTACAAATTTCCCCAATAACCTGGATTTCATTTCCAACCAAATGTTGTCTAAACTAATATATCTATATTATTAATAAAATTGTTAAACTCATATCAGAAATTAATACTCAAGTGATAATCTCAATATCACACCCTAATTCTAAAATATATTCACAGACGTATTTCCTTTAAGGAGGACATTTTACTTAATTTACCTTTTTTAAATGCACTGTTTCCACTATCAAAGGATATTCAATTTGTGTAATGCACGGTTAAATGTAACCTTAATTTTACCATGTTTGGAAAACAGATTAAAAATTAATTGTGATCACATTGTTTATCATTAGATTAATTAACCCGGCACATTTTGTTATGATATACGTGTAGTCACATCATGGGTGTCCTTGTTACTAATGTCTAATCCCAGCACATTCTTTTATGAGACAGAGAAAAAGGGAGGGGGTTTGCAGAGAGCTAACATCACACACAAGATGTAGAACTAAAGGTTCTAGCATTCACACACATACACGAATATCTCTCTAAAATCACCTACATTTTTCCCATTTGTACACAACACATGCAAATCTATCTCTCACTTTCTTTTAACTCTTTAATATTTCCCTGCTTAAATTCTGCTTTCCTTATTTTGTTCTGATATCCTGTGCATCCCATGTATTGTAATCCCATACTTCACATACTCTAGCTTCTATGATTCTATGATCAGACGGGCAGTCATAGTGCTCATCCCATCTTCCCTCTCTGACAACGTATGAAGTACTCTGTTTTAACTCTCATTTCTCAGTTTTGACTTTACTAGTTGTAGAACAGTTCGGAACGAGCATAAGTTCGGGCCAAACTTTCGCTGTTCGGATATTCGACGAACAGCCAAACAAAAGAGTAGTTTGGCCATTTGTTTGCCCCCCCCCCCCCAACCGTCCACAATGCATTGTGACGCTGAACAGTGCATTGCAAGCCCTGATTACCCGAAGCAGTGAAAGCCATTTTCAGTGTGATTTTGGCATTTAGAGAGATAGAACAGGGTTCTGATCAGTGCTATTAGTTAGTGTGCTATACTGTGCTATTTTGCTTCAATCGTCAGTGTAGAATATTAGTTTATTGTCAGTCTAGGGATAGTGTGAGTGTAGTGAGGAAGACCATCATTCAGCTTTGCATAGTGTGCAGTTAGAGTAGGGACAGCTCAGACAGTTTCAGTGTAGTGTAATGAGACCGTGTCATTCATACATACATTAGTGTAGAGTAGGGACAGCTCATATAGTTTCAGTGTAGTGTAGTGAGATCATGTCAGTAATCTTGACATTAGTGTATAGCTAGAGTAGGGACAGTTCAGATAGCGTCAGTGTAGTGAAGGCTGAACACCGTCTATTTGATTTACTTCTGTGTGCATTACTGCCAGTTTAACGCCATATAGTTCTGTGAGCGTTACTGCCAGTTTAACGCCATATCGTTTGGTGTGTGTTACTGCCAGTTTAATGCCATATAGTTTTGCGTGCGTTACTGCCAGTTTAACGCCATATAGATCTGTGTGCGTTACTGGCAGTTTAACGTCATATCGTTTTGTGTGCAGTACTGCCAGTTTAACGCCATATAGTTCTGTGTGCGTTACTGCCAGTTTAACACCATATTGTTTTGTGTGCGTTACTGCCAGTTTAAAGCCATATAGTTCTGTGAGCGTTACTGACAGTTTAACGCCATATCATTTTGTGTGTGTTACTGCCAGTTTAACGCCATATAGTTTTGCGTGTGTTACTGTCGGGTTTAACACCATATGGTTCTGTGTGCGTTACTGTCATTTAAATGCCATATAATTTTGTGTGCATTACTGCCAGTTTAACGCCATATAGTTCTGTGTGTGTTACTGCCAGTTTAACGCCATATAGTTCTGTGTGCGTTACTGCCAGTTTAACACCATATAGTTTTATGTGTGTTACTGCCAGTTTAACACCATATAGTTCTGTGCATCACTGTACGTTTGGCGCATTATTTTGCAGTATATTATAGTGTATCCGCGGAGTGTGTCTTTGTAATGTGAGTATTCAAATTAAAGTGCATCAAACACCTCTTTACATTGATTAAAGTGCATCTATGTACAGATTTTAACTTCTTCTTCACATTTGCTTATAAGCACCGCCCCCTCCCTCCCAATAATGTCTGGGAGGACAACAAGGAGAGGCAGACGTTCCCTTGGCACTGTAAGGGGGCCAGCAACAAATGTGTCCACAGGCAAAGGTGGACCTGATGGTCAGTCCTCAGGCAGGGCATCATTTCCTCTGTTTTTTACAGCAAGGCCAATTCTTGCTTTCATCAAGAGTACCTCTATAGGGTTACGGTGGCGCCACTGACACACCAAAAGACCAATTTTTATGCACCTGTTACTTCTATTCAAAGTCAAAGTGACACCAGAATGTATCCAAATAATCTCTAATCTTGTTCCCAGTGCACTACATTGTGGCCTCATCGTACACACTGGCTCCCCAGCTGTTGCTGAGCAAAATAAAGGCAGCTTGCAGGGAAAATGTTTTTTTCTTGGCTTTATAAGTGCAATTATTGCTGCAGCAGATTCTAGACATGGTACATATCTGCCACTTTACAGGTAGACTAAGTAGACCCCCCAGGCACTATATTGGAAGGAATTTTTCATTTTTATGCTTTCACTTTAAAAATCAAAAAAACACTGCTCATTTAAAAATGATGTTTTTCACAAACTTTTTTTTTTATTGATACATGTCCCCCAGGGCAGAACCCGGATCCCTATAACCATTGTAAGCCAAATTACTTGCATATAAGCCTTCAAAATGGGCACTTTTAATTTTTGACGTTCTGGTCCCATTGACTTTAATGGGGTTTGTTATTCGGTTCCGAACTTTCATGGTGTTCGAAGGTTCTGGTGCGAACCGAACAGGGGTCCATTCAGCCCATCCCTTAACATCAAAATGTAACTTTATGTCTAGTGTTGTCACCCTTGATCCATCCTGCTCACATAAATAGCTGTTTCTCTAGCTGTTTACTCTGCATGATTCTTAGTCCCTGTGGACTTTGGTAACCCTGTTACCCATTGTGGATCCCTGTCCACTCTAACCATTTATCTAGCGGCTCAGTATAGGTGGAACCGCACCTTCGGTTCATATTTTATAGCATTCCTCTTGTGCTGGGCATTTGAGGGTCTCTTACCCTTCATTCCCTTACTTAATTTAATACCCATAATGACTGGCCAGTCTTTTTCTCTTCTCTACTTGTGCCTATACCCTCTTGCCTCTAAACTACTTTATCTACCAGATGTACTACATATACCTTTGAACAGCACTATTCTTCCCTTTCTTATCTATAACACTTCGATGGACAGTAGACAACATAACATATAACAACCAATCAATACAGTTCGATTAAGGGGAGTAAAATAGGTACCCTTTGTCCTGAAAATGCCATACCGATCAAGGAAGTCTGATAACTCAAATGTAAGCAAAATGCTTACCTCAGCCGGCTGATTATCAGAAATTCCCGGATCGTCTCAAGCTCCTCATTTCAAATTCTCAGGGTCACCTATAAATCCCCTCCTAGGCAAAGCTCACCATCTGACATGGAATTTTATAGATAGGCAACTCCTATCCTGATTTCTATTAGTGGTGGACACTAAAGATACACTCCGCATCTTTCCAAATAACTGTTCTGTTTTATTATGATGCAATTGAAGGTAAAAACCTTTTATACACATGATTACGTAGGTATCATAGTAATATTACAATTGTACGTTTATTGTAACAAGGGGCGTAACATAGGCAGACTAATTCTAATTAGGACTCTAAAGAATGTAAACATGTACTGAAGACATTATTAGTGCTGTGTGCACAGTGAGGGCAGTGTACAATACATACAAAATAGAATACAATTATATACAGAACTTACAAATTTCCTTTATAAATACTTAGCTGGAATAATTAATATTTTTACATTGGTCTGGATTATTAAAGTGGTTCCAAACCCTTACAACACACTTTTTGCTACAGGTAAGCCTATAATAAGGCTTACCTGTAGCTACCCTGGATATCTCCTAAACCTGAACGGTTTAGGAGATATCCCCTGTATTTGCATGTGACGACGTCATCGGCACATGCGCACTGAAGCAAACTGAAGCAATGGCACGTACATGCCAATGCTTCAGTTAGACTGTGCCATTACCGGCGGCTCCCACGCGCATGCGCAGGAGTGACGTCATCGCGGCTTCGGCCAACACAGTGCCGGAGCCCGCGTTTTCTCCTTAAGTAACTCCGGGAGCGATGTCGGCCGCCAGATCGGTGTACGAGGACGGCTGCAGGGGCTTCGATCTCAGGTAAGTATTTCATAATGAGCTACTATGCTTTGCATAGTAGCTCATTATGCCTTTGTCTTGCAGGTTTTTTTTCCTAGGGTTTACAACCACTTTAAGCTTGAAACAAAAAACTCTGCTTTTCTGCTAAAATACACAATGCACACTTTATATTTGAGTAAATCACTAGGACTAGTTAAGATGCCGTGAGATCTAAGATTTATGTCCCCTAACAGAAACTTTTTTATGCAAGTTCCACTCTCTGTACCCTATAACACTTTTAGCATTGTATGACGTAAACATTTCCATTTTATCTAAATATGTGTATTCCTTTGTTTCAAGGACAAGAAATAATTGAATTCTCTGCCTGATCAAATGTTACTTTGTTTTCATTGTCTCTTATTAACCACTCCCCACCTGCGTTATTGTCGAAAAGGCTGCTACAGCACAGGGCATAATTGCCGGGAGGGCGTCCGTGGACGTCCTCCTGTTTACATGTTCCCCACGTGCCGCCGCGGGCACGCGTCGGGGAAAATCTGTGTTGCCCATTGTCCCTTGGACACAGCCAATCACAGATCGTGGTAAATGGCCAATCACAGTGGCCATTTACCCTGCGATCTGCGTGTCCAATGAGAGATGATCTCAATAAACATATGCAAACATATGAGATCATCTCTTATTGACGGGTCTCCCTCTTCACACAGAGATTGCGTGTGAGGAGGGAGACCTTCTGTGCTGCAGATCTGTGAGTGCCAACTAACATCTGTGAATTTACAGTAACAGCACAGTAAATACAGTGCCCAAATAGCGCCCATTGGTGTCACAGTGCTCATCTGTGTAATTGTGTCCATTGGTGTCACAGTGCTCATCACTGTTAGTGTCACAGTACCCGTCATTGTCATCAGTGCCATCTATCATTGCCATCTATCAGTGCCATCTGTCATCAGTGCCATCTGTCATCAGTGCCATCTGTCAGTGTCACATGTCAACAGTGCCATCTATCATCTGTCATCAGTGCCACGTGTCATCAGTGCCATGTGTCATCAGTGCCACATCAATGTCACGTGTCATCAGTGCCATCTTTCGTCAGTGTCACGTGTCATCAGTGCCATTTTCATCAGTGTCACATCAGTGTCACGTGTAATCAATGCCATCTGTCATCAGTGTCACGTGTAATCAGTGCCATCTGTCATCAGTGTCACGTGTAATCAGTGCCATTTGTCATCAGTGTCACGTGTCATCAGTGCCTTCTGTCATCAGTGTTATGTGTCATCAGTGCCTTCTGTCATCAGTGCCTTCTGTCATCAGTGTTATTTGTCATAAGTGCCCTCTGTCATCAGTGTCACGTGTCATCAGTGCCATAAGTGCCCACCAACAATGTCTAGAAAATAATTTTCAGCTGAGGAGGCGTACAATATTCTTGCGGTCGACGAGAGCAGCTCTCTGCTTCGGATTCCTCCTCAAATTCATATTCTGAGTCTGACTTTGACTACGAGCCTGTCCTAAGCAGTGGAACACTACAGCCTCAGAGGAGGATGATAGTCCGCCCGCCAGACGAAGGCATTCTGGTGACGAGGCAGTTCCATCCACCAGTACCGCAGTGCCATCCACCAGCACCGCAGTACCTCGGCAAGAAAGGCCAAGTACCAGTGGGGTGTCACCTTAGCCCCAAAGGGTTAGGCCCCATGCCAGCCTTCCCTATTCCCTTCAGAACCCCTTGTGGCTTTGTGGCTTCCTCCTAATTCAGAAGATGCTAACATTCCCCCTTTCATTGCCCAGCCAGGAGTCCAGGTGGACACAGAAAATATTTCCCTGATAGATTTTTTCCACTTAATTTTTACTGAGGACATGCTAGCATCAATTGTGGCCCAATGCAACCTGTATGCACAACAATTCATAGCAAGTAACCCAACGTCCTATTATGCCTGTCCCTACGAGTGGAGAGCCCTAACAGTGGAGGAGTTTAAGATTTTTTTGGGCCTCACATTCTGTATGGGACTAACTAAAAAAATGAATTACGTTCATATTGGTCAACCCACCCCATCCACCACATGCCCATCTTTTCCTCAGTAATGCCCAGAACCAGATAGATCATAATTATGAGGTTCCTACACTATAATGATAATACCCAGTGCCCTCTCCGAAATGACCCAAATTATGATAAGCTTTATAAAATTCGGCCACTATTAAATTATTTTTCTGAAATCTTCCCCCAGTTGTTTAGCCCAGACCAACACATATATGCGTGGATGAGTCACTTATCAAATTTACTGGCAGGCTGGGCTTCAAGCAATTTATTCCCACCAAAAGGGCCCACTATGGGGTGAAGCTGTATAAATTGTGCGACCGAGCCACATATGCCTTCAATATATACGAAGGGAAGGACACCCAGCTGCATCCCCCTAATTGCCCAGACTACATGGGATCAAGTGGGAAAGTCGTTTGGGAACTCCTGGAGAGAGGCTACCATTTGTATGTAGACATATACGAGTTTGCCCCTGTTCCGCAACCTTCACAGGAAAAACACTCCAGCATGTGGCACCGTAGGTACGGATGGGCGAACGGTTTGGCCCGAGCATAAGTTTGGCCCGAACTTTGGTTGTTCGGATGCTCTGCGAACACCGAACAATATGCGGTGTTTGGGGCAAATTCAAAAGCCGCCAGAACACCGTTAAAGTCTATGGGACATTAACATATAAAAAAAAAATATAAAGTGCTCATTTTAAAGGCTTATATGCCCTAAGTTATTGTCATAAAAAGTGTTTGGGGACCTGTGTCCTGCCCCAGGGGATATGTATCAATGCAAATTTTTTTTTTAAAACTGACGTTTTTTCGGGAGGAGTGATTATTTTAATGCTTAAAGTGAAACAAAAAAAAATGAAATATTCCTTTGAATATCGTGCCTGGGGGGGAGGGGGGGTGTCTATAGTATGCCTGTAAAGTGGCACATTTTTCCCATGTTTAGAACAGTACCGCAGCAAAATTACATTTCTAAAGGAAAAATTGTCATTTAAAACTGATCATGGCTGTAATGAATTGTCAGGTCTGGGCAATATAGATAAAACTCATTGAAAAAAATGGCATGGGTTCCCCCCCAGTCCATTACCAGACCCTTTGGGTCTGGTATGAATATTAAGGGGAACCCCAAACCAAAATTTTTTTTAAAAAAATTGCGTCAGGTCCCCCCAAAATCCATACCAAGCCCTTCAGGTCTGGTATGGAAATTAAGGGAAACCCTGCGGCAATTTTTTTTTTTAAATGGTGTAGGGGCCCCCCAAAATCCATACCAGACCCTTCAGGTGACCCCACCCCCTCTGACACCACGGGGGCTTTCCTGTGGCTTCCCCATGGCGTCAGAGAGGGGCGGGGTCACCCATTTACCTCACCGCGTGGCCCTGCCATTAGCTATAAGAACTGTCACCCAGAAAAAGTGTCCTTCGGCGGGAGCCTCCCATGGAGGCACAACGTTTTTTTTTTCGGTCTGTCAGATAGCATAAATTTACATTGCGGGACATTTTTATTTTTTGATTTTTTAATAAAGGACTTGTCCCAAGCTGTCTCTTGTCTTTTTTACCATTTTTGACACTTTTTTTGTGAAATGGTAGGGGTACAATGTACCCCGTTACCAATTCACATAGGGGGGCTGGGATCTGGGGGGTCCCCTTGTTAAAGTGGGCATCCAGATTCCGATAATCCCCCCACCGCATACCCCCACAAGCACCGGGCAAGGGTTTTGGGGATGAGGCCCTTGTCCCCATCAACATGGGGACAAGGTGCTTTAGGGGGCTACTCCAAAGCACCCTCCCCATGTTAAGGGCATGTGGCCTGGTACGGTTCAGGAGGGGGGCGTGCAGCCTGCAGCCTGCAGCCTGCCAGGTTGCATGCTTGGAAAAGGGTCTGGTATGGATTTTGGGGGGGCCCTACGCCATTTTTTTTATTTTGGTGCAGGGTTCCCCTTAAAATTCATACCAGACCTGAAGGGTCTGGTATGGATTTTGGAGGGGACCCCTACGCCATTTTATTTTAAATTTGGCACAGGGTTCCCCTTAATTTCCATATCAGACCTGAAGGGCCTGGTATGGATTTTAGGGTGACTCCCACGCAATTTTTTTTTTAAATTTTGGTTCGGGTTCCCCTTAATATTCATACCAGACCCATAGGCCCTGGTAATGGGCTGGGGGGGACCCGTGCACTTTTTTTCAATGAGTTTTACCTATATTGCCGACCCGACAATTCATTACAACCACGATCAGTTTTAAATGACAATTTTTCCTTTAGAAATGTAATTTTGCTTTGGTACTGTTCTAAACACGGGAAAAATGTGCCACTTTACAGGCATATTATAGACACCCCCAGGCACTATATTTAACCACTTCAGCCCCGGAAGGTTTTACCCCCTTCCTGACCACAGCACTTTTTACACTTTGGCACTGCGTCGCTTTAACTGCTAATTGCGCGGTCATGCAATGCTGTACCCAAACGAAATTTGCATCCTTTTCTTCCCACAAATAGAGCTTTCTTTTGATGGTATTTGATCACCTCTGCCGTTTTTATTTTTTGCGCTATAAATGGAAAAAGACCGAAAATTTTGAAAAAAAATGATATTTTCTACTTTTTTTATAAAAAAAAATCCAATAAACTAAATTTTAGTCATACATTTAGGCCAAAATGTATTCAGCCACATGTCTTTGGTAAAAAAAATGTCAATAAGCGTATATTTATTGATTTGCGCAAAAGTTATAGCGTCTACAAACTAGGGTACATTTTCTGGAATTTACACAGCTTTTAGTTTATGACTGCCTATGTCATTTCTTGAGGTGCTAAAATGGCAGGGCAGTACAAACCCCCCCAAATGACCCCATTTTGGAAAGTAGACACCCCAAGGAAATTGCTGATAGGCATGTTGAACCCATTAAATATTTATTTTTTTGTCCCAAGTGATTGAATAATGACAAAAAAAAAAAAATGTACAAAAAGTTGTCACTAAATGATATATTGCTCACACAGGCCATGGGCATATGTGGAATTGTACCCCAAAATACATTCAGCTGCTTCTCCTGAGTACGGGGATACCAAACATGACATGCTTTAAAATTGCGCACAAACGTGCAGTGGCAACAAAATTAATACATTTTTAAAAGCCTTTAAAAGCCTTTACAGGTTAGATTTACAAAGGAGGTCTACTGCTAAAAATACTGCCCTCGATCTGACCTTCGCGGTGATACCTCACATGCATGGTGCAATTGCTGTTTACATTTGACGCCAGACCGACGCTTGCGTTCGCCTTAGCGCGAGAGCAGGGGGGACAGGGGTGCTTTTTTTTTTCTTTTATTTATTATTTTTTTGCTTTTTTATCTTATTTTTAAACTGTTCCTTTCATTTTTTTAAAAAAAAATCATTTTTATTGTTATCTCAGGGAATGTAAATATCCCCTACCCTGTTTCCCCGAAAATAAGACCTAGTGTGATTGTCGGTGATGGCTGCAATATAAGCCATACCCCCCAAATAAGCCCTACTTAAAGTCCTTGTAGGTCTTATTTTCAGGGTAGGGCTTATTTTCGGGGAAACAGGGTAGGGCTTATTTTTGGGGTATGGCTTATATTGCAGCCATCACTGACAATCACACTAGGTCTTATTTTCGGGGAAACAGGGTATGATAGCAATAGGTAGTGACAGGTACTCTTTTTTGAAAAAATTGGGGTCTATTAGACCCTAGATCTCTCCTCTGCCCTCAAAGCATCTGACCACACCAAGATCGGTGTGATAAAATGCTTCCCCAATTTCCCAATGGTGCTGTTTACATCCGGCGAAATCTAAGTCATAAAATGCTCATAGCTTCCGGTTTCTTAGGCCATAGAGATGTTTGGAGCCACTCTGGTCTCTGATCAGCTCTATGGTCAGCTGGCTGAATCACCGGCTGCTTTCTCGGGTTCCCTGTTGAGACAGGAGAGCCAGAGAAAAACACGGAAGACGGTGGGGGGGGGGGCATTCCCTCCCACTGCTTGTAAAAGTTAGCCGCTAGGATTGCTTTTACATGAAAGCCGACCGCTGGCTGAAAAGAATGATACCAAGATGATACCTAAACCTGCAGGCATCATTCTGGTATAACCACTCAAAGTCGTGAATGGCGTACCTGAAGACAAAAAAATGGTTAACAATAAAGCACATTAAACAGTAAAGTATAAAAAATTGCATACCTGAAAAGCAAACATGATAAAACATAATAACAATAAAACATTGCAGAATAGAACACAGTAAAAAAGAGCAGAACAATAGAGAGAGAATAGAGAGAGAGAGAACAATAAAACGACAACTATTTTTTTTTATTTTTGTTTGTGTTTTTTTTGCAAACTTGTAACTTTTATAACTGTAACCGGTTCCAGGTTCGGGTCTCTCAAAATGCGATGGCATCTTGGGAGACCCTGTGAAAGTGTGTCCTAGTCTGTGCAATGCTGTACCCTACGCTAATAGTCAACTAGTGAATGGTAGCGTTCAAAACATTCACCAATGCAAAGACCAGGATTGTCAGGACAGGAGGGACAATAATAGCGGGTGTCACGCCTATATTCGCACTTGCTGCAGACACAACATCTTTTTTGGGGGGGTTTGTTGGGTAGGGGTACTCGGGAGGACATAAAAATGCCTCTCATGCAGCCGACTGTATTTGGTTGGGGATGTGAATGGGGGAAGTACGGGCGCTGCAGAAGCGGTGGGTTCCCAATTAGGATTGGCGAATGCAGCAGGAAGGACACTATGGTCACGACGGGTCTGTGTTTGTCTTCTTGGTGGCAGCGGGACACTACTTGTGCTTGCCACCTCACCCGCTTGAACTGCACTTATGGGACTCGCCACGTCACCGCAGTGCTGGTTTGACTGGGGTGTACTAGGCCGCTGGCGCTTGCCAGTTCACCAAAACGCTACAAAAAAACTGTTAGCGATCACAGGGATCAGGCCTGACTCTGCGAACGCTGCAGTTATGCGTTTAGTGTTTTGTAAGTGACAGTGATCGATCGATACTGCACTTGGGTGGGCTGGGCCAGGCGGAGGGGCAAAACGCAGGTGCTAGCAGGTATCTGGGCTTATCCTGCTAACACTGCGTTTGTGGGAACCCTAAACTGCTGGGGACACTAGTATAGATCTGATCGGATCAGATATTGATCCGATCAGATACTATACCACTAAGGGAGGTGTACGGTGCGTGCGTGCGTGGGTGTTAGCGGTACTGGCGCTAACCTGACGCTGCCTGGGGCTGGTGCTTGCCAGTTCACCAAAATGGGGGTCCCTGACGCTATAAAACGCTGACGGCGAACCTAAATATTTACCTCCCTAACTAGCGTCACCAGCGACACTAATACAGCGATCAGAAAAATGATCGCTTAGTGACACTGGTGACGGGGGGTGATCAAGGGGTTAAAACTTTATTAGGGGGGTTAGGGGGGTACCCTAGACCTACAGGGGGCCTAACACTCACTGCCCTACCACTTCTAACTGTCACAAACTGACACTATGCAGTAATCAGAAAAAAAAAAACCTGCTTGGTGTCAGTTTGTGACAGGGGGGGGTGATTGGGGGGGGATCGGGGGCGATCGGGGGGGGATCGGGGGTGTAATGTATGCCTGGCATGTTCTACTGTGTTGTGTAGTGTTGTGCACTCACTCACATGTCTTCTCTCCACGGCGAACGGAAACTGCTGGGCCGAGGAGAGATGACCTCACATCCTCTGCCTCTGTGTACTATACAGAGGCAGGGGATGTTTCTCATTGGCTGGGAGCGATCGCAAGGGGGGGGGCCACGATCGGATGGCCTCCCCCTCGTCTCTCAACGCTCCCAGCCAAATGCCGACCGCCGCTGGCACCGGGGGGGGGGGTCCGATCGGTACCAGGTACGTGATTTTGCCTGCCCGTGTCATTCTGCTCACGTATATAGGCGTGAGGCGGTCGGCAAGTGGTTAAAGGAATATTTCATTTTTATTGTTTCACTTTAAGCATTAAAAAAATCACTGCTCCCGAAAAAACGTTTGTTTTGAAAAATTTTTTTTGCATTGATACATGTCCCCTGGGGTAGGACCCGGGTCTCCAAACACTTTTTATGACAATAACTTGCATATAAGCCTTTTAAATTAGATTTTTTTACATTTTGATTTTGATCTTCCAAATTTTTTGCCTGTTCGGTATGTTCTGGTGCGAACCGAACCGGGGGGGGGGTTCGGCTCATCCCTACCCATAAGGAAGAAACGGAAGGGCTTTCCTCAAAGGCTCATCAACAAGCGGTTAAGAAGAGGGGAGACGACGAGTTTGCGGAGTGAGGAAATTCTGGCTGTGAAGTGGAGGGACAGAAGGGATGTTTACATGCTGTCTTCGATCCACAATAATACCTTTGTGAAGATCACCAGGAGGAATGGCCCAATACAAAAGCCAACATGTGTCCACGAATACAATATGTTCATGGGGGATGTTGACTTCAACGACCAAATGCTCGAACCTTACCTTGCCACAAGACGAACATACCAGTGGTATAAAAAAGTATCAATGTATTTGTTTCATTTGACCCTATACAACACCTATATAATCTATTGCAACTCCACTGAAAGCCTCAAACCCTTCCTTGGAGGAAATCACCACTACTCTTATATTTCTGAACGGCCCACCAGAAAACATTTGATCCGATGTGATTAGCAGACTCTCTGAACGCCACTTTCCCAATAAAATCCCTTCAAGACCAACAGGCCAAAAAGTCAGAAAAAATGCCGGATGTGCTCCAGAAGAGGAGTTAGAAGAGACACCACTTATTATTGTCCCCAATATCATTCCCAATCAAGCCTCTGCATATGTGACTGTTTTTGCTGTTACCATACTTCAGTAAATTATTAGTGAAGTATGGTAAAGATAACCCTCACTTCCTGCCATTTATCTTCACACCCCTTATGCCTCTGCTTGCTCTGTAACTGACCCTGGCTTGTTATTCGGCCACACTTCTGCCTACCAATTCTGTACATACCTCTGCCTGATCTGGAACTGACCCTGGCTTGTTATTCAACCACGCTTCTGCCTACCGATTCTGTACATACCTCTGCCTGATCTGGAACTGACCCTGACTTGTTATTCAACCATGCTTCTGCCTACCGATTCTGTATATACCTCTGTCTGATCTGAAACTGACCCTGGACTGTTTAACAACGCATCATGCCTGCATCTTAGACTGATCTTGTACCCTGCTACTGGACTAGTAGGATTCATAACACAGGGGTCTCACATATGTGAGGGGCTCCAGAATTGTTTTTCTGGAGGAAGAAAACTATTTTTTTTGTTTTCTCATTTCTAGATTAGGGTCTGGAGACTCTGAGGCTTCAAAGAGATTTGGGTGGGAGAAGTCTCTACCCCTGTCCCCATTCTGTCCTGAATGAGGCCCTACTTCCGCCTGCTGCCTGTAGGACTTCTGCCATCATGCCTCTGCCTGTCGCATGAACTGACCACACCACATGGACCATGTTCCTGCCTACTACCAGGACCAATATTTTAGCACTGCTGAAATCTCTGCCTGCACTGACCCTGGACTGTATATGGACAGTATCCCTGCCTGCTGCCAGTACTGACTATGGACAGTATTCCTGCCTGTTGCCTGGACAATTTTATTCGCTTTTTCTGACCAAGTCCCTGCCTGCTGCCTGAACCAGTGCTATCCTCCTGTAAACAAATGCACTACTAAAACCGCAGGTAATCTTTTGTTTAGCCTTTGCTCAGCAGAATGTATTTTGGGGTGTAATTCTTTGTATGTGCATGCTATGCACATAGCATAGGTATGTGCATGCTTGCATTTTGGGCCTCTGTATGTGGCCAGGTTGTGTACAAGTCTCACACATGTGGTATCGCCATACTCAGGAGGAGTAGCAGAATGTATTTTGGGGTGTCATTGTTGCTATGTAAATGCTATGTGCTATCTTATAAATGTACAACTTTGTGTAAAAAAAATGCGTTTTCATTTTTTTCCCACATTTTCCAAAAACTTCTGGAAAACAATGAACCATTCAAAAGACTCACTATGCCTCATATATTATACATTGGGCTGTTAGCTTTACAAAATGGGGTCATTTTGTGGGTGATTCCATTTTCCTGGTGCTCCAGGGCCTTCAAAAGTGTTGTTGATGGTTGAGAAATGAGATGTATAATTGATGCTCCTAGAATACCTGAAGGTGCTACTTCAATGTTGGGCCTCTGTATGTGGCCAGGCTGTGTAAAAGTCTCACACATGTGCTATTGTCTTACTCAGGAGGAGTAGAAGAATGTATTTTGGGGTGTCATTTTGGCTATGTACCTGCTATGTGTTGGAAATATCTTATAAATGGACAACTTTGTGTAAAAAAAGGGGGTTTTCTTTTTTTTCCCACATTTTCCAAAAACTTCTGGAAAAAATGAACCATTCAAAAAACTCATTATGCCTCATAGATTATACGTCGGGGTGTTAGCTTTCCAAAATGGGGTCATTTTGTGGACGTTTCCATTGTCCTGATGCTCCAGGGCCTTCAAAAGTATAATAGGTAGTCAACAAGTTAGATGAGTAATTTATTCTCCTAGAACACCTGATGGTGCTCCCTACATGTTGGGCCTCTCTTTGTGGCTAGGCTGTGAAAATGTCCCACACATGTGGTATTGCCATACTCAGAAGGAGTAGCAGAATGTATTTTGGGGCGTCATTTGTGGTATACACATGCCATGTGAGAGAAATAACCTATTACAATGACAATTTTGTGGAAAAAAAAATCTTCATTTTGCAAAGAATTGTGGGAAAAAACTACAACATCAAAAACCTCACCATCTTACTAAATACCTTGGAATCGAATGTCTACTTTCAAAAAAGGGGTCATTTGGGGGGTATTTGTACTTTCCTGGCTTGTTCGGGTCGCAAGAAATGATATAGGCCACTAGTACATCAGGTGTGATACATTTTTTATGATTTGCACCACAGCTTGTAGACTCTCTAACTTTCACATAGACCAAATAATATCCACTAATTTGGGTTATCTTTTATCAAAGATATGTAGCAGTATAAATTGTGGCCAAAATTTATGAATAAAAATTAATAATTTCCAAAATTTTATCACAGAATCAAAATTTTCGGTCTTTCTTCATTTATAGCGCAAAAAATAAAAAACCCAGAGGTGATCAAATATCACCAAAAGAAATATCTATTTGTATGAAAAATAGGACAAAAAATTAATTTGGGTACAGTATTACATGACTGACTGCCATTCAAAGTGTGAGAGCACTGAAAGCGGAAAATTGGTCTGGACAGGAGGGGGGTTTAAGTGCCCAGTAAGCAAGTGGTTAAAGAATGGATTTACAGTGAATGCAGTGTTTGATTCTGCTTAACATATATTAACAGCACTTTGAAATGCTGAAGTAAGGAATACAAGTATACAGAAGTTAGAATGTCCACTTGCTGTGACAGCATTGACTTCAAAATTTGTAATATGTTAACCACAACTCCAGATACAAAGCTGGCAATATGTAGACAGATGTTTTACTGAGAATTATTGGCAGGGAGACATCTGGCTTCTCTCCATTGCATCCTTATGCCTGGGACCTGCCTAAATCATATCCTATCCTATATTCTATGAACAGTCTATGCTTCATTCCCTTTTCTACATGGATAAAGGAATGATCAGCAAATCATGCTTGCAAGAGTTGAGAGCATCTGTTATTGCTTCCCAGGGAAATTTAAAATGGCGCGACAGTTGAAATTTGTTGTAAACCTTCCATAAAAGCAATAATAATATTTATTGTGGATCTCTTTCCAATTGTCTATTTTTTTTCTATTATTTATTTTGGATCGTTCACATCTTGAAGACACACAGAATGATTATGTTTAGATCATCATCAGCTCCATTGCATGTCAAACTCCACCCCCAGCTTTTATGCCTCCTCTAGACCCATAAAAATGTTCTTAGTAACAGAAATGCAAAAGCCACATTCTCCTTACGAATGTAAATAATGAAGAATTCTTCATGGTGCAAGTTCTGGTTACCAACAAAATTTTCAGAGTACTAGCAAACAACACGAAAGCCCTCTTCTGTATCCCATCTTACAAAAGAGAAAAGTCCCTTGCTTTCTCCCAATAGGAAAAGCATTCACTGATATATGGTGGTGCAGCTGCTCTTCACCCCAGAAAAAAATAAATAAATACATTCCTTCTTTACATGAGAGCCCCTCCTACTAGAGCCTTAAACACTTCTTGGGAAAACTGATTGATGAGCAGGTTCCCTATCAACAAGTTCAGGAAGCCTTCCAAAAAAGGGACCTACACCCTATTACACAGTGACCTACACCAAGCTTATCAGGAAAGTGAGAGTGAAGTCAAATGTTCTCTTCAGTAAACTTTTTGTGGGTTAATGGCTCAAAGTATTGATAGAAAAAGGTCAGCATGACAGCCAGGCAACTAGGATATTTAGAAGAAGGTAAGCAGCAATAGCAGTCTTTGAAATACAGTACAGGATTACTTTAAAATCACATATGCGGCCCTTACCTAAAGCTCATTCTACCAAACAGACTGATATGGTGAATACAACAGGATTCTTTTTTTTTAGTTTTAGATTGCATATACATTTTATTTTTATCATATGAATGTAATTTTAAGCAGTTTTCTGTGTTGTGTACTATATAACTGGGAGATTACGTTAATCTCAGCTTTCTCTAATACTATCATTCATTAAGAGGATTGCCTTGACAATACACTTAATCCTATATAGAGTGCTGTCAACTAATGTCATTTATTGGGTTATTTTTCTGCCATGTTCTTACGATGCATACAGTATATAATGTGCTATTTGGCATGTCTTCTTTTGGTATGGGTGAAAGTATCTGCAGCTGTTTTACTGTAACTTTTTACAGCTGTTGCATAAAAAACTATGAGAATTACATGATAAACGAGGGCTGCCTGGCTGCAAGGGGATTGATGGAATGTAAGTCAAACATTTTAAGCTCCATAATCGATTTTCAGAAGGGTCATATTACTACTGTAAATTCCATCTAGTTCTGATATAAATGTATAAATTAGGAGATTATTATTGCTGTCACTGCACAGACTACCATATTACAGGTGATTTTGTCAACAATGTGTAAAGAGAAACAACATACTGTAGCTAAAGGAGGAAGAGTAATTTCCAACAAGACATATACATGACATGAAGGGGAATATACAACATACATATACAGTATGTATTATGTTGCATCACCTAATGGTTAAGTCCCCCTTTTAAACAAAAAAAAATAAACAAATGCACATATTTATTTGCAGCATAAAAAATGTACACATTATTTTTTTTAATATGAGTATGCAAAGCATTGCAATCGCAATCACTGGATCAAGGGTGTAATGCCAGGCTCTTGCAAACTCTTACTTCAGCTCCTTATCTGTAGCAAGGTGCAGGCATTTTGTTGGGGGCTAAAGGAAGTGTCAATGGACTATAAGTGCAGTGATATCAACTCTTGAAACCCTTTGAGAGCTACAAGTTTGTCTGCTGCGGTGGAAGACAAGACGTGTAGTTCTTTCATTCACAGATCTCTGTGAATGAATGATGTGACTGTGCAGATGTGGAGCACACACATCTGTGCAAAATTTGAAAGTAGCAGTAGCTACAGGGAAGAAGAACCCCACAATGTTTCTATGCTGTCATGCAAGGGGGGAGGTTTGCAGGTGGGGCGGGGCACTTGGCAACAAGGTACATTTTACAAATACAAGTGTAACATGATAAAAAAGGTGGAGGTGGTGGAGGAGCTATGTAAGGCGCTACATTTATTTAGGGAAAGGGGGGAAGGGGGGAAAGGGGGGAAGTGAACACCTTGTATAAAATTCATACTTGGTTCATATAATAAACTTGATCAAAACCTGTTTACTTTTAGGTCATTGCAAACGACATGGAGGCACACTGCTTCTAAAGAAGAAATAATTTAGCTTCTATACCCATAAAGGCTTTTTAATAGTAAGAGCTGTGAAAATGTAGACTTCCACAGGAGCTCTAGCCAACTCTGTAGATTACTTTAAACAATGCTACTCATATTTGTAAATGTTTAAATAGAACTTACCCATAATATGTAAAAGAAATAACACTGTAGATATGCTTTTCTCAACCTTTCTACCCCTGAGGAATCCTTAAAATTGTTTTTAGGTCTCAGACATCTAAAATGAAAGTGTTACTAAACCCAGTAATATGAAAATAGTTCACCCCCCCTCCCCCACAGTGCCCACAGCTAAATCTTCTTTTTACAATAAAATACTGCCACTATATGCCTTTTTGGATGATCTGTATACCACAGTTACACGATAAACTGCAGTTTCTCCAGTGCTAAGATATCAGGAAGGAGGAGATTTCCACTACAGCCTGCATACACGCCCTTGTGTGTGATGTCAATATCATGTGACCTGGCTATCTCTGAGAACAAGTAAATGTTCTCTCCAACATAAAAGACACAACTGAGCATGTGCAGGTCGGCTACTCTGCCTGTGTTAGCTGGCCTTTCCCAGACAGACAGTGCAGGAGGAGGAGGATCTGTGCTTACAGGATAAAACAGCCTTTTTAGACAATGCAGATGATTAACCCCTTAAGTTCCACAGTGAGTATAACAAGCATGCTATGCTGCATATACAGACTGATTTTACTGCTGTGGGTTTAATAACACTTTAATTAATTGGAGGCATAGGTGTGCGCAGCCTATTGCATTAGGGTGTGCACCCGAAAGCTCAAGCACACATACATATATATATATTGTCTAAAGTATTGGGACGCCTGCCTTTACACGCACATGAACTTTAATGCCGTCTTAGTCCATAGGGTTCAATATTGAGTTGGCCCACCCTTTGCAGCTATAAAAGCTTCAACTCTTCTAGGAAGGCTGTCCACAAGGTTTAGGAGTGTGTCTATGGGAATGTTTGACCATTCTTCCAGAAGGGCATTTGTGAGGTCAGGCGCTGATGTTGGACAAGAAGGTCTGGCTCGCAGTCTCCACTCGAATTCATCCCAAAGGTGTTCTATCGGGTTGAGATCAGGACTCTTTGCAGGTCAGTCAAGTTCCTCCACCCCAAATTCGCTCATCCATGTCTTTATGGACCTTGCTTTGTGCACTGGTCCAAATCATTTGATGGAGGGGGGATTATGGTGTGGAGTTGTTTTTCAGGGGTTGGGCTTGGCCCCTTAGTTCCAGTAAAGGGAACTCTTAGAGCCGGTTCACACAGGGGCGACTTGTCAGGCGACCTAGCCGCCTGACAAGTCGCCTCCCATTCTGCACAATGGAACCGTTCTAATAGGAGCGACGCAAGTCGCTCTGACTTAGAAAAAGGTACCTGTACTACTTTGGGGGCGACTTGAGGCGACTTGCATAGACTTCTATACAGAAATCGCTTTGCAAGTCGCCGTGGAAGTCGTTTGCAGGTCGCCTCGCTGAGGTGACCTGCAAATCGTGCCGCCCCTGTGTGAACCGGGGGTTAAGGCGTCAGCATACCAAGACATTTTGGACAATTTCATGCTCTTAACTTTGAGGGAACAGTTTGGGGATGACCCCTTCCAACATGACTGTGCTCCAGTGCACAAAGCAAGGTCCATAAAGACGTGGACTTAGCAGGGGTGGTGGGAAATTAACTACAAGTGCAATAATTCACATTATAACTGTAACTAAAACATATACAATTAAGTGCAACACTCTAAAAAATAAAAAATCCAAAGTGCTATAATGGTGTGAACCTCCCAACTAAAAAGTTGTTGCACTCTAAGGTAATTTGTATTGCAATTATCTGTAGAGGGGTTTCCACCATCCCTGCTAAGGCAGCACTGATGGGCACTGATAGTCAGCACTGATGGGCACTAATAGGCTGCACTGATTGGCAGCGTTGATGGGCACTAATTGGTAGCACTGATGTGCACTGATAGGTGGCACTGATAGGCAGCACTGATTGGCACTAATGGGCACTGATTGGCACTGATAGGTGGCACTGATGGGCACTGATATGCATCACTGATGGGCTCTTATTGGTAGCACTTATGGGCACTGATAGGCACTGATGGACACTGATTGGCACTGATAGGCAGCACTGATTAGAAGCACTGATGGGCACCGATAGGCTGCACTGATAGGCAGCACTGATGGGCACTGACTGGCAGCACTGATGGGCACTGGTAGGTGGCACTGATAGGCAGCCCTGATGGGCACTAATTGTCAGCACTGATTGGCACTGATAGGCTGCACTGATGGGCACTGATATGCAGCACTAATGGGCACTGATATGCAGCACTGATGTGCACTGATTGGCAGCACTGATGGGCAGCACTTATGGGCACTGATTGGCACTGATAGGCAGCACTGATGGGCACTGATATGCAGCCCTGATAGGCAGCATTGGTTGGCACTGATTTACAGCATTGGTTGGCACTGATAGGCAGCATTGGTTGGCACTGATAGGCAGCACTGTTTTGCACTGATAGGCAGCACTGGTTGGCACTGATAGGCAGCACTGGTTGGCACTGATAGGCAGAATTGGTTGGCACTGATAAACAGCACTGGCACAGATAGGCAGTACTGTTTGGCACTGATAGGCAGCATTGGTTGGCACTGATAAGCAGCACTGGCACTGATAGGCAGCATTGGTTGGCACTGATAGGCAGCACTGGTTTGCACTGATAGGCAGCACTGGTTTGCAATGGTTGGCACTGATAGGCAGAATTGGTTGGCACTGATAAGCAGCACTGGCACAGATAGGCAGTACTGATTGGCACTGATAGGCAGCATTGGTTGGCACTGATTTGCAGCATTGGTTGGCACTTATTGGCAGCATTCGTTGGCACTGATAGGCAGCATTGGTTGGCACTGATTGGCAGCACTGATGGGCACTGACTGGCAGCAGTGATGGAAACTAATTGTCAGCACTGATTGGCACTGATAGGAAGCACTGATGGGCACTGATATGCAGCACTGATGGGCACTGATTGGCAGCACTTATGGGCACTGATAGGCAGCACTGATAGGCAGCATTGGTTGGCACTGATTGACAGCATTGGTTGGCACTGATTTACAGCATTGGATGGCACTGATAGGCAGCATTGGTTGGCACTGATAGGCAGCACTGGTTTGCACTGATAGGCAGCACTGGTTGGCACTGATAGGCAGAATTGCTTGGCACTGATAAGCAGCACTGGCACAGATAGGCAGTACTGGTTGGCATTGATAGGCAACATTGGTTGGCACTGATAAGCAGCACTGGCACTGATAGGCAGCATTGGTTGGCACTGATAAGCAGCACTGGCACTGATAGGCAGCATTGGTTGGCACTGATAGGCGGCACTGGTTTGCACTGATAGGCAGCACTGGTTTACAATGGTTGGCACTGATAGGCAGAATTGGTTGGCACTGATAAGCAGCACTGGCACAGATAGGCAGTACTGGTTGGCAATGATAGGCAGCATTGGTTGGCACTGATTGGCAGCATTAGTTGGCACTGATTGGCAGCATTGGTTGGCACTGATTGGCAGCATTGGTTTGCACTGATTGGCAGCATTGGTTGGCACTGATAGGCAGCATTGGGTGGCACAGATAGGAGAGAGGGGGAGTTTCACATTCAGGAGATCGTGAGAATTGCCAGAGCTGTTCAGTGTATGAAACTGTCAGATAATGCATGCAGGGAGAGACACCAGCTGTTAAAAGTCAGCGGTGATGCTGGTGGTGGGCGGGACTGAACAGTTACCAAACACCAGCCAATAGGATGGATCTGGGCGGGCCACTACATTTCTCTGGCTCCGTTTCATACACTGAACAGCTCTGGCAATTCTCACGATCTGCTGCCTGTGAAACTGTTTCACAGGCAGCGCGGGCCACACACTCTCTTGGATGGCGCATTTTGGGGCAAATCTCTGGACACAGCACGGGGTGATTAGGGTGTGCCCAGGCACACCCGGCACACCCCGTGCGCACGCCTATGATTGGAGGTCAGTGGTAAGAATGTGGTGTTGGCCCCAGAAGTTTGCAGTCACCGTCAAATGGGAGATCAATCAGCCACAGCTCAAGGAACCCCTAGCAACCTCTGAAGGAACCCCAAGGTTCCACGGAACCCTGGTTGAGAATGGCTGCTGCAGATAGTTGACCCAGAAAGTATCCTTACTGGAGCAAATTGAACCATGCTTTATAGTTTTTTTTTCTTCCCTGGATCATCTGTGGGTGTAGGGCTATATTGTTTTTATTTATTATTGTGCTAATGTAGTAGACTACTAGAGTTTAAATTTAGCTTTTGGCCTCCCTGTAGCCAATTTTCATTTGATAATGCCATTTGATAATGCCTGTTCTAGCTCCTTTTAATGCAGGCTTGGTTACTTTTCCCTGCATCCCATGGTACTATGGAATATAGTGGGTCAAAAGACCCTGCCCTGCATATTAATACTTCTCCAACCAATCCCTGGTCGGAGGAATAAGTGACCAGCAGGGTGCTGAGAGGGGTATAAATGGGCTGGGATCCAGAACAGAGATATTTTTTTCCTGGGAGAGTAAGACCCAGCCTGAGGGCTGTGGCATCCCTGGGAGTTTACCTACAGCTAAAAGAATCCTTTTTGGAATCCAAGCTTCTGCTTTGGCTGGGGGACCTCTGGCCTAGCTTCCTGAACATTGCAGAGAGCTCATCTAAGGATCCAGGACACAGGTGATTCCAGTATAGAAATTGACTGATACTGCAGGTGGCTACACAGAATTCAGGAAACAGTGAGTACCAGCCTCTGGGACTTTCTTTAGCTTGATTTGGGAAGGCTTATTTTTTGTACATCCAGGATTTTATACTCCTGGACCAGTTTACATTCACTTTAAGGGGGTTGCCCTCACCCTGAAGGAATAGTTTAGATTTCGTGTCCTCTACTGCAAGTTGTTGAAATTTATAGGAGTATCCATAGGCTTACAATTACCCTATCCCAGTTCCCTAACAAAATAAAAAACACAAAAAAAGTCATGTGCAGTGGTGTGAAATACTGTGTGCCTGGCTGCTGTGTGCCTGATAGGGAATAGAACCTGGATTAATGGCCAGACCAGTCCTGGGTCTGTGCTACACAAAAAATGCTGTTAATTTACAATTAGCTGTCCTAACCAGCCTGTATATAACTTCATGTCTTTGCATTCCCTGCTGTAAAAATAACCTGTAATGAAGAGAAGGGTGTGATATAGAAGTAACAGGACCTGATATCTAAAGACATAATCTGTCAACCCATTAATTATCTGCACACTTAACCCCCAGCAGTGCCCTAAGCTCGGAGCTAGAAGCTTGGTCCATCCATTCAGGAGCATTCTATGTGTATGTAGCACAAAAATCTCATACTACTGAATTTAAAGTGGTTCTAAAGCTTTAAGGTTTTTTTTTTTTACCTTAATGCATTCTATGTATTAAGGTAAAAAACTTTTTGTATTTCAAGATTCCCCCAGCTCACCCACCTTATACTTACCTGAGCCTGATCCCAATCCAATGATGTGCACAATAGCAATGACTCTCACTGCTTTCTTCCTCCTCACTGGGCACATTGATAGTATGATAGATGGCTGTCAATCAAATGCTGTGATGAGGGAGCAGGGGTGGGGTCGGGTCATCCGGTCTGTGTCAATGGGCACAGACAGGGTGGCTCGGGAGCAAGCCAGAAAGAGTGCCCCCATAGAAAGCAGCTTACTATGGGGGCACTCGCCAACGTAGAGGTGCCTGGAGCACTGGCAGGGGGCCCCAGAAGAGGAGGATCAGGGCTCTTTTGTGCAAAATCATTGCACAGAGTAAGTATAGCAAATTTATTATTTTAATTTAAAAAAAATGTTGTACAGTGTAATTTGTATCAGAGAAGCTAAATGGATTGCAGTCTTCAGCATAAAGCATCATTCAATTTAAAAATAGCAGCAAGAAACTTTAAGTTATGAATATTTTAAATAGCTACATAAATTAGCTTCATTCGGTTTTGTTGCCTGTACTGACTATAGAATGTGTATATGAGATAGATGTTTAATTAGACAGGTACTCAACAAAAGCTCAAAAGCTGCTTCAAATGTAGCTGAAAAAAAAGACATGTTTGCGCACCACAATTTTAAAGTTTAGCACTAATCAATTGTGTACCTTGTTTTGGAAGGAGTGCAGGGTTTGACTCGTATTGGTCTTAATATAGGTCTGACTTGAAAAATTAAGATTTTACTATCTTATGGGGAAGACTTAAAAATAATACTTTTTCTTAAACAATACCCTGAAGGATTCTACTTAACTGTCAAGTAGAGTATACACATACTAAAATTCGTCAACACCAGACAAATTTTGGTACATGTGCACCGCTGTCTTTTCAACAGAAGACGGTTTAACGACCTACTTCTGTTGAACAGTCATGCTGGAAAACCAATATTCGATCAGCGCTTGCAGTCAATGGCTGCAGTGCTGATCTATGCATTCTGGCAGGGAGGGGGCCCACTGTCCGAATACAATATCATGGCAGGGGAGATCGCTACATCCACCTCGCTTGTGTGGATGCAGGGATCTGTCAGTTTATTTTCGTTCAACCCGCTGGTTAAACAAAAAAAACTATACATGTATACCCTGCTTTAGTCTCACTCATTTGGTTTTGTCTTTTCTGTACTGCTCACTGGTCTTCTAGCTAAAAAGCAATCTATACCTGAAGACCTTCAGTGCAAGGATTCCTCTTTTGTCCTTAATCACAGCTCTTAAACCATTAACCACAAATGATACCAAATAATACTAAATTAGTAAATTATAATGTCCTACCTATATAGTGCATAATCTATATAGTGCAGCTTTAGCAAGAACGTCTATTAATGAATAACATCCTTCAAGTGCTGCTTGTAGCTACCAGCTTTCCATCCTGTAACCCCTCCCCGATGTAAGTTTTGTTGTGCTGACGTCTTTGGGGGGTATTGCCTCTAAATGTGAGCATGATAGCTTATGGATTTTTAAAGTTGTATATGTCAGTCGCCTAAAGAAAAAAGTTTTTTTCACACTATTAGAGCCCTTTATCTCCTTTGATTTTATGAAATCCCTGACTGTGGTGAGACGAAAGAGCAGTATTACCTTGGATGATTAACTTTAATAATTCAATTAATTAAATTAATAATGGTCAATCCTGTCTGGTGAGTACTCATATGTTGTGGTGGCTTATTGCTGAACACGAGCGCACTTTTTGAAGAGCATTTTATGGTCAATAGAATTTGGTTTGCACGGAGCAATTTTTTGGACAGTATAGCACAAGATAAAGGATAGCTACAAGCAGCACTTGAAGGATGTTATTCATTAATGGATTTTCTCTTTAACCAGTTAAGGACCAGCTGCTGCAGTTATACTGCGGCAGGTTGCCTCCCCTGGGCGAACTGCCGTAGCTTTACGTCGGCCACTCTAAGAGCTCTAGGGGGCGAGCACGGGCCCGCTAGGAGACAACGGATCCAATGCACGTGCCCGGCGGCCGCGATGTCCTCCGGGCACCTACGATTGCTCAGGAGAGAGACAGAACGGAGATCTGTCAATGTAAACAGGCAGATCTCTGTTCTGTTAGGAGAGAGGAGACAGATCTGCTGTTCATACTGATTATGAACAGCGATCAGTCTCCCCCTCCAGGCAGTCTCATTTCCCTACAGTTAGAAATACTCCTTAGAACATGTATTTAACCTCTTGATCGCCCCCTAGTGTTAACCCATTCCCTGCCAATGACATTTATACAGTAATCAGTGGCTATTTTTAGCTCTGATCTCTGTATAAATGTCAATGGTCCCCAAAAAAGTGTCAAAAGTGTCAGATCTGTCTGCCGCAATGTCGCAGTCCCGCTAAAAATCACTGATCTCCGCCATTACTAGTAAAAGAAAAAAAAATTATAATAAAAATGCCATAAATCTATCCCCTATTTTGTAGATGCTATAACTTTTGCGCAAACCAATCAATATACGCTTATTGCGGGGTTTTTTTACATCGAAGTTTATTGAAGAGAAAGGACATACAAGTATGGGGTCACAGCTCCAATTTGGCAAGTAACAAACATGCGGTGAAGCAATATTTTGGATAACATGAATAATCAGAAACTATACATTTATTAGCAAGTAGACGTAGCCAATGGACAGACATGTTTCTAGCATAAAGTCCCAGGCTACTCGATCAAACGTCTTCTCCGCGTCGGTAGACAGGGGAAGTCCCTTTTTCTCATTCGTGTAGCATGTATCAGATTGAGTGCTTTGGTCACGTTGTCTCTAGTTTCTCTGCCTGGCATGAAACCGGCCTGCTCTGGACCTATCAGGTTGTGTAGCAGTGGCCGCAGTCTGTTGGCAATAATTTTTGACAAAAGAGTTTGAGCGGAATATATTGAGCGGAGAAATTGGCCTGTATGTGGAACAGTTTGTGGGGTCTTTGTTTGGCTTGGGAATGACCATTATGTGAGCTGAAAGAAAGCTGGTGAGACCTCCCTAGGGGCTGACATGGAGTTCATTGCCTCTAGCAGTGGTTTAAGGAGAGTTGTATAGAATGTCTTGTAAAAGATGGATGTAAAACCGTCTGGGCCTGGGCTTTTCCCCACCGTGAGGTCTTTAATGACCTGTCAGGGTTCAATGGCTTCAATAGATCTCTCTAATTGACCAACTTCATCCTCTGTTAGTGTGGGGAGATTGGAGTCTTTGATTTGTAATCTATTTCTTTGGATTTTCCTAGGTTTATGTTAGCTTGGGAGATTATAGAGGGCAGTGTAGTAGTCATGGAAATGGTGGGCTATTTGTTTAGTAGTGATGTCAATTTTCCCTTTCTTAGTCCATATGCCTAAGATGTTCTGGTTGGCTGTAGTGCTTTTTAGGGCTCTCACTAGGAATTTGCCTGTCTTATCCCCATGCTCGTAGTAAATTTTCTTCTAGGAAAATAAAAATTGTTTAATCTTTGAATCAAGAATCTGCTGGAGTTCTTTCCTAGTTTCTAACAAAGCTGGGGCAGACTGTTCTGTTAAAGATTGTTTATGTAGTGTTTCAAGGGTATGGATTTTATCTATTAATTGTTACATTTCCTCCTCTTTTTCTCTTTTGCATTGGGCTCCTAGCTTGATTAGTTCCTCCCTGATAGAACATTTATGTGCCTCCCAAACCACCATAGGGTCAGCACCTGGAGTAATGTTGTGATCAAAAAATTATTTTATAAGGGAGGAGATCTTGGGGAGCAGCTCGGGGGAGCAGTCAGTAACGAGAAGTTCAGTCTTCAAGTGTTGGGTTTGGTGGAGGTTCTGATAGGTTCAGAGTCAGGGATATGGGAGCGTGGTTTGAGATGGATTTGATCCCTATGTTGGCCGCAGAGATCAAGTTGAGGTCCCTTTGTGAGGTGAAAATATAATCGATCCTCGAGTAGTGGTCATGTGGAATGGAATAGAAGGTAAAGTCCCTATCTTCAGGATGGAGGAAGTGCCATGTATCAATCAGTTTCATGGAGTTCAGTAGTAGTTTAATTTGTTTAAGGATTCTGTATGTGATGTAAGTTTTGCCTGAGGAGTTGTCTGCAAGGGGGTTTAGGGGTGCATTGAAGTCTCCCCCTAGAATCAGACAGTCCGAACTAAAGCCCTTGAGTTCAGTTAACATGCGCTGACAGAAGGCTAGGTGGGACGTGTTTGGGAAGTATACATTCGCTAGTGTAATGGGTATTCCGCAGCATTTCCCCTTTAGGAAGATATACCTTCCCCCGGGGTCTGTCAGTCTGTCTTTGAGTTCAAAAGAGGCATCCCTGCTAACAAGTATGGATACACCTTTTGACTTGGCGAGGTCATTGGTTGAGTGATATGCCTCTGTAAAGAAGGAGTCACTGAGCCTGGGTACATGCTGTGTCTTGAAACGAGTTTTCTGTAGGAAGAAAAAGCGGGGCCTACCTTTTTTGAGTTCTTTCAGGAGGGTGGAATGTTTTTCAGGAATATTCAATCTCTTTGAGATCACTGTAGGACTGTGTCCCAGGGACGAATATGCCATGGCGTGGATTCAGAGAGAGCCGGTGGGCTGTGGCCTGTAAGTGAAACTGGTAGATATGTTAGAATACTTTGTATGCACACGTAGATATACACCAGATTGTTAGTGAATAGTGGAGGGTAAGGGATATAGAAGTGGGAGAGTTAGAAAAGGTAACAGAAGAGAGGAGAGGAAAGGATAATGAGAGATAAGTTAATCCTCTTTGGAGTCTCTGGATAGACCCAAGAGATCTAAGGTAGTGTCTCTCAACAGGGACTAATTGCCGCATCGGGAGGCACTTTGTGGGGATTACGAAGGAGTCAGCCGACAGTCCTATCAGGATACTGTGCAGTGGAACAGTAAACCTGAATATGTGGAGATGGACAGGTCGCAGCCATTGTAAGCAGTAATCAAACAAAAAGGTCAACACTGCACTTAAGGTGCTGTTAATAAGAAAACTGAAAACAAGAACATGAACAGGAAAACCACTACATTTGATGGGAAGCAATGGGACGAGAATGATTCAAACCTCTCTGTTCCCATGAGTTGTTAGTTGCTACGTGTGGGTCTGAACAGTTTGTGTCAAATCGGTAGCTAATTCTGATCAACAAAACAGTATATAACCATATGTCAACGTAATTAGCCTCTGAGTTAGAGCATGTAATTAAGCTATAACTGCAGAGGAGTAACTATAACTATATCTACACCCTTAGGTACCGACAGATTTAAAGGCGCAGGCGGTGTCTTGGTGGAAGAACAATGTGCCGCCTAGATGTCATCTTTGTATGCCGGGTAAGTGGATAGATGGATTGAGCATTCCTCAGTCCTCAAATTGGCCTGTGGAATATTAAGCTCATCTGGGTAGCAAGTAGGTGAATGTTCTGGTAACTGCCTGAGTGCCTTAATATGGAGAATGGTATTGGCATTAGGGATGAGAAGTCTCAAAGAAGTCTCCTTGGGCCTCGGGTCTGGAAAATGTGGAGAATCAGACAGAGTCTCTGCTAATCTTGTTGCGGGAGATGAACTGCAGCAGTCCAGGCAATGGGGTAGGTGAGTGATAGCAGTCAGACTGCTCCTCGCAATCTATATGAAGAGTAGGGGTGTAGGTTAACTGTGGAATTTAACAGATTGCCGTCCGTCATATAGCAGAATGATGGCAGCAAAGTAGTCGGGATATCCTAACAAGACATCATATGACGTGATCAGGATAACACAGCCGGCGCGCGCCCGCGGGGGCGCACAGCGCAGCGATCGGAGGTGCTGTTTGTCAGTCTGACAGACCGCAACTCTGATCATGGTATGAAGCCTCTGAGAGAGGCTTCTTACCACGTGATTAGCTGTGACCAATCACAGCTGATCATCGCATGAACCAGGAAGTGCCGGTAAACGGCTTTCCTCAGTTCACGCTGACAGGGAGATCCGATCGGCAGCTCTCCCTGTGAGAGGGGGGGGTCTGTGCTGATAATTAGCACATTGATTATCAGCACAGCCCCCATCAAAAGATGCCCATCAGCTGCCAATCAGTGTCCAACACCTGCCAGCCTATCCCCATAATAAACGCCTGTCAGTGCCCACAACAGTGCCAATCAGTGCCCACAAAAGTGCCAATCAGGGCCCAAAAAAGTGCCAAACAATGCCCCATCAGTAATGCCTATCAGTGCCCCATCAAAGTGCCAATCAGTGCCACTCAGTAATGCCTGTCAGTGGCTCCTCATCAGTGCTGCCTATCCAGTGCCACATATCAGTGCCCATCAGTGCCACCTATCAGTGCCCACCAGTGCTGTCAGTGCTGCCGATCAGTGCCGTCAGTGCTGCCTATCAGTGCCACCTATCAGTGCCCATCAATTTTTTTTAATTGTCTGTCTTTTTTCGTTTATAGTGCAAAAATTAAGAACTTCAGAGGTGATCTAATACCACCAAAAGAAAGCTCTATTTGTTGGAAGAAAATGATAAATATTTAGTTTTGGTAAAGCTACAAATTGTCCTGGGCAGGAAGGGGAGAAAGTGCCTGGTGTGAAAGTGGTTAAGGAGCTGGAACTTGTAATAGAAATCGGTTGTCAGAGATTAGCTGCAGTTTCAGCTGGGGTAATCAAATGTTATTAGATGCTTTCAGGCATCATCAACTGCCCTGGAAGAGTGGGGCCTGTTGTTCGGTCTACCTGCTTGTGAGCCGCCTGGGCGGAAGGATTTAATCTTTTTAGATTTGCGTTTTTCTGGAGAGGCAAAGGGGTATCTTGGGGGGGTTCTTTCCAAGGGAGGCAGAATGAATTCTTGATACCACTCTGGAAGGTCCACCTGTCCTAGTTGAAGTGATTGGCAGAATTCTGGGAGATCCTCTGGTGAACGAAGGGAGTGTTGCCTCCCATTATGGTTCACTAGTAGAGCAAATGCAAAGCACCATGAATACCTCAAGTCCCTCTCTTTCAGTTTATCCAGGAGTGGACGCAGAGCCCTGCAAATTTTAAAGGTTTTCTGAGAGAGATCATGGAAAAGCATAATTGTCTCACCGTTAAAAATGATTTGTTCATTCCTGCAGGCCTTACGCATGATATCTTCCTTTAATGAGAAGTTTTTCAAACAGCAAATGATGTCACATGGAGGCATAGTGTCTGGGCCTCTGGCTCTGAGTGCTCTGTGGGCTCTTACAAATTCAATTTCTGTGTCTTCAGGTCTTTCCAGCAGACTATTGAAAACCCTTTGTAAGGCTGTTGTAATTTGCTCAGTTTCCACGGATTCTGGGATCCCCCTGATCCTGATATTGTTCCTCCTACCCCTGTTGTCTAGGTCCTCGAGATGATGTCTGTTCATTTCAATAAAATGATGGGATTGTGAGGTGGTCACCCTCTCTATTGCTTTCTCCCTGTGTTTCCCAGCTGCTTCCACCGAAGCCATCTTTTCTGTGAGAACTAGCAGGTTGGTTTTGAGATCTGTTATGGCCGCAGAGAAGGTGGATTTAATGTCCGCTGCAAAGCCAGACATCTCTCCATAAGTAAGAGGGAGGTCAGGGCGGGGGATTCCCCTACCGTTATCCTCTGCTGCGGACTGGGAGTCCTCACTGAAGTCCTCCTCCACATGCGGCGGCGCCATCTTGCCTCCAGGCATGTTGCTCCGGGAGGATGCCTGGCTCCGGAAGAGGTCCGATATGTTCCTCCCTCCCTAAACAGCAGGATCTGGTGTGTGGTGTGCTGTGGTTCTACCTGCTCATTATCGTGCGAGCAGTGTGCAGAGAGACGGGTTGAGGCTGCGATGCCGTTGGAGCTCCTTCATTATTCTGCCATCTCAGCCACGCGCAAAGCCACGCCCCCCATTGCCAAAAATATGTAGAAGAATACATATCGGCCTAAACTGAGGAAGAAATGTAGCTTTTTTTGGGGGAAGGGGGATATTTATTATAGCAATAAGTAAAAAATATAGGTTTTTTTCAAAATTTTCAGGGTTTTTTTGCTTTACAGAGCAAAAAATAAAAACCGCAGAGGTGATCAAATACCAACAAAAGAAAGCTCTATTTGTAGGAAAAAAAGGACATACATTTTGTTTGGGTACAGCATCGCACGACCACGCAATTGTCAGTTAAAGCGACGCAGTGCTGTATCGCAAAAAAATGGCCTGGTCAATAAGGGGGCAAATCCTTCCGGTCCTTAAGTGGTTAAAGCTGCACTATATGGATTATGCACTATATGGGACATAATTTTCTAATTTAGTATTATTTGGTATAATTTGTGGTTGATGGGTTAAGTGCTGTGATTAAGGACAACATTGTATGCAAACACATCAGGTGTTACACACAGCAGTTGATATTCTTGGTCATTGAGTTAATATTTTTTGGTCACTTAGCACAGGTGTTTAATAGGTATTCAAGGATTCCTATACCTTTGCTTCATTTATTCTCTGGATCTGTGATTTCTCCACTTCTCATGATGCTTCTTGCCTATTACTCCACCAGTCATGGATCACCAGTCCAGGGTGAAAAATGTGACATGAAGGAAGGAGAGCTTTGCATCTCTACCAAGATGGCTGCCTACAGAGACATAGTGCAGAACAAGGAATAGTAGGTCAGTCATCAGAAAAAGATCAACTGCAGGGAGCCTAAGGACAATACTAGTGACTGCTCCTGTGTTCTCTGGTTGCTATTGCCCACCTTCAGCACAGCTTCAGCTGAGTTACAGATTTTACTCACTTGATTTCTGTATATACTGTATTTTTATGGAAAATACTATATACAGTACTAGAGGGCACATGCCAAAGAAATAATGTATTATGTTCACTCTAGATGAGTGTTACTCAACCTTTTTCAGTCAAGGCAAAAATTTTAATTATGCACAGTCTTGAGACACCCTACTCTAAAATGTTAAAAAATGAAATTAATGGTTTTAAAAAATGCAGCAGCCTCCACACATGTAGGACACCAACTTTGGTGATTTATTTTTACAAAGCAAATAATGTATACCTTTGCACACTGGTTGACTAGTATTTCAGTGTTTTTCTTCCTCCTCAGTTTCTCTCCCTAACACATCTAACATGACCCTGGTACTGACAGAGGAGCAGGGAGGGGCAAACAAAGATGCTGTGCAGGCGCTCTTTATTGACCAATGACATCATTGGTTGTTAGGAAACCAGTGGCTGGGCACAGGGCCTAAGAATGCATATAAAAGCCTGTGGCTTAGCAAACAAAGGCATGCTTGATCCACCCACTGGCTTGTTAACACTTTTTGAGCAATTTGGGGTAATTTTTAGGTATTATGCCACAGCAACCCTGAAGAACCCAGATGGCATTCTGGGGTGTGACGGCTCCCCAGTTGAACGATATAACAATGTAAAACCAGCTTCTTCTTCACTCTAAATGGAGGCTTAACAATGGATGGAATTACTCTTTAAACCCTGATCTCCGCAATCATAAAGTAGATCCATCCACTCCCTTTGACCTCACACATAAGACCAGTTTACACAAGTGTAAATACTAGTTGGGATGCCTTTCCTGAGTAAATAGTGTATATTTTATATTACAATTATAAACCTTGTCTTAGTGAAGAAGAATCATGCATAATCTGATCCCACAAATATCTACAGTATTAAGTCTTCCGCCAGCTTTGTTTATATATTGAATATTATTTCTCATCACGTGATGTCTTTGAAGTGTTAATTCTTGAAGCAGCTGTGTTTCCTTTATTTTTCCATAGAGATTTTACATACCAATAATAACATACCGGATTCCATAGTACAGTAGGGTGTTATGGGTAGACAGTGATAGAAAACTGAAACATCAGACTGTATTACCGTAAATACCAGCTGAACAGTAGGAGCAGATGTTCCTGTCCCAGCGGTGACCACATGGTTTCTTTTATACATAGGCAATAAAACTAATTTTATTAAATTTATGGATATGTATTGAGCTTTCCAGAATGTAAACTGGCACTGAACATTTGGTCACATACAGAGCAAAGTATAATTACTGTGAAAGTTATGCAATTGCATTATGCTGTACTTATTTTTTCCAATAAATTTGATTCTCTGAACTTGTGCTGGAAGAGAAAAGCATGCATTATTATGAATGCCTTTATGATCCCAGCTGAGCTTTGTACTTTGGTTATTGTGGTATTAAAGGCTTTCCTTGGACATTGACTCATGGGACAGAGCATATATGCAAAGTGTTTCTAATTATCATCCTAGCATCCATACTCCACCACCTAAATCAGTGCAGTTGCAGGTATGCTTACGGGAACCATTATACATTTTTGAGCATGACCAATTAATGTGATTATGATACATGTTTCCAGCACTTCCCTTAGTCTGAGCCTACTGCAGCCTTTCCCACACACATTGGAGCTCGTAAGATAATTTGCAAAGCACAGAATCATGTGAGAAGAGGTTGCAGAGCTGCCAAAACATATAGTAAAGGATCTGACATGATGAAACTACCTGTAAAGGATTAAATAAATCATACATTAAAGTAAAAAACTAAACTTTGGTTTTTATCATAGCATTAAAAAAAGGAGACTTTAGTATAAGGCTATATGCACACGGCCATGAGAATGTTATTGATCATATAGGCAAGGTTTTTCTGGCACAATTATTCCTGCGTACAGTAAATGATAAGTAAAATGCTTGCCTTTAGATATATTTTTAAATGCTTAAAATTGTAGTTCTATACACACCTACTTTGTTTTCAATACCAAAGTGCATTTTTTTTGCACTTGTAAGCATGTAAAATGCATGTTCTCAGATGCAGATTTTTAATTTTTTTGTTACAGATCTGAACGCAGTGCATATTTACGCACCTGTGTGCATGTCCCCATTGAAAATAATATATGCATTCAGATCTGTAATAAAAAATGTTTTGAAATGTATTTGTGTGTTCATAAGGCCTAATACTAGCCAAATTAAAAGTCAAAGGGGCAACACCTTTTAATTATATATTATGTCCATTGATAATAAATCAGTGTAAATATAGCATTGTTATATCTGCCATATATATCTGTCCTATCTAAATTGGCCCTTTCCTGCAAACTTTTGGGTAGTTAAGCTTGTGGCACTGAAATCCTAATAAACAAAATTTGAAAATAGAAGCTGTGTAATAAGTAAGAATTTTACTCAGACATTTTACTAACAGAAAAATATTTAAAAACTCTCAAAAAGTTTTGCATACTTGTTTTCCAGCTGTCTGTACCAGTTGGAGACAATTAAGTGTGAACCCCATGGGTCAGCCCTATTCTTTTGCCACTGCACCACCCTAAAAATACTAATGCCTCAAGATAAAAATGTAGTTTCATTATATCTGCCACAGTATACCCATGTTATCTAAACCCCTTGACATTTACAACCTATACCTCATCAACTGTCAGTAAAAATGAGCTGGGCAAAACCACATCCTGGTTTGCTAAAGCCTACTCCAGAGGTCACCAAATTTTTTAAATAAGGTGCCAGTTTACCTCCATTTTTCGATTTTACGGGGGCCAGACTATGGCCAATGGGAGTAAACTATGTCTCATGCTTGGTTGTCAGTTGTCAAAATACATCACTCCTGTGGTTAATAGGATGAGGACTACCCCCCCCCCCCCCATCGTTGGTACTAGTGGGAGGAATCCAGATAAAAGTGTGTATAAGGGCACGCTGCGCAACAAACCAAGCAGATATCAGTCTATGTAGAAATAGAAGAGGGTCTTCATGCACTTTCGGTAGCACTTGAAGAGAGAAGCAAACTCTGGAAGTAAAATTAAAAGAAAAAAAGGTGCCTCGAAGTGCAGAAGTAAAACTTTATATTTCCCAAAAGGGATAAAAACACTTACAAAAGGGTGGATGGGTAGAAGCATATCATATTAGTAATATGGCAGGTGTCCGGCGTTCTGGTAGTCCCAAGGAGTCTCAGTGAGTCTCAGTGATATCCGCAGGTGTGATTCTATGGCAGCATATTCTGAAGTGGCCGACAGATGGAAGCCACAACCCTCCTGGATACTGGGAAGACAGCTAGGCTGTTTGAGACAGCATGGAAGCCGAATCCAGGAAGTGACGTCAGCAGGAAGGGACCAGCAACCAGCATGGACAGCAAGCCGAAAGTGATGTTATCAACATGTGACGCGCTTCGGAACAGCGATTGGTTCCTTCTTCAAGCAATGACTAAAGTTTACTAGAAGCAGAGCTTCTTATGGTCTGTGGGCGGACTTTGGGTGGAACTATGAGCGGACATGAGCAGGACTTAGGGAAGCACTGAGCTTATAAAATGACATAATGAATATAGAAAAACAGCGTACTGGGGACAAAAAAAGGAAAAAAAACCCCAGAAGACTGACATACAGGGCAAACTGATGCAAAGACATAATGCAAAAACAGCAAGAGTGATGAGCAACGCAATTAGATAATATCACTGCATGCAGATGGAGCATAGCAGCTTGATGGCACGTCACTCGCTGTGTATGTATACAGCAACAATAAACACTAAAATGGGGAACAATATGGTGAACAATATATATCAATGGATCAGTGCTGCCGAAAGTGCATGAAGACCCTCTTCTATTTTTATCTGGATTCATGTTTGAAGTAATTTTACAGGCTGCTGCACTGACAATATAGACTATCCTTCAGCAGACTATCCTATAGACTTTTATTGAGATTGATTTATCCTTGCACCTGAGCTCATTTTTAGGTCATTTTTAGTACCTTGTTGATCCCTTGTTTATCATTGGCTCCCTATATAGTTGTCACCCCCCCCCCCCTCCATTCATCCACCCTTTTTTTTTCTATTCCCCTTCCACTACTGTCAGTTCTTTATTTATTTATTTTTTTCAATTCCCCTTCCACCCCTGTCATTCATTTATTTTTTTTATTTTTTTGTGTGTTGTGTTCTGTTTTCCTTTGTCTTTTCGTATACTGTCTTTGCTTGTTTTAGTTCCCCGTGGATCTTTTACAAGAAATTGACTCATTAAAACATTTGAGAGTCAACTTCTTGCCATCTTACTGAATAACTTTTTTAAAGCCCTTCCTTTATTCACTCACCCACAGTATGGTGACTTATGCCACTTGTTTCAGAGATTGGAAAAACTCATCACTTTTACCAACCAACAGTGGTGGGATGAGATTTTTCTTCATAAATATGTATCTGCCCATATTACCCCCAGGGGACTTAAAATCCTGAAGTCCTGTTCTTTTTTAGATTTACCAACACAAAAAGAATGGTCTTCAATCTCCAAATTATGTACTAACAAGTGGATTCAAATTATTGCCACACAAATGCACATCAAATATGAGCAACTAGTACACCGGATACAGATCCTCTTCACCCATATTTCAGAATTAACCTCCCGACTTCCTGTCTTTTGGTTATCTACCATCATCAAAAAGATAAACAGAAGAGAGGACCTCCTCACTAAAACAAATTAGGTAAATTTCGCAGAGACCTGGATGATTACAGTCAACATAGAATTTTCTCATGGAAATGCACATGTGGAAATCGCATTCCACCACTTATGGATATTGACCCATGTACCATCCAGGTCATCCATCGCCCGATATCTATAACACATCAGGGACCGCCATGAACACTCCAGAGACAGAAAACACCCCATAAGAAGAGACATAGTAGGGTCATCCCATTTCCAAGACCAACCTCCCCATCTACACCCAATATAGACTCACAACCTAGGCCACCACAGTTGGCCCCATCGTTATCAGCTTCTCAGGTACATCCCAGTTCCTCATCTAAAACTGCATCCACTGATATAGCAACCCACCCGTCTTCCTCTATCTGTACTGGTACAGTAACCACTTATGCCCATTGCTACTACGGATAATACAACATCCATCTCATTGATTTCCTTTGGTCCTAATTCTCTTCTTGTAACATCCACCACTACCGCCCTCCCCATTGACCCCACTGCGGTCTCTGTTTTAATGCAAGACCTCCCCTGGACCAAACCTCTAAAAAGAAAACACGAAGTAGAGGATGCCGGGGTAGAGGAGGCAGATCCAAGCCCAGACCCCAGGAGAAAGAGAGTACTATAAAAATCTTTAATCTCTCTACCCATCACCTTACTAGGGATGAGACTTTGTTACTCAGTCGGGGTCTCAATTTTGCACCCTCCGCTCAGCCGAATCCCTTTCTTTTATGCAAAGATTTAGACAAATTTACATGTTGTTTGACTCTTAAAAGGTCTTTCAACATACAGTCTCTTAAACATAAGAATAACAACCTTAAGGTCTCTTCCATTCCTGCGGATCCTCCACCTGATGATACTATCGCTATGACTGATGATGATGCCACCAGTTTGGCCCTTTTGGAGGAACTTTATTTTCATAATACAGATTCCGGTAACCATCACCCATGTTCCTCCTTTCCTGTGGCAGACACCAAGAGTGCTTTAATTTTGTATACGCAACATCTAATAACTTCACCACCCATCCAGAATACACAATTTAGGCCTACATCTGTGTTCCACCCCACCCATTCCAAAGACTCCTGCATTGATGCTTTTTACCACATTGTCTATGCTGAAATTCTGGACATGTGTAACTCAGCCAAAAATAGAAATAAGATTACCCATAATCTTACACACTCTGAGAAGATTGCCTTGGATACCTTCACCAATAATTATGACTTGGTCATTAAATCTGCAGATAAAGGAGGTACAAAACAGAGCTGATTATGTTGCAGAGGCAATTAGGCTCTTGTCTGACACTAACACTTCTACTAAATTAAAGACTGATCCCTTACCTCAATTCACCCTAGAGGCTACCTCCCTTGTTGGACACATCTGCTTGATCTCCTTTCCCTTTATTCTTGGGAGCCTTCATACCATTGGGTCTCCCTCGACATCCAATCTCTATACACCTCCATACCTCACGATGTAGGATTAGGTGGCATACAGTCCTTCCTCTGTGAAGATCCCATGCTGAACCCTAGACATGCCTCCTTCATCATAGAGGCAATTTTTTCTACAGGTAAATGGGACAGCTATGGGCGCAAATTTTGTACCATCATACGCAAATCTCACCATGGAACAGTGGGAATTCTCTCACATCTGGCACAACAATCCCTTTTCATCCAAAATCGTGTTTTATGGTAGGTATGTTAACAATGTGATCATTATCTGGGATGGAAATGCATCTATATTTTCAAATTTTGTAGCACACTGTAACAATAACAACATGGATCTGAATTTCACTCCGGTCATGGATAGAGAGAAATTGGCCTTCCTTGACCTAGAATTATAACTTGTTGGTAAGGATATTCATGCCAGAAACTATACTAAGCCAACATCAGACAATTCCTTCCTTCATTATAAGAGCTACCACCATCCCCAATGGCTCAATAATATACCCAAAAGTCAGTTTTATAGGCATAAAAAGAATTGTACCAGAAGTATGGACTATGACACCCAGAGTAAGTTGTTAAAAGATACATTTCTTAAAAAGGGTTTTCCAGCTGATATTGTGGAATCAGCTTACTATCATTACATAGATAGATCTTCCTTACCATGTCTCCCCATCTAGACAGACATAAATAAGGGCAAACTACGCTTTATCACCCAATTCTATTCTCGTCACAAACAGATGGAAAATATTGTGCGTACACACTGGCCTTTGCTCCTACAAGGCCAGCATCTCCTCCCTACCCTGTCCAATAAGCCTAAGTTTGCCTATAGAAAAGCGCCTAACATCAAAAGCAAGGTGTCGCCTAGTAAATTGAGAAAGAAACCCTTGTGCAAGACTTGCTGTTTTGTCAAACATGGCCAGAAGGATTTCTGTGTGAAAGGAAAAACATTTCCTCTCAAGGGCTTTCACACATGTTCAACCGACCATGTTTGACATGCCCCTGTGGCCTTTTCTACGTAGGGCGAACTATAAGGCCACTAAAGAAGTGCTTCGGCAAACATCTCCGTTTCATCACTGAGGGACTGGACACAGTGTCTCTAGGCAGTCCTCGAGTACCATAACAAATTTCTTGATGGTTTGAGAGTTTGGGTTATTGAGGCAATGCCTAGAGACCTCCCTCCCCCTGAGCGCTTCCGCAAGCTCTGCCAAAGAGAAATGTACTGGATTTTCTCTTTGGATGTACTGGCACCTGGAGGGTTAAACAAGGATTTTGAGATTAGTGTGTTACTCTAGTATTGTTTCCCTTTTTTCTCCTCACAATGACTATGTAACATACTCAAATCATATAGCGCTGCTCATATCCGTTAGTGCTTATCATTTTATTCCACATGTCCCATAGTGGACAATAATATCCCATGCGTTTTTGAGATATATGTGTATGTATATATGTGTATGTATGCATACATGTTTTTGCCCATGTGCATTTATTTGTGTGCAGTTGGTCACGCATGTGCATATAATTTACACACATATATTATATATTGCCTTTTTATATGGTTCCCCTTTCACAATATTTTTTAATGATTCCCTTCCTCATCATATATATACTCAATATAATATGCCATAGATCCATTGATGTATATTGTTCACCATATTGTTCCCGATTTTAGTGTTTATTGTTGATGTATACATACACATCGAGTGACATGCCATCAAGCTGCTATGCTTCATCTGCATGTAGTGATATTAACTAATTGCATTGTGCATCACTCTTGCTGTTTTTGCATCATGTCTTTGCTTTAGTTTGCCCTGTATGTCAGTCTTCTGTTTTTTCTTTTTCCTTTTTGTGTTCCCAGTACGCAGTTTTTTATATTCATTTTATAAGTTCAGTGCTTCCCTTTGTCCTGCTCATGTCCGCCCATAGTCCTGCCCAAAGCCCGCCCACAGACCATAAGAAGCTCTGCTTCTAGTAAACTTTAGTCATTGCTTGAAGAAGGAACCAATCAGCTGTTCCGAAACGCGTCGCATGTTGATGACATCACTTCCGGCTTGCTGTCCACGCTGGTTGCTGGTCTCTTCCTGCTGACGTCACTTCCTGGATTCGGCTTCCATGCTGTCTCAAACAGCCTAGCTGTCTTCCCAGTATCCAGGAGACTTGTGTCTTTCATCTGTCGGCCACTTCAGAACATGCTGCCATAGAATCACATCTGCAGATATCACTGAGACTCCTTGTGTGCTTCTACCCATCCACCCTTTTGTAAGTGTTTTTAACCTTTTGGGAAATATAAAGTTTTACTTCTGCACTTAGAGGTGCCTTTTTTTCTTTTCACTAGTGGAAAGAATAGTGCCCCCTCATTGGTACTAGTGGGAAGAACAGTGCCCCAGCATTGGTGTCAGTGGGAGAAATAGTGCCCCATCGTTCTTATTAGTAGGAGGAATAGTCCCCTATCACTGGTGCCAGTGGGAGAACTAGTGAACCATCACTGGTGTCAGTGGGAGGAATAATGGGTGCCCTATTGTTCATGTCAGTGGTAGGAATAATGCTCCACTTTTGGTGGATGTCAGGAATGGCATCTTATTGTTAGTATCAGTGGGAGGAACAGTGCTCCAAGCTAACCTTGCATAGGAAGTTGCACTTTGCACAGGAATTTACCCTAGAGCTTAGTGGATGAGGTGGAGCTCTGCTGACTTCCATCACTCAACCAGGCTAAAATGCTTTTTCTTGTTGCACAATTGGGTATCCTTTGCGAAGTGAAATAGCATCACATTCACTGACGTATGGGCATAATTTCCCTGGTGCAGCTTTTTTGCAAATTGAAAAGCCTATTTGCCTTTACTAACTTAACCCCAATATTTATACTGTAGGTTGCATGCTTTTTTTCTGTCCCTTAATTAGATAGGATCCTTTGTTCACCCTTATATATCTTTATTTTATTTTTTTCAATGCCAGGGGTAACAGGTAATATAGAAAGTGTATACTGATAGTAGTAACTTGTTTTAATTCATTTTGTTTATAGATTTATATGCACATACATGTTCAATACCTGCACTACATAAGCCACATTTGTGTTTTGTATAATCCCAAGGTTTTGTGCTATCTGACAGTTATATATCTTCAGTACTTGTATTGGAATTTATTATTTTACCTGTTTATAGTTTCTGAAAATGTAAAGATATCATTAAAATGTATTTGCAGATTTATTTCTTCCTCTCCATAACGAAATCACCTGCATAACACGCAGAGAACATAATAACTATTTAACAGAGTCTATATTTTTCAGAACCACATGGGCAACTGGCGTCTGCATTACTGAAGAGTGGGTATTTATTAATGTCAGCTGAAGTTTTCTATGTTTGCAGCGGGATGTCAAGTGGAAAAATATGGAAAAATAAATGAAGACTCATCACTTTCAACTTCAAACACTTTTTGCGTTTTGCAGTAAATCCCTATTATAAGTCATTCTGTTATGTGTTACATAGACATTTATCATGCTCTATAGAGGTTACTTAGTGGTAATAGACACGTTTAAAGTGTATCTAAACTCAAGAACACAACTGTGATACATGTCAAAGTTTACCAGTCCTGAGATGTGGCAGTTGAATTCTTTTTTTTTTTTCAGGAGTTTTTCCTTTATTTTTGTCCAATAATCCTGCAGATAACACACTTGTTATTGGATTTGATTTGTGTATTTTCAATATTGTCTATGACACCACATGAAGAGACTCCAGTGCAGGTATTTTTATTTATTTATTTTTTTTTTCATTAGTGCATGTCCCCTATAGCAGTTCTGAGCTTACTGTGCACTTTTTAAATTTTTTACAATGCTTTTCCCAGTAGCAATAAAAATGGCCAAAATTTAACCGCAAGATTTGTCCACCACAGTCTTCAAAATAATCCATCTCTAAGTTTGGTTCGCCAACTTTTGAACAAGATTACTTGGTGAATCAAACCTGGCAGATTCACCCATCACTTCATTTATGTGCAGTTGATTCCCAGAAATTCTTTAATGGCTGCTGTGGATTTGATGAATGGCTGCAGGCAGGGCTTGAGCACTTGGGCAACGACCATACTGGCATTTATGTTTGTCATCTCAGATAAAGAGAGACATTCAGAACATGAGTGTACCTGCAATTATATGGATTTAGCAAGGTGCACAAAATGAATGCCAAGTTAGAGCTATTCAGCTGATGTGTTGTCCACTAAGATTTTATGACAAAATTGATATGTTTGACGAAAGTGTGCCTTTAAGCTTGATATATTTCTGTCTATACTGCTGTTTTGGATCAGAGTTTGCGGTTTAGCTCCTAAACAAATAAAATACTGCCTGAGATGATTTCCAGATTTAATCCAGTTAGATTTACTAGGTGTCCTTATGCCGCGTACACACGGTCGGACTTTCCGGCATACTTGGTCCGGCGGACCAGAGTGTGCCGGACAATCCGCCCGTGTGTGGGCGCCGGCGGACTTTTCCGGCGGACTTCTTCCGAAAAGCCCGCCGGACCTAGATTTGAAGCAAGTTTTAAATCTTTCCGTCGGACTCAGTTTCGGGCGGAAAGTCCGCTCGTGTGTGTGCTGGTCCGACGGAAAGGCCGCTCGTGTGTAGGCTGGTCCGACGGACCAGATGCGACGTGAGGGCAGGGTATTGCATCTCGCGCTCGCTGCAATAGGAAAAACAAATTTTCCTATTGCGGCGAGCGCGGGGCATACCAGGCCCTTAGGTCTGGTATGGATTATAAAGGGAACCCCGCTACGCCGAAAAAACGGTGTGGGGTCCCCCCTAAAATCCATACCAGACCCCGATCCGAGCACGCAGCCTGGCCGGTCAGGAAAGGGGGTGGGGACGAGCGAGCGCCCCCCCCCTCCTGAACCGTACCAGGCCGCATGCCCTCAACATGGGGGGGTGGGTGCTTTGGGGGAGGGGGGCGCCTTACGGTGCCCCCCCACCACAAAGCACCTTGTCCCCATGTTGATGAGGACAAGGGCCTCTTCCCGACAACCCTGGCCGTTGGTTGTCGGGGTCTGCGGGCGGGGTCTTATCGGAATCTGGGAGCCCCCTTTAATAAGGGGGCCCCCAGATCCCGGCCCCCCACCCTATGTAAATGAGTATGGGGTACATGGTACCCCTACCCATTTACCTAGGAAAAAAGTGTAAGTAATAAAACACACTACACAGGTTTTTAAAATATTTTATTAAACAGCTCCGGGGGTGGGGATCTTCCTCCGGCTTCGGGGGTCTTCTTCCGGCTTCGGGGGTCCCTCCGCTTCATCTTCTCCCGGCGTCCGGTTGGTTCTTCTCCGCGTGTTCCAGTTCTTCGGCCGGCTCCTCTGCTGTGTTCAGGTAGCTCTCTTGCCAGCAGAGGTCCGGACTTCTGAGCTGCTGGGCTTCTTCTCTTCTCTTCTCTTCTCTTCCCCCAGATGTTGACACGACGCTCTCTCCGGCTGGACTGGTCTCTGAGGGCTGCGTTGTGACTTATATAGGCGGAGACCCCGCCCCCATATGATGTCACAGTCCCTGGGCATGCTGGGACTGTGACGTTTTAGGGGGCGGGGTCTCCGCCTATATAAGTCACAACGCAGCCCTCAGAGACCAGTCCAGCCGGAGAGAGCGTCGTGTCAACATCTGGGGGAAGAGAAGAGAAGAGAAGAGAAGAAGCCCAGCAGCTCAGAAGTCCGGACCTCTGCTGGCAAGAGAGCTACCTGAACACAGCAGAGGAGCCGGCCGAAGAACTGGAACACGCGGATAAGAACCAACCGGACGCCGGGAGAAGATGAAGCGGAGGGACCCCCGAAGCCGGAAGAAGACCCCCGAAGCCGGAGGAAGATCCCCACCCCCGGAGCTGTTTAATAAAATATTTTAAAAACCTGTGTAGTGTGTTTTATTACTTACACTTTTTTCCTAGGTAAATGGGTAGGGGTACCATGTACCCCATACTCATTTACATAGGGTGGGGGGCCGGGATCTGGGGGCCCCCTTATTAAAGGGGGCTCCCAGATTCCGATAAGACCCCGCCCGCAGACCCCGACAACCAACGGCCAGGGTTGTCGGGAAGAGGCCCTTGTCCTCATCAACATGGGGACAAGGTGCTTTGTGGTGGGGGGGCACCGTAAGGCGCCCCCCTCCCCCAAAGCACCCACCCCCCCATGTTGAGGGCATGCGGCCTGGTACGGTTCAGGAGGGGGGGGGGCGCTCGCTCGTCCCCACCCCCTTTCCTGACCGGCCAGGCTGCGTGCTCGGATCGGGGTCTGGTATGGATTTTAGGGGGGACCCCACGCCGTTTTTTTGGCGTAGCGGGGTTCCCTTTATAATCCATACCAGACCTAAGGGCCTGGTATGCCCCGCAACGGGGCTCGCAAGGTGTCAATCTCGCCGATAAAAGCGGCAAGATTGACATCCTTTGCTAGTCCCGTCGCACCTGAGTCACGTTCAAAATGAACGGACTTGGCCGTGTGTGGGCAAGTCCGTTCATTCTGAAAGTCCGCCGGAACTCCAGCGAAAGTCCGTCGGAAAGACGGGCGGACCTAGCCCGCCGGAAAGTCCCGGCGTGTGTGGGCAAGTCCGTCCGTTTTAAAGTCCGGCGCACCTGGCGGACAAAGTCCGTCGGAAAGTGTGCCGGACCAAGTATGCCGGAAAGTCCGACCGTGTGTACGCGGCATTAGTTCCAGCAGTCCAGAGGTATATTGAAAGGGGTAAGTCTGGAGTCTGGAGAAAGAAATATAGTGTTACTGTGGTATAGATCCTTTGTTAGACTGCATCTGGAATATGCACATTTGAGCTCCATCTACAAGACAGACATGCAAAATCCTAACGTTATTAAACATATTCACTATTACAACTAATACGGTATTATGAAGAAGATGATGCATACATGAAAATTAGGCAAACTGGACTTGCTTACCTTAGAACAGACACATGGGGTGATCTAAATAGGACAAAAAACATTTTCTGTGGATTCTTTCTAGGACAATTTGTGTAAGTAATTATGGGATCTCCACCCTGATTATTTCCCAGCAGAGAAAGAACTCTTTAGTGTTCTAAAAAATGCTAATATGCTTTTATAATTTCCCCACTTGTGATAAACTAGAGAGTTGGAATCATGGCATAAAGGGCATAAAGGGAAACTATGGCATAAAGGGCTACTAGGTCCACTAGCTTAAAGAGACCAACAGATCCAGGGAAATTTCATTATTAGGAGGGCACAAGTTTTGGAAGATCATGAAAAGCATTTATTTGATATTTTGGTGGTTCAGTGTTTAAAGTGTATGACAACTGCTATGGTGCCCAACAGCACAGGGTGAGGTGGCAGCACTGTCTGCCTACACAGTGATTTACTAAACTGTAGAAATCCTGCCTTGATGAAATATTTCAATTTCCTCTCCAGCTAGGGATGTATTTAAATTATGAAGGGAAAGCATACACGCACTACATGCCCCCTACATGGTATACACAATGCTCACTATGCCAACCTAGCTCAATAATACTGTGCACCTCCCTGACAATGATCATTGAAAAGGCAAATCCTAACTATAGGAGCAACATTTGATAAATTCAGCAGCATATGAACAACTACCTGAGCAAGGTGCACCAGTACTGCAAGAAAAGAAACATAACATAATGAATGCTGCTGCTAGGCTCATTCACCTTCCCAATCGTTCAGTGTCCGCTACTCCTCTCTACCAATCCCTCCACTGGCTTCCGTTCACCCAATGAATTAAATTCAAAACACTAACAACCACTTACAAAGCCACCCACAACTCTGCCCTCAGCTACATCACTAACCTAGTCTCATAATATCAACCTCATCATTCTCTTTATTCCTTCCAAGACCTCCTACTCTCTAGCTCCCTTGTCACCTCCTACCATGCTCGCCTCCAGGACTTTTCCTGAGCCTCTCCCATCCCATGGAACTCCCTACCCAAATCTGTCCAACTATCTTCTACTCTGTTCACTTTCAGACAATCCCTGAAAACCTTTTCTTTTTCTCTTCAGTTGCCCCCACCTAACAACTGTACTTTTTTATTCTCCATCAGCTCACTCCCCTGCAGCAATTACCTTTTGTGTTACTTGACCCTCTGACCTAGATTATAAGCTCTAATGAGCAGGGCCCTCTGATTCCTCCTGTATTAAATTGTATTGTAACTGTACTGTCTGCCCTCAGGTTGTAAAGCAATGTGCAAACTGTTGGCACTATATAAATCCTGTATAATAATAATAATAATAAAAACATCACTGAAATTGAAACTGGCATCAGTGATGTATCCACTGAAATAGCCTGAACTGCCTGCACCCTCAGAAAATGTGCAAGGTCCAAACCTTAGAAGATGTGCAAGGTCCAAAAAGAACACCCCAGCTAGACTCCACAGCCTCAGCCAGCATCATAGGAAGAAATGGTAAAGCTACCTGTTCTTGAGAGACTTATAGTGATTATAACTGTAGATGAAGAGATGACATTATTCGTCCAGCTCCAAGCTTGGGAGCTTTTAGAAAGCAGAGATATTAGCACATCTAGAAAAACAGCCTACTTAAAATTAGAGGGAGAAGATGCGGTACAGACAAGCAATTGTGGCACATTTATACATTGCAATCACTACAACTGCTGGTGTTGAAACTGTCATGTCACTTCTCTGCAGATGTGTAAGTTAGCCCCAGCAAAAGGGCTGTAATGCATTTAATAGAAGATGGGCACATAGGCACAACAGCCATTCTCGTATATTATAATTAGGGTTGGGCCAAATGACCCCCTGTTCGGTTCGCACCAGAACTTTCGAACATCGGGAAAGTTCGTAACCGAGTAACGAACCCCATTGAAGTCTATGGGACCCGAATGTGAAAAATCAAAAGTGCCCATTTTGAAGGCTTATATGCAAGTAATTGGGCATACAATGGTTATGGTGGTCCGGGTACTGCCCTGGGGGACATGTATCAATAAAAAAAAAAGTTTGTAAAAAACGTAATGTTTACATGAGCAGTGATTTATTGACGCTTAAAGTGACAGTATAAAAATTTAAAATTCCTTTCAATATATTGCCTGGGGGTCCCCTTAGTCCTCTGTACTGTGTAAAAAAGCTACTGCAGCAATAATTGCATTTATAAAGCCCAAAAAATGAAATTTTTCTTGCAAGCTTTCTTTATTTCGTAAGCAACGGCTTGGGGAGCCATTCTGTACCATGATCCCACAATGTAGTGCAGGGGAATCAAGATTAGAGATTTTTTGGATAAATTCTGGTGTCTCTACAACAGACTTTGGATTTCTACTTCTGTAACGGGTACGGAAAAATTGTTCTTTGGGTGTCGGTGGCGCCTTCACAACATAATCCTATAGAGGTACTCTTGATGAAAGCAAGAATAGGCCTTGCTGTCTAAAATTGTAATGACCTGCACTTGTCAAACTGGTGTGGAAAAATTGGTCTTTGGGTGTTAATTGTGCCCATGAAACCTACACCAAAAACATTTTTCCAGATGAAATCAAAACCCACAACACTAAGCAGCCTAGAAGTCCTGCAGAGATTCCACATCCCAAAAACACTTAATTGGCAACATCATCATCAGGGGCTTCATAGCTGCTGGTAATCCAGGACTGATTTATTTTGATAAAAGTCAGGCTGTCCACTGAGTCTGTGGACAGACACATTCTATGATCAGTAACAAAACCTCCAGCAGCACTGAATGCCCATTCAGAAAGCACGCTGGATGCAGGGCAGCCCAGCAGCTCAATAGCATACTGGGCAAGTTCTGGCCAGTGGTCTAATCTCATGACCCAGTAAGCCAGTGGATCGTCCACTGGAAAGCTCTCCATCTCTGTTTTCGCCCCTAGATAAGCGTCCACTTTGTAAATCAAACGCTGCCGATGGGATGTAGAAGCTGACAGCCCTGGGCGGTGAGTACTAAAAAAATTATGAAATGCATCACTTAGGCATCTGCCTTCTCCACCGATCCTCTCTTGACCAACAGAAGCCTCAAAACTACGTTTTCCACGATACTCTAACCTACCAGGGTCAAGAAAAGCGTTTGATAAACTTCTGTTTAAGGTGCCCTCAAGAGATTTAATCTTCTGCACTTTCTGGGGGGATAGGATGAGTTCTGGGACTTTCCCCTTATAGCGGTGGTCAAGGAGAGTTGCCAACCAATAGTGATCCTTCTCCTTTATGGCATGTATTCTTGGGTCCTTTCGCAGGCTTTGAAGCATGAGGGAGCCCATGCACTGCAAATTTGCAGAGGCATGAGAAGCAGACTCCTCTTGATCGCTGAGGATTAGAGTATCTGGAACTGCCTCCTTCCAGCCACGTACTACTCCCTAGGGTTCTGCAGATGGAAAACCATCTCTTACCATTTGACGTATGTCTTCCTCTGCTTCAATGCTTCCAAAACTGCCAGAATCTTCCTCCTCTCTCTCCTCTTGTGTGTTCTGTAGCATAGGAACAATGGTGCCTGCATAAACTGGACCTTGAGAGGAAACGAAGTCCTCCTCTTCCTCCCACTGCTCTGCCTCAAGTGCCCTGTCCATAATGCCATGCAGAGTCTGCTCCAGCAGGAACACAACAGGGAATGTGTCACTGATACATGCATTGTCACGGCTCACCATCCTTGTGGCCTCCTCAAATTGTGACAGTAAAGTGCATGCATCCTTTATGAGCAGCCATTGGCATGGGGAAAAAAGTAAAGCCGGCCTTAGCCGGCCTATCATTGTGCCATACTCACACAGGTACTCGTTGATGGCCCTCTGCTGCATGTGCAGCTGCTGCAGCATTGCTAAAGTCGAGTTCCACCTGGTGGGCATGTCACAAATCAGGCGGATTATGGGCAGGTGGAATTCCCACTGAATTTCAGCACAGGCTGTGTATGACCACCTAAAATGGCTACATACTCTTCTGGCCTGCTTTAGCAGATCTTCGAACCCTGGGTACCTATTTAGGAAATGCTGCACCACCAAATTGAGGACATGTGCCAGGCATGGAACATGTGTCAACGTTCCCTGTCTAAGATCAGACAGGAGGTATGAGCCATTTATCACACACCACCATTCCTGGCTCCAGCTGGCGTGGCATGAACCACCTCTGGACCTGTCCCTGCAAGAATCTCTGCTCCGGTGTGGTTTCTGTCTCCTAGACACACCAGCTGAAGCACTGCATGCACCTTTTAGCCTGACTAATTAAATAGCCCTTTAATGCTTAGGGGCAGGGCTTTTTTTCTTAGAAAATAGGTGCAGGAACTCAGCCTCCCTAGCCAACTCTCCACCCCAATTCTGTTGTTTCACGGGGAGAGAGGTAAAGCGGCGCCAAATCCGTGTAGGCACCAAAGGCACAGAGTGCGGCACTTAGGAGCGCATAACACACAGGGCTCAGGAAAGTGTAATCTGCAGTGATGAGGTGTGCGTTTCACACAGGGCACAGAAAAAAAAAATCGCCAGACAGCACTTACATATCTCCCCCAATGTAACCATCTATTGCTCACCTCTGTGCCCCCATTCAATCTTCACCTTGTCCACAGCTGACCTATGCCCCCTTCCACAGCTCACCTCTTCTTCCCCTGTCTGCAGCTAACTTCTTCTGCCCCCCCATCCACAGCTCACCTCCTCTTTCCCCTGTCCACAGCTCACCTCTTTCCCCTGTCCACAGCTCAGCTCTTTCTCCTGTCCACAGCTCAGCTCTTTCTCCTGTCCACAGCTCACTTCTTTTTTCCCCTGTCCATAGGTCACTTCTTCCCTCCTTTCCGCAGCTCACCTCTTCTTCCTTCCTGTCCACGGCTCACCACTTCTTCCCTCCTATCCACGGCTCACCTCTTCTTCCCTCCTGTCCATGGCTCACCACTTCTTCCCTCCTATCCACAGCTCACCACTTCTTCCCTCCTATCCACGGTTCACCTCTTCTTCCCTCCTGTTCACGGCTCACCTCTTCTTCCCTCCTGTCCACAGCTCACCTCTTCTTCCCTCCTGTCCACAGCTCACCACTTCTTCCCTCCTGTCCACGGCTCACCACTTCTTCCCTCCTTTCCACGGCTCACCACTTCTTCCCTCCTGTCCACGGCTCACCACTTCTTCCCTCCTATCCACAGCTCACCTCTTCTTCCCTCCTATCCACGGCTCACCTCTTCTTCCCTCCTGTTCACGGCTCACCTCTTCTTTCCTCCTGTCCACGGCTCACCTCTTCTTCCCTCCTGTCCATGGCTCACCTCTTTTTCCTTCCTGTCCACAGCTCACCTCTTTTTCCTTCCTGTCCACAGCTCACCTCTTCTTCCCTCCTGTCCACAGCTCATCTCTTCTTCCCTCCTTATCCACGGCTCACCTCTTTTTCCTTCCTGTCCACAGCTCACCTCTTCTTCCCTCCTGTCCACAGCTCACCTCTTCTTCCCTCCTGTCTATGGCTCGCCACTTCTTCCCTCCTATCCACAGCTCACCTCTTCTTCCCTCCTGTTCACGGCTCACCTCTTCTTCCCTCCTGTTTACGGCTCACCTCTTCTTCCCTCCTGTCCACAGCTAACCTCTTCTTCCCTCCTGTTCTTGTTCATGGCTCACCTCTTCTTCCCTCCTGTTCACGGCTCACCTCTTCTTCCCTCCTGTCCACAGCTAACCTCTTCTTCCCTCCTATCCACAGCTCACCTCTTCTTCCCTCCTGTTCCTGTTCATGGCTCACCTCTTCTTCCCTCCTGTTCACGGCTCACCTCTTCTTCCCTCCTATCCACAGCTAACCTCTTCTTCCCTCCTGTCCCTGTTCACAGCTCACCTCTTCTTCCCTCCTGTCCACAGCTCACCTCTTCTTCCCTCCTGTCCACGGCTCACCACTTCTTCCCTCCTATCCACAGCTCACCTCTTCTTCCCTCCTGTCCACGGCTCACCTCTTCTTCCCTCCTGTCCATGGCTCACCTCTTCTTCCCTCCTATCCATGGCTCACCTCTTCTTCCCTCCTATCCATGGCTCACCTCTTCTTCCCTCCTATCCACGGCTCACCTCTTCTTCCCTCCTGTCCATGGCTCACCTCTTCTTCCCTCCTGTCAATGACTCACCCCTTCTTCCCTCCTGTTCTCGGCTTACCTCTTTTTCCCTCCTGTCCACAGCTCACTTTTTCTTCCGTCCTGTCCACGGCTCACTTTTTCTTCCCTCCTGTTCTCGGCTCACCTCTTCTTCCCTCCTGTTCTTGGCTCACCTCTTCTTCCCTCCTATCCACGGCTCACCTCTTCTTCCCTCCTATCCAGGGCTCACCTCTTCTTCCCTCCTATCCACGGCTCACCTCTTCTTCCCTCCTGTCCATGGCTCACTTTTTCTCCCTCCTGTCCACGGCTCACCTCTTCCTCCCTCCAGTTCTTGGCTCACCTCTTCTTCCCTCCTGTTTTCGGCTCACCTCTCCTTCCCTCCTGTTCTTGGCTCACCTCTTCTTCCCTCCTGTCCACAGCTCACCTCTTCTTCCCTCCTGTCCCTCCTCAATTCTGCGCTCCTGTCCACATGTCATTCTAGCACCCCCCCACAACTCACCTTTGTACCCCCTGTCAACAACTCAACTCTTCAACCCCCACATCTACAGCTTACACCCCCAATCCACAACTACAGCTTGCCTCTACCCCCTTCCACATTTCACTACTGCACCCCCATCTACAGATTACCCTAATCCACAGCTTTCATTTCTTCAGCTCTCCAACTTTCACCTCCTCACCCCCTGTCACCTTCAAACAACCTGCCAACCCCCCCTTACCAGCTCTTGCCACTGTACCACCTGCCCCCCTCCCCACTACTCAGCACTTTGCACAAACTGTCCCCCTTTCCAGCTCTAACAACTTCACCCCCCTCTTCACAAATTCTCTACCACTGCGGTCAACAGGTGTCACCTCACTCTGCAGGTGCCACTTGCCCCACCCCCCCCTCCCCTCCATCCCTCCCTCCCCTCCATCCCTCCCCTCCATAGTTTCCAGTGCACTCACCTCCTCTCCAGGCTTTTTTCCACAGTGCAGTTCTGGCCGAACACTTCACTCGGCTCTGAGCTGCACAAGTCTGACAGGGAGGTAGTGCAGGCTGGGATGGGAGCCGCAGGGCTGGGTGGGACGGGAGCCGCTGGGCAGGGCAGGATGGGAGCCGCTGGGCAGGACGGGAGCCGCTGGGCAAGATGTGAGCCACTGGGCAGGGTGGGATGGGAGCCGCTGGGCAAGACGTGAGCCGCTGGGCAGGGGTGATGGGAGCCGCTGGGCAGGGCAGGATGTGAGCCGCCAGGCAGGACGTGAGCTGCTGGGCAGGGCAGGACGTGAGCCGCTGGGCAGGGCTGGACGGGAACAACAACTCCCGAAGCTCAGGAAAAGTATAATAAAATGCAGCAGTCGTGGCGTGGGACTCGGAGCACTGACTGACATATAAACATGTCCTGGATGGAGAGGACAGGGCTGCCAGAGGTGGCGGAACACCATTCTGCCACGTTCCCGCAGAAAAAAGCCCTTCTTAGGGGGTACTAGAGGTTCATAGGACATTTCAGCAGAGGAGGGCATGGAGGAGGAGGAGGAGGGGGTAGAGCTGACAAATCTGGCAACATCACCAGCTGTATAGAGACGTGGGGGCGCAACAAGCTGCAGCACTGAGCCCTGTCCTGCATCCCTCCGAGTTGCAACCAGAGTTACCCAGTGTGCTGGGAATGAAATATATCGTCCCTGCCCATGGTTGCTGGACCACGTGCCAGCAGTAACATGGACTTTGAGACTGACTGCCATGCCCAACGATACCACAGCATTGCCTTCCACGTGATGGTAGAGAGATGGAATGGCCTTACGTGAAAAGAATAATTGACTGGGATTCTGCCATTGCGGTACAGCACATTCTGAGAATTCACGGAAGGGGCAGAATCCACCCGGACGGAAAGGCAGAAGTTGTAGAGCCAGCAGCTTTGTCAAGCTTGCATTTAGATGCTGGGCATGTGGGTGGCAGGGACTGTATTTTTTCTTCTGCTGCAGCAGATGGGGCAGAGAAATGTGCTGTTTGTATAGTTTACAGCTGGTGGTGTCCTGCTTTCCAATGTGCAGCAAGGACCAGGGACACCCTGCACTATACCATCATCCCTGTCAGTGGAGGCTGCTGAGAGGTCATGAAGTATAGCAGGGACAGACTGAGGTGAGTAAGGAGGTGGGACAGATTTGTACCCCTTTTGTGTGGCTTTTAGGTGCTCTTGCCAAGGGGCTGAGTGGTGGGAGGTTAAATGCCTTGTCAAGCATGTGGTACCCAAATGGTTGGGGTTTTTGCCACGCTTGATGCGCTTGAGACAAAGTTTGCAAATAGCAACAGTGCGATCGGCTGCACATGTACTAAAAAAGGCCCAGACAGCTGAGCTGTGGGAAGTGGGCTGAGAGATAACAGCTTCACAATGTGATGGAATAGGGTGGCTGCTCTCTACTCTTCTATGATGGCTGCCTCATTGAGATTGTGCCTCACCAGGGATGAGCCAAACACCCCCCGGTTCGGTTCGCACCAGAACCTGCGAACGGACCGAAAATTTGCACGAACGTTAGAACCCCATTGACGTCTATGGGACTCGAACATTCGAAATCAAAAGTGCTCATTTTAAAGGCTAATTTGCATGGTCTTGTCCTAAAAAGGGTTTGGGGACCCGGTCCTGCCCCAGGGGACATGTATCAATGCAAAAAAACCTTTTAAAAACGGCCATTTTTTCGGGAGCAGTGATTTTAATAATGCTTAAAGTAAAAAAAAAAAAGTGAAATATTCCTTTAAATATCGTACCTGGGGGGTGTCTATAGTATGCCTGTAAAGTAGCGCGTGTTTCCCGTGCTTAGAACAGTCCCTGCACAAAATGTCATTTTTAAAGGAAAAAAAGTCATTTAAAACTGCTTGCGGCTTTAATGTAATGTCGGGTCCTGGCAATATGGATGAAAATCAGTGAGACAAACGGCATGGGTACCCCCCAGTCCATTACCAGGCCCTTTGGGTCTTGTGTGGATATTAAGGGGAACCCCGCACCCAAATTAAAAAAGGAAGCAGCAGTATACAGGCTCTGTACTCTGAACAGCAGTATACAGTCGGTGCAAACAAGACAGGGACTGTAGGTTTGTTGTTAAGTAGAATCTGTTTGTAATTTTGAACTGGTACATTTTTAACGTGTTTAGCTCCAGCCAAAAAATCTATTTTAAGCTTTTTGGAAAACATAGGGAAGGGTTATCACCCCTGTGACATTTGTTTTGCCGTCTGTGCTCCTCTTCAGAAGATTTCACCTCACTTTTTGTCCCAATGACAAATGTTTTTTGAAAATTTGAGTTTTTTTGTGAAACAAGGATCGGTGATAAAGCATCAGTGGAAAAGAGAAATGTTTTTCCCATATTAACTCTTACAGGAGAGAATTTCCCTTCCTAGGGGTAGATTTCATCTCACTTCCTGTTGTCTCCTTCCGTTTGCAAGTAGGAGTCGTTTATAAGTTGGATGTTTGAAAGTAGGGGCCTGCCCTATATACTCTGCAGAAATGTGGGCCTTAGGTGTTGTTGTGGCCACAACACTGTAAGCCCTCACAGGGCCCTGCTGTGAAATATTAGATCAAGAATTGTAATTACATGCCCCTGTTGAACAGGGGCAGAAAAATTGGGCCTTTGGTGGTGGTGCTGGTGCCACAACACTGTAAGTCCTCACTCACTCTTGGTGGGTGCAGAAATGGGCCCTGCTGTGAAATATTAGATCAAGAATTGTAATTACATGCCCCTGTTGAACAGGGGCTGAAAAATTAGGCCTTAGGCACTGGTGCTGGTGCCACAACACTGCAACCCCTCACAGATACTCTAGTTGGAACGCAGAAACGAGCCCTGCTGCAAATTATTGCATCAAAAATTGTAATTACACGCCCCTGTTAAACAGGGGCTGAAAAATTGGGCCTTAGGCACTGGTGCTGGTGCCACAACACTGCAACCCCTCACAGATACTCTAGTTGGAACGCAGAAACGAGCCCTGCTGCAAAGTATTGCATCAAAAATTGTAATTACATGCCCCTTTCAAACAGGGGCTGAAAAATTAGGCCTTAGGCACTAGTGCTGGTGCCACAACACTGCAACCCCTCACAGATACTCTAGTTGGAACGCAGGAACGAGCCCTGCTGCAAAGTATTGCATCAAAAATTGTAATTACACGCCCCTGTTAAACAGGGGCTGAAAATTTGGGCTTTAGGCACTGGTGGCGGCACCCAGAACCAAAAATGTTCTTACAAGCTATCAGCGTGATCATTGAGGAGGAAGAGGATAATTACTCAGGATAGTCACTCAGCATCAGCATAGGCAGTCTTTGAAGGAATCTGAGATTTCAAAAAAAATTATTCGGTTACATCAGCATCAGGTGCTTGGTAGCTGGTGGTGATCCAAGACTGATTCATTTTTATGAAGGTCAGTCGATCGACCGAGTCGGTGGACAGACGCACCCTGTGATCGGTTACAAAGCCTCCAGCAGCACTGAATGTGCATTCTGAAAGAGCGCTGGATGCAGGACAGGCCAGTAGCTCAATTGCATACTGTGCAAGCTCTGGTCAGTGATCCATCCTCAAGACCCAGAAACCCAGAGAATTTTCAGTGGAAAAGGTGTCCAAGTCAGATCTTGCCCCTAGGTATTCCTGCACCATGTAAAACAGACGCTGGCAATGATTGCTGGAACCGATCATACTTTGGGGCTGCGGACTAAAAAATGGTCTGAACGCATCGGTCAGACGGCCACCTTCTCCACCACCCCTTCTTTGACTGACCGAAGCCTCAGCAACACGTTGTCCAGAAACAGGAGTTTGTAACCTCCCAGTCTCTGGGAACGCGTTGCACAGACCTTTCTGAAAGGCCTCCCGAAGATGTTTCATCCTCTGCTCCCTCTGCGATGGCAAGATAAGGTCTGCAACCTTACCCTTGTAACGTGGATCAAGGAGGGTTGCCAGCCAGTATTGGTCCTTTTCCTTGATACCACGAATACGAGGATCCTTCCGCAGGCTTTGCAGGATCAGGGAGGCCATGCAGCGTAGGTTTGCTGAGGCATTCGGTCCGGAGTCCTCTGGGTCACTAAGGACGACATGGTCCGCAGCCACCTCCTCCCAGCCACGTACAAGTCCATGTGTTTCTTGGGACTGATCCCTTAAAGACTGCTGCTGATGCTGAGTGCCAGGCTCCACCTCCATACTGACACAATCCTCCTCCTCCTCTTCCTGTGTGATCGGCGGGCACACAGGAACACTGTCTGGATAAAGGGGGCCTTGAGAGCTAAGGAAGTCCTCCTCTTCCTGCCTCTGTTCTGCCTCAAGTGCCCTGTCCATTATCCCACGCAGTGTGTGCTCCAACAGGTGGACAAGGGGAACAGTGTCACTGATGCATGCACTGTCGCTGCTCACCATCCTCGTGGCCTCCTCAAATGGTGACAGGACAGTGCATGCATCCCTGATCATGGTCCACTGGCGTGGGGAAAAAAAAAACAAGCTCCCCTGACCCTGTCCTGGTGCCATAGTCGCACAGGTACCTGGCCCTCTGCTGCGTGTGCAGCCGCTGCAGCATGGCCAACGTTGAGTTCCACCTGGTGGGCATGTCACAGATTAGGCGGTTCTTGGGCAGGTTAAACTCCTTTTGGAGGTCTGCCAGCCGAGCACTGGCATTATATGACCGGCGGAAATGCACACAGACTTTCCTGGCCTGCCTCAGGACATCCTGTAAGCCCGGGTACCTGCCCAAGAATCGCTGTACCACCAAGTTAAGGACGTGAGCCAAACAGGGCACATGGGTCATTTGTCCCTGTCGGAGGGCAGAGAGGAGGTTGGTGCCATTGTCACAAACCACCATTCCTGCCTTAAGTTGACATGGCGTCAACCACCTCTGAACCTGCCCCTGCGGAGATGACAGAACCTCTGCCCCAGTGTGGCTCCTGTCCCCCAAGCACACCAGCTAAAGCACTACATGGCATCTTTTGGCCTGCATACTTGCGTAGCCCCTTGAATGGCTACGGAGCACCGCTGGTTCCAAGGACAAAGCACAGGAAGAGGCCATGGAGGAAGAAGAAGAGTAGAGGGTGGAGGAGGGAGGTGTGTCACAATCATTAGTAGTGGCATTTTGGAGGCATGGTGGTGGAACAACCTCCAACACTACTGCATCTTGTCCTGCATCCTTCCCAGCTGCCAGCAGAGTCACCCAATGCGCGGTGAAACTTAGGTAACGTCCCTGTCCATGCCTGCTGGACCATGAGTCAGCGGCAATATGCACCTTACCGCTCACCGCCCTGTCCAGCAAGGCATGGACATTGCCTTCCACATGCCGGTAGAGAGCCGGAATCGCCTTCCGTGAGAAAAAGTGGCGTTTGGGTACCTGCCACTGAGGATCCGCACATTCCACAAACTCACGAAAGGGGGCAGAGTCTACCAACTGAAAAGGCAGCAGTTGAAGTGCTAGCAATTTTGCCAAGCTAGCATTCAACCGCTGGGCATGTGGATGGCTGGGAGCGAACTTCTTTCGGCGGTGCAGCAGCTGGGGCAGGGAAATTTGCCTGGTACAATCTGACATCGGTGTACCGAAAGCAGATTGCCCACAAGTAATTGGCTGTGACACACCTAATTCTACACCTTCATTCCTCTCAGTGCAGGTCTCAGAGAGGACTGAAGGTATAGTGGGGTTGGAGATCTCAGCTGATGAGGAACAAGGAGAGGTCCTCTTTGTTCTTTGGTGTGGGTCTTTTAGATACGCTTGCCAACGAACTGCATGGCAGGTCAACATATGTATACAAAAAAATGTCGGAAATAGATTCCAAAAAGCAGTTTCTTCAGAGAGGACACACTGATATTTAGCTTAACTATCTTTATTAGAAACCCTCAGGTAAAAAAATTTCATATATAAACAGATTAACAACAGTACAAGAATTAAGGATATAGATAATCCTCCCTCCAGCCAGAATTAAAAATAAGACTGACGTCTTACAGGGGACATTGGGTGGCCACCTTACCCTATATACACACCTCCATCAATCACTCGTCTTGCATACACATACAGACAAAAGTCCTTGACCCGGGTCTTATTAAATGGATATTATCCCGATGTTGCTCAAATGTATGGAAGAGTGAAGATAGAGGACCATGGGCATATGCACGGAACAGTTGTCTGTATCAAAGCTGCGTTAGAGGCGAGAAATCCACCCGTGGATATATTAAACAGAGATCCATGCAGTATAGCGCTATTAAGCACGGGGGTCAACAGTTAGTGACCTAACAGACCACAGTCCATTGATGTTTTTACAAAGGACTACATGTCTTCCTTTGTAAAAACATCAATGGACTGTGGTCTGTTAGGTCACTAACTGTTGACCCCCGTGCTTAATAGCGCTATACTGCATGGATCTCTGTTTAATATATCCACGGGTGGATTTCTCGCCTCTAACGCAGCTTTGATACAGACAACTGTTCCGTGCATATGCCCATGGTCCTCTATCTTCACTCTTCCATACATTTGAGCAACATCGGGATAATATCCATTTAATAAGACCCGGGTCAAGGACTTTTGTCTGTATGTGTATGCAAGACGAGTGATTGATGGAGGTGTGTATATAGGGTAAGGTGGCCACCCAATGTCCCCTGTAAGACGTCAGTCTTATTTTTAATTCTGGCTGGAGGGAGGATTATCTATATCCTTAATTTTTGTACTGTTGTTAATCTGTTTATATATGAAATTTTTTTACCTGAGGGTTTCTAATAAAGATAGTTAAGCTAAATATCAGTGTGTCCTCTCTGAAGAAACTGCTTTTTGGAATCTATTTCCGACATTTTTTTGTATGCTGTTGGTTAAGTTCAGAGGACAACCACCCTGTCTTATGTGACTTGTTCACGATCCATAATCTGGGTAATGATATATGCAGGTGTGCATATGTGAGCAGGTACTTGGCTAAACCGTTAGTAAGACTCATACACACCTGCGCTTGATTGGCAACGTCAGTGGTCTTTTTTCTCCTGTTTACAGGTCAACATATGTCTGGTCAAGCATGTGGTGCCCAAGCGGGAGATGTTTTGGCCACGTGAGATACGCTTGAGACATATGTTGCAAAAAGCAGCGGTGCGATCTGATGCACTCGTCTCAAAAAAGGCCCACACCAAAGAACTTTTGGAATAACACGCAGAGACAGCAGCGCCCTGCACATGCGGAGCTTTGGGGTGTGATGCAGTCAGTGTGCTGCCCTTAGGCTGGCCCCTGGAGGGCATCCTGCCTCATTGAAGATGTGCCTCCTCCTCCTCCTCTCTCCTATCAGGCACCCACGTTGAGTCAGTGACCTCATCATCCCCTCCCTCCTCATCACTGGAGCAAACCTGGCAGTATGCTGCAGCAGGGGGAGCATGGCTGCCAGATTGCTGTCCTTCTTGGGCACCCCCTCTGTCCGTGCTCACATTACTGCCTTCATCTAGCTCAGTATCATCATCAGAGCCTTCTAAACGCTGGGCATCCTCCTGGAGCATGTACCCAACACTGTGGTCAAACAGTTCGAGGGACTCCTCGGGAGGACATGGTGGGGCTAGGGAAGGAGTCACTGATGCCATTAAGCCGAGGGAAGAGGCCGCGTTGGCAGCTGCTTTGCCAGACAAAGTACCCTGAGCATGGGTGAGAGAGGATAAGGAGGATGAGGACGGCTTGGTCATCCACTCGACCAAGTCTTCCGCATGTTGCGGCTCAACACGGCCAGCTGCCGAAAAAAAGGCCAAGCGTGTCCCACGGCCACGTGCTGATGAGGATGCGCCGTCTCCACGACCAGCACTCTAGACACAGAGCCTGCGTGCCCTCTTTTATTGGCTTGTGACTGTCTGCCTCTCCTTGTTGGCCTTCCAGACATACTAATGGCCTGTAGCTGCACTAAGCTGGGATATATATATATATATATATATATATATATATATATATATATATATATATATATATACTGATACTGCAGCTAGCAAAATCAACTGCCTGCCTGTAGTATGAGAACACCACCAACCTTCTACAGGTAGCTTTAGCTGAACACTGTGCAGAGCTCGCAAAAAACTAACTTTTAGCTTATTTAGCTGCCTGCGGTAGTGATAGGATCAGGAAAACACCACCAACCTTCTACAGGTAGCTTTAGGTGAACATTGTGCAGAGCTCGCAAAAAAATAACTTGTAGCTTATTTAGATGCCTGCGGTAGTGATAGGATAAGGAAAACACCACCAACCTTCGACAGGTAGCTTTAGCTGAACACTGTGCAGAGCTCGCAAAAAACAAATTTGTAGCTTATTTAGCTGCCTGCGGTAATGATAGGATCAGGAAAACACCACCAACCTTCTACAGGTAGCTTTAGGTGAACACTGTGCAGAGCTCACAAAAAAATAACTTGTAGCCTATTTAGCTGCCTGCGGTAGTGATAGGATCAGGAAAACACCACCAACCTTCGACAGGTAGCTTTAGGTGAACACTGTGCAGAGCTCACAAAAAACGAACTTGTAGCTTATTTAGCTGCCTGCGGTAGTGATAGGATCAGGAAAACACCCCCAACCTTCTTACAGGTAGCTTTAGCTGAACACTGTGCAGAGCTCGCCAAAAACTAACTTGTAGTTTTAGCTGAACACTGTGAGTAGGAAGCACTGCACTAACTTGTAGCTTTAGCTGAACACTGTGCAGAGGTCGCACTACACTAACTTGTAGTTTTAGCTGAACACTGTTCAGAGGACGCACTACACTAACTTGTAGCTTTAGCTGAACACTGTGCAGAGGTCGCACTACACTAACTTGTAGTTTTAGCTGAACACTGTTCAGAGGACGCACTACACTAACTTGTAGCTTTAGCTGAACACTTTGAGGAGGACGCACTACCCTAACTTGTAGCTTTAGCTGAACACTGTGCAGAGGTCGCACTACACTAACTTGTAGTTTTAGCTGAACACTGTGAGGAGGACGCACTACACTAACTTGTAGCTTTAGCTGAACACTTTGCAGAGGTCGCACTGAAGTAGGAATGGGGATCAGATTATATGGCCATGGTTATGTGTGTAGTAAGGCTGATTTAGAATTTCAGCTAAGAAGCCATTCCTATTTACTATGCTAAGAACATTTTGTGAGATCTGTAAAACCTGACAGGCTGTGGTTTAAGACACTGAATTCACCCATTTCCCCCCCTTAGCATAGCCATCTGTGCTCAGCACACTTTTCCGGTGTCCAGAGTGTGTCAAGCTGATTAACACGATAGAGAAGGAAACCGCAGAAGCAGGCTTGTAAAAGAATTCACTTTGCTAAACTGCTTTGCATCAATAAGAGTAGGTTGACTGTTTTAAAAGATTAGAATGTCTTGTAACGGAAATGTATAGTGTGTTCGCTTGTGACGTAATATGATGAAAAGATATATGTACACTGTATTCTCTGTATCGGGCACTCTTGGCGTGTAGACATGAGTCGGGTCATGAGTGTCCATTCTTGCTGGCCAAAAGAATGGAATAAAAATCTTGCATACCAGAGTTCATTGTCCAGCAGTCATATACTGATATTCTGCTACTTTATTTGGTGCATTTGGCCGTGAGGGGGAATATCGGTGTGACCTGTTGAGGCAGGTGGCACTGTTTTCCACCAGACCTACAAGGAGTGGTCCGAGAGGCCAGCCCTGTGGGCTATATCGTAGTCTCAAAAGGCGCCTTCTAGAACTGTTATCTAGGAGACTGCGCTGTGTCCCATTTGGTGGCCTGCTGTGGACGACCTTGGTAGCGTCAAAAGGACCTGGGAATCTGAGAAATAGATAGCTGGAGCTCCAACGGGAACAGGTGAGAGTCTTTTTACTTCTGTTTTTGGATAACAGTCAGACAGCCAGCCAGCCTCTCGACGGATTGCGAGAAGGGAAGCCTGATCACCTTCCGAGAGAGACGTCCGTTCAGATGATTGCGCATCTTTCGAACGAATCCTCAGTCAGTCAGTAATTTTTGGGTGGGAGTGTCTGGTATGATTGATGTGTGTATGAGACATCACTTTGTGGTGAAGTGACCGGGTCCTCTTTTAAGTGCGTTTTCTGGCCGGGAGACCGCGTCCAGGCCACTGACCGAGGGAAGCGTTGTCTATTGTTCCTACTTGTGTCGAGGATTCAGACCCCTTACTGAATTCTCATCATTTACCCTACCCTCTGTGTCTGTCTTGGTGTCTGTTAGGTTATAAGAATGGGTGGGAAACATAGTGTTGAATCTCCCCTACAAACCATGATCTCCAACTTTAAGAAGGGATTTTCTAAGAACTGTAATTTAAAACTTAGCCCTGAGAAATTGATAACATTGTGTGAGAAAGATTGGCCCTGCTATGGAGCGCGGTGGCTCCCGCAGGGAACCCTTGACTTAGAGACCATTGACTGATTATTTGAGAATATTATGTCAGACTTACAGAAACATGACCAAGACGCACCTTCCAGGAGGACTGTTCGTTCGGGTGATTGTGCATCCCTCGGATAAATCCTCAGCCAGCCAGTCAGGAGGAATATCCGTCCAGATGATTGTGCATCTCTCGGATAAATCCTCAGCCAGTCAGGAGGAATATCCGTCCAGATGATTGTGCATCTCTCGGATAAATCCTCAGCCAGCCAGTCAGGAGGAATATCCGTCCAGATGATTGTGCATCTCTCGGATAAATCCTCAGCCAGCCAGTCAGGAGGAATATCCGTCCAGATGATTGTGCATCTCTCGGATAAATCCTCAGCCAGCCAGTCAGGAGGAATATCCGTCCAGATGATTGTGCATCTCTCGGATAAATCCTCAGCCAGCCAGTCAGGAGGAATATCCTTCCAGATGATTGTGCATCTCTCGGATAAATCCTCAGCCAGTCAGTCAGTCAGTCAGCTAGGAGAAAACGTCCGTCTGGATGATTGTGCATCCTTTGGACAAATGGGAGATAAAGACCTGCAGTGGATAGAAGCCACAAAAAGAGGAACAGTATAGAATTATAGTTATGACAAGAGTAGTACCACTGACAAAACAAACAAAACACATATATTCTCAACCCGAAGAGACAGATCAGCCTCCCCCGTATGTAGATGAAAGGACCTCAGATAGAGACAGGTCAGAGCCATGTCCAAATGCCCCGTCCAGTAAACAAGGGGACTCAAGTTGTTGTCCACCTACATCAGATTCAGCAAGTTTGTCAATGCCAAATCTCAGTAAATATACTCCTGACCGTAACACTCTGGGTATAGGCAGGACAGAAATAGGGAACTCAGTAGTAGTCAATGGGCTCCCCATTCAAGTGTCCACTTCCACTCCGAGAAATCCTGATGCAAACAGCCGGACCCTTGCCCCGTCTTTCAACATACCTCTGCAAATGCCCTTAAGAGAACAGGCCCTGGAGGAATATCGGACTCTAGTTTACACCCCTTTTTAACACAACAGATTTACTGAACTGGAAGATTCATAACCCTGCCTACTCTGAGAAGCCCCAAGCCATCACAGATTTGCTCTGGTCAATAACTCAGACCCATAACCCCACTTGGTCGGACTGCCAGCAACTTTTATTGACCCTTTTTAATACTGAGGAGAGACACAGAATTAACCAAGCAGTGCAGAAGTATAAAGGCAAAAGACCCTTCCTATTAGAAAGACTTTGTAGTTTTGGGGGGGGGGCATCAAGTCCAACATCAGTTCATGTACATGCCGGATCCCCCTATTCCCTTGCTGGGCAGAGACTTACTTGCTAAACTCAGAGTGTACATATACTTCCAATCTGACTGACAGGCTATCCTAAAATTGCCCCATCCCTTTGAAGCCCGCATACTGCAAGACATCCCGGGACTATGGGCAAAAGACAACCTACCAGGATTAACCACACACGTTCCCCCAATCCTTATTGAATTAAAATCAGGAGCCACTCCAGTCAGCCTGAAACAGTACCCAGTCCCTTTAAAAAAAAAGGCCCTAGTAGGAATACAAAAGTACTTAAACAAATTTCTACACTATGGTATTCTAAAACCCTGTCAGTCTCCCTGGAATACACCTCTACTCCCAGTGCAGAAACCCGAAACAGCTCACTGTCATCCTGTTCAAGACCTCAGAGCGGTCAATCAGGCTGTAATGACCATGCACCCAGCGGTCACTAATGAACTGTTACAATTACTGTGGGAGGCAGGTTATAAGGTGTCCCGGAGAAAGGTGCAATTTTGACAAGAGACTGTAAAGTACCCGGGATTCAGAGTATCACAAGGTCAGAGACAATTGGGAGAAGGCAGGAAAGAAGCTGTTTGTCAGATTCCCACCCTGACTACCAGACGGCAAGTACGTGAATTCCTGGGGGTGGCAGGATTCTGCTGAATCTGGATACCGGACTTTGCCATAAAAGCCAGACCCCTCTATGAATCCACAAAGGGGGGAGAAAAGGAACCCTTCCAATGGGGAGAACAGCAAAACAGAGCATTAAGACATTAAGGTCTCCCTAATGCAGGCTCCTGTGCTAGGCTGGCCAGATAGCCAAAAAGTCTTCTATTTGTAAGTCAGTGAAAAACAAGGAATAGCAGTAGGAGTCCTGACACAATACTCTGGGTCTTGACAGCGTCCTGTAGCATACCTTTCAAAACAACTGGACACTGTAGCTCAGGGATGGTCATCCTGCCTGCGGACCATCGCAGCAACAGCCCTCCTTGTGGCCGAAGCTGACAAGTTGTCATTAGGTCAGGAGACTTATGTCCGAGTCCCACACCAAGTACAGGCATTAATGGATTACAAGGGAAATCACTGGTTTACTAACAGTCGAATGGTTAAATATCAAGCTATGCTGTGTGAAAATCCTCATATCCACTTAGAGACTGTAAACACTTTAAACCCAGCCACTCTGCTCCCCACCTCACAAGAACCCCTAACTCATGACAGTCTCCAGGTAATGGATATGCAAGCCGACCAGACTTGAAAGACAGCCCCTTGAAAAATCCAAACGTTGAGTACTTTACTGATGGAAGCAGTTTTGTAAAAGATGTTTATCCCCAGATATGGAATCCCCCTGCGCCATAGGCTCAGACAATGGCCCTGACTTTGTCCACAAGTGCCTCCAGGAATTAGCAACAGCACTTAAGATTACGTGGAAACTACACACCGCATATAGGCCACAAAGTTCTGGAAAAGTTGAACGAATGAACCGCACGCTCAAGTCACAACTGGCCAAGCTCTGTCAGGAAACCCAAATGAAATGGACCTTGATGTTGCCCATTGCTTTACTGAGAATTCGGAGTACCCCAACAAAGAGGACAAATCTGTCCCCTTTTGAGGTACTGTATGGTAGGCCCCCACCCATAATTAGAGGGATAAGAGGAGACTTGCATCAGATAGGAGGGGTAGTTAACCGTGAACTGATACAGAAACTTGGGGAAAGTATGCAGGACATAGGGAAATGGGTTCAAGAGAAACTTCCCATAAGCTTGTCGGACCCAGTACACCCCTTCAAACCAGGAGACACAGTGTGGATAAAGGAGTGGAACATAACCCCACTAGGGCCAAAATGGAGAGGTCCTTACACTGTTCTGCTATCTACCCCAACAGCCATTAAGGTAGCTGAGGTGACACCCTGGATACACCACTCCAGGGTAAAGCGAGCTGCTGACTTCACAGACTCCTGGCACAGTACAGTAGACCCCCAAGATCCTTTGAGACTGAGATTGACCAGAGAAATCAGAAGGAAGAACTCCAGCCCTGTGTTCAGCACACCCCTGGAAGCTGCTGAATTTACGCACGGCAGAAGATAGACAGACTGCAGCCCTGCGGCCAACACACCCCTGGAAGCTGCTGGCTCAACGCACGGCGGAAGATAAAGGATATCTACTAAGCTCTGCTCCAACCACAGCCCGGACGCTGGTTGGTCTACGCACAAGCTGAAGCTTGAGGATATTCATCGGTGTAATGTTTACTAAAATCGTTATAATGAGACTGTTAGTCATAATAGTGATACTGACCGGGTTAAAAGAGGGGGAGAGTATCTCATGTGACCCTTGTATAAAGACTACCAGAGTAGGATCCGTAACTACCAAGATGTTACTGTGGCACTCCCATTATCAATGCAAGGGCACAGAGACTGGTACTTGCATACATAATGGGACTACCTATTCAATGTGCTCCTTTGAAAATCAGATAACCTGTTATGACCCCACTTATGCACCCTATAAAACCTGGCTAACCGTTCGGAGCTTTAGTTCCACCGGTAAGCTGATAAACCGTACACTGATCACTGACCCCAGCACTGCAGCAAGCCTAATCTTTGATGTGTGTGCTGCCATCAACCTCAACCACTTCCCAAGGGGAGGGTGTGGGGGATTGGAATGGGAGAGAGAGTATTTGAGAAATGATAGGTACATCTGTTCAGGGAAACTGGGACCTAGCTGTGCAAATGAGGAATGGAATTACTGCCCCAACTGGAGGTGTGCTGCTTGGGGAACATGGGGAATGAAAAATCAGGATGCCATTCTACAATCTTTAGCTGGTTCATCCAGCTGCACAGTGGGAAGTTGCACCCCTGTGAATTTCACCATACATAACCCTATCCGGTTTTTAGCACAATGGGGTAATAAGTTTGGAGTTCATATTTATGGTAAAGGATCAGACCCCGGTACAATTGTGTATGTCTCACAAGAAACTGAACTAACAAAGAGTGTTAATCATCAGCTATTTCATTCCTTATATGAAGAGCTAGCCACTGGTATGGAAATACCCCCTAGCACAAAGAACCTGTTCATTGAACTGGCAGAAAGTGTGGCTGACAATTTACAAGTAACAGATTGCTATGTGTGTGGAGGAACTAACATGGGAGACCAATGGCCTTGGGAAGCCAGGGAAAAAGATTATGATGTGCCATTCAGTGCCACCTCTGAGCAGCCTCCTGAACGAATAAGGTCAGAATGGCACCTGAAAACATCAATAATTGGGAAATATTGTATAGCCAGGTCGGGTCCCCAGTATAGAACACATGTAGGAGAAATGGCCTGTTTAGGACAACAGTTTTATAACAACACTTCTAAAAGTACATCCTGGTGGAGTGATACAAACGTACCCGTGCCTGACCCACACCCCTTTACCAATTTCACTCATCTAAAAGGGCTATGGGAAAATCTCACCAAAGAATCTAACTGGAAAGCCCCAGAAAACTTGTACTGGATTTGTGGGAATAAAGCCTATTCAGAGCTCCCCCAAGACTGGTCAGGAGCCTGTGTCTTAGGCACATTAAAACCCTCATTTTTCCTTCTTCCACTGGGGAATAGGGAAGAACTGGGAGTCCCTGTGTACATAGGTTCAAAGAGGAAGCGGAGGTCATCTAGTCTGAAGATAGGAAACTGGAAAGATAATGAGTGGCCCCCAGAACGTATTGTCCAGTATTATGGTCCAGCTACATGGGCCGAAGATGGTAGTTACGGTTATAGAACACCAATTTATATGCTTAATCAAATGATAAGGTTACAGGCTGTATTAGAGATAATTACTAACGAAACTGCTGCTGCCTTAAATTTGCTTGCTAAACAAGGAACTAATTTACGTGCTCACGTGTATCAGAATAGACTTGCCTTAGACTATCTGTTAGCTACTGAGGGTGGTGTCTGTGGAAAATTTAATCTGAGTAATTGTTGCTTAGAAGTGGACAACACAGGAAAAGTAGTAGAGGAAATCACTGGTAGAATGAAAAAGTTAGCTCATGTGCCAGTCCAGACATGGGATGGTCTCAATGCTGGTAGCTGGTTCGGAGATTGGGGTTTTCCCAGTGTATATGGGGTAAAGGCTATATTGGGGATCGTTGTAGTAATACTCGTAGCATGTCTGCTGCTGCCCTGTCTGATTCCCCTTGGGACTAGAATGATCCATTGAGGCCACCGTAGAAAGAAAGGCTGCGACCCATATTATGTGGAAATACCAGTCATTAACCCCCCAAGACTAAATAAAAAATCTCAGTCACATTGGGCTCTGATTCATTAGAAAGCAGAACTGTATGCTATTTAGTGATGCTTAATCTCGCTCATATTAATCGCTATGATTATGATCAAAGGGGGGAATGAAGTAGGAATGGGGATCAGATTATATGGCCATGGTTATGTGTGTAGTAAGGCTGATTTAGAATTTCAGCTAAGAAGCCATTCCTATTTACTATGCTAAGAACATTTTGTGAGATCTGTAAAACCTGACAGGCTGTGGTTTAAGACACTGAATTCACCCATTTCCCCCCCCTTAGCATAGCCATCTGTGCTCAGCACACTTTTCCGGTGTCCAGAGTGTGTCAAGCTGATTAACACGATAGAGAAGGAAACCGCAGAAGCAGGCTTGTAAAAGAATTCGCTTTGCTAAACTGCTTTGCATCAATAAGAGTAGGTTGACTGTTTTAAAAGATTAGAATGTCTTGTAACGGAAATGTATAGTGTGTTCGCTTGTGACGTAATATGATGAAAAGATATATGTACACTGTATTCTCTGTATCAGGCACTCTTGGCGTGTAGACATGAGTCGGGTCATGAGTGTCCATTCTTGCTGGCCAAAAGAATGGAATAAAAATCTCGCATACCAGAGTTCATTGTCCAGCAGTCATATACTGATATTCTGCTACTTTAGCACTACACTAACTTGTAGTTTTAGCTGAACACTGTGAGGAGGACGCACTACACTAACTTGCAGCTTTAGCTGAACACTGTGCAGAGGTCCCGCTACACTAACTTGTAGTTTTAGCTGAACACTGTGAGGAGGACGCACTACCCTAACTTATAGCTTTAGCTGAACACTGTGTAGAGGTCACACTAAACTAACTTGTAGCTTTTAGACATGTGCACACTGAAATATTTTGTTTTGGAATTTCGTTTTCGTCTGAAAAATAGATTTATTTAATTACTCCCGAAATTTTATTTTTAGTTTTTATTTATTTCATTTTTCGTTAAAAATTGCATTCATCCGAAAATCCAAATTAAGGTTGAATCTGTCATTGAAGGCTTATGGTGTCTGTCGAATGTTCAAAGAAGATTCGACGGAGCAGCTAAACTGTACAACGCCGTATAGTTTACCTGCTCCGTCGAATCTTCTTAGAACTTTCAACAGACACCATAAGCCAAAGTACGTGTGTACTTAGTTCTAGCTATTTTACTGCTCCTCCTCTTTGGTAACAATCAGTCAATAACATTCATCATCATCATTACTTTTATTTATCTTTTCTCCCCTACGTCGAATCTTTTCTCCCCTACGTCAAATCTTTTCTCCCCTGCGTCAAATCTTTTCTCCCCTACGTCGAATATTTTCTCTCTATGTTGAATCTTTTCTCTCTATGTAGAATAATCTTGGACTAATAGAGTTAAGGTTAGGCACATTCGACCACAGATTTGATGGACACAGATTGTTGTTATCATCATGTCGAATCTCCTATCTATATCGAACTGTTGTAGCAACGAAAACAAAAATAAAGCATTTGTTTATGTCGGATCTTTCGTTTTTCGGATTCTGCACTTTCGTTATCGTTTGTTAAAACGATAACGAAAATACCTGAAATTCGGACGAAAATGCATTCGGATGAAAACGAATGCACAAGTCTAGTAGCTTTAGCTGAACACTGTGAGGAGGATGCACTACCCTAACTTGTAGCTTTAGCTGAACACTGTGCAGAGGTCACACTAAACTAACTTGTAGCTTTAGCTGAACACTGTGAGGAGGACGCACTACACTAACTTGTAGTTTTAGCTGAACACTGTGCAGAGGTCACACTAAACTAACTTGTAGCTTTAACTGAACACTATGAGGAGGATGCACTACACTAACTGTAAATAGGCTAGCTGCCTGACTGTGGTACTAATAGGATCAGAAGAACACCAGCAATTTTCTTCAGGTAGCTGTAAATACTGTAACAAGACAAGCCTGCCTGTCAGTAGGAAGATAACAGGAACTGATCTAGCTAAACTGAATACAGGGTTATTTATATATATATATATATATATATATATATATATATATATATATATATATATACAACACCTGGGATGCATATATATACACAATACACTGTAAGTGCAGCTAACTCACTGACTGTCCTGTCTAATCTAGCTAACTCAAATGAAATGACACTGTCTCTCTCTGTCTCTAAGCACGCCGGAACACACTACACAGGGCCGCCCTGCAGGTGGCCTTATATAGTGTGGGGCGTGTTCTAAACCCCCTGAGCCATAACTGGCCAATTACAGCTCTCTCTACTGACGGCGCTGTGATTGGCCAAGCATGCGGGTCATAGTGCATGCTTGGCCAATCATCAGCCAGCAATGCACTGCGATGCCACAGTGAATTATGGGCCGTGACGCGCCACACGAATTTGGCGCAAATGGCCCATATCGTTTGCAATTCGGCGAACGGGCGAACAGACAATGTTCAAGTCGAACTAGGGTTCGACTCGAACACGAAGCTCATCCCTATGCCTCACCCTCACTTTCCTCCTCTGCTCTATCCAGCACCCAAGTCGAGTCAGTGACCTCATCATCACCATCTAGTCCATCCTCATTACCACTGGAGACAACTTGGCAATACGCTGTGGCTGGGGAAACATGATTGCCAATTTGTATACCAGTGTTCTCTCATCTCTGTAGGCTCATATTCCTGCCTTCCTCAACCTCAGAGTCAGAACCAACATCTGAATCGAGTAATGGCTGTGCATCGTCAAGAAGCAAGTGGCTGGCGCTGTGTTAAAAAAAATCCACTGACTCCTCCATGCCTGATGCTGGGGCTGTGGCAGGAATAGCTGTGGACAAGTAGGGAGGTCTCTGCTTGGGTGATGGAGGATGAGGAGGATGAGGACGGTTTATTAAGCCAGTCTACCATCTCCTCTGCATGCTGTGGCTGGACAGCACGGGCAACATCACTAAACAGAGGAAATAATACCCTGCCTGAGGACTGACCATGTCCACCTTTGCCTGTGGTTACATACAGTGCCATGGGAAAGTCTGTCTCTCCTTGCTGTCCTCCCATGATGGGGGGAGTAGGGGGTGCTTATTAACAAAATGTAATAAAGATGTGTAAATGTGTACGAGGATGCACTTTAATCAATGCAAAGTGGTGTTTGGTGCACTTTAATTTGAGTATTCACGACACAGACACACTCCACGGACACACTATAATATTGCAGTAAAGCACAGAACTATACGCCATTAAACTTGCAGCAAAGCACAGAACTATATGGCATTAAACTTGAAGTAACGCAATTAAACATACGGTGTTAAACTTGCAGTAACGCACAAAACTATATGGCGTTAAACTTTCACTAATGCAATGAAATGGCATTAGGGTGCATGTGCGGCAGCTCCCAAGATAGCTGCGACCTTCTGAAGCTCTGTGCCATTCCGGTCCTATAAACCGCGCTTCAGCCTTCAGGAAACCTGCCCAAGATCTGCTCCACTATCAATCATGGGGGGAGGAGCATACTGGGACAACCCCGATGTCATCCAGCACTTCCAGGAGGACCTCTCTCACCAGCTGAATTCCGCCGCTGGCCCGCTCAGCTCACCGCTCCACGAGGGAGAGACAGAGACATGGACGTAGCAGCAGAGGACTCCATAGCAGATCAGGATGCTGCTCCTCCGACCCCACAGAGCACAGTGAGTCTTCCACACTTGATTGCACCGCCCCCCGCATCCACAGAATCGCTAATAGGGAGGACAATAGATGGACTCCCCATGACACCCTTGAGTGACCCCCTGGCCGGCCTAAACACATGTGACAGGGAGGCCTACACCACATCTCTTGTCCCCACCGACTTTCCCTCCATGATGAAAGCCTTCTCTCAGATGCTGTCCAGAGGATTAGTGCAGAACACTCCCAAATCACCTCCTCCATTCACGCAGACCTGCAGCAGCTAGGCACAAGGATTGAAGCCATTGAAAAAAGGGTTTCAATCCGTGGCCAGGATCAATCAAAACTCTAGGAGGATCCAAGATGTCCAGGACCAACTAGACACAGCGTTATCCAAAATTGACAACCTGGAAAATAGATCCAGATGCTATAATTTCAGGATCAAAGGACTCCCAGAATTGGTGAAAGAAGTCCAGCCAGCAGTTTGGGCCCTCATCAAAGGCCTCATCTTGGATATTTCAGATCACCGCCTGGAACTCGACAGGGCTCATAGAGCTCTGCAGCCCCCCCCGCTCAGATTCTACTAAAGAAGAAGTTATGAAAAGGTCTAGAGCTGCTGATACCCTCACCATCCGGGCCATGCAATACAGATCTTTACCGATCTATCTCCCTATACAGTTCAGAAATGGAGAGCACTCAAACCTCTGCTCCAAGTCCTGCAACAAAAAGAGATTTCCTACAGATGGTCATTCCCACTATGCCTGAACATTTCCTTTCGCAAAAAAGGCTTCGGATTCTCGTCCTTCCTAGAGGGTGAGAGTCTATTTCTCCATCTGTGTCTGATATCGCAAGAAATCCAACCACCCTCACTCAGCAAGGGACCCCCCTCACCCTTGAAACGTCCACCTCCAGCATACCCTCTACAACCGGCCTTGCTGATGCAACATTCAAAGAGGTCCAAGGACTCACAACTGCCATGAATAACCAGCCCAGGCTACCATTCCAGACACCTGGTCTGGCTCTCTTCCCTCCCCTCCCCTTGTTTTTTCTTTTTCTCCCAGTACTATTCCCCCAGGGCCCTCGTCTCATCCATGAACAGATCTCACTCCTCCACAGTTATGGGAGGGATGATCTATTGGGCACCTGCCTGGAGGGAGGTACAAGGGAGAGGGGGCATTGAGTAAAGTCCTACTGTTCCTTACCAGCTTAAACTATTTGACATTTTTGTTTTCCATATCACTGATTTAGGCCATAGACTCTCAAGTATAGGGTCTTCCAAGGACCACACTGCTTTGGGCAGCTATTTTTATTCCAGGCTCCCTGGAATAAATCTTATCTGCTCATAGGACAAATGGCCTGTGCCCAAATTTTATTTAGTGCAGTTTCCTACTGCTATAAGTTTTAGACATGGTTCCAATGGCCCAGCTGACCTCTCTCAGAGGGTTTCAGTAAGTTACGGAGACCCCGGGCAGGGGGAGTCAGCTCAGACGGGGAATCTGATATAGAATTGTTATTTCTACCATAATTATCTGGTGGATGTTCTGTTAAAATTTAAACTGTTATTGTTTCCTCCCAGCAGGAGGACCGTAATGGGTGCGGTTCGCCTCCTTTAGTCTCTGAGGTGAACGTGTTCACCTCCCAGAGACGGTACGAAGACCCTCGTCTTGAGGTTCTTCAGATCTCTCCAATTATGGGATGGGAATTGGCAGGTCCATTCCTATCCTGGGTGGGGTTAGGGGTACATGGCCAGCTCCAAATGCCGATTACTTGTACTCGCTCATATTTACTTGTTACTCTCTTTTTTCTTTTTCTCTCTCTCCTGATGTCTCTCTCCGTCCCTCTCTATGCCTCTCAGGAGTTCTCATCCAATCCTCTCCCAGGCTCGGGCTATGAATTGGATTGATGCATGACCATAACGCTCAGGATGGATTGATGCATGATCATAACGCACAGGGACTCAACTTGTCGATCAAGCGTCGGAAACTATTCCAACTTTATAACAACTTATGCTCAGATATTTTACTCATACAAGAAATACACTTCCCTGCGACATTTAAGCCCAACTTTTTGCACCAATGCTACCCCCAATTCTTCCTATCGAATGCATCCAACAAAACAAAAGGAGTAGCCATTTGCTTCTCCAAACACATAAACTTTTCCCAGACAGAGGTAATCACTGATCCCCGCACAAGGGACTATACACACTTTTCAGCACCACACAATACCTATGCCAGGATAGACCACATTTTTCTGCAATCTGCATCCATCCCTTTGACCTTAACTTCCAAAATTACAGCTACCCCCCACCCAATACAGTGTACAATCTTAGAAAAGACCTTGAAAGACTACTTTCTTGAAAACGACAATGACTGTGTCACCCATGCAAATCTATAGGCTGCTCACAAAGCAGTCATGAGAGGCAATATTATTCTGCTTTCTTCCAAGCTAAAAAGGGAACCTAGAGCAGACCTACAGAGATGCACAGAGGAATTCTGCTCTCTAGCCAAGGCCCACAAATGAAACCCCACTACTTCAACCTTCGCACAGCTAGATAAAGCTCGAACTAACCTTAATCTAATCCTCACCACAGTTGCAGAGAAACATCTCAGATGGATGGGAGCTAGATTCTGCTCCCAAAGAGATAGAATCGGCTCCAAACTTGCCACAAAACTGAGCCCCAGATAACAAACCTTAGCCTTCCTGAAAATTCAAACCCCAACTGGTGACTTAACTCAGAACCCAGCGAAAATAATGGAAGCTGTCCTAAAGTTTTACTCAACTCTTTACAAAGCTGCTCCCCCATCCTCTTCTAATATCAAGAACACTTTTATTACTGACCTTCCTACCCCTAAGATAGCTCAAGGCCACAGAGACCTTCTTGAATGCCCCTTCTCCTCTGAGGGGGTCTTGGAAACGATCAAGTCCCTCAAAATAGGATCTTCCCCAGGGCCAGATGGATTCTCCACTGGCTACTACAAGAAGTTTGGCGCATGTATTGCACCCTATTTAACACGGTTCTTCAACTCTCTCAGGGATGGAGCCACCTTAGATAGAGACCTCAACTCGGCGTATATTTCTGTTATCCTCAAACCAGGGAAAGACGCGGGCGAAGTTGGTAATTACCGACTGATTTCACTTATCAATAATGATCTAAAGATTATGACAAAAGTCCTAGCAACCAGACTAGCGAGCTTCATAGCAACATACATCCACAAGAACCAGATGGGCTTCATCCCTGGGAGACAAGGACCAGATCAGATCAGGAGAGCAGTTGACATGATCTCATTGCTCAACTCCCAATGGGACCGTGGTCCTTCCCAAAAAGGTTTCCTCCTCTCGATAGATTTACAAAAGGCATTCGACTCAGTCTCGTGGACATATATCTTTGATATCTTGGAGAGATGGGGATTCGGACTCAACTTCGTAGGTATTATCCACTCTTTTTATTCATCACCACCGTGTGCCCAAGTGCGTCTACTAGGCAGATACTCTGAATCTTTTGCTATCAGGAAAGGGACCAGACAAGGGTGCCCACTCTCCCCTTTGATATTTGTGCTAGCCATTGAAACATTGGCTATCGCAATCAGAACAAACGCTGATATCAAAGGAGTGCTCTGTGGTGCGCAGGCGCACAAATGCACGTTGTTTGCAGACGGTTTGCTTCTATTTCTTACTTCCCCCTTAACGTCTACCCCAACGTCTACAAACTGCTTTGGGAGTTTGGATTGGTATCGATTTTGAAAGTTAATGTAACCAAATCAGTAGCCTTGAATGTTTCAGTCCCCCCAGAACTGGTCATGCAACTGCAACATAACTTTGCTTTTACCTGGGCCTCTGACTCAATACTATAATTGGGTATAAGGCTCACTCACAATATGGGCAAGCTCTTCCAGGCAAATTATCCTTCTATGTTCCGTATATGTAGCAAGGACTTAGCGGGGTGGTCAAAGTGTGGTCTATCCTGGCTGGGCAGAATTAATGCGGTCAAAATGACGCTTCTCCCGCGCATGTTATATCTATTCAGGTCCCTCCCGATACACATTAGGAAGAATCTCCAGTGGGATTTCAATCGCAAATACTGCGTTTCATATGGGGGGGAAAAGGTTATAGTTGTGCTAAAGAGGTACTTTACTTGGTGAAATCACAGGGGGGCTTGGGCCTTCCTAACCTATGGTGGTATTACCAGGCGGCCCAACTAACCCAAATCTCAATAATATACTCCAGGGGTTTCCATGGAAAGACAAGAAGTATCCTTGAACACACTGGATTACCTCCTGTGGAGTAACTCGAAATCTAGACCACTCATTATGTCCCCTATGCTCTCTTACTCAGTAACACTTTGTGACACACTACACAAACTACCCTCTTTGATCTCTCCCACTCGTCCTCTGTCACACCTCATCCACAACCCTTCCTTCCCCCTGGCATAAATATCCAAGCGTTCTGCTGGTGGCTAAACAAAGGCATGTTTCGCATTAGACACTTCTTTACTTTGACAGCACCTATTACATGGGGATACTGCACAAATAAACTAGAAATGCCCGACTTAGAGTTATTTAGATTCTCCCAAATCAGGCACTTCCTAAACTCTATTTGGTTTGCAAAGACCGATCCCCCCAAAGCCACCCTCAAGAACAATGGTGCGGCAACATCATGGACCAGAAGGGGGTGTCTCGTTGATCTATTCCTCCTTAGCATACAAGGACGACATTCCATCCTACACCCAGGCCTGGGAGACGGACACGGGTCACTCGTGGGACCAAAATCTTTGGTCTCAAGTCTTCCAACGTTCTTATAAAGGTATTTTGAATATTTCTCTAATTGAAGCAAATGTTAAGCTGTTAACTAGATTGTATTATGTCCCCCCTAGATTTGCAAGGATGTACCCACAGGCCTCTAGTCTGTGTTTTAGGGGATGCAATCTGGAAGGCACAATGTTTCATACCTGGTGGACTTGCCCCCCGAATAAGGTCATACTGGAACAAGTTCTTTTACTTGTTGAGGAAAGTGACAGGCATTACGATCCCTCAGGACTCCACCATAGCCCTCCTGAACTGCAAACTCCAACAGGTATCCAAACACACACAAGCACTGTCTTTTTTCATTCTCCTGGGAGCCAAGAATACATTCGCAGGGCCCTGGAAGAAAAAAGCTATCTCTTTTAAGGCGGCCAAGAGGAACATATCCTGGATCATGTGACAAGAACATTTAGTGGCAAAACTCAGAGACAGAATGGAAAAATTTGAAACTATTTGGGAACCTTGGGCATCTTTCAACAATATCTCCCTCTGCCCGGGCACCACAATTAGTGGCTAAGACACTATTGGGATACGACACGTTTCTTCTTACCTTCCCTCCTTTCGTTCTTTCTCTCGGAGAATCCCTGGATTCTTGGTTTATCTTTCTCTCTCTCTCTTTCTTCTCTATTCACTGGAGAATTTACCTCTGGGAAGGGGGTCTCTTCTGCCCTTCTCATGGAAAGCAATAAACTCACTAAGTTGACTTGTTTGTGAAGAACGTTTATGAAAAATTAGTTTACAAGATATTGTTTCTGATTGAAGCCCCTAGACCTCATGCCACTGTGACGGCCCTGTACCAAACAGCAACAGACCACCACAGGGTGTGAGTCGAGAGGGCAAGGGAGGGTGTATAGGGGGAATGTGAGAGACAGGGCACACTCACAGTTAGATCCCACAGGGGTGGTGTGCCGGTCTTCCCTCGGGCAGATATACATCTCTACCAGGCCGCCCTGATACCGTAATCAAAATAAATCAGGGGTCCTTAAAACCCTTACTTGAGGGTGTGGAGATATACCCAAAGATACAGAACTACTCCCCTCTCACTCAAACTGTAACTGGTTTTTGTATTGTTCCAAGTTATCTTTTATATTATAGATTGGTGACAATGTCAACTGTTTCATTTTTCCATGTCTGTAACTGTTTTCCTCAAAAATCAAAGGCCATGTAGGCTAATGGAAAGCTTGTTTTCATATGTTATTTTGCTTTCAAAATTTCAATAAACATATTGAAAGAGAAATATATGGCGTTAAACTTGCAGTAACGCACAGAACTATATTGCGTTAAACTTGCAGTAACGCAATGAAATATATGGTGTTAAACTTGCAGTAACACACAGAACTATATGGCGTTAAACTTGCAATAATACAATGAAATATACGGCGTTAAACTTGCAGTAACGCAAAGAACTTTAGGCTGGATTCACACCTATGCAGTTTTAGTGCTTTTTGCATTTTGCAGATTTGCACTACAGTCCATTTACCATGGTTTCCTATGGAACACGTTCTGTAGTGCAAATCTGCAAAATGCAAAAAGCACTAAAAATGCATAGGTGTGAATCCAGCCTAATGGCGTTAAACTTGCAGTAAGGCTCGATTCACACCTATGCATGTTGCTTTTGAGCGTTTTTGGAGGTTTTTCTTTCATGCTTGCCATGTATTTGAGCCGCGTTTTTGCCGCGATTTTGCCGCGTTTTTGCCGCGATTTGCGTTTTGCGGTTTTTTTGTTTTTTTTTTTGTTTTTTTTTACATATTTTTTTTATAGTCTTAAAAAAAATTAAAAAAAAATAAAAATTAAAAAAAAAATAAAAATAAAACGGCAAAAACGCATCAAAAACGCACCAAAAACGCATCAAAAATGCTGCAAAAACGGTGCACTTGCGTTTTTGATGCTTGTCCATTGAATTCTATTACATGCAAAATGCTGCATTTTGCATGAAAAAAAGTCCCTGACCCTTTCCAAAAATGCAGAGAAACAAAAAGGCATTGATGTGAACATGTTCCATAGGAACCCATGTTAAAAAATTCCCGTGCATTTCTGCAAAATGCAAAATGCATCAAAAAACGCGCTAGTGTGAATGGAGCCTTACACAATTAACTGTATGATGTTAAACTTGCAGTAACGCACAGAACTATATGGCGTTAAACTTGCAGTAATGCAATGAAATATATGGCATTAAGGTTGCAGTAATGCAATGAAATATACAGCGTTAAACTTGCAGTAATGCACAGAACTATATGGCGTTAAACTTGCAGTAACGCAATGAACTATACGGCATTAAACTTGCAGTAACGCAAAGAACTTTATGGCGTTAAACTTGCAGTAATGCAATGAAATATACAGCGTTATACTTGCAGTACAGAACTATATGGTGTTAAACTTGCAGTAATACAATTAAATATATGATGTTAAACTTGCAGTGACGCACAGAAATATATGGCGTTAAACTTGCAGTAATGCAATGAAATATATGGCATTAAGGTTGCAGTAACGCAAAGAAATATACAGCGTTAAACTTGCAGTAACGCACAGAACTATATGGCGTTAAACTTGCAGTAACGCAATGAAATATATGGCGTTAAACTTGCAGTAACGCAATGAAATATACAGCGTTAAACTTGCAGTAACACACAGAACAATATGGCGTTAAACTTGCAGTAACGCAATGAAATATATGGCATTAAACTTGCAGTGATGAACAGAACTATATGGTGTATACTTGCACTAACGCACAGAAAAAAACTGTGTTAAACGGTCACTACATTCACACTGACTGAGCTATCCCTACATTGACACTAATGTAAAGATAAATGGGGGTCTCATTACACTCACAATGACTGAACTATAACTACATTAACACTAATGTAAAGATGAATGCTCACACTACACTCACAGTGAACTATCCCTAGATGCACGCTAAACTAATATTCTACTGACAATAGAATCAGAATAGCACACTATAGCACACTAATGCCGTGTACACATGATCGCACATTCCGACAACAAAATCCATGTTTTTTCCGATGGATGTTGGCTCAAACTTGACTTGCATACACACGGTCACACAATGTTGTCGGAAATTCCGAACATCAAGAACGCGGTGACATACGACGGCACTAGAAAAGGGAAGTTCAATACCAAGTGCGCCACCCTATAGGCTCCTTCTGCTAATCTCGTGTTAGTAGAAGTTTGGTGAGAGACGATTCGCGCTTTTTAACCTCGTGCTTTTCAGATCATTACTGCTCTTCAGTTTGTGCTTGTGGGTTCATATCTGTTCTTCAGTGCGTGTAGTCAGTTCACATCTGGGTTTCAGTGCATATTATTATTATTATTATTATTATTATTATAGTACGTATGTTATCCTTGTGTGTTCTGGTCCACTTGTTTCTGATTTTCATCTTGCTTTTCTCAGGCCTTTCTATTTTCCAGTGCTTTCTGTTTGTTCGTTCTGACCAGCCGAACGTTTTGAAGCCATGTTGTGGTTGCGTACTTGTCTTATGGGGCGTACACACGGTCGGACTTTCTAGAAAGCTAGGTTCGACGTACTTGCCGCCAGACTTCCGGTGGACTACCGCCGGACTTTCTGAACGGCCGGACTTGCCTACACACGGCCGGACTTTCCGGAATCCGGTCTTCCCGACGGACTTCCGCCGGACTTTCAGAATGAACGGACTTTCCCACACACGGACAAGTCCGTTCATTTTGAACGTGACTCGGGTACGACGGGACTAGAAAAGGAATTCAATCTCGCCGCTTTTTTTGGCGAGATTGAAACCTTGCGAGCTCTGTCGCAGGCATCCCAGACCCTTAAGTCTGGTATGGAACTTTAAGGGGAACCCCCTACGCCGAAAAACCGGCGTGGGGGTCCCCCCAAAATCCATACCAGACCCCGATCCAGCCCGGCCGGTCAGGAAAGGGGGTGGGGACGAGCGAGCGCCCCCCCTCCTGAACCGTACCAGGCCGCATGCCCTCAAATGGGGGGGTGCTTTGGGGGAGGGGGCTCCTTGCGGTGCCCCCCCACCACAAAGCACCTTGTTCCCATGTTGATGAGGACAAGGGCCTCTTCCCGACAACCCTGGCCGTTGGTTGTCAGGGTCTGCGGGCAGGGGACTTATCGGAATCCGGGAGCCCCCTATAATAAGAGGGCCCCCAGATCCCGGCCCTCCCACCCTATGTGAATGAGTATGGGGTACATGGTACCCCTACCCATTCACCTAGGTAAAAAGTGTCAATAATAAAACACAACACAGGTTTTTAAAATAATTTATTAAACAGCTCCGGGGGGGTCTTCTTCTGTCTTCGGGGGTCCCTCCGGTTCATCTTCTCCCGGCGTCCGGTTGGTTCTTCTCCACTCTCCGGCCTCTTCTCCCGGTGTCCCAGGTCTTCGGCCGGCCCCTCCGCTGTCTTCAGGTAGCTCTATTGCCAGCGGAGGTCCGGACTTCTGGGCTTCTGGGCTTCTGGGCTTCTTGTCTTCTCTTCTCTTCTCTTCCCCCAGATGTTGACACAACGCTTTCTCCGGCTGGACTGGTCTCTGAGGGCTGCGTTGTGACTTATATAGGCGGAGACCCCGCCCCCATATGATGTCACAGTCCCTGGGCATGCTGGGACTGTGACGTTTTAGGGGGCGCTCGCTCGTCCCCACCCCCTTTCCTGACCGGCCGGGCTGCGTGCTCGGATCGGGGTCTGGTATGGATTTTGGGGGGACCCCCACGCCGGTTTTTCGGCGTAGGGGGGTTCCCCTTAAAGTTCCATACCAGACCTAAGGGCCTGGGATGCCCCCCCGCACTCGCCGCAATGGGAAAATGTGTTTTTCCTATTGCACCGAGCGCGAGATGCAGTAACCTGCTCCTCCGTCGTATCTGGTCCGTCGGACCAGCATACAGACGAACGGGCTTTCCGTCAGGAACTGAGTCCGGCGGAGTTACGACGTAAGATTTGAAGTAAGTTTCAAATCTAAAGTACGTCGGATTTCCGACCGAAACGGTCCGTCGGAAGTCCGATGGAGACCACACATGGTCGGATTGTCCGCCGGACTTGGTCCGGCGGCGTCCGTCGGACTTTTGCAGGTGAAAAGTCTGACCGTGTGTACGCCCCATTAGAGTTCGTGCTGTCCGGGGGCTTGGTGTTGGGGTTCTTGCTTTGACCCAAGCCCAGTCCATGAACAGGGTGGGGAGGAGTTCATGGACGAAGAATTGGTTGCTCCAGCGTGACCAATTCTCTCATATGCCTTTGTTGCAGGAGATCCGTGAGAATAATCCTGATGATTTCAGGAATTATCTCCGGATGACATACTCCATTTTTCACTGTTTGTTAGCTTTGCTGTCCCCTTACACCTGCATGCAGCAAGCCATCACTCCCGAACAAAGGCTAATCGGCACGTTGTGGTACTTGGCGACAGGGAGAAGTCTGCAGGACATCAAGTTCCCCTACAGGCATCTCCCCCCAGGCTCTGGGGATCATTATTCCAGAGACCTGTTCTGCCATCATTCAGGTCCTGCAGAAGGACTATATTAAGGTAAGATTTCTCCTTTAACATCACATTATATGTATTTAATGTTTACTAATGTATTGTATTTCTTTCATCATTCCCTAATTACTATGATTGGAATATACTGTGAATGTCCTCTTTATCCTCATGCATGCTGGAAGCTTTTAAACTTCCTTTTTTGTCCTTCATGCATATTTGCCTTCACTAACCTCCCCAGCATGCTATCCTGGGCCCATACACACCTAGTCTAGTCACTTAACAATGTATTTTGTCAGCTCCAAAGTAGTGTTTTACCCTAAACACCCGCTAAAATGTGTTTAAATGTTATTTATGTCCTTAAATTCATGCAGAGTGCCAGAGGCTTTTTTTTGGGGGTCCCAAGATCATTTTGAACCCTCCCTCCCTCCAACCGCTAAGTCAACCGATACCAATCCTCTATCTGCTGAGTTTGCCAAACCCATATACACTATACCTACCTCTTTTGTGGTCATATTTATGGATGAATTCACCCAAGCAAGTAGTGAAATGGCCAGCCTGAATACTTTCAAATGGTTCTGTTTAAAGTTTTGTTCTCCTATTATCTTGATAGGTACTTGCAGAATGTAAAAATGTGCTACAATTTGGAAAATGTGTATTTATATTTTTGTATTATGACACTTCTTACCTGTCCAGTGGGCTGCCAATATTGTAAGTAAGGAGGGGCTAGCCAAAGTAACACACATTATGTATGCATTCAGCTCTAATTGAAGTGGAGAGGGTTACCTGTCCAAAACATCTCCCCACCCCCTAAAATTTTTTACAATGGGCCATCAGAGGGGGTGAGGCATCTGATAAGTGGACCTTCTCTTTTTGTCTTTAAATACTCCTTCAAATAAATGTTAATGCTGATTTTGGCCAAGAATGTTTGTGTCTAATCTGCTTGCAATGTTTATGTGCAAAATGACTATTTTTTTTTCTTGTTTGACTCCACAGATTCCTTTAATGCCACAGGAATGGCAGACTGTGGCATTCCAGTTTCCCCAGCGGTGGGACTTTCCCAACTGCGGAGGGGCAATAGATGGGAAGCACATCCACATCGTACCACCCCCCCCCCCCAATTCGGGGTCATACTATTATAACTATAAGGGGTTTAATAGCATTGTGTTGTTGGCGGTGGTGTCGGCGACATATGAGTTCCTGTATGTGGACGTGGGGAAGAATGGCCGGATGTCGGATGGTGGAGTCATCACCCAGACTGAATTTTACAGACGGCTACAGAATGGTGGCTTGGGATTGCCACCTGCTGAAGAGAACATGAAAGGACTCCCATTCGTCTTTGTCGCTGATGAAGCATTTGGTCTGGGTGAACACCTGATGCGACCGTTCCCAATGAGGATCCTCACCCCAGAGCAGAAGGTTTTTAACTACTGGCTGGCCAGAGCCAGAAGAGTGGTGGAAAATGCCTTTGGAATAATGGCCAGCCGGTTCCGCCTATTCCTCACTGCAATAAACATGGTGGAATATAAAATCAATCATATAATTATGGCATGTTGCATATTGCATAACTTTTTAAGATAAAATACATCAAACCAGGTGGCCTCAATTAGGACTCAGGCCGGCTTATTACCGAATACAACAACCCTGACGGCTCTTGAAGCTGGCCATCCTGGCTTGCCCCTCCAAAGCACCCGTGAAGTTTGTGAAAAGTGTCTAGAGTACTTTGTGGGTAGGGAGGCCATTTATATGCCACAAAATGTTTAACAAACATGTGAAAAATATTTTTTTTATTTAAACGGAAATAATATTTACTTTGATTTACTGCTTGTGTTTCTTTTAGCTGGCTCCTAGGTTATCCAATGGGCTTTTCTTTTTTCCCTTTTTGTTCAATATTGCAAATGTAATTTTTTGGATACATGAGGTGACAATCTCTTCTTCAGAGAACTATTGTGGGTCTGCTACACACACACACCTTGTTTTTGTTGTTAATGTATGTAATGCATTACTGATAAAAATATTCATCATTTTCAGCACCATGGCTGAAATTTGTGGAGTCACGAAAATGGCCTGATTGTGACAAATTATAAAGCACTGAGGGAGTTATTTACTAAAGGAAATTCCACTTTGCACTCCAAGTGCACTGCAAAAGTGCACTTGAAACTGCACTTGTAGTGCAAAGTGGATTTGCCTTTAGTAAATTACCCCCATTGCCAACTTACTACAAAAATTGATATTGAGCATTGAAAGAAGAAGCCACACATTGTTGAGTAGAAAACATTTTACTCAAAGCACATTCACGTGTGTGTTAGAAAAGGGTTTTTGAATAAACCAACATCTTTGGTGTATAACATTTTTTTTAACATTAGAAATATCCTTTTTTTGGTTAAACAAGCATGTTTCAAACCATAACATACACAACTCAGGAACTAAAAAAGTTCATTTTTGATAAAATGAGGGCAATATCAGACATTAGTATGTCCAAACTGTGTTGATCTTGACTTCATCAGATGGGGTGATGTCACCCCTGTAAAAGCCAAATTTTGAAGATGCACACAAATTGTGATTCAAACTAGGGATTTCCCTCCTGATCCCATGCTTAATGTCAACATGTGCTAGATCACATCATGGGGGGATCAATGGATGTGTTTTGGGGGTGCAACCCCTTCCTCTCACCTACTTGAGTTGAGAGGAAGAGGTTGCACCCACAAAATGTGTACATTGATATCCCATGATGGCAGATAGCACATGTTGACACGCCGTGTGCATCTTCAAAATTTGGCTTTTAAAATACTTGAAAACTTGTTTTTAAAAGCAAAAATACACAATAAAATGGTACACTTTTTGTGTGTTTTATATTCTGCCTAAAACTTTAACAATGTTCTTCATTTTTTGTTGAACATCATCATTTCTTTATATTTTCTAAATCACGATTGCACCCCATTACCTCCCCTATGAGGATCTGGGCACTTTCACTTGTGAAATGAGATTCTTCTTCCACAACATCCACATCACCTAAAATTAAAAAAAACACACCATGTATTATAAATATGCAGGCATACATCTATTACCTGAAGCTGTGGTCTCAGACACTCACCTGTTGTGGTGACTATTTCGCCCACTTCATAAATCTCTCTTTCCTCCATATCCTCTGCTTGTGGTTTTGGGATTTCCCCTTCTTTCAGAGGTGGGAAGTCCCTGATGTCCCGAGTCTTTTCTCCTCTATGTGAATAAAAAAAAGGTAAACTTAGTGCACAAATATTTTATGGCAGAAATAGGAATATGAAACATTGCTTGGAAGTGTTGTACAATTGTCTGTTTTGGCAGAGTTCCAAGCTAAAGAAATTTCTATTTCCTTTCTAAAGCTGGAATACTTACCTTTTTTGTTAAAGTTTTACACATGGAGAGACCCCTAGTATCCACAGGAGCACCTGTGTGGGACACCCTAAAAAGTTTGTTCTGGTGTCCCACACTAGTGCTCCTGCGTCCAGATGTGTAAACAGCTATTGAGTGTCCTCTCCTTACACTGAATCAAGTTTACATTTCATTCTAGTTACAAACCCATCTAGACAACAAACTTATTTTAATACAAATAGGCCTGAACAAATGTAGTTAACCTGTATCTGCCAAAAACATCTTATAAGTGGGCGAACGAACGATGTTTCCTACAACCGATTACTGTGCCCATGAACATGAAAGTTGCCATTTTAAACTGTACAACAGTAAAGAAAAGCACATGGAGCAGCATGCAAGTAATAATAATAATAGGAACACATGACAACTACTTACTTTTTTGAAGAACTCTCTTGATTTTTCTGTACTGACCCTGCTCCCTCAATTTCAGGTCTGACCAGTGTTTCCTCAATTGTTCCTTGGATCGTCGTACCCCAAAATTCCTGTGCAGACTTTTCACAACTTTAGCCATGATCTTGGCCTTTCTCAAATTAGGGTTTAGGTAAGGTCCATACTTCCCATCATAGTCGGCCCTCTTCAAGATGTCCACCATCTCCACCATTTCTACAAAGGACATATGTGAGGCCTTAAAGCTCCTCTGGGATCAGGACATTCGTGGCTCCGGGCTTTCGTCATTGCTGCTGCTGTCTGAATGCACCTGCTGTGTCTCCGCCATGTACTCTACCTACTGCATCAAAAGACAAGGGGCAGGGAATACACTAGAAAGAATGCCAGGGGCGGGTGGAGTTTCACGCATGCGCAGTGTATATAAATCGTAACACGCATGCGTCGCACATATGATCTGTGAGCAGAGGAAGGAGTAGCGGAATCGACGATCGTGATAATGAAGTTACAATTTTAAGTTGGTGCATCAGTGGCCTATACCGCTTATAGATTGAGGCCTATAGTGGGTCAAGAATATGTGAGTTTTGCCTGACATTAGGGTTTGTCTCGTGTTGTGTCTTGCAGAGAAAATGTATCCCTTCAATGATAGGGAATTTCTTGCAACATTCATTGATATGTTCAGGGAGCTGCCTTGTTTGTGGCAGCTGAACCACCCGTTTTTTAATAAGAAAACAAAGAGGCAGGCAGTGCTGGAGAAACTGCTTGAATTTGTGAAGCCGGAGATCCCCACGGCAGACATCCCCTATTTGAAGGCCCTAATTGGTGGCATAATGTGCACTTATAATAGGGAGCACAAGAAGGTCCAGGATTCCCAGAAATAAGGAGCAGCAGATGACGTTTATGTACCCAGGCTGTGGTACTATGACAGACTGCATTTTCTGTCAGACCAGAGTGAACCCAGGCCAGCACTCTCCAATCTTCCTTCAAGGCTTCCTTCCTCCCCAGCTGACGCTTCCGAAAACCAACCTGGGCCTTCCAGGCAGCAACATGTGGAGGAGTCCAGCTTGAGTCAGGTATAGCATTCTTAAAAATAATTCTGGTTGTCAAATTAAAGATGTTAAATAGATGTTATTTTTGATCACTACTTTATGATTTCACAAAGTGTTTTACATATCAATAGACAGTAGTAGACAAAAATGATTGTGACAAAAATGAAAAATGCTGGGGTCAGATTGTTAGTCGTTTCTATTTATTAACATTCAATTTGCAACATTCATGAGCTGAAAATTATGTGTGTTGCTGAACAAAAAAATAAAAGGTCCCTTTTTCAAGAAAGCCTCAGCCAGGTAGTGGAAAGTGGCAACCAGGAGGTGGCCGGGCCCAGTAACCTGCCCGAATCCCAGCTCCCTCCCCTCCGCATTCCAACAAAAAGTCCCAGGGAGAGGAGTAACCTAGAGGAGGCTGCAATTGCCCTATTTCGGTAGGCTACTGTGGCCCTCAGAACCCCCCAATAATCAAGTAGAATATGCCTACATGGCAGCCTGCAAAATGCAGGAAATGGAGGAGGGCAAACGCCTCTTATGTGAGTATCTGATCTTACAAGACCTAAATAAGGGGTTGAGGGGCGAACTCACAAACCAAAGCCACGTTTGTGAGTTCAACCATGGTCCTCCTCCTCCTTCTCCACCTCCTGCCACAACTACAACACCAGAGCCACAGCCTGAAAGGAAGCCTGGAAAGAAGTGTGTAAGGAAGACCAGAGAGTGATGGCCTGGGTTCAGTCTGTTCTGATAAAAGATGCAGGCTGTGGTAAGACCACAGCCTGGGGACATATATGTCCTCTGCTGCTGTTCCTGATCTCTTGTAGTCCTGGACCGGATTGTGCTCACTATTATAAGGACTCCTCAGGCCACTAATTTTGACTGTAAAATTATTAATGTCTGCCCTGAGGTACAAAGGCTTCGCAAATTTCAGCAGTTTCTCCAGTGTTGCCTTCCTCTTAATTTTGTTATGACCCATAATAAATGGATCTTTTTTTTTAAATACTTGCCTATGTGTTTTACTTCAAAAAGGACAGTTTGTTTGTGTGTAGGCAGGTACATTTCCAAAATACAATGTCAAATTAACAAGGTACACCAACACCAACCTCCTTGAGATTAAAAAATACAAGATAATAATGGTGTTGTGGTAATGTGACACACAAAACAAGAACAAATATTATGGAGATCACTATAAAAAAAAAAATAGATCTTGATTAAAAAAAAAAAAAATTATATAAACAAAAATTAGAAACATTATTATGGAGATTTGATGAAAAAATAAATAATATGATTCAGGAGATCACGAGAAATAATAAAGAAATCAGTTTGTGAGAACTTTGTGTGAATATCAGCAGCAAAACAACTACATTATTCTAGCATTATAAAGAAGAAGAGAATGCGCTGCATTAAAAGATTAAAAAATTTGCAGACAAATGTGCTATCTCCATTACAAACGCTAGTTTTACCAGACGGAGCGCTTTCGTCTCGTAATTTATTCTGAGCATGCGTGGCACTTTGTGCATCGGAATTGTCTATACACGATCGGAATTTACAAGAATGCATTTTGTTGTCGGAAAATTTGAGATCCAGATCTCAAATTTTGTGTGTCGGAAATTCCGATGGAAAAAGTCCGATGGAGCCCACACACGGTCGGAATTTCTGACAACAAGCTCCGATCACATATTTGCCATTGGAAAGTCCATGTGTACGGGGCATAACTGTCTAATAGCTCTGAACAGAGCCCTGTTCTAGCTCTCTCCACACAACGTTATTACACTACAAATGGCTGCTTTAGAAAGAATACTTTCATAGTGTGGGGCGGGATTAGGAGCAATGAGCCATGATTGGATACAGTCATCATGACAGCGTCCAATCATGGCTCTGACCGTGCTCTGTGCCCTGATTGGGCGAAGCTTACATTGCTTCAGCCAATCAGGGCTTTCAATGCACTGTGCATCAGTGCAGTGCATTATGGTCATTTGGCAGGCTCATCCTCGGTCCGAACCGTTCGCCCATCCTTAATTATAATTTATTATACTACTAGTTCTGCCACTAGGTTTCAGATGAAATGCATAATGTAATGTTCTTTCTAGAAGAACTACATGGTTATGATGTAACCTGCTTCTTTATGTTTTTGTTGTTTTCCAATAAAACAAGAAAGGCTCGACCATGAGTCCAGCAACATCTTGACTAGTATGAGTCATATCTGCATAAGTTTTCCAACAGCCTAGCATTTTTTTTTTGAACAGCACATTTCTAACTTAAAAAACACATTGATTTCAAAGTAGAACTTCCCTTTAAAATACATTAGTAATTTTCAAATGTTGTACATTAGGTAACACAAAACACAGCACAAGGACCTTGGGAGTGTATATATAGTGTCCTAATAAACAACCCAAATGATGATGCTGATGATTTATAAAAAACTTGATTGTGAGTGTCAATTATGGACTAATTCCAATGCCACACTACATGCCCAAGCAATAAACATTCCTATGGTGGTGTTGAATTAATGTGCCCATATACCAATCTCATATAAAAATCAAATGGACACTTTATTGATCAATAAGAGGTTAAAAAGAAATAAATGGTATCCACATAAAAGCAGAAATCATAAATGGTGCTTACATTGGTTTCCGTGGTGTGCAGTGGATGAAAAGCATATTTAGACCACAGTGGGACTCTTGTCTAAGACACACTCTTACAAACTACCTAACCAGTGGGTACAATGTGCCAAAATTTGTGCTCTCTTGAAGGTGAAAGTGGAGGAAGTGCTTGCTTACTCAAAGCAACTACATGGCTTCTCATGTTTGACTTGCCAAGTAGACCCTTCTGTAGCGATGGTACTTCAAGCCCTGTAGTGCTTTACAGACCATGGATCTTTACACCCAAACCAGCATGCACCCCTTTGAATAGCTTCATATCAGGCTCATAGCGATTAATGTAACTTTACTGAAGAAGTGTGGCCTGGCAATTCAATATGAACAACCTCTTTCCTCTAACTATAGTGGTGTGGCTGCATACCTCTTTGAGGCCCGAATCCATTATGGCATTGTCCATGACTTGGCCATCTCCAAAAGTCCCTATGTTTTCAATCCCACTTTCATGTACAGGGCACCTAGGAAGACCTGACCAAGCAGGTAAATGCCAAGAAGAGCCCAGGACCTCAGCCTACCCCTTTCCCCCTTGTTATATCACAGGTGGGCCGGCTAGGACCAAAAAGCCCAGGAACAGAACTTTCACAAGTTCGCCTCTTCCCTGGCCTGGGCCAGTCGCTAACTCATTACAAACCAAACACAGTTGAACCTGCCTACATGTTTGTCTGGCATTTAACTTTAAAGTTAAGTCTGATCTATTTTGTTTCTTTCCTGCAATACCAATAAGAAGTAACACAGATGGAACTGTAATAGAATTTGGAATCTTTATTCGTTTGCATACTAGTCTTCTAGGAAGCTTCTAAATCCTTCTTTATAAGCAAAGCTTGTGGGTCTGGAAAAGAGAATGTATTTCCTTCATAATTATACATGATATCATAGTAAAAGATGAGCTGTATCCTTGTACTAATGCTTGCATGCTAACCTAATTGGGAAAAGAATATGCATTTTTTTACTGTTACTCAGTTTTTCTTTTTTACATAATGTCATTCTGAGTTAACCTGATATGTTCTGATACTTTAATTGCATATAATTATGTAGAAATTTTATAGGACTGAAATATTATACAGCGTGTAAGAGCTTTCCAGTTCAGTATGTTCTCAAAGCAAACTGCAGAAAGTTGATTAATTAAATATTTGTCCTAACTTACAAAACATTGTCACATTATCTGATGTCACAGATTCACAATCCATGATTTAACTTCTTAAAATGGCAGCAGAATTACTTAGTACTTTAAAGAGTACATCGAACCATGCATACCACCCCTCCCCCGAAGAAGCGCACAATTTATTTATTTGTAAAACTTTTTTGTGTTTCATTTTGGATAGAATGGTGAAATGCCAGTGAAAGATTACCCTTCAATGCCTGTTGTGTCACCTAGACCAAAAGTGAACAGTATATCTCCAAAAGCAAATGTTATTTCTGAAACAGTGTGGCAACTATAACACATAGCAAGTTAGAACTGAGTATCTTTTATTGTCAGGGTGTCTGCTAGGTCGATGAAATTGCCAGTTTACAGTTCACAACAGCTTTTCCAGTGGGAATATGTATTGCAGAAGGCACATTTACCATGGTTTCTGTTGTTTATTCATATCTCCTAACTTTTTGAGATGGGAACGAGGGGACTCCTTTTAGCAAAAGTATGTAGGCCTAAGACAAACACCCTGCCACACCCCTTTAAAGGAGAATTACAGTGCTGTGAAAAAGTATTTGCCTCCTTCCTGGTTTTTTATTTTTTTGCATATTTCTCACACTTAAATGATTCAGATCATCAAACTAATTTTAATATCATACAAAGATAACCCGAGTAAATCCAAGATGCAATTTTTAAATTATTATTTAATTTATTAAGGCAAAAAAGCTGTTCAAACCTGCCTGGCCCTATGTGAAAAAGTAATTGCCCCCTCTTATGCTGAATCATGAATGAACTGTGATTAAACACAATTTTTTGGAAAGCTGAGTTAACTTTTACTTGCCACAGCCAGGCCTGTCTACTGCCAGACCTTTTGAATCAAGAAATCACATAAATAGAAGCTGTCTGACAAAGTGAAGCACACTAACAGATCACAAAAAGCTACACATAATGCCACAATCTAAAAAAAATTCAAGAACAATTTAGAAACAAAGTAATGCACATGTATCGGTCTAGGAAGGGTTTCAAAGCCATTTCTGAGCCTTTGGAATTCCAGTGAACCACAGGGAGAGCCATTATCCACAAATGGAGATAACTTGGAACAGTGGTGAACCTTCCCAGGAGTAGTCGGCCTGAAAAAATTACTCCAAGAGCACGACAACGACTCATCCAGGAGGTCATAAAAGAACCCAGAACAACATCTAAAGAACTGCAGGCCTCACTTGACTCAGGTAAGACCAGTGTTCATGATTCAACAACAAGAAAGAGACTGGGCAAAAATGGCATCCATGGGAGAGTTCCAAGGCCAAAGCCACTGCTGACCCAAAAGAACACAAAGGCTCATCTCACATTTACCAAAAAACATCTTGATTATCCCCAAGACTTTTAGGGAAATATTCTGTGGACTGATGAGGAAAAAATGTAACTTTTTGTTTGGTGTGCATCCCGTTACATCTGGCATAAAATGAATACAGCATTTCATAACATCATACCAACAGTCAGACATGGTGGTAGAAGCGTGAAGGTCTGGGGCTGCTTTGCAGCTTCAGGACCTGGACGACTTACCATAATTGATGGAACCATGAATTCTGAGCTCTACCAGAAAATCCTAAAGGAGAATGTCCAGCCATCAATTTGTGACCTCAAGTTCAAGTGTACTTGGACTATGCAGCAGGACAATGATCCGATACACAACAGCAAGTGCACCTCCAAATGGTTCAAACAAAGCAAAATTTCGGTTTTGGAGTGGCCTAGTCAAAGCCAGACTTAAATCCAGTTGAGATGCTGTATCATGACCTTACCAAGGTCGTTCATGCTGGAAAACCCACCAAGGTGGCTGCATTAAAACAATTCTGCAGAAGAGTGGGCTAAAATTGCTCCACAGCAATGTAATGCCGCGTACACACGGTTGGACTTTTCGTCTACAAAAGTCCAACGGATGCTGACGGACTAAAGCTGGCTGGTAATCCGATCGTGTGTGGGCTTCTCCGGACTTTCAACGTACTTTTTTAGCCTCAAATCCGACGTACTTTAGATTTGAAACATGCTTCAAATCTTTACGTCGTAACTACGACGGACCCCGAAATCCGCTCGTCTGTGTGCTAGTCTGACGGACAAAAAGCCACGCTAGGGCACCTATTGGCTACTGGCTATGAACTTCCTTATTTTAGTCCGGTGTACGTCATCACGTACGAATCCGTCGGACTTTTGTGTGGTCGTGTGTAGGCAAGTCCGTTCGTTAGAAAGTCTGCCACAAGTCCGCCGCAAGTCTGCCGAAAGTCCGCCGGAAGTATGTCGGACAGGCTGTCGGACTTTTGTAGCTGAAAAGTCCGACCGTGTGTACGTGGCATTAGAGATTCATTGCCAGTTATCGCAAATGTTTGATTGCAGTTGTTGCCGCCAAGGGTGGCACAACCAGTTATTAGGTTTAGGGGGCAATTACTTTTCACAGCATTGTATATATAAAAAAAGATTAGTTAAACATACAACTGCTTTTTTTACCACTAATATGCCTTTATATTGGCTTTTGAGATCTACAAATTTAGCAATTTAGAAATTTGATGAAAGGTTTAGCACTGTGAAACACTTTTTGAAACATAAAAAGTGCATTTATATACGACTATATAGATCAGACCAAAATAAGGGACAAATGAGGAGGAAAGAGGGACAGAGGGACTCTGTTCCAAATAAAGGACGGTCCTTTAAATCAGGGACAGTTGGGAGCTATGGATTATTAACCATTTGCCATCCACCTAAGCATATGTGCACAAATACATAAATGGGCAACAGAGATTTTTCTGCCGAAAGAGCAATCCTAGCACAGTGACCAAGCTGTCAAAGACAGCTCTCGGTCTGTACTAATGATTAGGAGTCAGTGGGACTGGCTGTTGATCATGTGACCACTATGACAGCCATTAAGTCAAGTTGGGTATAATGAAGCTGGTTGAACCATGTATTAAATGTCTAGTGTGTACCCTGGATCTATGGTTGCCCTTCAGCCCTTGAACGTCTGCAAAACAACAATTGTCCCCAACAGGAGGGGGACCAAGAAAAAGTGGGGCTCAAAGGAAAGGCAATCTGACTGAATATATGTAATCAAACACGTGTTTATTGTGGTACACAGATAAAATACATGTAGATATGAGAGCATGAACGATGATTACATAGCACTAATAAAAATTGATTTGTAACTTAGACCCAATCAACACTATTGCACAGACGGGGGGGACATAAAACATGTAATCAAAGACTGACCAACAAACAAACAAAACGTCCGGACGTCTAGGCAATTGATGTCTGCGCAACCTACTACAATGAGGAGTGTTCAGCTATGCTGAGTGAGGTTACAGAGCAGACATCAATCCCCCCCGGGGGGGGGCGGCTCAAAGCTGGGTTGTTGGGGAAGAAAAAAGGAGGGGGGGGGTGAAGAAAGTGTGGGAAAGGAGAGTGGGGTAGAGCAGTGGAGTGGGGCACTGGTGTGGGCCCTGTAGTCAGGCACCAATCAACATGTAGATGGAGAGTATATGGCCATGACTGTGTAGTGGTGGAGCTGGAGTAGCAAAAAGTCCAAAGATGTATATGGCAGAATGCTTCAATGAGCGAGATGGTACTTAGAATCTAACCAGGTAAGTACTAGTGCGGAAAATAGAACAGTGGCTAGCATATGATATGCTGAGCAGAGACATGCAATAAAGGTGGTCAAGTACGTTACCACTTCCGGGTTCTGTATTGGAGTCCACAGATACTACCGAAGTGTATGTCACCTGTGCTGTGATCTGCATCTCTTGACACTGCACATGATACCGGGTACTTCCTACGGGGTCTCCGCGCTCCAGAAAACACTGCTCAAGTGGGTGGATGGCCGGCCATCTAGGTGCACCTGTTTCCTCCTGCACGGTTGTTCCGAATAGCAGGTCAGAATGCTCCCTCGATGTGTGAGCCGGCTAGCCCCAACGGGGGATGACAGCGGGCGTGACATCCGTCACAAAACCAAGATGTGTAGCTTCATCTGGACGTACAGGTGGCGTGCGAGGGCTCCTTCTTATTACCGTCCATTCCTCATACACGCCCACCCAGCTAATCTGTATGAAGGAGATTCACCCAGTCTGTGTATGTCCAGAATGTCGTCTGCTGTTTGTTTACCACTTTGTATATGTAGCAAGCTTCTTTTTTATATAATTGTAAAGACCCTCGTCCGCGATCTCTTAAATACTCAGCCAGGAGATTTGAAGCAATCGATGAAAATAAATATAAAGGTGCAAATAATACGCACGGTTGATGTCCCTATTTCTTGCCATGTAATGTCTGTTTAGTGTGGATAACATTTATATATGTCACTTTTTGTTCCGTTTATCATATATAGTAGACATCAAAACAATACTTAGATAGGGAGTACATTTAGAACATCGATCAAATCAAAAAGGCAGAGCAAGGGAGGAAGGGAAAAGTTAAAGGGAAGGGAGGGAAAGGAAAGGGGGTATACATCCACATAGTAATTAATCTCGGTGAAGCCGTATCTAGATATAAATTATCTGTAGTGGCCCCTAATGGCCCATAGTATACCCAGATACGGCAAACACAGAGAGAATCACATATGTGGAACACAAAAAGATGGCTAGTCTGCATCTATGAGTCCTAACTAGACATGTGCATTCGTTTTCGTCCGAATGCATTTTCGTCCGAATTTCAGGTATTTTCGTTATCGTTTTAACAAACGATAACGAAAGTGCAGAATCCGAAAAACGAAAGATCCGACATAAACAAATGCTTAATTTTCGTTTTCGTTGCTACAACAGTTCGATATAGATAGGAGATTCAACATGATGATGACAATAACAATCTGTGTCCATCAAACCTGTGGTCGAATGTGCCTAACCTTAACTCTATTAGTCCAAGATTATTCTACATAGAGAGAAAAGATTCGACATAGAGAGAAAAGATTCGACGTAGGGGAGAAAAGATTCGACGTAGGGGAGAAAAGATTTGACGTAGGGGAGAAAAGATTCGACGTAGGGGAGAAAAGATAAATAAAAATAATGATGATGATGAATGTTATTGGCTGATTGTAACCAAAGAGAGAGGTAGTAAAATAGCTAGAACTAAGTACACACGTACTTTGGCTTATGGTGTCTGTTGAAAGTTCTAAGAAGATTCGACGGAGCAGGTAAACTATACGGCGTCGTACAGTTTAGCTGCTCCGTCGAATCTTCTTTGAACATTTGACAGACACCATAAGCCTTCAATGACAGATTCGACCTTAATTTGGATTTTCGGACGAATGCAATTTTTAACGAAAAACTAAGTAAATAAAAACGAATTTCGGGAGTAACTAAATAATTTTATTTTTAGGACGAAAACGAAATTCCGAAACAAAATATTTCAGTGTGCACATGTCTAGTCCTAACCATGTATGTTTATCTGTATCGTAACCATCAGGTCACCTAGAGGGACTCAGATAAGGGGTGCAAACAAGGTGCCATCTACAGTATATTGTGTGCTATGGGCCCCTATAATAAATAAGAAAGTGTGAGCAGTAATAATAATGCTCAAGTATGAGCCCAGTATAGTTAACGGGGGCACTGCAAGGACTGAAAGATAGCCATATAACCATTTCCACATAGGGTACCCATCCATGATGTTTACGCTACTAGAAAAGGCTGTAAATTCAGTTCCGTATTTAGGCCTGAAGGGACCAGAGAGCCCAGACGGAAAATCCATCTTTTTTCTTTTTGCTGCAAAATTTGATCGAAATCCCCTCTTCTAGAGGAAAGATTCAGGGCATAGATCCCCTTGAGCAGCATGCCGGACAGCTTGCCCTGGTGATATTGGGCAAAGTGTCTGGCCACCGGTTTCTCTGGGTTTTTTTCCAGGATTTCCCTCATGTGTTCTCCTAAGCGGATCCTAAATTGATGTTTGGTCTTGCCGATGTATATCTTTTTACATGGGCAAGTCAACATATAAATGACCCTTGTGGTTGCACAATTGATGAGGCTTTTAATCTCGAAGTTCTTTTTATTTAGAGAGTCGCTGAAGGTTGTTGTCCTATGTACATATGGACATACCTGGCAATGTCCACAGGGGAACATACCCTTGCTTCTGGGGAATTGGGATAGCCAAGAACTGTCAGTGCTTCTAATATGTTCAGAGTGAACTAAACAGTCACCCAGATTTCTGGCCCTCTTTGCCACCATTTTTGGGGCAGGTCCTACTATCTGGGCTATACCGGGGGTGCTAGTGAGTATGCCCCAGTGTCTCTCTAATATTGATCTGACCATATCCCATTGGGTCCCAAACTCAGTGATAATTCTCACTGGGTCCGGAGCAGTGGAGGAAGGAAGGACATGTTGTAGATTTTTGGTTTTGTCTAGAAGTGAAGGGCTTTCCTCTCCTTAGTTGTTTATGGGAGTATCCGCGTTCCCGGAAGCGTTTATACAGTTTGTCGCTTTCACGTCTGTAGCCTTCCCTGTTAGAGCAATTTCGCCTGATACGGAAAAACTGGCCAACAGGGATACTATCCTTGAGCCATTTCGGATGGTGACTATCTGCTCTTAAAAGTGTATTCGCAGAAGTCTGCTTCCGAAAGGTCTGAGTCACCAGGGATAGATCCTTCCTGCTAATTGACAGGTCCAGAAAGGAATTTTTTTCTCGGTCCCATATGTAAGTCAGTTTGATGTTTCGGTCATTGGAATTCAGGAAGTCTATGAAATGCGCCAATGAGTTCTGATCGCCCTTCCAAATAACAAACACGTCGTCGATGTACCTGAGCCACGTGTGTACATGGTCCAGGTATATCGGCGAGGTGTAGACAACGTCCTCCTCCCATAATCCCAAATGGAGACAGGCATATGCTGGGGCCCAGGGTGCTCCCATGGATGTGCCATTGATTTGCTGATAGTTTCTTGATAGAAACTGGAAGAAGGTATTTTTGAGGGCAAAAGTCAACAGGTCCACTAAAAATTCATTCTGTGGTCCGTAATTGGGGAAATGTCTATCTAGGAAAGTTTCAACCGGTCTAATCCCCCAGTCATCGGGGATCGACGTGTAAAGGGATTCCACGTCGATTCCCACTAGGAGGAGCTCTCCCTGAACGTTGATCTCGGAGATGTGTCTCAAGACATCACCTGTGTCCATCACATAGGACTTGAGGTCTGTGACCATTTCCTTAAGTAGATTGTCTAAATACTTTGCAACTCTCTCTAGGGGACCCTTTATCGCTGAGACAATTGGTCTCCCCGGAGGATTCTCCAAAGATTTGTGTACTTTCGGGATGATATAAAATACCGGTACATTGTATTAGTTGACAATGAGGTCATTTAGTCCCCTGCTAGTTTAAGTTTGCTATTTAGGTTCGCGACAAGGTTGGGAAAGGGGTCACTGGATAGTTTTTTGTAAGTTGTGGCATCGCCTAACAGGCGAAACACCTCCTTTTCATAATCCTTCTCATCCAGGAGCACCACATTCCCGCCTTTGTCGCTCCTTTTTATCACTAACTGTGGGGCTTCTGACAGTTCACGGATAGCTTTACGTTCTTCTGGGGAGAGGTTGTCCTCACTTTTTAAGCTCCAGTCTACTTTGGATAGATCTGTTTGTATCATATCCAAGAATAGGCTTAGCCATCTATTTTTATTGAGTGGGGGCATCTTGGTGGACCTGATGTTGAGTTTGGACTGCCTTTTGTAAGGGCCATACCCAGTTTCCTCTCTGTCATTTTCCTCAAGGAGGGAGTTGAGTATTGCCAACATTTCCTCATCTTGATTTTTAGTTGTATTTGTACCTGATTCAAATACAGGACTATTTGAGTGGATAAACCGAAGGAAGACCTTACGTATAAATAAGGTAATGTCCTTAAATACTGTGAACTCATCCATCTGGTTGGTGGGCGAAAAGGACATCCCTTTTTGTAGGAGGTCAATATGTCTCTTACTTAGTTTAAATTTAGAAAGGTTTATGATTTTCATATAATTTCCATCTATCTTATCCGTCAAAGTTTTGACTATTTCCGTTGGCTTCTGGTGCGTGCCGCCCCTTTGGTTGTCTGTCTCTGAGGTCCGGGGGTCAGTTGTTTGTGTGTGTTTGGGTTCTCCTTCAAATGATTCTCCTTGCCTTCGCCCACCCCCCCCCCTCTAAAAAAGTCACCGTTCTGGTCAAGCTATCCTCTTCGGTATCACTTAGGGATTTTTTACCTCTAGAGGATGATCTCTGATTTCTTCTTCTAGATCTGTTGCGGCTACGGCATGGGGTTAAATCAAAGATGTCTCCCTTTTCCCAATCCCCCAGGTCCCGTCTAAATTTAGATTGTTTTGTTGTTTTTAATGTGGACTGTGTTTTTTCAACTTCCTTCTTTAGGGCCTCATTAAGTTTATGAAACTCCTCTAGTTCTTTATATGGCTCTAATCCCTGAGAGCTCTCTGTGATAGCCGTCACCAACTCCTCTAGATAAATTTTTTCCTCTTCTACTATTAGTTTCATAACTGAGACTCCATGGTCTATACAAAGTTCCTTCCACTTTTCCAGAAATCTTGGACTGTGGAGGTGCTCAGCGGGTATCACCTTATCTCTAAGGCCTCTGGGCACTATTCTGTTAGCTATGTAGGTTTCCAGGAAGGACACGTCCCACTTTCTGTTCAGGTGTTTAATAAGTAATTTTTTATGTTCCTTGAACCAAAGTTTTACCTCTTCTTCTTGAGAGGGAATTGACACCGTGTCCGTCCTGAAAGCCTGACTAATTTTGCGATCGATATCCTCCCTGATCACAAAGGCCATACTTGACTAGCAATACTAAAGCAGCAAATAAATTGTAGTAGGTTGCGCAGACATCAATTGCCTAGACGTTCGGACGTTTTGTTTGTTTGTTGGTCAGTCTTTGATTACATGTTTTATGTCCCCCCCGTCTGTGCAATAGTATTGATCGGGTCTAAGTTACCGATCAATTTTTATTAGGGCTATGTAATCATCGGTTCATGCTCTCATATCTACATGTATTTTATCTGTGTACCACAATAAACACTTGTTTGATTACATATATTCAGTCAGATTGCCTTTCCTTTGAGCCCCACTTTTTCTTGGTCCCCCTCCTGTTGGGGACAATTGTTGTTTTGCACTATGACAGCCAATCACAGTGGTCACATGATCGGCCAATTGTTCCCACCCCTGAGTATACAGACCCTTTTAAAGGGACATCGGGCTGGGTGGCAAGGGGTAAGGTTGCAATGAGCTTTGAATAGCCCAGAGGATTATAACAACATCTTTTAGCTATCCTGGACCTATTCTTGTCCCAGAAAAAGTCTGTTAGCTGGGAACATGATGTTAGATATTGAGGTATCCAGGAGTGTTGTGGCTTCCATCTGTCGGCCACTTCAGAATATTCTGCCATAGAATCACACCTGTGGATATCACTGAGACTCCTTTGGACTACCAGAACGCCGGACAACATGCCATATTACTAATTTGATGTGCTTCTACCCGTCCACCCTTTTGTAAGTGTTTTGAACCCTTTTGGGAAATCTAAAGTTTTACTTCTGCACTTAGAGGCGCCTTTTTTCTTTTCATCAGTGGGAAGAATAGTGCCCCCTCATTAGTACTAGTGGGAAGAATAGTGCCCCAGCATTGGTGTCAGTGGGAGAAATAGTGCCCTATCATTGTTATTAGTGGGAGGAATAGTCCCCTATCACTGGTGTCAGTGGGAGAACTAGTGAACCATCACTGGTGTCAGTGGGAGGAATAATGGGTGCCCTATTGTTCTTGTCAGTGGGAGGAATAATGCCTCACTTTTGGTGGGTGTCAGGAATGGCATTTTATTGTTAGTATCAGTGGGAGGAATTTACCCTAGAGCTTAGTGGATGAGGTGGAGCTCTGCTGACTTCTATCACTCAACCAGGCTAAAGTGCTCTTTCTTGTTGCACAATTGGGTATTCTTTGCGAAGTGAAAAAGCATCACATTCACTAACGTATGGGCATAATTTCCCTGGTGCAGCTTTGTTTGCAAACTGAAAAGCCTATTTGCCTTTACTAACTTAACCCCAATATTTATACTGTAGGTTGCATGTTTTTTTTCTGTCCACTAATTAGATAGGAACTTTTGCTCACTCTTATATATCTTTATTTTTATTTTTTCAATGTCAGGGGCACCAGCAGCTCCTGGATCCAGGATAACAGGTAATAAAGAAAGTGTATACTGATAGTAGTAACTTGTTTTAGTAAATTTTGTTTATAGATTTATATGCACATACATGTTCAATATCTGCACTACATAAACCACATTTGTGTTTTGTGCATCTTTCAATACTTGTATTGGAATGTATTATTTTACCTGTTTATAGTTTCTGAAAATGTAAAGATGTCATTAAAATGTATTTGCAGATTATTTCTTCTTCTCCATAACGAAATCACCTGCATAACACACAGAGAAAATAATAACTATTTAACAGAGTCTATATTTTACAGACCCACATGGGCAACCAGCATCTGCATTTCTGAAGAGTGGCTATTTATTAATGTCAGCTGAAGTCTTCTATGTTTGCAACAGGAAGTCAAGTGGAAAAATATTGAAAAATAAATGAAGACTCAGTACTTTCAACTTCAAACACTTTTTGTGTTTTTTAGCAAAGCCCTATTATAAGTTATTTTGTTATGTGTTAAATAGACATTTATCATGCTCTATAGAGGTTACTTAGCGGTAATAGACATGTTTAAAGTGTATCTAAACTCACGAACACCTCTGTGAAACATGTTAAAGTTTACCAGTCCTGAGATGTGGCAGTTGAATTCTTTTTTTTTTTTTTTGAGGACATTTTCCTTTATTTTTGACCAATAATCCTGCAGATAACACACTTGTCATTGGATTCAATATGTGTATTTTTAATATTGTCTATGGCGCCACATGAAGAGACCCCAGTGCAGGTATTTTTTTTTTTCATTAATGCATGTCCCCTGTGGCAGTTCTGAGCTTACTGTGCACTTTTTTACAGTGCTTTGTCCAGTAGCATTAAAAATGGCCAAAGTTTAGCTGCAAGATTTGTCCACCACAGTCTTCAAAATAATCCATCTCTAAGTTCAGTTGGCCAATTTTTGAACAAGATTACTTGGTGAATTAAACCTGGCAGATTCACCCATCATTTCCTGTATGTGCAGCTGATTCCCAGAAATTCTTTAATGGCTGCTGTGGATTTGATGAATGGCTGCAGGCAGGGCTTGAGAACTTGGGCAACGACCATACTGGCATTTATGTTTGTCATCTTAGATAAAGAGAGATATTCAGAACTTGAGTGTACCTGCAATTATATGGATTTAGCAAGGTGCAAAAAATGAATGCCAAGTTAGAGCTATTCAGCTGATGTGTTGTCCACTAAGATTTTATGACAAAATTGGTATGTTTGACGGAAGTGTGCCTTTAAGCTTGATATATTTCCGTCTATACTGCTGTTTTGGATCAGAGTTTGCGGTTTAGCTCCTAAACAAATGAAATACTGCCTGAGATGATTTACTAGGTGTCCTTAGTTCCAGTAGTCCAGAGATATATTGAAAGGGGTAAGTCTGGAGTCTGGAGAAAGAAATATAGTGTTACTGTGGTATAGATCCTTTGTTAGATCCATCTGGAATATGCATAATTGAGCTTCATCTACAAGACAGACATGCAGAATTCTAAAGATATTAAACATATTACAAGGCATACAGTATAATGAAGAGGATGATGCATAAATGAAAATTAGGCAAACTGGACTTGCTTACCCTAGAACAGACACATGGGGTGATCTATGTAGGACAAAAAAACATTTTCTGTGGATTCTTTCTAAGACAATTTGCGTACGTAATCATGGGACCTCCACCCTGATTTTTTCCCAGCAGAGAAAGTAAAGTAAAGTGTTGTAAAAAAAGATGCTTTTATAATTTCCTCACTTGTGATAAACTGACAGTAGCCGTACTGGGAATTTGGTCTGCTTTTCTCTTGAGAGTTGAAATCATGGCATAAAGGGCTACTAGGTCCACTAGCCTAATGAGCCCAACAAATCCAGGGAAATTTCATTATTAGCAGGGCACAAGTTTTGGAAGACCATGAAAAGCATTTATTTGATATTTTGGTGGTTCAGTGTTTAAAGTGTATGACAAGTAGGGTTGGGCGAACTTATGCTCAGGCCAAACTTTGGTTGTTCGGACGTTCAGCGAACAATGAACATTATGCGGTGTTCGCGGCAAATTCGCAAGCCGCGGAACACTGTTAAAGTCTATGAGACATTAACATGAAAAACCAAAAGTGCTCATTTTAAAGGCTTATATGCAAGTTATTGTCATAAAAAGTGTTTGGGGACCCAGGTCCTGCTCCAGGCGACATATATCAATGCAAAAAAAGTTTTTAAAACGGCTGTTTTTTCAGGAGCAGTGATTTTAATAATGCTTAAAGTGAAGCAATAAAAATGAAATATTCCTTTAAATATCCTGCCTGGAGGGTGTCTATAGTATGCCTGTAAAGTGGCACAGTTTTCCCCATGTTTAGAACAGTACCACAGCAAAATTACATTGCTAAAGGAAAAAAGTCATTTAGAACTGATCACGGCTGTAATGAATTGCCGGGTCTCGGCAATAAAGATAAAACTCATAGAAGAAAAGGGCATGGGTCCCCCCCAGTCCATTACCAGGCCCTTTGGGTCTGGTATGAATATTAAGGGAAATCCTGCGCCAAATTAAAAAAAAATTGCATGGGGGTCCCCCCAAAATCCATACCAGGCCCTTCAGGTCTGGTATGGAAATTAAGGGGAACCCTATGCCAAATTTTAAAAAATGGCATAGGGGTCCCCACCAAAATCCATACCAGACCTGATTTTAAGGGGAACCCTGCACCAAAATTTAAAAATAATGGCGTAGGGGTACCCCCAAATTCCATAACAGACTCTTATCCAAGCACGCAAACTGGCAGGCCGCAGGAAAAGGGGGGGACGAGAGAGCGCACCCCTTCCTGAACCATGCCAGGTCACATGCCCTCAACATGGGGAGGGTGCTTTGGAGTAGCCCCCCCAAAGCACCTTGTTCCCATGTTGATGGGGACAAGGGCCTCATCCCCACAACCCTTGCTCGGTGGTTGTGGGGGTCTGCGGGCGGAGGGCTTATTGGAATCTGAAAGCCCCCTTTAGCAAGAGGACCCCCAGATCCCGGCCTCCCCTCCATGTGAATTGTTAATGGGTATATTGTACCGCTACCATTTCACACAAAAAGTGTCAAAAATAGTAAAAAGACAGGAGACACTTTGGGACAAGGCCTTTATTAAAAAATAAAAAAATAAAAATGTCCAGCAATGTCCATTCATCTTCTATCACGCTGCCCAAGGAACTGAAAAAAGACACTCTTTTGTGAAATGGTAGGGGTACAATATACCCGTTACCAATTCACACAGAGGGGAGGTCGGGATCTGGGGGTCCCCTTGTTGAAGGGGGCTTCCAGATTCTGATAAGCCCTCCGCCCTTGGACCCGCACAACCACCGTGCAAGGGTTATGGGGAGGATGCCCTTGTCCCCATTAACATGGGGACAAGGTGCTTTGGGGGGCTACTCCAAAGCACACTCCCCATGTTGAGGGCATGTGGCCTGGTATGGTTCAGGGGGGGTGCTCTCTCGTTCCCCCTTCTTTTCCGGTGGCCTGCCAGGTTCCGTGCTCGGATAAGGGTCTGGTATGGATTTTGGGGGGAGCCCTATGCCATTTAAAAAAAATAATTTGGTTCAGGGTTCCCCTTAATATTCATACCAGACCCGAAGGGCCTGGTAATGGATTGGGGGGAGCCCATGCCATTTTTTTCAATGAGTTTTATCTATATTGCCGAGAACCGGCAATTCATTACAGCCGCGATCAGTTTTAAATGACTTTTTTCCTTTAGAAATGTAATTTTGCTGTGGTACTGTACTAAACATGGGAAAACTGTACCACTTTACAGGCAAACTATAGACACCCCCCAGGCACGATATTTAAAGGAATATTTCATTTTTATTGTTTCACTTTAAGCATTATTAAAATCACTGCTCCCAAAAAAAAATCAGTTTTTAAAGCTTTATTTTGCATTGATACATCTCCCCTGGGGCAGGACCCAGGTCACCAAACAATTTGTATGTCAATAACTTGCATATAAGCCTTTAAAAGGAGCACTTTTGAATTTTTCATGTTCATGTCCCATAGACTTTTATGGTGTTCGTGTCTTCGTCCGAATTGTTTGCCTGTTCGCAAGTTCTGGTGCGAACCGAACCGGGGGGTGTTAGGCTCATCCTTAATGACAAGCCAAAACCTTTTTCATAACTGCTATGGTGTCCAACAGCAAAGGGTGAGGTGGCAGCACTGTCTGCCTACACAGTGATTTACTACACTGTAGAAATCATGCCTTGATTAAATATTTCAATTTCCTCCCCAGCTAAGGATGTAGTTAAATAATGAAGGGAAAGCATACATGCACTACATACCCCCTACATGGTACACACAATGCTTTCCAACTCTATCTACTCCCTATGCCCCCCTAGCCCAATAATGCCATGCACCTCCCTGACAATGATGTAAGGGGTTTATCATTGAAAAAGCAAATCCTAACTATAGAAGCAACATTTAACCACTTGAGCCCCGGACCATTATGCTGCCTAAGGACCAGAGGTCTTTTTCCAATTTGGCACTGCGTCGATTTAACTGCTAATTGCGCGGTCATGCAATGCTGTACCCAAACGAAATTTGCGTCCTTTTCTTCCCACAAATAGAGCTTTCTTTTGATGGTATTTGATCACCTCTGCGGTTTTTATTTTTTGCGCTATAAATGGAAAAAGACCGAAAATTTTGAAAAAAAATGATATTTTCTACTTTTTGTTATAAAAAAATCCAATAAACTCAATTTTAGTCATACATTTAGGCCAAAATGTATTCGGCCACATGTCTTTGGTAAAAAAAATGTCAATAAGCGTATATTTATTGGTTTGCGCAAAAGTTATAGCATCTACAAACTAGGGTACATTTTCTGTAATTTACACAGCTTTTAGTTTATGACTGCCTATGTCATTTCTTGAGGTGCTAAAATGGCAGGGCAGTACAAAACCCCCCCAAATGACCCCATTTTGGAAAGTAGACACCCCAAGGAAATTGCTGAGAGGCATGTTGAACCCATTGAATATTTATTTTTTTTTGTCCCAAGTGATTGAATAATGACAAAAAAAAAAAAAAATATTTACAAAAAGTTGTCACTAAATGATATATTGCTCACACAGGCCATCGGCCTATGTGGAATTGCACCCCAAAATACATTCTGCTGCTTCTCCTGAATATGGGGATACCACATGTGTGGGACTTTTTGGGAGCCTAGCCGCGTACGGGGCCCCGAAATCCAATCACCGCCTTCAGGATTTCTAAGGGTGTAAATTTATGATTTCACTCTTTACTGCCTATCACAGTTTCGGAGGCCATGGAATGCCCAGGTGGCACAAACCCCCCCCCAAATGACCCCATTTTGGAAAGTAGACACCCCAAGCTATTTCTAGAGAGGCATATTGAGTCCATGGAATATTTTATATTTTGACACAAGTTGCGGGAAAGTGACACATTTTTATTTTTTTATTTTTTTTTTGCACAAAGTTGTCACTAAATGATATATTGCTCACACAGGCCATGGGCATATGTGGAATTGCACCCCAAAATACATTTAGCTACTTCTCCTGAGTACGGGGATACCACATGTGTGGGACTTTTTGGGAGCCTAGCCGTGCACGGGACCCCGAAAACCAATCACCGCCTTCAGGATTTCTAAGGGTGAAAATTTTTGATTTCACTCTTCACTGCCTATCACAGTTTCGGAGGCCATGGAATGCCCAGGTGGCACAAAACCCCCCCAAATGACCCCATTTTGGAAAGTAGACACCCCAAGCTATTTGCTGAGAGGCATGGTGAGTATTTTGCAGCTCTCATTTGTTTTTGAAAATGAAGAAAGACAAGAAAAAACTTTTTTTTTTCTTTTTTCAATTTTCAAAACTTTGTGACAAAAAGTGAGGTTTGCAAAATACTCACTATACCTCTCATCAAATAGCTTGGGGTGTCTACTTTCCAAAATGGGGTCATTTGGGGGGGGGTTGTGCCACCTGGGCATTCCATGGTCTCCGAAACTGTGATAAGCAGTCAAGAGAGAAATCAAAAATTCACGCCCTTAGAAAGCCTGAAGGCGGTGCTTGGTTTTCGGGGCTCCCAAAAAGTCTCACACATGTGGTATCCCCGTACTCAGGAGAAGCAGCAGAATGTATTTTGGGGTGTAATTTCACATATTCCCATGGCATGTTTGAGCAATATATCATTTAGTGACAATTTTGTGCAAAAAAAAAAAAAATTTGTCTCTTTCCCGCAACTTGTGTCGCAATATAAAATATTCCATGGACTCGACATGCCTCTCAGCAAATAGCTTGGGGTGTCTACTTTCCAAAATGGGGTCATTTGGGGGGGTTTTGAACTGTCCTGGCATTTTATGCACAACATTTAGAAGCTTATGTCACACATCACTAGGGATGAGCTTCGAGTTCGAGTCGAACTCATGTTCTACTCGAACATTGGCTGTTCGCAAGTTCGCCGAACAGCGAACAATTTGGGGTGTTCGCGGCAAATTCGAATGCCGCGGAACACCCTTTAAAAGTCTATGGGAGAAATCAAAAGTGCTAATTTTAAAGGCTTATATGCAAGTTATTGTCATAAAAAGTGTTTGGGGACCCGGGTCCTGCCCCAGGGGACATGGATCAATGCAAAAAAAAGTTTTAAAAACGGACGTTTTTTCAGGAGCAGTGATTTTATTAATGCTTAAAGTCAAACAATAAAAGTGTAATATCCCTTTAAATTTCGTACCTGGGGGGTGTCTATAGTATGCCTGTAAAGGGGCGCATGTTTCCTGTGTTTAGAACAGTCTGACAGCAAAATGACATTTGGAAGGAAAAAACTCATTTAAAACTACCCGCGGCTATTGCATTGCCGACAATACACATAGAAGTTCATTGATACAAACGGCATGGGAATTCCCCACAGGGGAACCCCGAACCAAAAAAAAAAAAAAAAAAATGATGTGGGGGTCCCCCTAAATTCCATACAAGGCCCTTCAGGTCTGGTATGGATTTTAAGGGGAACCCCGCGCCAAAAAAAAAAAAAAAACGGCGTGGGGTCCCCCTAAAAATCCATACCAGACCCTTATCCGAGCACGCAACCTGGCAGGCCGCAGGAAAAGAGGGGGGGACGAGAGTGCGGCCCCCCCCCTCCTGAACCGTACCAGGCCACATGCCCTCAACATTGGGAGGGTGCTTTGGGGTAGCCCCCCAAAACACCTTGTCCCCATGTTGATGAGGACAAGGGCCTCATCCTCACAACCGTGGCCGGTGGTTGTGGGGGTCTGCGGGCGGGGGGCTTATCGGAATCTGGAAGCCCCCTTTAACAAGGGGACCCCCAGATCCCGGCCCCCCCCCCTGTGTGAAATGGTAAGGGGGTACTTACCCCTACCATTTCACTAAAAAACTGTCAAAAATGTTAAAAATGACAAGAGACAGTTTTTGACAATTCCTTTATTTAAATGCTTCTTCTTTCTTCCTTCATCTTCTTCTTCTTCTGGTTCTTCTGGCTCTTCTGGTTCTTCCTCCGGCGTTCTCGTCCAGCATCTTCTCCGCGGCGTCTTCTATCTTCTTCTCCTCGGGCCGCTCCGCACCCATGGCATGAGGGGAGGCTCCCGCTCTTCTCTTCATCTTCTTCTCTTCTTCATCTTCTTCTTCATCTTCTTCTTCATCTTCTTCTTCTTCTTCTCTTCTTCATGTCTTCTCCGGGCCGCTCCGCAGCCATGCTGTGGCATGGTGGGAGGCTCCCGCTGTGTGACGGCGTCTCTTCGTCTGACGGTTCTTAAATAACGGGGGGCGGGGCCACCCGGTGACCCCGCCCCCCTCTGACGCACGGTGACATGACGGGACTTCCCTGTGGCATTCCCCGTGACGTCACAGGGAAGTCCCGTCAAGTCACCGTGCGTCAGAGGGGGGCGGGGTCACCGGATGGCCCCGCCCCCCGTTATTTAAGAACCGTCAGACGAAGAGACGCCGTCACACAGCGGGAGCCTCCCTCCATGCCACAGCATGGCTGCGGAGCGGCCCGAAGAAGACATGAAGAAGAGAAGAAGAAGAAGAAGATGAAGAAGAAGATGAAAAAGAAGATGAAGAAGAGAAGAAGATGAAGAGAAGAGCGGGAGCCTCCCCTCATGCCATGGGTGCGGAGCGGCCCGAGGAGAAGAAGATAGAAGACGCCGCGGAGAAGATGCTGGACGAGAACGCCGGAGGAAGAACCAGAAGAGCCAGAAGAACCAGAAGAAGAAGAAGATGAAGGAAGAAAGAAGAAGCATTTAAATAAAGTAATTGTCAAAAACTGTCTCTTGTCATTTTTAACATTTTTGACAGTTTTTTAGTGAAATGGTAGGGGTAAGTACCCCCTTACCATTTCACACAGGGGGGGGGCCGGGATCTGGGGGTCCCCTTGTTAAAGGGGGCTTCCAGATTCCGATAAGCCCCCCGCCCGCAGACCCCCACAACCACCGGCCACGGTTGTGAGGATGAGGCCCTTGTCCTCATCAACATGGGGACAAGGTGTTTTGGGGGGCTACCCCAAAGCACCCTCCCAATGTTGAGGGCATGTGGCCTGGTACGGTTCAGGAGGGGGGGGCCGCACCCTCATCCCCCCCTCTTTTCCTGCGGCCTGCCAGGTTGCGTGCTCGGATAAGGGTCTGGTATGGATTTTTAGGGGGACCCCACGCCGTTTTTTTTTTTTTTTTTGGCGCGGGGTTCCCCTTAAAATCCATACCAGACCTGAATGGTCTGGTATGGAATTTAGGGGGAACCCCACGTCAATTTTTTTTTAAAATTTTGGCTGGGGTTCCCCTTAATATCCATACCAGACCTGAAGGGCCTTGTATGGAATTTAGGGGGACTCCCACATCATTTTTTTTTTTTAATTTTGGTTCGGGATTGCCCTGTGGGGAATTCCCATGCCGTTTTTATCAATGAACTTCTATGTGTATTGTCGGCAATGCAATAGCCGCGGTAGTTTTAAATGTGTTTTTTCCTTCAAAATGTCATTTTGCTGTCAGACTGTTCTAAACACGGGAAACATGCGCCCCTTTACAGGCATACTATAGACACCCCCCAGGTATGAAATTTAAAGGGATATTACACTTTTATTGTTTGACTTTAAGCATTATTAAAATCACTGCTCCTGAAAAAACGGCCGTTTTTAAAACTTTTTTTTGCATTGATTCATGTCCCCTGGGGCAGGACCCATGTCCCCAAACACTTTTATTGACAATAACTTGCATATTAGCCTTTAAAATTAGCACTTTTGATTATTCATGTTCGTGTCCCATAGACTTTAACGGTGTTCGCGTGTTCGAACGAATTTTTTTCCTGTTCGCATGTTCTGGTGCGAACCGAACAGGGGGGTGTTCGGCTCATCCCTACACATCACCCACTCTTCTAACCACTTGAAGACAAAGCCCTTTCTGACACTTATTGTTTACATGAAAAAGTTTTTTTTTTTTTGCAAGAAAATTACTTTGAACCCCCAAACATTATATATTTTTTTAAAGCAGATGCCCTACAGATTAAAATGGTGGGTGTTTCATTTTTTTTTTTCACACAGTATTTGCGCAGCGATTTTTCAAACGCATTTTTTGGGGAAAAAACACACTTTTTTAAATTTTAATGCACTAAAACACACTATATTGCCCAAATGTTTGATGAAATAAAAAAGATGATCTTAGGCCGAGTACATGGATACCAAGCATGACATGCTTTACAATTGCGCACAAACGTGCAGTGGCAACAAAATAAATACATTTTTAAAAGCCTTTAAAAGCCTTTACAGGTTACCACTTTAGATTTACAGAGGAGGTCTACTGCAAAAATTACTGCCCTCGATCTAACCTTTGCGGTGATACCTCACATGCATGGTGCAATTGCTGTTTACGTTTGACGACAGACCGCCGCTTGCGTTCGCCTTAGCGCGAGAGCAGGGGGCGACAGGGGTGCTTTTTTTTTTTTTTCTTTATTATTTTTTTGCTTTTTTATCTTATTTTTAAACTGTTCCTTTCATTTTTATTTTTTTTTAATCATTTTTATTGTTATCTCGGGGAATGTAAATATCCCCTATGATAGCAATAGGTAGTGACAGGTACTCTTTTTTGAAAAAATTGGGGTCTATTAGACCCTAGATCTCTCCTCTGCCCTCAAAGCATCTGACCACACCAAGATCGGTGTGATAAAATGCTTCCCCAATTTCCCAATGGCGCTATTTACATCCGGCGAAATCTAAGTCATAAAATGCTCGTAGCTTCCGGTTTCTTAGGCCATAGAGATGTTTGGAGCCACTCTGGTCTCTGATCAGCTCTATGGTCAGCTGGCTGAATCACCGGCTGCATTTTCAGGTTCCCTGTTGAGACAGGAGAGCCAGAGAAAAACACGGAAGATGGTGGGGGGGGGGCATTCCCTCCCACGGCTTGTAAAAGCAGTCTCTAGGCTAATTAGCCGCTAGGATTGCTTTTACATGAAAGCCGACCGCTGGCTGAAAAGAATGATACCAAGATGATACCTAAACCTGCAGGCATCATTCTGGTATAATCACTCAAAGTTGTGAATGGTGTACCTGAAGACAAAAAAATGGTTAACAATAAAGCACAGTAAACGGTAAAGTACAAAAAATTGCATACCTGAAAAGCAAACATGATAAAACATAATAACAATAAAACATTGCAGAATAGAATACAGTAAAAAAAAGAGCAGAACAATAGAGAGAATAGAGAGAGAGAGAACAATAAAACGACAACTATTTTTTTTTATTTTATATATTTTTTTATTTTTTTTTTACACTTTTTTTGTAACTAACTTTTATAACTGTAACCGGTTCCAGGTTCAGGTCTCTCAAAATGCGATGGCATCTTGGGAGACCCTGTGAAAGTGTGCCTAGTCTGTGCAATGCTGTATCCTACGCTAATACTCAACTAGTGCATAGTAGCGTTCAAAGCATTCACCAATGCAAAGACCAGGATTGTCAGGACAGGAGGGACAATAATAGCGGGTGTCACGCCTATATCCGCGCTTGCTGCAGACACAATATCTTTTTTGGGGGGGTTCGTTGGGTAGGGGTACTCGGGAGGACATAAAGAAAATGCCTCTCATGCAGCCGACTGCATTTGGTTGGGGATGTGAATGGGGGAAGTACGGGCGCTGCAGAAGCGGTGGGTTCCCAATTGGGATTGGCGAATGCAGCAGGAAGGGCACTATGGGCACGACGGGCCTGTGTTTGTCTTTTTGGTGGCAGCGGGACACTACTTGTGCTTGCCACCTCACCAGCTTGAACTGCACTTATGGGACTCGCCACGTCACCAAGTGTTACTGCAGTGCTGGTTTGACTACGACCGGGGTGTACTAGGCCGCTGGCGCTTGCCAGTTCACCAAAACGCTACCAAAAAATCTGTTGGCGATCGCAGGGATCAGGCCTGACTCTGCGAACGCTGCAGTTATGCGTTTTAGTCTTTTGTAAGTGACAGTGATCGATCGATACTGCACTTGGGTGGGCTGGGCCGGGCGGAGGGGCAAAACGCAGGTGCTAGCAGGTATCTGGGCTGATCCCACTAACACTGCGTTTGTGAGAACCCTAAACTGCTGGGGATGCTAGTATAGATCTGATCGGATCAGATATTGATCCGTTCAGATACTATACCACTAAGGGAGGTGTACGGTGCGTGCGTGGGTGTTAGCGCTACTGGCGCTAACCTGACGCTGCCTGGAGCTGGTGCTTGCCAGTTCACCAAAACGCTACCAAGAAAACTGTTAGCGATCGCAGGGATCAGGCGTGACTCTGCGAACGCTGCAGTTATGCATTTAGTGTTTTGTAAGTGTCAGTGATCGATCGATACTGCACTTGGGTGGGCTGGGCTGGGCGGAGGGGCAAAACGCAGGTGCTAGCAGGTATCTGGGCTGATTCCGCTAACACTGCGTTTTTGGGAACCCTAAACTGCTGGGGACACTAGTATAGATCTGATCGGATCAGATATTGATCCGTTCAGATACTATACCACTAAGGGAGGCGTATTCTGCGTGCGTGGGTGTTAGCGGTACTGGCGCTAACCTGACTACTGGCGCTAACCTGACGCTGCCTGGGGCTGGTGCTTGCCAGTTCACCAAAATACTACCAAAAAAACTGTTAGCGATCGCAGGGATCAGGCCTGACTCTGCGAACGCTGCAGTTATGCGTTTAGTGTTTTGTAAGTGATAGTGATCAATCGATACTGCACTTGGGTGGGCTGGGCGGAGGGGCAAAACGCAGGTGCTAGCAGGTATCTGGGCTGATTCCGCTAACACTGCGTTTTTGGGAACCCTAAACTGCTGGGGACGCTAGTATAGATCTGATCGGATCAGATATTGATGCGTTCAGATACTATACCACTAAGGGAGGTGTATGCTGCGTGCGTGGGTGTTAGCGGTACTGGCGCTAATCTGACGCTGCCTGGGGCGACGCATATCACCGCCGGGCGATCAGGGGGCTAAACCTTTATTCGGTAATAAACGGCGGGTGCCCTGACACTATAAAAAATAAACGAACTAACCAGCGTCACCCGTAACACTTATACGGTGATCAGTGGTGAAAGGGTTAACTAGGGGGCAATCAAGGGGTTAAAACATTTATTAGGTAGTATATGGGGGTCCCTGACGCTATAAAACGCTGACGGCGAACCTAAATATTTACCTCCCTAACTAGCGTCACCAGCGACACTAATACAGCGATCAGAAAAATGATCGCTTAGTGACACTGGTGACAGGGGGTGATCAAGGGGTTAAAACTTTATTAGGGGGGGTTAGGGGGGTACCCTAGACCTAAAGGGGGGTAACAGTAACTGTCCCAACACTGTAACTGTCACAAACTGACACTATGCAGTAATCAGAAAAAAACAAAACAAAACAAAAAAAAAACTGCTGGTGTCAGTTTGTGACAGGGGGGGGGGTGATTGGGGGGGGATCGGGGGGCGATCGGGGGGGGGGATCGGGGTGTTTAGTGTGCCTGGCATGTTCTACTGTGTGTGTGTAGTGTTGTGCACTCACTCACATGTCTTCTCTCCTCGGGCCGGAACGGAAATTACCGAGCCGAGGAGAGATGACATCATTTCCTTTGCTGCTGTTTAGCATACAGCAGCAAAGGAATGATTCGATTGGCCGGCGGCGATCGCGAGGGGGCGGCCACGAACGGATGGTCTCCCCCTCACCTCTGATCGCCGCTGGACAAAAGACGACCGCCTCGGGCACCGGGGGGGGGTCCGATCGGACCCCCCACCCGCGGAAGGCAAATCACGTACCATGTACGTGATTTTGCCTGTCCGTGCCGCTTTGCCGACGTACATCGGCGTGAGGCGGTCGTCAAGTGGTTAATAAATTCAGCAGCATATGAACAACTACCTGAGTAAGTTGCACCAGTACTGTAAGAAAAGAAACATAACATAATGAATGCTGCTGCTAGGCTCATTCACCTTCCCAACCGTTCAGTGTCTGCTACTCCTCTCTACCAATCCCTCCACTGGCTTCTGCTCGCCCAATTAATTAAATTCAAAATAATAACAACCACTTACAAAGCCATCCACAACTCTGCCCTCAGCTACATCACTAACATGGTCTCAAAATACCAACCTAATCGTTCTCTTCATTCCTTCTAAGACCTCCTGCTCTCTAGCTCCCTTGTCACCTCCTCCCATGCTCCCCTCCAGGACTTTTGCTGAGCCTCTCCCATCCCATGGAACCCCCTACCCCAATCTGTCCAACTATCTCCTACTGTTCAATTTCAGACGATCCCTGAAAACCTTCTCTTTTTCTCTTCAGTTGCCCCAACCTAACAACTGTACTTTTGTTTTCTCCATCAGATCACCCCCTACAGCTATTACCTTTCGTATTACTTGACCCTCTGGCCTAGATTGTAAGCTCTAATGAGCAGGGCCCTCTGATTCCTCCTGTATTAAATTGTATTGTAACTGTACTGTCTGTCCTCAGGTTGTAAAGCACTGTGCAAACTGTTGGCGCTATATACAGTGGGGGCGGAAAGTATTCAGACCCCCTTAAATTTTTCACTCTTTGTTATATTGCAGCCATTTGCTAAAATCATTTAAGTTCATTTTTTTCCTCATTAATGTACACACAGCACCCCATATTGACAGAAAAACACAGAATTGTTGACATTTTTGCAGATTTATTAAAAAAGAAAAACTGAAATATCACATGGTCCTAAGTATTCAGACCCTTTGCTCAGTATTTAGTAGAAGCACCCTTTTCATCTAATATAGCCATGAGTCTTTTTGGGAAAGATGCAACAAGTTTTTCACACCTGGATTTGGGGATCCTCTGCCATTCCTCCTTGCAGATCCTCTCCAGTTCTGTCAGGTTGGATGGTAAAAATTGGTGGACAGCCATTTTTAGGTCTCTCCAGAGATGCTCAATTGGGTTTAAGTCAGTGCTCTGACTGGGCCATTCAACAACAGTCACGGAGTTGTTGTGAAGCCACTCCTTCGTTATTTTAGCTTTGTGCTTAGGGTCATTGTCTTGTTGGAAGGTAAACCTTCGGCCCAGTCTGAGGTCCTGAGCACTCTGGAGAAGGTTTTCGTCCAGGATATCCCTGTATTTGGCCACATTCATCTTTCCCTCAATTGCAACCAGTTGTCCTGTCCCTGCAGCTAAAAAACACCCCCACAGCATGAAGCTGCCACCACCATGCTTCACTGTTGGGACTGTATTGGACAGGTGATGAGCAGTGCCTAGTTTTCTCCACACATACCGCTTAGAATTAAGGCCAAAAAGTTCTATATTGGTCTCATCGGACCAGATAATCTTATTTCTCACCATGCTGGAGTCCTTCAGGTGTTTTTTTTAGCAAACTCCATGCGGGCTTTCATGTGTCTTGCACTGAGGAGAGGCTCTTGTCGGGCCACTCTGCCATAAAGCCCCGACTGGTGGAGGGCTGCAGTGATGGTTGACTTTCTACAACTTTCTCCCATCTCCCGACTGCATCTCTGGAGCTCAGCCACAGTGATCTTTGGGTTCTTCTTTACCTCTCTCACCAAGGCTCTTCTCCCCCGATAGCTCAATTTGGCCAGACGGCCAGTTCTAGGAAGGGTTCTGGTCGTCCCAAACGTCTTCCATTTAAGGATTAAGGAGGCCACTGTGCTCTTAGGAACCTTAAGTGCAGTAGAATTTTTTTGTAACCATGGCCAGATCTGGCCTTGCCACAATTCTGTCTCTGAGCTCTTCAGGCAGTTCCTTTGACCTCATGATCCTCATTTGCTCTGACATGCACTGTGAGCTGTAAGGTCTTATATAGACAGGTGTGTGGCTTTCCTAATCAAGTCCAATCAGTATAATCAAACACAGCTGGACTCAAATGAAGGTGTAGAACCATCTCAAGGATGATCAGAAGAAATGGACATCACCTGAGTTAAATATATAAGTGTCACAGCAACGGGTCTGAATACTTGGGACCATGTGATATTTCAGTTTTTCTTTTTTAATAAATCTGCAAAAATGTCAACAATTCTGTGTTTTTCTGTCAATATGGGGTGCTGTGTTTACATTAATTACAAAAAAAATGAACTTAAATGATTTTAGCAAATGGCTGCAATATAACAAAGAGTGAAAGATTTAAGGGGGTCTGAATACTTTCCGTCCCCACTGTAAATCCTGTATTATAATAATAACAATAATAAAAACATCACTGAAATTGAAACTGGCATCAGTGATGTATCCACTGAAACAGGAGCATGAACTGCCTGCACCCTCACCTGAGTTAAATATATAAGTGTCACAGCAACGGGTCTGAATACTTGGGACCATGTGATATTTCAGTTTTTCTTTTTTAATAAATCTGCAAAAATGTCAACAATTCTGTGTTTTTCTGTCAATATGGGGTGCTGTGTTTACATTAATTACAAAAAAAATGAACTTAAATGATTTTAGCAAATGGCTGCAATATAACAAAGAGTGAAAGATTTAAGGGGGTCTGAATACTTTCCGTCCCCACTGTAAATCCTGTATTATAATAATAATAATAAAAACATCACTGAAATTGAAACTGGCATCAGTGATGTATCCACTGAAACAGGAGCATGAACTGCCTGCACCCTCAGAAAATGTGCAAGGTCCAAACCTTAGAAGATGTGCAAGGTCCAAAATGAACACCCCAGCTAGATTACACAGCCTAAGCCAGCATCATGGGAAGAAATGGTAAAGCTACCTGTTCTTGAGAGACATATAGTGATTATAACTGCAGATGAAGAGATGTCATTATTCATCCAGCTCCAAGCTTGGGAGCTTTTAGAATGCAAAGATATTAGCACATCTAGAGAAACAGCCTACTAAAAATTAGAGGGAGAAGATGCAGTACAGACAAGCAATTGTGGCACGTTTATACACTGCAAACACTACAATTGCTGGTGTTGAAACTGTCATGTCACTTCTCTGCAGATGTGTAAGTTAACCCCAGCAAAGCGGCTGTAATGCATTTAATAGAAGATGGGACTTACCTGTATATGAGAAGTAGGTGTTGAGTGGGGATGCTAGCATGCTGTTTATACAGACATAGGCACAACTATTCTCGTATATTATAATTAGGGTTGGGCCAAATGACCCCCTGTTTGGTTCGCACCAGAACTTTCGAACATCGGGAAAGTTCGGAACCCGAATAACGAACCCCATGAAGTCTATGGGTTCCGAATGTGAAAAATCAAAAGTGCCCATTTTGAAGGCTTATATGCAAGTAATTGGGCATACAATGGTTATGGTGGTCCGGGTACTTCCCTGGGGGACATGTATCAATGTAATTTTTTACATGAGCAGTGATTTATTGACACTTAAAGTGAAAGTATAAAAATTGAAAATTCCTTTCAATATAGTGCCTGGGGGGTCCCCTTAGCCCACCTGTGAGGTGGCACATATGTACAGTGTAAAAAAACTACTGCAGCAATAATTGCATTTATAAAGCCCAAAAAATTTAATTTTTCCTGCAAGCTTTCTTTATTTTGTAAGCAACGACTTGGGGAGCCAGTCTATATGATGAGGCCACAATGTAGTGCAGGGGAAACAAGATTAGAGATTTTTTGGATAATTCTGGTGTCTCTACAACATACTTTGGATTTCTACTTCTGTAACGGGTACAGAAAATTTGTTCTTTGGGTGTCAGTGGCGCCTTCACACCGTAACCCTATAGAGGTACTCTTGATAAAAGCAAGAATAGGCCTTGCTGTCAAAAATTGTAATGACATGCACCTGTCAAACAGGTGTGGAAAAATTGGTCTTTGGGTGTTAATTGTGCCCATGAAACCTACACTAAAAACATTTTTCACTAAGCAGACTAGAAGTCCTGCAGAGATTCCACATCCCAAAAACACTTAATCGGTGACATCGTTATCAGGGGCTTCATAGCTGCTGGTAATCCAGGACTGATTTATTTTGATAAAAGTCAGGCGGTCCACCGAGTCTGTGGACAGACACATTCTATGATCAGTAACAAAACCTCCAGCAGCACTGAATGCCCGTTCAGAAAGCACGCTGGATGCAGGGCAGCACAGCAGCTCAATAGCATACTGGGCAAGTTCTGGCCAGTGGTCTATTCTCATGAACCAGTAAGCCAGTTTATCGTCCACTGGAATGCTCTCCATCTCTGTTTTCACCCCTAGATAATTGTCCACCATGTGATGCAGACCCTGCCGATGGGATGTGGAAGCTGACAGCCCTGGGTGTTGAGGACTAAAAAAATTAAGAAATGCATCACTTAGGCGGGCGCCTTCTCCACCAATCCTCTCTTGACCAACACAAGCCTCAAAACTACGTTTTCCACAACACTCTAACCTACCAGTTAGGAAAAGCATTTGATAAACTTCTGTTTAACGTGTCCACAAGAGATTTGATCTTCTGCACTGTCTGTGGGTACAGGATGAGTTGTGAGACTTTCCTCTTATAGCGGTGGTCAAGGAGGGTTGCCAACCAATAGTGATCCTTCTCCTTTATGGCACGTATTCTTGGGTCCTTTCGCAGGCTTTGAAGCATGAGGGAGCCCATGCACCACAAATTTGCAGAGGCATGAGAAGCAGACTACTCTGGGTCACTTAGGATTAGAGTATCTGGAACTGCCTCCTCCCAGCCACGTACTACTCCCTAGGGTTCTATGGATGGAAAACCATCTCTTACCATTTGACGTATGTCTTCCTATGCTTCAATGCCTCCGAAACTGCCAGAATCCTCCTCCTCTTTCTCCTCTTGTGTGTTCTGTGGCAAAGGAACAATGGTGTCTGCATAAACTGGGCCTTGAGAGGAAAGGAAGTCCTCCTCTTCCTCCTGCTGCTCTGCCTCAAGTGCCCTGTCCATATTGCCATGCAGAGTCTGCTCCAGCAGGAACACAACAGGGATTGTGTCACTGATGCATGCATTGTCATGGCTCACCATCCTTGTGGCCTCCTCAAATTGTGACAGCTCAGTGCATGCATCCTTTATGAGCAGCCATTGGCATGGGGAAAAAGAGTCAAGCTGGCCTGAGCCTGTCATGGTGCCATACTCACACAGGTACTCGTTGATGGCCCTCTGCTCATGTGCAGCCACTGCAGCATTGTCAAAATCGAGTTCCACCTGATGGGCATGTCACAAATCAGGTGGATTATGGGCAGGTGGAATTCCCGCTGAATTTCAGCACAGGCTGTGTATGACCACCTAAAATGGCTACATACTCTTCTGGCCTGCTTTAGCAGATCTTCCAACCCTGGTTACCTATTTAGGAAACACTGCACCAAATTGAGGACATGTGCCAGGCATGGAACATGTGTCAACTTTCCCTGTCTAAGGTCGGACAGGAGGTTTGTGCCATTTATAATACACCACCATTCCTGGCTCCAGCTGGCGTGGCATGAACCACCTCTGGGCCTGTCCCTGCAGAGCTGCAAGAATCTTTGCTCATGTGTGGTTCCTGTCCCCGAGACACACCAGCTGAAGCACTGCATGGCACCTTTTAGCCTGACTCATTGAATAGCCCTTTGAACGTTAAGGGGGTACTTGAGGTTCATAGGACAATTCAGCAGAGGAGGGCATGGAGGAGGAGGAGGAGGAGGTAGAGCTGACAAATCTGGCATCATTACCAGCTGTATGGAGACGTGGGGCACAACAAGCTGCAGCACTGAGCCCTGTCCTGCATCCTTCCAAGTTGCAACCAGAGTTATTCAGTGTGCTGTGAATGAAATATATTGTCCCTGCCCATGTTTGCTGGCCAAGTGTAGTGGCCAGTAACGTGGACTTTGCGGTTGACTGCCTTGCTCAACGATGCCACAACATTGCCTTCCACGTTATGGTAGAGAGAGATAAAAAAAAATATTGACTGGGAATCTGCCATTGCAGTACAGAACATTCTGAAAATTCACGGAAGGGGCAGAATCCATCCGGACAGAAAGACAGAAGTTGTAGAGCCAGCAGCTTTGACAAGCTTGCATTTTGGTGCTAGGCATGTGGATGGCAGGGACTGTTTTCTTCTGCTGCAGCAGATAGGGCAGAGAAATTTGACGGCTATAGTCTACAGCTGCTGGAGTGCTGCTGGCCAATGTGCTGCAAGGACCTGGGACACCCTGTGCTATACCATCATCCCTGTCAGTGGAGGCTACTGAGAGGTCATGAGGTATAGCAGGGACAGACTGAGGTGAGTAAGGAGGAGGGACAGATTTGTACCCCTTTTGTGTGGCTTTTAGGTGCTTTTTTTGCACCACCAGAAGTGAGACCTTATTGTTACAGCTCTTTCTTACCATTGTTCACTTTGTTGTGTTCAGTCTAACTCATATCGCTTAAGCTATTTACGGTAACTATATTTTCCCATATTAGCATAGGGCACATTGGTGCAGTTTATGCTTTTTGCAGCACCAGAAGTGAGACTCTAGTGTCATAGCCCTTTTTCATTATCTTTCACTTCGTTGTGTCCAGTTTAAATCACATTATTCTCAGCGGCATCGGTTACACTGGTATTACTTCAGGGTGTTCACAACGGTACATGTCATATTTTACTGTTCTATTTCTGTTTATTTGGTCATACTAGCGCTGTTTAGATTGTCTACAGTAGGCTAGGTTATAGCTACATTGTTTTGGCAGTTTTTCCACTACAGACATACTACTTGAGCAAGTTAATTACTTTTTTACATCAACACGAGGGACATCAGGGCAGTTTATGCTTTTTTGCAGCACCAGAAGTGAGACTCTATTGTTACAGCTTTTTCTTATCATTGGTTACTTTGCTGTGTTCAGTCTAACTTATATCGCTTGAGCAATTTAATTATATTTTACTATATTAGCATAGGACACATTGGTGCAGTTTATGCTTTTTGCAGCACCAGAAGTGAGACTCTAGTGTCTCAGCCCTTTCTCATTATTGTTCATTTTGTTGTGTCTAGTTCAACTCATATTGCTCTCAGCGGCATCGGTTACACTGGTATTACTTCAGGGTGTCCACAAGGGTACATGTTATATTTTAACAATTTAGTCATGTTCCTGTTGTGACATAGGCAAACTACGCAGGTTACTGAGATTAGAATTTTTTTGATCAGTTTAATTAATGTTCCTGATTGGTTTGAACCATCACTAGCATTGTTTTGCCTACTACCTAATACTTGCATTGATCATTCTATTGTGTCCAGTGCAGTCTATGGTTTTTGGCTTCATTTTTGGAACATCTGTATTTCTTCTTATGTAGCTTAATTAGCCTGCAATGTAAGGAGTAAATACCTTGTTCCCCCGCATTTTTTCCCCATTAATAGGGTAGAGACATTTCTCCTATGGGTTCTTTCAATCTTTAATTCTTAATTTAACACTTATCTATTTCAGAGTTTCTGCAATTTTTGTATAGTTAGTCACAAGTAAATGTGTCCTTTTGACAATTGAGATTATAGAAAGGAATGGTTACTGTTTAATTTTCATTTACATATGCACTTTGATGCACCTCTTGTCTTATTTTAGACACCTGACTCATCATTCTTCATATAGCAGGCATTCCATTTAGTGTCTTTCATTTCTTATTGTCATGTTTGGTTTATTCCCACCATGAATCCACTATATGGTATTACATAAATGTTTCTATCTATATGTTTATATCTATATTTACACCAATCTTTGCAGTTGTATAAATCTTTTGTCTATTGAATTGTCTCCAATATCCAGGTGTGTTTCATGGTTACGAATTTAATTTTAATAATGCAGCATGTGTGTCCATTTAATTGTCTGTTGATGGGGATTGGGTGTTATACCCTGTCCCTCCCCTCCTTTTTTCTTTTATATGCACTTTTGTTGTTTGATCAAACCTAGCTATGAGTAAGCATCTTTGAATGTGAAACGCGTTAGCTATTTTACACCCGCTGTGTCCACCTTTTGTTTTGTTTGCTATTTTGGATTTTATCGCATTTTTTCAATAAAGATGTTTTTGCATGGAGTGCGGCAGTCCAGGATTTCTCTCCTTCCTGCTCTTGCCAAGGGGCTGAGTGGTGGGAGGTTAAATGCTTGTCAAGCATGTGGTACCCAAATGGTTGGTATTATTGCCACGCTTGATGCGCTTGAGACAAAGTTTGCAAATAGCAACAGTGCAATCGGCTGCACATGTACTAAAAAAAGGCCCAGACAGCTGAGCTGTGGGAAGTGGGCTGGGAGATAACAGCGCCACAATGTGATGGAATAGGGTGGCTGCTCTCTACTCTTCCATGATGGCTGCCTCGTTGGGGTTGTGCTCACCCTCACTTTCCTTCTCTGCTCTATCCAGCACCCAAGTCGAGTCAGTGACCTCATCATCATCATCTCCTCCATCCTCATTATCACTGGAGACAACTTGGCAATACACTGTGGCTGGGGGAACATGACTGCCACTTTGTGTACCAGTGTTCTCCCCTCTCTGTAGGCTCATGTTCCTCCCCTCCTCAACCTCAGAGTCAGAACCAACATCTAAATCGAGTAATGGCTGTGCATCGTCAAGAAGCAAGCGGCTAACGCTGTGTTCAAATAACTCCCCTGACTCCTCCATGCCTCATGCTGGGGCTGTGGCAGGAATAGCTGTGGACAAGGAGGCAGGTTTTGCCACTCTAGTAGCTGCAGGGAACTGCGCACTAGTCTCTGCTTGGGTGATGGAGGATGAGGAGGATGAGGATGGTTTAGTAAGCCAGTCCACCACCTCCTCTGCATGCTGTGGCTGGATAGCATGGGCAACATCACTAAACAGAGGAAATGATGCCCTGCCTGAGGACTGACCATGTCCACCTCTGCCTGTGGTAACATATGCTGCTGGCCCCCTTTCAATGCCATGGGAACGTCTGCCTCTCCTTGCTATCCTCCCAGATATGATGGGGGTAGTGGGGGGTGCTTATTAAAAAAATTTAATAAAGATGTGTAAATGTGTACGTGGATGCACTTTAATCAATGGAAAGTAGTGTTTGGTGCACTTTGAGTATTAAAAAAAACAAAAAAACTGCGCTATAATAAATATGACTAAATTAATAATAATATGAAAACTAAGCATACAAATAACAGTGATGTACAATCAGTGTGTTAAACTGATATCATATCAATATCATATAACTCAAACAGAAAAGTAATAATTGATAAATACACACATATGTGTTACTGGTGTCAAATCAGTGCTCTGAATAAGTGTCACGTCAGTGACAGAGGAAACGTACGTCGGGAGGGTGACGCTCTGACGTCATCGCTATTCACCACGAATGGGTGCTCGCTGGCCGGCCGGCATTTGTTTCCTTTATTGCTGCCTTTTGTAAGTGTTTTACCTTTTTTTAATAAACTCTTTGTACCGGATTTATGCTATGGTTTTTCTCCCTCCATTCCTATGTCCTTGCTCGGGTTGCTGAGTGGTTGGAGCCATGCCATACGAAGATAGTTCCTAGACAGGGTCTGGTCTATACACTCACTATATACAAGGGTATCCAGAGGATTGTCCCCATTATCCTGCAGCCCTACCTGGAAGTTGTCCTAGTTGAGCCTATTTGCGCCTTCCATCTGGTAAGCGCATTTTGATTGTTTGTGGAGGTTCACTCTGCATGGTGCATTTCGTTTTCCATTTCTCACTGGGATTTTACAGAGAGATACCAGGGGACTTTTCTTCGTTTTCCACTATATCTATGAACTTTACCACTCATTCAGAGCACTGGTTTGACACCAGTAACACATATGTGTGTATTTATCAATTATTATTTTTCTGATTGAGTGCAATATGATATCAATTTAACACACTGATTGTACATCACTGTTATTTGTATGCTTAGTTTTCATATCATTATTAATTTAGTCATATTTATTATAGCGCAGTTTTTTTGTTTTTTTATTGTCTATTGTGAAATTTTCACAGTTGAACTGCTGCTTTGGTCGGGGGGTTTTTCTCTATGGTAGCACTTTGAGTATTCACGACACAGACACACTCCACGGATACATGATAATATTGCAGTAACACACAGAACTATACAGCGTTAAAGTTGCAGTAACGCACAGAACAATATGGCTTTAAACTTGAAGTAACACAATTAAATATACAGTGTTAAACTTGCAGTAACGCAATGAAATATATGGCGCTGGGGCATATGCGCGGCAGCTCCCAAGATGGCCGAGACCTTCTGAAGCTCCGTGCCGCTCCGGTCCTATAAACCACGCTGCAGCCTTCAGGACACCCGCCCGAGACCGGCTCCGCTATCAATCGCGGGGGGGGAGCATATCGGGACAACCCCGATGTCATCCAGCACTGCCAGGAGGGACCTCTCTCACCAACTAAATTCCGCCGCTGGCCTGCTCAGCTACACCAAAATGCCTCCGCTCCACGAGGGAGAGACAGAGACATGGACGCAGCAGCAGAGGACTCCATAGCAGATCAGGATACTGCTCCTCCGACCCCACAGAGCACAGTGAGTCTTCCACACTTGATGGCACCGTCCCCCACATCCACAAAATCACTAATAGGGAGGACAGTAGATGGGCTCCCCATGACACCCATGAGTGATCTTCTGGCCGGCCTAAACACATGCGACAGGGAGGCCTACACCACATCTCTTGTCCCCACCAACTTTCCCTCCATGATGACAGCCTTCTCTCAGATGCTGTGCAGAGGATTAGCGCAGAACGCTGCCCAAATCACCTCCTCCATTCATGCAGACCTGCAGCAGCTAGGCACAAGAATTGAAGCCATTGAAAAAAGGGCCGATCAATCCCTGGCCAGGATCAATCAAAACTCTGCTAGGATCCAAGATGTCCAGGACCAACTAGAAACAGCACTATCCAAAATCGACGGCCTGGAAAATAGATCCAGACGCTATAATTTCAGGATCAGAGGACTCCCGCTCAGATGGCCTTCCCAGGGACATTATAGTAAAGCCTCATTTTTATTCTACTAAAGAAGAAGTGATAAAAAGGTCTAGAGCTGCTGATACCCTCACCATCCAGGGCCATGCAATACAGAACTTTGCTGATCTATCACCCTATATGGTCCAGAAAAGGAGAGCACTCAAACCTCTGATCCAAGTCCTGCAACAAAAAGAGATTTCCTACAGATGGTCATTCCCGCTACGCTTGAACTTTTCCTATCACAACAAAGACTTCGGATTCTCATCCTTCCTGGAGGGTGAGCATCTATTTCTCCACCTGGGTCTGATATTGCAAGAAATCCAACCACCCTCACTCAGCAAGGGACCCCTTTCATGCTCGAAACGTCCACCTCCAGCAAGCCCTCTACAACCTTCCTGGCTGACGCAACATTCCAAGAGGTCCAAGGACTCACAACCGCCAAGAATAACCAGCCCAGACTACCATGCCAGTCACCTGGTCTGGCTCTCTCCCCCCCCCCCCCCGTTTTTTCTTTTTCTCCCTGTACTATTCCCTCAGGGCCCTTGTCTCATCCATGAACAGATCTCACTCCTCCACAGTTACGGGAGGGAAGATCTATTGGGCACCTGCCTGGGGGGAGGTACAAGGAAGAGGGGCATTGAGTAAAGTCCAACTGTTCCTCACCAGCTTAAAACTATTTAACATTTTTGTTTTCCATCTCACTGATTTAGGCCATAGACTCCCAAGTATGGGGTCTTCCAACGACCACACTGCTTTGGGTGACTATTTTTATTCCAGGCCTTCTAGAATAAATCTCATCTGCTCATAGGACAAATGGCCTGTGGCCAAATATTGTTTAGTACAGTTTCCTACTGCTATAAGTTTTAGATGTGGTTCCCCCGGCTGACCTCTCTCAGAGGGTTTCAGTAAGTTAGGGAGACCCCGGGCAGGGGGAGTCGGCTCAGATGTGGAATCTGGTATAGAAATGTTATTTTTACCTTAATTATCTGGCGTTTTCACCTCCCAGAGCTTGTATGAAGACCCTTGTCTTGAGGTTCTTCAGATCTCTCCGATTATGGGATGGGAATTGACAGGTCTATTCCCATGCTGGGTAGGGTTAGGGGTATATGGCCAGCTTCAAATGCCGATTACTTGTACTCGCTCATATTTACTTGTTACTCTCTTTTTTCTTTTTCTTTCTCTCCTGCTGTCTTCTCTCCGTTCCTCTCTATTGCCCCGTACACGCGGTCGGATTTTCCAATGGAAAATGTCCGATCGGAGCGTGTTGTCGGAAATTCCGACCGTGTGTGGGCTCCATCGGACATTTTCCATCGGATTTTCCGACACACAAAGTTGGAGAGCAGGAGATAAAATTTTCCGACAACAAAATCCGTTGTCGGAAATTCCGATCGTGTGTACACAAATCCGACGGACAAAGTGCCACGCATGCTCAGAATAAATAAAGAGATGAAAGCTATTGGCCACTGCCCCGTTTATAGTCCAGACGTACGTGTTTTACGTCACCGCGTTTAGAACGATTGGATTTTCTGACAACTTTGTGCGACCGTGTGTAGACAAAACAAGTTTGAGCCAACATCCGTCGGAAAAAATCCTAGGATTTTGTTGTTGGAATGTCCGAACAAAGTCCGACCGTGTGTACGCCCTATAAGCCTCTCAGGAGTTCTCACACAATCCGCTCCCAGGTTCGGGTTATGAATAGGATTGATGCACGACCGCACTGTCAAGAGCCAACTCCTGATCGGGTAAGTGATACAATGTCACAGAGACACTCTTCCCCCCAGTCCATGGCTAACACAAAACCCCCTAAATCTACTCTAAAAATTGTTTCTCATAACGCACAGTGACTCAACTCGTTGATCAAACGTCGGAAACTATTCCAGCTTTATCACAACATATGCTCAGATATTTTACTCATACAAGAAACACACTTCCCCACGACATTTAAGCCCAATTTTTTGCACCAATGCTACCCCAATTCTTCCTAGCGAACACAGCCAACAAAACAAAAGGAGTAGCCATTTGCTTCTCCAAACACATAAACTTTTCCCAGACAGAGGTAATCAACGATCCCCTAGGCCGCTACATTTTGGTAACAAGCACTATAGATGGCGAAGCCTACACTTTTATCTCTTACTTTACTCCCAACAAGGGCAGAGCAAAATTTTTTGAGTCACTATTAGGCACCCTGCAACGACACTTCCAGGGCATAGTCATCATAGGGGGAGATTCGAATATTGCCTTTGACCTTTTACTAGACAAAACGGCCAAAGGGGCCACCAGATCCGAACGCCCCACTAAACAGAGTCTAAAAATTGCTCACATTTTACACTCGGCAGGACTGATTGATATCTGGAGGGAACTCAATCCCCGCACAAGGGACTATACGCACTTTTCAGTGCCCCACAATACCTATGCCAGGATAGACCACATTTTTCTGCAATCCGCATCCATCCCATTGACCTTAACTTCCAAAATTACAGATACTCCTCTGTCAGATCACTCTATTGTGACATTAGTTACCCATCGGTCATCGGGGGCAGAAAGCCCGTTTAAATGGAGACTCAATGAAGCCTTGCTAAGCGACCCAATACAGTGTACGATCTTAGAAAAGACCTTGAAAAACTACTTTCTTGAAAATTACAATGAATCTGTCACCCCCCGCAACTCTATGGGCTGCTCACAAAGCAGTCATGAGAGGCAATATTATTCAGCTTTCTTCCAAGCTAAAATGGGAACATAGAGCAGACCTATAGAGGCCAAGGCCCACAAATGAAACCCCACCACTTCAACCTTAGCACAGCTGCAGAGAAACATCTCAGATGGACGGGAGCTAGATTCTGCTCCCAAAGAGATAGAATCGGCTCCAAACTTGCCACAAAACTGAGCCCCGGACAACGAACCTTAGCTTTCCCAAAAATTCGAACCCCACCTGGCGACTTAACTCAGAACCCAGCGAAAATAATGGAAGCCTTCCTAAAGTTTTACTCAACTCTTTAGGAAGCTGCTCCCCCATACTCTTCTAATATCAAGAATGCTTTTATTACTGACCTTCCTACCCCTAAGATAGCTCAAGGCCACAGAGACCTTCTTGAATGCCCCTTCTCCTCTGAGGGGGTCTTGGAAACGATTAAGTCCCTCAAAATAGGATCTTCCCCAGGGCCAGAGGGATTCTCCACCGGCTACTACAAGAAGTTTACCGCATGTATTGCACCCTATTTAACACGGTTCTTAAACTCTCTCAGGGATGGAGCCACCTTAGATAGAGACCTCAACTAGACGTATATTTCTGCCATCCCCAAACCAGGGAAAGATGCATGCGAAGTTGGTAATTACAGACTGATTTCACTTATCAATAATGATCTAAAGATTATGACAAACGTCCTAGCAACCAGACTAGCGAGCTTCATAGCAACATACATCCACAAGGACCAGATAGGCTTCATCCCTGGGAGACAAGGACCAGATCAGATCAGGAGAGCAGTTGACATTATCTCATTGCTCAACTCCCAATGAGACCGTGGTCCTCCCCAAAAAGGTTTCCTCCTCTCGATAGATTTACAAAAGGTCTCGTGGACATGTATCTTTGATATCTTGGAGAGATGGGGATTTGGACCCAACTTCTTAGGTATTATTCACTCTCTTTATTCATCATCACCCAGCGAACAAGTGCGTCTACTAGGCAGATACTCTGAACCTTTTGCTATGAGGAAAGGGACCAGACAAGGGTGCCCACTCTCCCCTTTGATATTTGCGCTAGCCATTGAAACATTGCTATCGCAATCAAAACTAACACTGATATCAAAGGAGTGCTCTGCGGTGTGCAGGAACACAAATGCCCGCTGTTTGCAGATGATCTGCTTCTATTTCTTACTTCCCCCTTAACGTCTACCCCTAACGTCTACAAACTGCTTCGGGAGTTTGGATTGGTATTGAGTTTGAAAGTTAATGTAACCAAATCAGTAGCCTTGAATGTTTCAGTCCACCTAGAACTGGTCACGCAACTGCAACATAACTTTGCATTTACTTGGGCCTCTGACTCAACACCATATCTGGGTATAAGGCTCACTCATAATATGAGAAAGCTCTTCCAAGCCAATTATGCCCCTATTTTCCGTAAATGTAGTGAGGACTTAGCGGGGTGGTCAAAGTTTGGTCTATCCAGGCTGGGCAGAATTAATGCGGTCAAAATGATGCTTCTCCCGCGCATGTTATATCTATTCAGGTCCATCCCGATACCCATTAGTAAGACTCTCCTGCTCCGATTTCAATCACAAATACTGCGTTTCATATGGGGAAAAAAAGGTTATAGGTGTGCTAAGGAGGTACTTTACCGGGTGAAATCACAGGGGGACTTGGGCCTCCCTAACCTATGGTAGTATTACCAGGCGGCCCAACTAACCCAAATCTCAATAATATACTCCAGGGGACCTAAACCAGATTGGGTTTCCATGGAAAGACAAGAAGTACCCTTGAACACACTGGATTACCTCCTGTGGAGTAACTCGAAATGTAGACCACTCATTATGTCCCCTACTCTCTCTCACTCAGTAACACTTTGTGACACACTACACAAACTACCCTCTTTGATCTCTCCCACTCGTCCTCTGTCACACCTCTTCCACAACCCTTCCTTCCCCATGAATATCCAAGCATTCCGCTGGTGGCTAAAGGCATGTTTCGCATTGGACACTTCTTTACTTTGACAGGACCTATCACACTGAGATACTGCACAAATAAACTAGAAATGCCCGACTCGATTCTCCCGAATCAGGCACTTCCTAAACTCTATCTGGTTTGCAAAGACCGAGCCCCCTAAAGCCACCCCCTATGGACAATGGTGTGGCAACATCATGGACCAGAAGGAGGGTGTCTCATTGATCGATTCCTCCTTGGCATACAAGGACGACATTCCATCCTACGCCCGGGCCTGGGAGACGGACACTGGGCACTCGTGGGACCAAAATCTTTGGTCTCAAGTCTTCCAATGTTCTTATAAAGGTATTTTGAATACCTCTCTAATTGAAGCAAATGTTAAGCTGTTAACTAGATGGTATCATGTCCCTGCTAGATTGTCAAGGATCTACCCAGGGGCATTTAGTCTGTGTTTTAGGGGATGCAATCTAGAAGGCACAATGTTTCATATCTGGTGGACTTGCCCCCAAATAAGGCCATACTGGAACAAGGTCTTTTACTTGTTGAGGAAAGTGACAGGCATTATGATCCCTCAGGACCCCACCATAGCCTTCCTGAACTGCATACTCCCACAGGTATCCAAACACACGCAAGCACTGGCTTTTTTCATTCTCCTGGGAGCCAAGACTACGCTCGCAGGGGCCTGGAAGAAAACAGCTATGTCTTTTAGGGCGGCCAAGAGGAAAATATCCTGGATAATTTCGCAAGAACATTTAGTGGCAAAACGCCAAGACAGAATGGAAAATTTTTTAACTATTTGGGAATCTTGGGCATCTTTCAACAATATCTCCCTCTGCCCAGGCACCACAATTAGTGGCTAAGACACTCCTGGGATACGACACGCTTCTTTTTACCTTCCCTCCTTTCGTTCTTTCTCTCAGACTCCCTGGATTCTTGGTTTAACTTTCTTTCCTCTCCATTCACTTGAGAATTTACCGCTGGGAAGGGGGTCTCTTCTGCCCCTCTCATGGGAAGCAATAAACTCACTAAGTTCACTAGTTCGTGAAGAATGTTTTTTGAAAAATTACAGTTTTCAAGCTATTGTTTCTGATTGAAGCCCCTAGACCTCATGCCACTGTGATGGCCCTGTACCAAATAGCACTTTATTGAGTCAATAAAGGGTTAAAAAAGAAGTAAATGGTATCCACATAAAAGCAGCAATCATAAATGGTGCTTACATTGGTTTCCGAGGTGTGCAGTGGATGAAAAGCATATTTAAACCACAGTGTGATGCTTGTCTAAGGCACACAAACTACCTAACCAGTGGGTACAATGTGGCAAAATTTGTGCTCTCTTGAAGGTGAAAGTGGAGGAAGCTGCTGCATTCAAGCCAGTGGGGATGTCTGAGGACCCTCTTGTTAGCAGTGATGCACTTCCAGCGGGAGAAGCTCTAGCGTCCCTGCTGGTTTGAATGCTGCAGCTGCCTCCACCCTTACCTTCCAAGAAACATGGATCTTCCCACATTATACCCACAGGTCGGGTAGTTTGTGAGAGTATGCCTCAGACAAGAGTCCCATCTTGGTTTAGTTATGCTTTTTATTCACTACACACCACAGAAACGACTGGTTCCTTTGAGCCTTGAACTAGTGCTTGCTTACTCATAGCAACTACATGGCTTCTCATGTTTGACATGCCAAGTAGACCCTTCTGTAGCGATTGTACTTCATGCCCTGTAGTGCTTTACAGACCATGGTTCTTTACACCCAAACCAGCATGCACCCCTTTGAATAGCTTCATATCAGGCTCATAGCGATTAGTGTAACTTTTACTGAAGAAGTGCGGCCTGGCAGTTCAATATGAACAACCTCTTTCCCCTAACTCTAACTATAGTGGTGTGGCTGCATACCTCTTTGAGGCCAGAATCCATTATGGCATTGTCCATGGCTTGGCTGTCTCCAAAAGTCCTTATGTCTTCAATCCCACTTTCATGTACAGGGCAGCTAGGAAGACCTGAACAAGCAGGTAAATGCCAAGAAGAGCCCAGGACCTCAGCCTTCCCCCTTTTTATATCACAGGTGGGCTAGAACCAAAAAGAGCAGGAACAGAACTTTCACATGTTCACCTCTTCCCTGGACTGGGCCAGTCGCTAACTCACTACAAACCAAACACAGTTGAACCTGCCTACATGTTTGTCTGGTGTTTAACTTTAAAGTTAAGTCTGATCTATATTGTTTCTTTCCTGCAATACCAATAAGAAGTAACACAGATGGAACTGTAATAGAATTTGGAATCTTTATTTGTTTGCATACTAGATGATGACTTCTAAGTCGAAACACTGAGACCACTGTCTTCTTTTATACAAGCGCTTGACTTTACTGCTAAACACGTGAGTGTATTTCCTTTATTTCCTTTTCATGTATTAAAATTTCCATACGGAGTTACGCTATATGCCTTCCTCTTTCTTTTAATGATGGGGCTGACTGCCTATATCTACTGAGTCCATCCATACCTTACACCTGTTCAGAGGTCCATCTGGAGGTCAAATCTGGATAGAGCATCTGATCCCCTTGGTATATTATACCACATAGCTTGATTGACTCACTAGGTGTACACCTATTTGAGTTCAATCCCTCTGGTAAGCAGCTTCTGGTGTCTTTGGTGGTGGATCTACTATCAACTGTTATTACATCATACATATTTGAAGTTAAAGACTGTCACTACATTATATCCACATGTGGTTGAGGATTATCATCACACATGATTGAAGTTTGTCACTGACTTTTTTCTTTTTTGGACATCACACGTCCAAGTTCCTCTGTTTATAGACATCACATGTCATAATAGAGGACTGCTTGGATTATTTATGAGCACATCATTTATTATTCACATTTTTTGTACTCATATCATTTGTTATGGTTTATATCAGTGGTTCTCAACCTTTCTAGTGCCGTGACCCCTTGATAAAATTTCCCAAGTTGTGGGGACCCCAACAGTACAATTATTTTTGTAGCGTGGGTTGTCAGCACCCAAGGTAAGACAAGTAATTTGCGCCCCTAACCCACGGACATTTAAAGCTCCCAGAGTCCTTTCCACTCATACAGTAATAAAACCCCTCATGGTACATTTCAGGATGTACCACTCTTTCCCTTTGTTATCCTTTCTTTCCCTTTTATCTCTTTTTCTATCCTAATTTCTTGGTTTTTTTTTTCCCCCATCCCTCTCTCTAGCTGTCTTTCTTGTTCTTTCTCTCCCTTTTCTTTGTTCCTCCCCCTCTTTTCCTCTCCCTTCCATGTATTCTCTATTTTTATTCCTTCTCTTACTCCTTGGTGGTGGGATGAGTGGCAGTGCTGGCTGGGAGTTGGGATCAGTGGCAGTGCTGGGGGAGTTCTGATCAGCCAACTTAGGTGCTCTTGATCAAGGTCATCTGCTGATCTGAGAACTGTAGTGAGGACTTTTAATGGCAACTATAATCACAGGTAGTGTTAGTCACTGTGTCTCCGACTTTGTGGTGTCTCGTAGCAGTGACACCTATGCAAAAATCAAGAGATAGGGTCTCCTACAGCCCCTCCCACTTCACATTCCTCACCAGTCAGCTGACCTCAAGTCTCTGCCCCCCAGTCATGCCGTGAACTGAATGAGCGGATGCGAAGAGGCTGAGTGGGAGGCCACAAGCTCCAGGAACAGCCCAGCTGGGCGGCCACAGGCTCCAGGGACAAAAAGGCTGGGAGAGCGGTACTGGCTTCAGGAACAGCCCAGGATTCAGTGACCCCTGGCAAATCATCATTTGACCCCCGAGGGGGTCCCGACCCCCAGGTTGAGAACCACTGGTTTATATGATCACATAAGCGCTGCACATTTCACCCAATTTGTCATTTTTGCAACTTTATCCACTGCTGTGCTGGCTGCTTTCGTTTTTTTTTTAATTTCTTTTATAGATAGACAACACGGTATATATTTGTTTATAGTTTACATACTAGTCTTCTAGGGTAAAGCCTTCTTTATAAGCAAAGCTTGTGGGTCTGGAAAAGAGAATGTATTTCTGTCATAATTATACATGATATCATAGTAAAAGATGAGCTGTATCCTTGTACTAATGCTTGCATGCTAACCTAATTGGGAAAAGAATATGCTTTTTTTTACTGTTACTCAGTTTTTCTTTTTTACATAATGTCATTCTGAGTTAACCTGATATGTTCTGATACTTTAATTGCATATAATTATGTAGAAATTTTATAGGACTGAAATATTATACAGCATGTAAGAGCTTTCCAGTTCGGTATGTTCACAAAGCAAACTGCAGAAAGTTGATTAATTAAATATTTGTCCTAACTTACAAAACATTGTCACATCATCTGATGTCACAGATTCACAATCCATGATCTAACTTCTTAAAATAGCACCAGAATTACTTAGTACTTTAAAGAGTACATCAAACCATGCATACCACCCCTCCCCCGAAGAAGCGCACAATTTCAAGTAGAACTTTTTTGTGTTTCATTTTGGATAGAATGGTGAAATGCCAGTGAAAGATTACCCTTCAATGCCTGTTGTGTCACCTAGACCAAAAGTGAACAGCATATCTCCAAAAGTAAATGTTAGTACTGAAACAGTGTGGCAACTTTAGCACATAGCAAGTTAGAACTGAGTATCTTTTATTGTCAGGATGTCTGCTAGGTAGTGAAAATGAAATTGCCAGTTTACAGTTCACAACAGCTTTTCCAGTGGGAATATGTATTGCAGAAGGCACATTTACCATGGTTTCTGTTGTTTATTCATATCTCCTAACTTTTTGAGATGGGAACGAGGGGGCACCTTTTAGCAAAAGTATGTAGGCCTAATACAAACACCCTGCCACACCCCTTTGAAGGAGAATTACAGTGCTGTGAAAAAGTATTTGCCCCCTTTCTAATTTTAAATTTTTTTGCATATTTCTCACACTTAAATGATTCAGATCATCAAACTAATTTTAATATTATACAAAGATAACCTGAGTAAATCCAAGATGCAGTTTTAAAAATATTATTTAATTTATTAAGGCAAAAAAGCTGTTCAAACCTGCCTGGCCCTATGTGAAAAAGTAATTGCCCCCTCCTATGCTGAATCATGAATGAACTGTGATTAAACACAATTTTTTGGAAAGCTGAGTTAACTTTTACTTGCTACAGCCAGGCATGTCTACTGCCAGACCTATTGAATCAGGAAATCACATAAATAGAAGTTGTCTGACAAAGTGAAGCACACTAACAGATCACAAAAAGCCACACATCATGCCACAATCTAAAAAAAAATTCAAGAACAAATTAGAAACAAAGTAATGTACATCTATCGGTCTAGGAAGGGTTTCAAAGCCATTTCTAAGGCTGTGGACTGATGAGAAAAAAATTTAACTTTTTGTTAGGTGTGTATCCCGTTACATCTGGCATAAAAAGAATACAGCATTTCATAACAAGAACATCATACCAACAGTCAGACATGGTGGTGGTAGCGTGATGGTCTGGGGCTGCTTTGCAGCTTCAGGACCTGGATGACTTACCATAATTGATGGAACCATGAATTCTGAGCTCTACCAGAAAATCCTAAAGAAGAATGTCCAGCCATCAATTTGTGACCTCAAGCTCAAGTGCACTTGGGCTATGCAGCAGGACAATGATCCGAAACACAACAGCAAGTCCACCTCCAAATGGTTCAAACAAAGCAAAATTTCGGTTTTGGAGTGGCCTAGTCAAAGCCAGACTTAAATCCAGTTGAGATGCTGTATCATGACCTTAACCAGGCCGTTCATCCTGGAAAACCCTCCAATGTGGCTGAATTAAAACAATTCTGAAGAGTGGGCTAAAATTGCTCCACAGCAATGTAAGAGACTCATTGCCAGTTATTGCAAATGCTTGATTGCAGTTGTTGCCGCCAAGGGTGGCACAACCAGTTATTAGGCTTAGGGGGCAATTACTTATCACAGCATTGTATATATAAAAAAAGATTAGTTAAACACACAACTGCTTTTTTACCACTAATATTCCTTTTTATTGGCTTTTGAGATTTACATATTTAGCAATTTAGAAATTTGATGAAAGGTTTAGCACTGTGAAACACTTTCTGAAAGATAAAAAGTGCATTTTATATACAACTATATAGATCGGACCAAAATAAGGGACAGATGAGGAGGAAAGAGGGACAGAGGGACTCTGTTCCAAATCAAGGGCAGCCCCTCAAAATCAGGGACAGTTGGGAGCTATGGTTTATTAACCATTTGCCATCCACCTAAGCATATGTGCACATATGCATCAATGGGCAACAGAGATTTTTGTGCTGGAAGAGCAATCCTAGCACAGTGACCAAGCTGTCGAGTCAGTAGGACTGGCTATTGATCATGTGACCACTATGACAGCCAATCACAGTGGTCACATGATGGGCCAATTGTTCCCACCCCTGATTATACAAACCCTCTCGCTTATACGTCCCCCTCCCTCCGGTGCCACATTTGTTTTTGACAGGTCCCCTTGACATTTTGTTTTTGACAGGTCCACTTCCCCACTTTCAAAGACTGGCCGCAGCCCGATCTCCTGGAAGTAAGGCCCCCCTCCTCCTTCCACCGACACCGGGCCAATTAGAAAGCACATCGCGCTTCACGCATGCGCAGTAGGGAACCCGCTGTGAACTCGAAAGGCTTTACTACCGGCTTCCCTTACCAGGAATGGTGGTGGCAGCACCCGGGAGTCGATCCGTAGATCAGCTGGGGTGCCGACATCGCAGGCTCCCTGGCAGGTAAGTGCCCTAATATTACAAGTCAGCAGCTACAGTATTTGTAGCTGCTGACGTAAAAATGTTTTCACCCAGGCTGGACTTCCTCTTTAAGGTCTTTTTACCCATAGCAGAGACTCAGTTTTTTAACCATACTACTTTAGACCCTCCCATTGCTACTGCAATTTGGCCACAGAGGCTGTGCTGCATTTTGCCTATACCTTCAATGTCTGCCTCTTGCTCCAAAAGTTTGTGATCAATTATTTCAGGGTGTGTTAAAAAATATTGTGTCATTTGGATGCCGGCATCTTTAGGAACGCAAACCGGAAGTGAAGCCTTGTGGTTTAACAGCCCGTTTCCTATTACGCAATCCAAAATCCAATTTGCTACGGCAGGGAAAAAATTACTTCCTGATCCCCTGAGAGGCAATCGGATATTCCCTGGATCAACTTTATCTATAAATGTTGGCACCCAGTTATATTATGTGCACCTAGGAAAAAATCTAGGCAATTTTTAAAGCAATCTACTGAGCTTCCCAGAACCACCTCTGGAGGGAGTCTATTCCACAGCTCTTACTGTGAAGAAACCTTTCCATGATTGGAGATGAAATCTCTTTTCCTCTAGACGTAAAGAGTGCCCCCTTGGCCTCTGTGATGACCTTAAAGTGAATAACTCAACACCAAGTTCACTATATGGACCCCTTATATATTTGTGCATGTTGATCATATCCCCCCTTAACCCCTTCCCGCCGACCGTACGCAGATATGCATACTCGGGTTTCCGGGGTTATACCGGGATGATGCCCGCAGCTGCAGGCATCATCCCGGTACCGTTGTTTACAGCGGGCGATCGGCTACCCGAGTATAACAACTGATGCGGCTAAAAGCCGCTCGGTTGTTATACCGGAGGAGCGGGAGGGGATATCCCCCCCCTCCCGCCGCTGTTACCGGGCCTCCCGTGTGATTGGGAAGCCCGGTGTCCAATCAGGTACCTTCGGCGGCTGGGGGCGGGCTGGAACGAAGCTGTGGGCGGCTTCGTTCCAGCCTTCCCGTTTACTCGGCTGCCAATGGCGCCGAATTTAAAAAAGTACACAGTATTCAGAATCGCCGTTTTCGGCGATCTGAATACTTTGAAGTGTAAAAGAGTACCTGTCACCACCTATTACTGTCACAAGGGATGTTTACATTCCTTGTGACAGCAATAAAAGTAAAAAAATTTTTTTTAAAGTGCCCCTGTCCCTGCGAGCTCGTGCAGCGAAGAAAACGCATACGGAAGTCGCGCCCGCATATGTAAACAGTGTTCAAATCACACATGTGAGGTATCACCGCGATCGTCAGAGAGAGAGCAATAATTCTAGCCCTAGACCTCCTCTGTAACTCAAACCTGGTAACTGTAGAAAATTTTTAAAGCGTCGCCTATGGAAATTCATAGGTACCATAGTTTGTCGCCATTCCACGAGTGCGTGCAATTAAAAAGGGTGACATGTTTGGTATCTATTTACTCGGCGTAACATCATCTTTCACATTATACAAAAAAATTGGGGTAACTTTACTGTTTGGATTTTTTAAAATTCATGAAAGTGTCCCTTTTCCAAAAATTTGCATTTAAAACACCGCTGCACAAATACCGTGTGATAAAAAATATTGCAACAATTGCCATTTTATTCTATAGATTGTCTGCTAAAAAATATATATAATGTTTGGGAACTCTAAGTAATTTTCTAGCAAAAAATACGGATTTTAACTTGTAAACACCAAATTTCAAAAATAGGCTTAGTCATGAAAGGGTTAATCTCCTCTTCTCAAAGAGAATAAATTGATTTCCTCTAATCTTTCCTCATAGCTGAGCTCCTTCATGCCTCCATTGTTTAAAGTTTTAAAGAAAACCTGTTTTGAGGAAAGATGGAGGCTACTATTGCTGACCTCTTTTCTGAGAAAGCTTATTCCTTCACGGCAGTCAAGGTGATCCCATAGCTTCAGTACTTTAAGTCACCAAGCTTGAACAAGTATACAGAAATACAGAAATATACAGTTAAGGGTTTCTGATGTCACTCTAACATTCATCACCTACATACTTCAACTGGGTCATTGGCTCAGAAAGCAAAGTTAACCACTTCAGCTCCGGACCATTATGCTGCCTAAGGACCAGAGGACTTTTTCCAATTTGGCACTGCGTCGCTTTAACTGCTAATTGCGCGGTCATGCAATGCTGTACCCAAACTAAATTTGCGTCCTTTTCTTCCCACAAATAGAGCTTTCTTTTGATGGTATTTGATCACCTCTGCCGTTTTTATTGTTTGCGCTATAAACAGAAAAAGACCGAAAATTTAGAAAAAAAAATGATATTTTCTACTTTTTGTTATAAAAAAAATCCATCAAACTCAATTTTAGTCATACATTTAGGCCAAAATGTATTCGGCCACATGTTTTTGGTAAAAAAATGTCAATAAGCGTATATTTATTGGTTTGCGCAAAAGTTATAGCGTCTACAAACTAGGGTACATTTTCTGGAATTTACACAGCTTTTAGTTTATGACTGCCTATGTCATTTCTTGAGGTGCTAAAATGGCAGGGCAGTACAAACCCCCCCAAATGACCCCATTTTGGAAAGTAGACACCCCAAAGAAATTGCTGAGAGGCATGTTGAGCCCATTGAATATTTATTTTTTTTGTCCCAAGTGATTGAATAATGACAAAAAAAAATTACAAAAAGTTGTCACTAAATGATATATTGCTCACACAGGCCATGGGCATATGTGGAATTGCACCCCAAAATACATTCAGCTGCTTCTCCTGAGTACGGGGATACCACATGTGTGGGACTTTTTGGGAGCCTAGCGGCGTACGGGGCCCCGAAAACCAATCCCTGCCTTCAGGATTTCTAAGGGCGTACATTTTTGATTTCACTCCTCACTACCTATCACAGTTTTGAAGGCCATAAAATGCCCAGATGGCACAAAACCCCCCCCAAATGACCCCATTTTGGAAAGTAGACACCCCAAGCTATTTGCTGAGAGGCATGTCGAGACTATGGAATATTTTATATTTTGACACAGGTTGCGGGAAAGTGACAAATTTTTTTTTTTGCACAAAGTTGTCACTAAATGATATATTGCTCACACAGGCTGTGGGCATATGTGGAATTGCACCCCAAAATACATTTAGCTGCTTCTCCTGAGTATGGGGATACCACATGTGTGGGACTTTTTGGGAGCCTAGCTGTGTACGGGGCCCCGAAATCCAATCACCGCCTTCAGGATTTCTAAGGGTGTAAATTTTTGATTTCACTCTTCACTGCCTATCACAGTTTCGAAGGCCATGGAATGCCCAGGTGGCACAAAACCCCTCCAAATGACCCCATTTTGGAAAGTAGACACCCCAAGCTATTTGCTGAGAGGCATGGTGAGTATTTTGCAGCTCTCATTTGTTTTTGAAAATGAAGAAAGACAAGAAAAAACTTTTTTTTTTTTTTTTTCAATTTTCAAAACTTTTTGACAAAAATTGAGGTCTGCAAAATACTCACTATACCTCTCAGCAAATAGCTTGGGGTGTCTACTTTCCAAAATGGGGTCATTTGGGGGGGTTTTGTGCCACCTGGGCATTCCATGGCCTCCGAAACTGTGACAGGCAGTGAAGAGGGAAATCAAAAATTTATCCCCTTAGAAAGCCTGAAGGCAGTGCTTGGTTTTCTGGGTCCCGTACGCGGCTAGGCTCCCAAAAAGTCTCACACATGTGGTATCTCCATACTCAGGAGAAGCAACAGAATGTATTTTGGGGTGTAATTTCACATATTCCCATGGCATGTTTGAGCAATATATCATTTAGTGACAACTTTGTGCAAAAAAAAAATTGTCTCTTTCCCGCAACTTGTGTCACAATATAAAATATTCCATGGACTCGACATGACTCTCAGCAAATAGCTTGGGGTTTCTACTTTCCAAAATGGGGTCATTTGAGGGGGGTTTTGAACTGTCCTGGCATTTTATGCACAACATTTAGAAGCTTATGTCAAACATCACCCACTCTTCTAACCATTTGAAGACAAAGCCCTTTCTGACATTTTTTTTTGCAAGAAAATTACTTTGAACCCCCAAACATTATATATTTTTTTAAAGCAAATGCCCTACAGATTAAAATGGTGTGTGTTTCATTTTTTTTTCACACAGTATTTGCGCAGCGATTTTTCAAACACATTTTTTGGGGAAAAAACACACTTTTTTAAATTTTAATGCACTAAAACACACTATATTGCCCAAATGTTTGATGAAATAAAAAAGATGATCTTAGGCCGAGTACATAGACACCAAACATGACATGCTTTAAAATTGCGCACAAACGTGCAGTGGCGACAAACTAAATACATTTTTAAAAGCCTTTAAAAGCCTTTACAGGTTACCACTTTAGATTTACAGAGGAAGTCTACTGCTAAAATTACTGCCCTCGATCTGACGTTCGCAGTGACACCTCACATGCATGGTGCAATTGCTGTTTACATTTGACGCCAGACCGACGCTTGTGTTCGCCTTTGCGCGAGAGCAGGGGGGAACAGGGGTGCTTTTTTTTTTTTTTATTATTTTTTTGCTTTTTTATCTTATTTTCAAACTGTTCCTTTCAAATTTTTTTTTTAATCATTTTTATTGTTATCTCAGGGAATGTAAATATCCCCTATGATAGCAATAGGTAGTGACAGGTACTCTTTTTTGAAAAAATTGGGGTCTATTAGACCCTAGATCTCTCCTCTGCCCTCAAAGCATCTGACCACACCAAGATCGGTGTGATAAAATGCTTTCCCAATTTCCCAATGGCGCTGTTTACATCCGGCGAAATCTAAGTCATGAAATGCTCGTAGCTTCCGGTTTCTTAGGCCATAGAGATGTTTGGAGCCACTCTGGTCTCTGATCAGCTCTATGGTCAGTTGGCTGAATCACTGGCTGCATTCTCAGGTTTCCTGTTGAGACAGGAGAGCCAGAGAAAAACACGGAAGACGGTGGGGGGGGCATTCCCTCCCACTGCTTGTAAAAGCAGTCTAGAGGCTAATTAGCCACTAGGATTGCTTTGACATGAAAGCCAACCGCTGGCTGAAAAGAATGATACCAAGATGATACCTAAACCTGCAGGCATCATTCTGGTATAACCACTCAAATTCGTGAATGGTGTACCTGAAGACAAAAAAATGGTTAACAATAAAACACAGTAAACGGTAAAGCATAAAAAATTGCATACCTGAAAAGAAAACATGATAAAACATAATAACAATAAAACATTGCAGAATAGAATACAGTAAAAAAGAGCAGAACAATAGAGAGAGAATAGAGAGAGAGAGAACAATAAAACGACAACTATTTTTTTTTTTTTTTATATATATATATATATTTTTTTTTACACTTTTTTTTGTAACTAACTTTTATAACTGTAACCGGTTCCAGGTTCGGGTCTCTCAAAATGCGATGGCATCCTGGGAGACCCTGTGAAAGTGTGTCCTAGTCTGTGCAATGCCTTACCATACGCTAATACTCAACTAGTGAATGGTAGCGTTCAAAACATTCACCAATGCAAAGACCAGGATTGTCAGGACAGGAGGGACAATAATAGCGGGTGTCACGCCTATATCCGCGCTTGCTACAGACACAACATTTTTTTTGGGGGGTTCGCTGGGTAGGGGTACTCGGGAGGACATAAAAATGTCTCTCATGCAGCCGACTGCATTTGGTTGGGGATGTGAATGGGGGAAGTACGGGCGCTGCAGAAGTGGTGGGTTCCCAATTAGGATTAGCGAATGCAGCAGGAAGGGCACTATGGGCATGACGGGCCTGTGTTTCTCGTCTTCTTGGTGGCAGCGGGACACTACTTGCGCTTGCCACCTCACCAGCTTGAACTGCACTTATGGGACTCGCCACGTCACCAAGTGTTACTGCAGTGCTGGTTTGACTACGACCGGGGTGTGCTAGGCCGCTGGTGCTTGCCAGTTCACCAAAACGCTACCAAAAAAACTGTTAGCGATCGCAGGGATCAGGCCTGACTCTGCGAACGCTGCAGTTATGCGTTTAGTGTTTTGTAAGTGACAGTGATCGATGGATACTGCACTTGGGTGGGCTGGGCTGGGCTGGGCCGGGCGGAGGGGCAAAACGCAGGTGCTAGCAGGTATCTGGGCTGATCCCGCTAACACTGCGTTTTTGGGAACCCTAAACTGCTGGGGACGCTAGTATAGATCTGATCGGATCAGATATTGATCCGTTCAGATACTATACCACTAAGGGAGGCGTATGCTGCTTGCGTGGGTGTTAGCGGTACTGGCGCTAACCTGACGCTGCCTGGGGCTGGTGCTTGCCAGTTCACCAAAACGCTACCAAAAAAACTGTTAGCGATCGCAGGGATCAGGCCTGACTCTGCGAACGCTGCAGTTATGTGTTTAGTGTTTTGTAAGTGACAGTGATCGATCGATACTGCACTTGGGTGGGCTGGGCTGGGCCGGGCGGAGGGGCAAAACGCAGGTGCTAGCAGGTATCTGGGCCGATCCCACTAACACTGCATTTTTGGGAACCCTAAACTGCTGGGGACGCTAGTAAATATATGATTGGATCAGATATTGATCCAATCAGATACTATACCACTTAGGGAGGTGTACGGTGCGTGCGTGGGTGTTAGCGGTACTGGCGCTAACCTAATGCTGCCTGGGGCTGGTGCTTGCCAGTTCACCAAAATGCTACCAAAAAAACTGTTAGGGATCGCAGGGATCAGGCCTGACTCTGCGAACGCTGCAGTTATGCGTTTAGTGTTTTGTAAGTGACAGTGATCGATCAATACTGCACTTGGGTGGGCTGGGCCGGGCGGAGGGGCAAAACGCAGGTGCTAGCAGGTATCTGGGCTGATCCCGCTAACGCTGCGTTTTTGGGGACCCTAAACTGCTGGGGACGCTAGTATAGATCTGATCGGATCAGATATTGATCCGTACAGATACTATACCACTAAGGGAGGCCTCTGCTGCGTGCGTGGGTGTTAGCGGTACTGGCGCTAATCTGACGCTGCCTGGGGTGATGCATATCACCGCCGGGCGATCAGGGGGCTAAACCTTTATTCGGTAATAAACGGCGGGTGCCCTGACACTATAAAAAATAAACGAACTAACCAGTGTCACCCATAACAGTTATACGGTGATCAGTGGTGAAAGGGTTAACTAGGGGGCAATCAAGGGGTTAAAACATTTATTAGATAGTATATGGGGGTCCCTGTCGCTATAAAATGCTGACGGCGAACCTAAATATTTACGTCCCTAACTAGCGTCACCAGTGACACTAATACAGCGATCAGAAAAATGATTGCTTAGTGACACTGGTGACGGGGGGTGATCAAGGGGTTAAAACTTTATTAGGGAGGGTTAGGGGGGTACCCTAGACCTAAAGGGGGCTAACAGTAACTGCCCCACCACACTAACTGTCACAAACTGACACCATGCAGTAATCAAAAAAAAACTGCTTGGTGTCAGTGTGACAGGGGGAGGGGTGATCGGGGGGTGATCGGGGGGGATCGGGGGGTAAAGGGGGGTGTAATGTGTGCCTGGCATGTTCTACTGTGTGTGTGTGTTTGGTGCACTCACAGTGAAGTCTTCTCTCCTCGGTGCTGGAACGGAAACTGCCGAGCCGAGGAGAGATGACATCACATCCCCTGCCTCTGTGTACTACACAGAGGCAGGGGAAGAATCTCATTGCCTGGGAGCGATCGCGAGGAGGGGGCCACGATCGGATGGCCTCCCCCTCATCTCTGATCGCTGCCAGACCAAAGCCGACCGCTGCTGGCACCGGGGGGGGGGGTCCGATCGGACCCCCCACCCGCGGAAAGGCAAGGACGTATATGTATGTCCTTTTGCCTGCCCGTGCCGCTCTGTGAACGTATATCATTGTGCGGCGGTCGTCAAGTGGTTAAAGTGCATTCTCAAAAAAAATGTTCTTAGTTTTAAATAAAGATTTCATTCGGGGCTTCTTTACAGAGGCTTACCTCCACTTCCTCTCCTGCTGACAATGTTTTAGCCGATATTTACCGGGCAGGGCCCCGGATTTGAATCCCAACCATGGTACTACCTACCTAGAGATTGCATGTTCTCCCTGTGCCTGTGTGGGCCTTCCTCCAAGTACTCCAGTTTCCTCGCACACTCCAAAGACATTCTGGTAGGTTAATTTGCTCCTGTCTAAATTGGCCCTAGTATGTATAGGTATTTTAGTTAGGGGAGTTAAATTGTAGGCTCCTTCAGGGCAGGGACTGAGGTAAATGTATAATAAATATGTAAAAAGTGCTGCGTAAATTGAGGTGCTATAGAAGTACTTGTAATAAATAAATACATAGAACAGTGGGAAAGATCTCGGCATCAACATTGCTTGTGATGATGCATAGATCTGTCAGTTTTTTTCATTCAACCCAATGGTTGAATGAAAAAAACTGTACATGTATACCAGGCTTAAATGTAACAAGTGCCCTGAATGTAGCACAGAAATAAACAGCTGTAAAATGTCTGGCAGTGTAATCATACTACTGAAATCTAAACAAGTTATGAAAAGATCCCCGCAAATATGGGCAGTTTGCAGGAATGAACATGATAAGAAAGACGTAATTATGAAGAGGAAATCAAGGCTCTGGAATTCTAAAAGCAAAATAAATGCTAATTAAACAACATATCCATTGCCCCCCCTAGACATTTTTCAACAGAAAGCAATTATTTACTCTTCCAGTGAAGTGACTACTAATGGTATTATTTTATTGTTGCCATTCCCTAAGGAGTCTTAAAGTAAATCAGTCACAGAAATAGTAATTTCATCATAAATATGCATAACTAGAGGTCACCTTCAGTAAAATAAAAACACTTTAAAACTGATCAGGAGACTCCGAAATATAAACCGCAGAGGTTAAAAACAAATCTCAGGTTTGGCATCCCTCTTCTGGCCTACTTAACCTGACTCTATTGGTCAGTGAGGTTTCATCTCAAGTTATAGGCCTAATAGAGACTTGAGATACATGAAGAAGGATTGAGATTTGCATATAATATCAGCAACCAATTTTGCCGTAAGCATTTTTCTATCTTATGCTGCTTGAATTGTTCAGGTTTGTGACAAATGTATTTTAAGTTCAGTGATAACATAATCTAAGAGAAAGGAAAATGGTTCTATAGAGGATATATACAAAAAAAAAGGAATATGTATGTAGGTTGGTCAGGTAGCAAGGTTCTTGGTCAAGTTTTTTGGATTAAATTCAGTGCAAGTTTGATAGACCAATGGAAGGATTTTGAAAAAGCATATTAGAGTGCCTTCATGAAATATCTGTCTGTTTTTCTCAATGTTGTTGAACCATCGTTGCTGCATCACTTTCATTTCATGAGCCACAAGCAGCTGGCTGAAGTAAAGGATACCTTTGAGAACAGACGCCGGGCTTCCCGATTAACCCGATCAGTGCTGGCACCTATGTCATCCTACCAACCGCTTTCAGCAGGACATGTGCTGGGCAGAGTTTCTCCAGTGCTGACCCCATTCAGAGGGTGCTGTGCAGTGCCATAGACAATAAAAGGGCAAGGTAAGGGAGCTCATTTACAGATTCCTGGGTGGTGGGCTATATCAGTATTAAGTCCTTATTTTTATTTAATTTTGTATAAACAGGAAGATATCTCTAACTCATGCTTTACTCACTGAATTCTGCAGCACTGCAGCACCCCCCTTCTGTTCCAGTTCCCCCCTCCAATCACACTGCCCCCTCCTGTTCCACTGCCCCCCTCCTGTCCCACTGCCCCCACCTGTCACACGGACCCCCTCTTGTCACTTTGCCCCCCCTCCTGTCCCACTGCCCCCCTCCTGTCCCACTGCCCCCCTCCTGTTCCACTGCCCCCCTCCTGTCACACTGCCCCCCACCTGTCACACTGCCCCCCACCTGTCACACTGCTTCCATTTAATATTCTTTGTAAGTTGGCAGCATGCAAAGTGGGTACTATTTCTTAAAGCTGAAGTCCAAGTATGCATGTTTTTGCATTCAGCTTGGACCAAGGTTCAGCTTGGATCAATGTAGGTATTCATGTTCCATATCTGGAAGATCCTTGTGGAAGCTGTAAATCACATGTTCCATAACTGGAAGCTGTAATATCCCACATACAGGAATATGGGATATGTTATTGACATAAATTCACACACACACACCCACACCCACACAGGTTGCACTGGATGCACTAGTGTCTTTATTCTACCTTACTATGTAACTATGTAACTGTAATGGGAAATGCTAATACAATTATTGCCACTGGCTTCTGGGTCCCATGGCGAGTGGCTGCCCTGCCCTGCTTAGTGAACTCAGGAGGTCACACAGTTGGCACAGAAGCCAGGAGAACACTTGTCTGATTGGATGAGGTGGAGATTTTGGCATCACCGCCCCACCGTTTCACCTAGTCCAATTAGAGAACTATTTACATTCACTGAAAATATGCAAAGTGTTCTTTGACTGGCACCTGTGCCAAGCCGGTTACCTCCTGTGCTGACTAAGCAGCAGGGAAACTTCATGAGACCTGGAAAACAGTAGCAATTACTGTAGTAGTGGTGGCTACAACAGTGCTTTCCAGCTTCCACAGCGATCCCACAGGCATGGAAATTGCATACTTACATTGGTCCAAGCTAGACCAATGCAGTTATGCAAAAATATCCATACCTGGAATTCTGCTTTAGGCTGCAGGCAGTTGGACACAGCAGTTGGCACTAAAGGGCACTGATGAGTTGGCACTGATAAGTTGGCACTGATGGGCACTGATGAGGAGGCACTGATATGTAGAATTGATGGGCACTGATAGGCGGCACTGATATGCAGCACTGATGGGCACTGATGGGCACTGATAGGTGGCACTAATGGGCACTGTCAGGTGGCATTGATGGGCACTGACAGGCGGCACTGATGGGCACTGACAGGCGGCACTGATGGGCACTGATAGGCAGTACTGATTGGCACTGACAGGCGGCACTGATGGGCAGCACTGATGATGAGGTACTGATGAGGTACTGACAGGTGTTACTGTAGGGCACTGATTGGCACTGTGATGGGCACTGATAGGCACTGTGGTGGGCACTGATATGGGCACTTATTGGCACTGTGATGGGCACCTACAGCCATTTCTGATGGGGCACTGACTGGCAGCTGATGGGCACCCTTTTGGCAATGTGTCGATTATCAGCACAGACCCCCCCTCTGACAGGGAGAGCTGCCGATCGGCTCTCCCTGTCAGCACGAACCGAGGAATGCCATTTACCGGCACTTCCTGGTTCACGTGATGATCAGCTGTGATTGGTCACAGCTGATCACATGGTAAGGAGCCTCTGTCAGAGGCTCCATACCATGATCGGAGATGCTGCGCACCCCCCCCCAAGGGCACGCGCTGGTTTGTTATCCAGCTGAACATCATATGACGCCCAGTCAGGACAACTGAACCAACGCCTGGGTGTCATTCTGCTATAGGCTGGGCGGGAAGTGGTTAAACAAGTATTTCTTTTCAGTCTTCTCAGAAATAAATGACAAGTTGGGGGATAATGTTGGTTCTAGTAATGACACTTCATTTTTAGAGGCAGAAGTAGCAGAGGAGCTGGCTCATTTAAATTTAATAAAGAAATGTATTCTGATGATATCCATCCCAGTGTTCTAAGAGAACTTTGAGATATAGTTGTGGGACAATTATCTGGTCTTTTTAATCAATCTCTTCTAACAAGTGAAGTTCCCCATGACTGGTGGACAGCTAATACTGTGCCTATCCACAGAATGGGTAGCAAGGTAGAAGCTGACAATTACAGGCCAGTGAGTTTAACATCTGTTGTAGTCAAGTTAATAGAATCACTCCTAAAAAGAAGTATCATTGATCCCGTAACAACACACAATTTGCTGGATGAAAAGCAGCATGGCTTTACTGTGGACACATAATGTCAGACTAATCTGATTGAATTTTTTGACTATATTACTAATGTTTTGGATCAGGGTGTTGCTGTGGACTTATCTTGATTTCAGCAAAGTATTTCACATAATGACCTAATAAAAAAATGTACAAGCTAAGACTTAACCCTTGGGTGGTTCAGTGAATATGCAGTTGGCTACACAAGATACCAGAGTGTGGTTATAAATGGGATTCATTCAGAACAGAGACCAGTCGCTAGTGGAGTACCACAAGGCTCTGCACTAGGTCCTATTCTATTTATTTTTGGAAAGGATATAACTAAAGGTTTGGTGGACAAGGTACAGAGGGGCAAACAAGTATTTAGTCAGCCACCAATTGTGCAAGTTCTCCCACTTAAAAAGATGAGAGAGGCCTGTAATTGTCATCATAGGTATACCTCAACTATGAGAGACAAAATGTGGAAACAAATCCAGACAATTACATTGTCTGATTTTTGAAAGAATTTATTTGCAAATTATGGTGGAAAATAAATATTTTGTCAATATCAAAAGTTCATCTCAATACTTTGTTATACAGTGGGGCAAAAAAGTATTTAGTCAGCCACCAATTGTGCAAGTTCTCCCACTTAAAAAGATGAGAGAGGCCTGTAATTGTCATCATAGGTATACCTCAACTATGAGAGACAAAATGTGGAAACAAATCCAGACAATCACATTGTCTGATTTTTGAAAGAATTTATTTGCAAATTATGGTGGAAAATAAGTATTTGGTCAATATCAAAAGTTCATCTCAATACTTTGTTATATATCCTTTGTTAGCAATGACAGAGGTCAAACGTTTTCTGTAAGTCTTCACAAGGTTGTCACACACTGTAGCTGGTATGTTGACCCATTCCTCCATGCAGATCTCCTCTAGAGCAGTGATGTTTTGGGGCTGTCGCTGGGCAACACGGACTTTCAACTCCTTCCAAAGGTTTTCTAGGGGGTTGAGATCTGGAGACTGGCTAGGCCACTCCAGGACCTTGAAATTCTTCTTACAAAGCCACTCCTTCATTGTGTGTTTGGGATTATTGTCATGCTGAAAGACCCAGCCACGTTTCATCTTCAATGCCCTTACTGATGGGAGGAGGTTTGCACTCAAAATCTCACGATACATGGCCCCATTCATTCTTTCATGTACACATATCAGTCGTCCTGTTCCCTTTACAGAGAAACAGCCCCAAAGCATGATGTTGCCACCAGGGCCGGATTTCCCACAAGGCCACCGAGGCCAGGCCTTGGGGAGGCAGTGGTGCAGGGGCGGCGCCGCATGCGCTGCCCGCAAATCAGCGCTGAAAATCCCCACTGTCTGTCACAGACAGTCATCAGACAGCCGGCATGAGCAGCATGCACACACAGTGCCAGTGCTGCTTTTTATTTGATCAAGGAGCGAGCGGGGCCTTGAGCTCCACTGACGCTCTGGCCCCGCCCCTTGCTATGCTGCCTGCAAGCAAGCGTGATCGGACTCGGAGGAACAGAGGCCTCGGTAGGAGGAGTGGAGTGGGGTCAAGTGAAATTAGCAGCAGCAGTGTGGATAAATTGATCAGATTCGAAGCTGAACTGGCCAGGAGGACAAGGTAGGTCTTCTTTCTCCTCCCCTGGCTCCCATTTGATGGCACAGTGGCAGCGTTTGAGGGCACAGTGGCAGCGTTTGAGGGCATAGTGGCAGCGTTTGAGGGCACAGTGGCAGCGTTTAATGGGCACAGTGGCAGCGTTTAATGGGCACAGTGGCAGCATTTGAGGGCACAATGGCAGCGTTTGATGGCACAGTGGAAGCGTTTGAGGGCACAGTGGCAGCATTTAATGGGCACAGTGGCAGCGTTTGATGGGCACAGTGGCAGCGTTTGAGGGTGCAGTGGCAGCGTTTGATGGGCACAGTGGCAGCGTTTGGGCACAGTGGCAGCAATTAAGGGCATAATGGCAGCGGAGCATTACCCCCCTCTGCGCCGACTGCGCGGTCGGGAGCGGGGGTCTCTGAGACTGTGACCAGTGATGTGACTCGTTACGTGAGGAGAAGAGATAAGTCACGAGAGTCAATTAAAGCCAGTTATTTTCAGTGTTCTCGTGTGTGAGGTATGTTATTAATTGATCTATTGTAGCAGTCATCGATAAAGGACGAGAATGGTGGTGTGTGTGTGTGTGTGTGGGGGGGGGGGGCACATTGAAGGACCCGGCCTTGGGGCAGCAAAGGGAGTAAATCCGGGCCTGGTTGCCACCCCCATGCTTCACAGTAGGTATGGTGTTCTTTGGTTGCAACTCAGCATTCTCTCTCCTCCAAACACAACGAGTTGTGTTTCTACTAAACAGTTCTACTTTGGTTTCATATGACCAGATGACATTCTTCCAATCCTCTTCTGGATCATCCAAATGCTCTCTAGCAAACCACAGACGGGCCCGGACATGTACTGGCTTAAGCAGGGGGACATGTCTGGCACTGCAGGATCTGAGTCCCTGGCGGCGTAGTGTGTTACTGATGGTAGCCTTTGTTACGTTGATCCCAGCTCTCTGCAGGTCATTCACTAGGTCCCCCCGTGTGTTTCTGGGATTTTTGCTCACCGTTCTTGGGATCATTTTGACCCCACGGGGTGAGATCTTGCGTGGAGCTCCAGATCGAGGGAGATTATCAGCGGTCTTGTATGTCTTCCATTTTCTAATTATTGCTCCCACAGTTGATTTCTTCACACCAAGCTGCTTGCCTATTGCAGATTCAGTCTTCCCAGCCTGGTGCAGGTCTACAATTTTGTTTCTGGTGTCCTTCGACAGCTCTTTGGTCTTCACCATAGTGGAGTTTGGAGCGTGACTGTTTGAGGTTGTGGACAGGTGTCTTTTATACTGATAACAAGTTCAAACAGGTGCCATTAATACAGGTAATGAGTGGAGGACAGAGAAGCCTCTTAAAGAAGAAGATACAGGTCTGTGAGAGACAGAAATCTTGCTTGTTTGTAGGTGACCAAATACTTATTTTCCACCATAATTTGCAAATAAATTCTTTCAAAAATCAGACAATGTGATTGTCTGGATTTGTTTCCACATTTTATCTCTCATAGTTGAGGTATACCTATGATGACAATTACAGGCCTCTCTCATCTTTTTAAGTGGGAGAACTTGCACAATTGGTGGCTGACTAAATACTTTTTTGCCCCACTGTTTAACAAAGTATTGAGATGAACTTTTGATATTGACAAAATATTTATTTTCCACCATAATTTGCAAATAAATTCTTTCAAAAATCAGACAATGTAATTGTCTGGATTTGTTTCCACATTTTGTCTCTCATAGTTGAGGTATACCTATGATGACAATTACAGGCCTCTCTCATCTTTTTAAGTGGGAGAACTTGCACAATTGGTGGCTGACTAAATACTTTTTTGCCCCACTGTATGTCTTTTTGCTGATGACACAAAGGTGTGCAATAGGGTTGGCATCACTGGAGGTATCTGTAACATGGAACATAATTTGGCATTGCTGGAAAATTGGTGAAAGCAATGAAACTTCTGTTCAGTGTTTCCAAATATAAAATAATGCACCTAAGGAAAAATAATTCCTTGACAGAGTACACTATTGGAAACACACTGTAGGCCAGCACTACAGAGGAAAGGATTTGGGGGTACTTATCTTGGATGATTACAAAATGAGAAAACAGTGTGGCCATGCGGTGAGAAAAGTTATTGAAATTCTAGGATGCATTTCTAGAAAGATCACCAGCAGAAGGAAGGAAGTCCTGATATAGATCTTAAGTTAGACCTTATTTAAAATATTGTTTCCATTTCTGAAGACCTCAATTACAAAAAGATATTGATAAGACAGAACAAGTCCAGAAACGAGCAACAAAACAGGTGAAATGTCTTAGGGATAAAACATATCAGGAGACACATCAGGAACCTAATATGTACAGTGTGGGGGAAAGGAGAAACATGACTGAAGCCTCTAAATAAAGTGCAAGAGAGCAGCATTTTTAATATGAAGTTAAGATCAAGAACACAGGAACATGACCTCAAACAATCAGAAGTAAAGTTTAAAACGAATCAAAATCTATACCTAGACAAAAGAGCTAAAAAAAAAAAAAAGAAAAAAAATCATATATATGTAGCGCTGACAACTGTTGTTTCTAGCTCTTTGTGTATTATTCAGTACAATAGTTGTGTTAGTGCCATCTTGTGGAAAATTGATAAAGTACAATAAGTTTATGTCTCAGGATTTAGTGACACGGAAGTGATTCATTGTTTACTTTGGAACTGTAGCTATGACCCACCCACAATGCTTCTGGACAAAGTCAGAACTGAACTGAATTGTGGGGGGGGTATAAAAGGGTAAGCAGCGGCCATTTTAGCTCTCTTGTGCCTGGGACATGTGGCCTGCCAGCAGAACTCTGTGAGTGTGTGTGTCCCACAGGGTTGCGGCCTACCTGGCGAAGGAGCAGAGCAGCTGTAGTATCCTGCCATCGCATCGCAGTGAGCTGGACAAGAGACGTGATTGTTCCAGAAGACCTGTGGGGAGGTAACCGAGGACTCCCAGTCGTTTGTGAATGGAACAGTGTGACGGCGTGGTGGTGCCTCCATACGGAACTGAGAACTTCAGACATCCACCTGCCTGGATCCTGTGTGGTGAGAGAGTTGACACCCAGAAGTTTATTTGAGTATTACACACACATCTTTAGAACTGTACAGAGTGTTGCTGGGACTGATAGTCCCACGGAACAAGTTAAGTTGGAGAGCATTGCATCCGAATAGACTCCAGTGTTTAAGAGCGGATGTTAGATGTTTGCTTCTTCATATAAAGACACCTAGTTACCCTGTTGGATTACAATTGTTTTTGTGTGTTTTACTCATGTGCATTCGTTTTCGTCCGAATGCATTTTCGTCCGAATTTCAGGTATTTTCGTTATCGTTTTAACAAACGATAACGAAAGTGCAGAGTCCGAAAAACGAAAGATCCGACATAAACAAATGCTTTATTTTCGTTTTCGTTGCTACAACAGTTCGATATAGATAGGAGATTCGACATGATGATGACAATAACAATCTGTATCCATCAAACCTGTGGTCGAATGTGCCTAACCTTAGCTCTATTAGTCCAAGATTATTCTACATAGAGAGAAAAGATTCGACGTAGAGAGAAAAGATTTGACGTAGGGGAGGAAAGATTCGACGTAGGGGAGGAAAGATTCGACGTAGGGGAGGAAAGATTCGACGTAGGGGAGAAAAAAATTCGACGTAGGGGAGAAAAGATTCGACGTAGGGGAGGAAAGATTCGACGTAGGGGAGAAAAGATTCGACGTAGGGGAGAAAAGATAAATAAAAATAATGATGATGATGAATGTTGGCTGATTGTAACCAAAGAGGTGGAGCAGTAAAATAGCTAGAACTAAGTACACACGTACTTTGGCTTATGGTGTCTGTTGAAAGTTCTAAGAAGATTCGACGGAGCAGGTAAACTATACGGCATTGTACAGTTTAGCTGCTCCGTCGAATCTTCTTTGAACATTCGACAGACACCATAAGCCTTCAATGACAGATTCGACCTTAATTTGGATTTTCGGACGAATGCAATTTTTAACGAAAAACAAAATAAATAAAAACGGGAGTAACTAAATAAATTTATTTTTCAGACGAAAACGAAATTCCGAAACGAAATATTTCAGTGTGCACATGTCTAGTGTGTTATACTACACTGCGCAACACCCAGGAGGAACCCTTTGCGGATTACAATTATAAAAGCTAGCGAAGACTGAAGACGTCTGGACTACCTTTTTCATTGCAGGGCCCTGCATTTCAGTATAGTGACTTTAAGGTCTAGAGCAGGGGGAGCTCCCAGGTATAGATTCATACCAATATATACATGTATATTTCTGTGATTATTATTGATTGTCATTATCATTTCTTATACTATCACACTATGTTGGTGTGATAGTATATTCATTGAAATAACTCTTTATATAAATATATTACTTATTCAAAGAAAGAAGTTATTTTTGGTCATTATTGAAGTTTGTGTGCAGTGTTGTCATTTCTCCTACAGGTGGAGCTACCAGCACCCAGGTAGAGGTAACCCTAATTGTAAGTGTATATTATGCTCATATTGTTTCAACACTGCACTACAGTTGTGTCAAGGGGAGTGAACAATTTAAGAAGGGTGTAGAGCAAAGAGGACAGGCCCGCTTAAACCAGCAGCTCCACCGTGAGTTATTGCTACATATAACAAAAACAAAAAAAAACAGGGCAGACTCAATAGACCAGTTGATCTTTTTTCTGCCATCACTTTTCTATGTTTCCATGTTTCAATACCTGACGGTTGGTTGAAACAGGTTAACTAGGTGACTAGAAAAGTTCCTCCTGTGCAATCGCCAAGATATCTGGGCACCCATGCTACAAATGCCTCACATATGATTGGCAATATCACAAAATTTGAGCCTGTAACCATGGCGCCTAGGGGCTTCTATAGTGACAAGACTTAGGTAATCCTATCTAGGCCAAAGGACTAAGAAGTGCAACATGTAAAGTGTCTGTACTCTTTGTAGTCAGTGGGACAAGTTTAGGGTTTATGTCTGCTGTCCCTGAAAACCTGTAACCCACGTCAGGTCCCCTTTAGGTTCAGGAACTGCCTTTACAACCTGCATGCTTGGGTGCCCTGCTTACCAGTTTGATTTTCTAGATCATATTTTATACAAATTATATACAAATTACACTATATTTTCATTTAGGCAGTGAATAAAGAGTGTCCAAGCTCAGTAAAAAGGGCTTTGTTCGGCTTAAAGTTCCAAATAATTGCAAAAAAGCCAAGTGATATATAATGTGCTACTTTATGACACAAGCTGGAGTAGAGAGAAGAGGCTTAGTAATTGAGACCCTTCTGGCAGTTTTCTGTATACAAATATACAATCCTTGCTGGAATCTTTCTTTATTGAGTGATGATCTTGGTGCAAGGGAGAAGAAAATATTTGTACATGAAGTTTTCTTTCAGGGTTTTAAAATATATTTTACCATACAAAGAGGAAAATTATTCAAACTCTGAAAAAATTAATATAGGTATGGAAAATATGAATGTGTATACCAGTACAGAAGCATGTATATAGGAGATAAACTGCCCCATGATGTGAATCATAAAACAATTAGAATTGGCTAAGGAGATCTAAAGAACCACGAGTTGCAGGAAAAGAAATTTCTTGATTCCCTCATCAACACAGTCAGTGTTGATGGGAGCATCCTTCCCATAGAGCCATTGTGTTCTCCCGGCGGTGGAAGGGGGGGTGTGGGGAGACGTCCTTGTCAGGAGAACACAATGATTATTGCTAGTGGCAATGGCAATAATTGCATGCTAAAATTCTGACATGCTGGTTGTACCCATGTTAATTGACAAATCGACTTGGGTACATTAAGCCTGCCCATAGATGGTTCAAATCTTGGCCAGTCCCAGCAGAATCGGCCAAGAATTGAACCATCTATGGCTGGTTTAGGCAAGCAGATAATGTATATTACTATAATTTTAGAATGTTTTTTAACTTATAGAAACCTTTTAAAAATGTGCAATTTTAACATTTTTATTGTGTGGTGGTTACCTCCAAAGTGTTTACACAAAATATCTTCTACACATTTCAGATGTAGTGCCTCAGTTATGATTTATCCACATTTACATTAAAGATGATGTCAATCTCACAGCTGAGCCACACAAAATACACCAGAGAACACCGTATTGTGCTTTGTGTAATGGCTCATTCATACTTGCAGCAGCCATTGCCACCGCTCCTAAGGGGTGGGGGCAGCAAAGCCCCATTCAATTTAACGGGTTGTGTTGACTAGCAGTACTGCCTGGCAAATGTGGCATGCCATTTAATTATTGCAACAAAACAAATCATTACAGCTGTGGTGTACAGCTCGTACAGCTCAGAGCACCTATATACTTTTATTTATGTGGGCGATCAGGGGCCATTCAACCAACTGCTTTAACTGCCCCTCTGTCACCTATGTGAATAATCCCCAAGAAGCATATCTTAACACAATCATGAAATAAAATTGTCAATTTTTATGAATTATAAGTTATGATAGTTTCCAGATTAAAGAACACATTTCTGTTAAATTGGACAGAAAACATCCGAACGAACGGGGCGTTCGACCGTTTGTTCGGCCCCCGAACCGACCACAGTGCATTGCGGCGCTGAGCAGTGCATCACAAGCCCTGATTGGCTAAAGCAGTGAAAGCTTCAGCCAATCAGGGCACAGAGCACTGTCAGAGTCATGATTGGACACTGTCATCATGACTTTATCCAATCATGGCTCATTCTCGACCCACAATATAAAAGTATTCTTTCGATGTCAGCCATTTTCAGTGTGATTTTGGCATGGAGAGAGATAGAACAGGGCTCTGTTCAGTGCTATTAGTTAGTTAGTTAGTGTGCTATACTGTGCTATTATGGTTCATTTGTCAGTGTAGAATATTAGTTTAGTGTCAGTCTAGGGATAGTGTGAGTGTAGTGAGGAGGACCATCATTCAGCTTTGCATAGTGTGCAGCTAGAGTAGGGACAGCTCAGATAGTTTCACTGTAGTGTAGTGAGACCGTGTCATTCATACATACATTACTGTAGAGTAGGGACAGCTCAGATAGTTTCAGTGTGGTGTAGTGAGACTGTGTCAGTAATATTTACATTAGTGTATAGCTAGAGTAAGGACAGTTCAGATAGCATCAGTGTTGTGACAGTTGAACACGTCTATTTGATTGTATTACTGCCAATTTAACGCCATTTACTTCTATGTGCGTTACTGCCAGTTTTACGCCATTTACTTCTCTGTGAGTTACTGCCAGTTTAACGTCATATAGTTTTGTGTGCGTTACTGCCAGTTTAACGCCATATCGTTTTGTGTGCATTACTGCCAGTTTAACACCATATAGTTTTGTGTGCATTACTGCCAGTTTAACGCCATATAGTTTTGTGCATTACTGCCAGTTTAATGCCATTTACTTCTGTGTGCGCTAATGCCATATAGTTTTGTGTGCATTACTGCCAGTTTAACGCCATTTACTTCTGTGTGAGTTACTGCCAGTTTAACGCCATATAGTTCTGTGTGCGTTACTGCTAATTTCACGCCATATAGTTCTGCGTGCGTTACTGCCAGTTTAATGCCATTTACTTCTGTGTGCGCTACTGCCAGTTTAACACCATATAGTTCTGGGTGCGTTACTGCCAGTTTAACGCCATTTACTTCTGTGTGCATTACTGCCAGTTTAATGTCATTTACTTCTGTGTGCGTTACTGCCAGTTTAACGCCATATAGTTTTGTGTGCGTTACTGCCAGTTTAACGCCATATAGTTTTGTGTGCATTACTGCCAGTTTAACGCCATTTACTTCTGTGTGCGTTACTGACAGTTTAATGCCATTTACTTCTGTGTGTGTTACTGACAGTTTACGCCATATAGTTCTGTGTGCGTTACTGCCCGTTTAATGCCATTCAATTCTGTGTGCATTACTGACAGTTTAACGCCATATAGTTTTGTGTGCGTTACTGCCAGTTTAACGCCATATGGTTCTGTGCGTCACTGTACGTTTGGCACAATATATTGCAGTATATTATAGTGTATCCGTGGAGTGTGTCTGTGTAGTGTGAGCACTCAAATTAAAGTGCACCAAACACCTCCTTACATTGCTTAAAGTGCATCTACGTGCAGATTTCAACTTCTTCTTTACATTTGCTTATAAGAAACGCCCCCTCCCTCTCAATAATGTCTGGGAGGACAACAAGGAGAGGCAGACGTTCCCTTGGCACTGTAAGGGGGCCAGCAACAAATGTGTCCACAGGCAAAGGTGGACGTGGTGGTCAGTCCTCAGGCAGAGCATCATTTCTTCTGTTTAGTGAGTTTGCCACAGCATGCAGAGGAGGTGGTGGACTAGCTTACTAAACCTTCCTCATCCTCCTCATCCCCTGTCACGCAAGCAGAGACAAGTGTGCAGTCCCCTGCAGTTGCCAGAGTGGATAAACCTGCCTCCTGATCCACATCTATTCTTGCCATAGCCCCAACATCAGCCATTGAGGAGTCAGCTGAGTTATTTGACCACAGCGTCAGCCACTTGCACCTTGATGATGCCCAGCCATTACTGGATTCAGATGTTGGTTCTGAGGTTGAGGATGACAGGAACATGAGCCTAGAGAGAGGGAGGAACACTGGTAGACAAATTGGCATTTATGTTCCCCAAGCCGCAGCGTATTGCCAAGTTGTCTCCAGTGGTAATGATGAAAATGGAGGAGATGGAGATGATGATGATGCTGATGATGAGGTCACTGATGCGACTTGGGTGCCAGATAGAGCAGAGGAGAAAACTGAAGGTGAGGCGGCACAACCCCAAGGAGGCCGACATCAAGAAAGAGTAGAGAGCAGCCACCCTATTCCATCACATTCTGCAGCTGTTATCTCCCGTCCCACTCCCCAAAGCTCAGCTGTCTGGGCCTTTTTCAGCACATCTGCAGCAGATCGCACTGTTGCTATCTGCAAACTGTGTCTCAGGCACATCAAACGTGGCAAAAACACCAACCATTTGGGTACCACATGCTTAACAAGGCATTTAACTTCCAACCACTCAGCCTGTTGGCAAGAGCACCTAAAAGCCACACAAAAGGGGCACAAATCTGTCCCTCCTCCTTACCCACTTCAGTCTTCCCCTGCTATACCGAGTCATTATCTCACAGAAGCCTCCACTGACAGAGATTATGGTATAGCACAGGGTGTCCCAGGTCCTAGCAGCACATCTGCCAGCAGCACACCACCAGCTGTAGACTGTAGCCGACAAATTTCTCTGACCCATCTGCTGCAGCGGAAGAAAAGTGCAGTCCCTGCCACCCACATGCCCAGCGTCTAAATGCAAGCTTGCCAAAGCTGTTGGCTCTCCAACTTCTGCCTTTTAGCCTGGTGGATTCTGCCCCCTTCTGTGAATTCACACAATGTGCTGTTCCACAATGGCAGGTTCCCAGTTGCTACTACTCTTCACGTAAGGCCATCTTTCTACCATAACGTGGAAGGGAATGTTCTGGCATCGTTGGGCAAGGCAGTTAGCCGTAAAATCCACCTTACTGCTGACACATGGTCCAGCAAGCATGGGCAGGGACGATATATTTAGTTCACAGCACATTGGGCAACACTGCTTGCAACTCGAAAGGATGCAGGACAGGGCTCGGTGCTGCAGCTTGTCGTGCCCCCACGTCTCCATACAGCTGGTGGTGATAATGCCAGACCTGTGAGCTCTACCCCCTCCTCCTCCTCCGCCACCTCCATGCCCTCCTCTGCAGAATTGTCCTATGAACATCAGGTACCCCCTAAGCGCTCAAAGGGCTATTCCCAGAGTCGGGCTAAAAGGTGCCATGCAGTGCTTCAGCTTGTGTGTTTAGGGGACAGGAACCACACTGGAGCAAAGATTCTTGCAGCTCTGCAGGGACAGGCCCAGAGGTGGTTCACACCACGCCAGCTGGAGCCAGGAATGGTTGTGTGCGATAATGGCTCAAACATCCTGTCCGCCCTTAGACAAGGAAAGTTGACACGTGCCATGCCTGGCACATGTCCTCAATTTGGTGGTGCAGCATTTCCTAAATACGTACTTAGGGTTGCAAGATGTGCTAAAGCTGGCCAGAAGAGTCTGTAGCCATTTCAGGCGGTCATACACAGCCAGTGCTAGGTTGGCTGAAATTCAGCGGGAATTCCACCTTCCCATAAACCACCTGATTTGTAACATGCCCACCAGGTGGAACTCGACTTTGTCAATGCTGCAGCGGCTATACATGCAGCAGGGGGCCGTCAATGAGTACCTGTGCGAATATGGCACGACAACAGGCTCAGGCTGCCTCTGCTTTTTTTTCCCCATGCCAATGGCTGATCATTAAGCATGCGTGCACTGTATTGTCACCATTTTAGGAGGCCACAAGGATGGTGAGCCATGACAGTGCATGCATCAGTGACACAATCTCTGTTGTGTTCCTGCTGGAGCAGACCCTGCGTGGCATTATGCACAGGGCACTGGAGGCAGAACAGCAGGAGGAAGAGGAGGACTTCCTTTCCTCTCAAAGGCCCACTTTATCCAGACACCATCATTCCTATGTCACAGAACACACAGGAGGAGAGAGGGGAGGAAGATAAGGAGGAGGATTCTGGCACTTTCAGAGGCTTAAAAGAAAAGGAAGACATGCGTCAATCTGTAAGCAATGGCTTTCCCATCCCAGGACCCTAGGGAGCAGTACGTGGCTGGGAGGAGGAAGTTCCAGATGCTGTCATCCTGAGTGACCCCAAGAAGTCTGCTTCTCAAGTCTCTGCAAATTTGAGGCTCATGGGCAACCTCATGCTACCACCGTTATAAGGGGAAGGTCTCAGAACTCCCGAACTTCGGAAGGACTCAGAATCCCGTCCCCCACAGAGAGTAATATCTCTTGAGGACACGTTAAAGAGGATTTTATTGAACATTTTTCCTGACTCCAGTAGGTTACAGTGTCGTGGAAAACGCAGTTTTGAGTCTTCTGCTGGTTAAGAGAGGAGTGTTGGACACACCTGAGGGAGGAGCCGGATGTGGGTGGCTAATTGGATCGGCTGCTGACCCCGAGATGCCGGACGTCTCCCCCTCCAGCTCCGGCGTGCGGCTGAGAGCAACTTTGTCCCGCTGTAGCCCGCCTGCCCCCCCGCTCTGGAGCCTGCAGCCCCGCAGCCTGAAGACTCGCACCGCATCGCAGAGCACCGCTAACCCCTTGCAGGTATCTCGGGCACGCTCGGAAGTCGGAAGTCAGGCACGCCGGGAAGGAGGAGGACGGTGCCAAGCAACGACGAACCACACTGAAGCGCTGCTGCGCTGGAAGGAGCAGCTGACACTGGAAAGAAAAACCCGTGCTGGGGAAAAGAAGGAAAAAAAAAAAGAAAAAAAAGCTGGGTAAGACCGTTTAAAACGACTGAGGGGGTAAGTGTCTCTCTTTTTTCACACAATATGAAAGATCTCCCTTCTCTGTAATGGACTAAGAACTGCAGGTTAAAACCGTGGAAAGTAAACTTATATTACTTACGCTATGTCTGTACTGCCTGCTCCCACATAAGATATACTTTTGAAGACAACTGAGACCGGGACTTTTTGTAATGTATTGTAGTAACTGAAAGACAATTGAGACCGGGACTTTTTGGTATGGTACTGTACCAGTGTAGCAACTGAAAGTAGCAGGATTCGTAATAGTGATAAAATCCCCCCTTTTTTTTTTTTTTCTTTGAGGGTCACCAATATACATGATTACATGATTATCCCCCCCCTTACCCCCCCCCCCCCCGTCCCTACCGGATCTCTCCTGTTTCCCCCATTTCTCTTCCTGAGTGTGCCGCTACCCCCTTTTGAGGACCTAAAACTAAAGTAATTGTACAGTTTGGACACAGGGTGTAGGGGTAGCACCAGAAAGACCAGGGGGCTCCCGGAAACACCCAACCCAAAGGGGCGGGGATTCCAGAAGAAAGTAATCCCTCGGCTGACCGCTAAGAGCACCGAAGGGGGCAGATCATACATGGTACAAACACAATTCTGACCACATCGGTAAGATACCCACACCTACACCTACACCGCAGGATGCCCAGGGTGAACAGTATAATGAAGGGAAGGGGAGGGAAGGCGGCTACAGCCAGTATGGCTAGTAGTAATAGAACAAGCGTTAGTCCGGGCGCTATAAGGAAATATATGATCCAAGATGGGAATAAAGGGAGCCCAGGGAAGGCAGGCGGCTCCAAATGTAAAACCCCTGAACCCTACCCAAAATAAGCACACAAAGACAACTAGCAGAGATGGACACCAACACTGTAGGTACGGAGACAACGGAAGAGGCCTTAAAGGCCCCTCAGGAGGACAAACAACTAGCAACAAAAAGGGAGATGGCAGAAATGTTCGCAAGATTAGAAACACTAATCAAAAGCGAGATCGGAGCAATGCGACAGGACATGGGCCATACATTAAAAAGAGTGGAAGAGTTGGAAACAACAACGGACACTCAGGGAACGGAGATAAAAGTCCTCAAACAGCAAATAGAAGAAATCCAGAGAGAACAAAGAAATTTACGGTACATACTGGAAGACCAGGAAAACCGGAATAGGAGGAAGAACCTGCGGATAAGAGGTCTGCCCGAGATGGAAGGGGGGAAAGAGAACCTTCAAGAAATATTCGATCAAATCTTTGGGGATCGCTTAGATCCAACTGACAATAGACCTAAGATCAAGCTCGAGCGGGCCCACAGGATAAGAAAGCCAGTGGAGATCAGGGGGGACGCCCCACGAGATGTAATTGTCCGTTTTCATAATTTTCAAGATAAAGAAAAGATTAAATCAAGTATAAGAATAAATCAACAGGTGAAATACGGAGAGGCAAACCTACAGATCTACCCAGATCTATCTGCAGAGACCCTAGCCAGGAGAAGAATCCTCAAGCCACTTCTTGCTCATCTCAGAGCAAATGATGTTCAATACTCGTGGGGCTTCCCGGCGTGTTTGACAGGACACAAGGAGGGTCGCTCTGCGACACTCAGGTTCCCTGAAGAGACACAAAAATTCTGTCAACGCTTAGAAGTCCCATTGGTGGAAATACCGGGATGGTGGGAAAAATCTGAAACTCAAGAAGGCATAGAGGGGACCCCTTCCTGGAAGCCGGTCACTAAAATTATGCGACCATAAATAAGAGATATAAGATTGTATTATAACCATATACAGAAAGATAATTTTGGGTCCAATTACTAGAGGGAAGGAAGAAGTAAGGGGGAAGGGAGAGGGAAAGAAGTGAAAAAAGAAGGAAAGAAGGAGGGAAAAAAAAAGAAAAAGGGAAAGAAAAAGAAAAGGGGAGGAAAACTGTGGGAGGGCTGGGGGGCGCGGGCCCTGGGGGGGGGGGGAGTGGGGAGGAGGGGGAGAGCCGGGTACTCAGGGGAAAGCGGGTAGATCCAAAGATGGTACCCCCGAGCTCAACCTCTAGGGGGAAAACCGAGGGGCCAGGAGGAGTTAGCAGGGCCACGGTTACAAGGGCCAGGAAAAGGTCTGTTACCCCAAAAGGGGGGGAGAGGGAGGGGAGAGGTGGGGGGGAGGATAAGGGGGGATGAGGGAGGGACAGGGGTGGGAGGGGAGGGGGGAGGGTGAGACTGGTATGCGTGGCACTGCTCCCCGCTTTCTAGAATTAGAAGAGAGATTCAGCCCACAGGGAGGTATAGCAACAGGATGACTGGGATAAACTTAATCTCATACAACGTGAGGGGCATCAACTCTCCAGTGAAGTGTGCGAATATAATTGGAGAACTGAGGCTCCTCAATGCAGACGCAGTCTTCCTGCAGGAGACGCACTTTTTTGTGGGCAAGAATCAAAGAATACGTTCAAGGGAATTCCCAAACTGGGAATACGGGGACTCCCCAGTTAAGAGCTCAAAAGGTATAGCGATAGGCTTTGCCAAAAATGTTAGATTTCGGTTAGAGGAAAGAATGATTGACCCGGAGGGACGGTTCCTATTCCTTAGGGGCAATCTTAACAGGGTGGAATGCACGCTGGCAAACATCTACTGCCCAAACACCAACCCCGGAGGGTACCTTTTGGGTGTTCTCTCAAAACTTGAAAGTTTCAAAAGGGGGAGGACTATTATCGCAGGAGATTTCAATATATGCCTTGACCCCAGTAAAGATAGTACATCGTGTGCCCGTGGGACTGGAGGGATATGGATGAATAAACTTAAAAGGAAACTGCATCAATGCCAACTGTCAGATATCTGGAGGCTGCAACATCCGAACGAAAGAGACTATTCCTACTACTCCCACGTACACTCGACGTACTCTAGATTAGACTTTTTTTTGGTGGAACACAGGTACGTAGATGAAGTGGAAGGCACGAGAATTGGGTCAATAACATTTTCCGACCATGCCCCAGTAAGCTTACGGTGGAAATTAGTCAAAGGGAACCCTCCTCCCAATAGTTGGAGATTAAATGAAGATTTATTACATGACAGAGATATTGATCAGCGCATCAAGGAAGAAATAGAATTTTACTTTAAAACTAACTCAGTCGAGGAAACCTCAGAAGCTGTAGTATGGGAGGCCCATAAAGCATATATTAGAGGCATCTTAATCAAAGCGGGCTCAGAAAGGAAGAAAAAGGAGGCCAAGGAAAGATTAGCCATACAGAAAAGCATTCAGGAGCTAGAACAACAACATAAGCAAACAGGAGGACAGGAGATAATGGTGGAATTACATAAGAAAAGAGAGGCCATGCGGGAGCTCATAGAAGTAGAAAACCGTAAAGTATATAACCGGGTTAAAAAAGAAAGATATATAGGAGGTAACAGACCCGGGAGGCTCCTGGCTAGGGTCCTAAGCAAAAAGAAAAATAATAACTACATTGACAGAATAAAAGACAAATCAGGCGAGATCGCCTATAAAGATAAAGACATTGCTAGGATCTTCCAGGAGTTCTACGGGGGACTGTATGCCATAAATAAAAAGACAAGTATAGAAGAAAAGGGAGAAAAGCAAGGGAAAATTAAAAAGTACCTAAAAGATATCGGCCTGGCTAACCTCTCAGAAAGTGAACAAGCTACCTTGGAAGCCCCATATACGGAACTTGAAGTGAGGAAAGCGCTCAAAGGGCTGCAACCAGGAAAAAGCCCAGGTCCGGATGGACTGACGGTGCTCTATTATAAAAAAATATCAGGACTACCTAATACCAAAAATGTGCTCTTATATGAATGATATTGGGGACAAAGGAGAAATGAGAAAGGAAGCTCTGGTAGCCATAATAGCGGTCATCCCAAAGGAAGGCAAAGATAACACAGTATGCTCAAGCTACAGGCCGATTTCTCTCCTAAACGTAGACACGAAAATATACGCGAAAGTAATAGCGGATAGATTAAAACCCATAATAGAAAGGATCGTGCACCCAGATCAGGTCGGGTTTGTGTCAGGACGACAAGGCAGGGATAACAGTATTAAGACACTCCTGGCGGTGCAACAGCTGAAGAAAAGTGGAGTCCCAGGTCTACTCTTGTCAATAGACGCTGAAAAAGCATTCGACAGAGTAGACTGGGACTTCATGATGGGTACACTAGAGGAGATGGGTTTTGGGATTAAGATCCGTAGAAGAATAGGGGCACTGTACTCTGGGCCTACTGCAAGAGTAAGGATAAACGGAGTCCTTTTGGAACCGTTTGAGATGTATAATGGGACAAGACAGGGGTGTCCGCTCTCCCCTGTCCTGTTCGTATTGGCTCTAGAGCCCCTACTAGAAAAGATCAGGCAGTGCCCGGATATTAGTGGGGTAACGATAGGTAAAGATCAATATAAACTAGCCGCATTCGCGGATGATATCCTCTTATACATAACGCGCCCAAGGATATCCCTCCCAAATATAATGTCAACCTTGTTAGAGTACGGAAAGCTCTCTAACTTCAAAATCAACCCAAACAAATCGGAAGCATTAAGCTTTAACACCAGCCAAGCCAGAGATTATTCGTACCAGAAGCATTTCCCCTTTTTATGGGGGCAAAAGGAATTAAACTACCTAGGGATAAAGATCACAACCTCTTATGAGACGCTTTACCACGCCAACTTCATACCACTCCTTAACGAGATTAAGCAAGAACTTAGGAGAGTTCACCTAGGACAACTATCTTGGGGAGGGAGAATAAACATATACAAAATGGTTGCACTGCCAAAAATTACCTACAAAATGCAAATGTTACCAGTAGCACTCCCACAGGCCTATTTAAGAAAACTGCACTCAATTTTTTTAAGATTTATTTGGAGAGGAAAAGTACCACGTTTAAAATTTACACAATTGACGAAAGCTAAGGGTAAAGGGGGATGGGGAGCACCAGATGTGCGTAAATATTACGAAGCTATAGCTCTAGCTAGAGTAATAGATTGGGCGAAAAATAAAGCAGATAAACACTAGGTAAAAATGGAGAGGGAAATCAGCAATATTAAGTTGAATAGAATAATTTGGATACCACCACATCTAAGGAAATTTAGCTCTGGAACGCACGAGATCACTAAACACGCACTTAAGATATGGGATAATGTCCATAAAAGGGAGCATTGGGGATATAATTCCCCTTTAATGTCACTTAAGGATTCAGAATACTTTGCACCAGGGAGAGGGGAGTGGTTTGGGAGTTGGCTATTAGACGAGAACATACAGTTAAAAGACGTTATGAAACAGAATAAAATATGCACCTACCAAGAGCTACGGGGAAAAAAAAGTTTACTAGTAATAAATACTTGGCGGTACAACCAATTGAGTCAGTTTATAAGATCCCTCCCACAACCAATCAGATCAAAGGAGAACCTACGCCCACTAGAGAAAATGTGCTCGCATAAAGACAAGAAGAGAGGGTTCTCCCAGACATATAGATTACTGATAGGTTTAGGGAACACAGAAACCCCCTCGTTTATACAGAAGTGGGAGAAGGAGCTAGGGAGGGAGCACACTGCCCCAGAGGGGTCATTGATCCTAAATAGAGCAGCGGCTACGTCAGTCAACAGTAAAATCCTGGAGTTAAACTTTAGATGCCTAGCCAGGATGTACCTGACCCCAGACCGACTGAACAAATTCCAAAATGGACCCCCACAACATTGTTGGAGGGGATGTAAGGAATCAGGATCAATGACCCATATTTGGTGGCAATGCCCGACAATTAAAACATTCTGGAGCGAAGTGAGGAGATTTATTAAAGACATAACAGGGATTAGCGTACCAGACGACCCCTGGGTCTGTCTATTCCACATGAGTGAAATGCCTAATAAAGCCTACCTGAGAACGCTACTTCCGCATCTCATCGATGCGGCCAAAAGTTTGATACCCAAATATTGGAGAAAGATAGAAAGACCCGCAATGAAGGATTGGCTGGAAAAATTAATGAAATATATACTCTAGAATACTTAAGGTACAGTGAGGGCACGAAAATGGGCGCTTTTGAGATAAAATGGAGAAGGTGGGTGGAGTTTAAAATGTCCCTGAGAGCGGCCGAAATATGGACAGCCTAGGTAGGAAGATAGAGAGACCCGGAGACTAACAGCAAAATGAGCTCGGAGGCTGAAATAGAGATAGATTAGAAGAAGTCATAAAGAGAGGGGGGGGAGCAGGGGGGGGGGGGTACGGTCTCGGGGGGGTCAGGGGGGAAGGGGGAGGGGATGGAGGGAAATGTATAAAGGTAAAATGTATAAACCAAATACCACGTGAATAAGTTTTGAAAGGTAAAAAAAGCGTAATCAGCATTACCACGATGATGAGAAGCAGGAATGGGAAGAAGTTGGAAGCACTGATAACTGAACAATGACTCCCAGATAATTAATCTTGCTGAGTGGTAAAAAAAAAAAAAAAAGAAAAAAAAAAAAAAGAGAGGAGTGTTGGAGAAGGCGTCCGCCTAAGTAAGGCATTTCGGAATATTTTTAGTCCTCGCCACCCAGGGCTGTCAGCTTCCACATCATATCGGCAGCGTCTGCATCACATGGTGGATGATTACCTTGGGGCCAAAACAGAGATGGAGAGTTTTCCAGCTGACGATCCACTGACTTACTGGGTCATGAGAATAGACCACTGGCCAGAATTTGCCAGTATGCTATTGAGTTGTTGGGCTGCTCTGCATCCAGTGTGCTTTCAGAACGGGCATTCAGTGCTGCAGGTTTTTTTTTTACTGATCATAGAACGTGTCTGTCCACAGACTCCGTGGACCGTTTGACTTTTATAAAAATGAATCAATCCTGGATTACCAGCTATGAAGTCCCTGATGCCGATGTCACTGATTAAGTCTTTTTGGGATGTGGAATCTCTGCAGGACTTCGAGGTTGCCTAGCTTTGAGGGTACAAAGGTTGAGAGTGTGAATATCCCTTCCATTTATCCTAGCTTCTGTTCTAGTCTGTAGCAGTTTTACACTGCCCGTGCCTTATTTCAGACTGATGGACACATTCCTAACTTCCCTCATGGAGGTAGGGCTTTTGACTAAGCTTGTTGACAATATTTTTTCCCCTTTTGCATTACTAGCTTTACGGCTATTTAGTCCCCTCACCTCCTCCTAATATATTTCCTTTCCTTTATCTAGTGATGTTGGTGAACTCACCAGCATAATTGCCCCATATGGTTTGACCATTTATTATTGATTTCTCCAGCGTCCCGGCCATTTGACAGTATACCTTTGTATTTTGGTATGTATTAATGCATTATCCGCTTTCCCTTTGAAAATAGTTGAGCTTTCCATAGCCTTATAATTGTTTATTTCTTACTGTTTTCTACCAGGTTTCTTTTATTAAGCCCCCTGCAGCCATACTATAGGCAGTGAAGGGCGACCATTCCCCTGGCTTGTGGATTGTGTCCATCTCGCCCCGTGGGGTTCCTTGGGTATGTTGTGGTGACATTTGTTTGGTTTGGTGTCCACTGGACGGTTTTCCACCTGGGGGAGGGTTCATTTTGGAGGGGACCGTACTTGCATAGCCCCCCTTTGTACAGTCACCCATTGACATGCACAGTGTGGTTTATTTTTATATTCTTTGTTAATTAATGTTTGTATGTTTTTCTTTTTGTAGAACCACAACCATTTTCTGTCATACCCTGTCCCCTGATGAAGCCAATGTCTTGGCGAAACTAGTAGGGACATCTTGACCTACCACTATCCACTACTAGTTGTATAGATATTTTTTATGCTCCGCCTATTTTTTTACTCCCTATGAATTGTATTTTTAATCAATTGTAATAAACTTAATTATTTTATATTGTTGTTTCTTGGCACTGCAATAATGCCTGGCTCTCTATTGTACTCTACTGCTGGGATGAGGTGCCTTATCTATTAGGGGCACACCTACCACTCTTTTTTTCTAGCTTTGATGGTGTTCAATCATTTCATCTGGAAGAATGTTTTGGGTATAGGTTTTATGGGTACAATTAACACCCAAAGACCAATTTTTCTGCACCTGTTTGACAGGTGCATATCATTGCAATTGTTTACAGCAAGGCCAAATCTTGCTTTCATCAAGAGTACCTCTATAGGGTTACGGTGGGAAGGCGCCACCAACACCCAAAGATCAATTTTTCTGCACCTGTTTGACAGGTGCATATCATTGCAATATTTTACAGCAAGGCCAATTATTGCTTTCATCAAGATTACCTCTATAGGATTACAGTGGGAAGGCGCCACTGACACCCAAAGGCCAATTTTTACACACCCATTACTACTATCCAAAGTCAAAGTGACACCAGAATGTATCCAAAAAATCTCTAATCTTGTTCACAGTGCACTACATTGTGGCCTCATCATACACACTGGCTCCCCAGCTGTTGCTGAGCAAAATAAAGGTAGCTTGCAGGGAAAATGTAATTTTTTGGCTTTATAAATGCAATTATTGCTGCAGCAGATTCTAGACATGGTACAGACCTGCCACTTTACAGGTAGACTAAGAAGACCCCTCAGGCACTATATTGGAAGGAATTTTTCATTTTTATGCTTTAAAAAATAACTGCTCATTTAAAAATGACGTTTTTCACAAAAAAAGTATTGATACATGTCTCCCAGGGCATGACCCTCGGACCCCTATAACCATTGTATGCCCAATTACTTGCATATAAGCCTTCAAAATGGGCACTTTTGATTTGTGAGGTTCGGTCCCATTGACTTTAATGGGGTTCGTTATACCGGTCCGAACTTTTGCGGTGTTCAAAAGTTCTGGTGCGAACCGAGAAGGGGTCTGTTTGGCCCATCCCTACTAAGGAGCAAAAATTGTGCCAAGAAAATATCCCCCACACCACCACCACCAGCCTGAACTATTGATACAAGGCAGAATGGATCAATTCTTTCATGTTTATGCCAAATTCTGACCCTACCATCTGAATGTTGCAGCTGAAATCAAGACTCATCAGACTTTGAAATACTCAGACCGTCTAGCACCAACAACCATATCACATTCAAAGTCACTTAAATCCCCTTTCTTCCCCATTCTGATGCTCAATTTGAACTTCAGCAAGTCATTTTCACCACGTCTCCATGCCTAAATGCATTAAGTTGCTGCCATGTGATTGGTAAATTAGCAATTTGTGTAACCAAGCAATTGAACAGGTGTACTTAATAAAGTGACCGGTGAGTGTATATCTTCAATGTGAGAAGCACTGCTGCCTCTCACTGTTATGCCCTGTACACACGGTTGAATTTTCCGATGGAAAATGTTCGATAGGAGCTTTTTGTCGGAAAATCCGACCGTGTGTAGGCTCCATCGGACATTTTCCATCGGAAATTTCCACACAAAATTTGAGATCTGGCTCTCAAATTCTCCAACAACAAAATCTGTTCTCGTAAATTCCGATCGTGTGTACATGATTCTGACGCACAAAGTTCCACGCATGATCAGAATCAAGTACGAGACGGAAGCGCTTGGTCTGGTAAAACTATCGTTCGTAATGGAGATAGCACATTCGTCACCCTGCAATTTTTTAAATCTTTTAATGCAGCACATTCTCTTCTTCTTTAGAATGCTAAAATAATGAAGTTGTTTTGCTGCTCATATTCACTCAGAGTTCTGACAACCTGATTTCTTTATAAATTTCTTGTGATCTCATGAATAAATGTTTTTTTTTATTTTTTTTATCAGATCTCCATAATAATGTTTAGAATTTTTGGTTATAGTGGTTTTTTTATCCAGATCTCATATTTTTTTCTTTTGTTTTTTTATAGTGATATCCATAATTTTTTCTTTCGTTTTGTGTCAAGTTACCACAACACCATTATTATCTTGTATTTTTTAACCTCAAGGAGGTTGGTGTTGGTGTGCCTTGTTAATTTGACATTGTATTTTTGAAATGTACCTGCCTACTCACAAACAAACTGGCCTTTTTAAAGTTAAACACATAGGCACAAGTATTTGTGAAAAATAAATAGCCATTTATTATGGGTCATAACAAAATAAAATCGAAGGCAACGCTGGAGAAACTGGTGAAATTTGCAAAGCCTTTGTACCCCAGGGCACACCTCAATTATTTTACAGTCAAACTTGGTGGCCTGAGGAGTCCTTATAATAGTGAGCACAATCCGGTCCCAGACAAAAAGAGATCAGGAACAGCAGCAGATGACATATATGTCCCCAGGCTGTGGTCTTACCACAGCCTGCGTCTTTTGTCAGACCACACCAAACCCAGGCCATCACTGTCTTGTCTTCCTTACACGCTTGCTTACAGGCTGTGGCTCTGGTGTTGTAGTTGTGGCAGGAGGTGGAGGAAAAGGAGGAGGACCATGGTTGAACTCACAAACGTAGCTTTGGCTTGTGGGTTCGCCCCTCCACCCCTTATTTAGGGCTTGTAACATAACTTCCTCACATAAGAGGCGTTAGCCCTCCTCCATTTCCTGCATTTTGCAGGCTGACATGTAGGCATAGTCCTCTTGATTATTGGGGGGGGGGGGTTCTGAGGGCCGCAGTAGCCTTCCAAAATCGGCCAAGTGCTGCCTCCTCTAGGTTACTCCTCTTCCTGGGACTTTTTTGTGGAAGGCGGAGGGGAGGGACCTGGGATTCGGGCAGGCTACTGGGCCCTGCCACCTCCTGGCTGACACTTTCCACGGCCTCTTCCTGGCTGAGACTTTCCTGTGTATGAAAAAGGGACATAGTTTTAGGTTTTGGTTCATCAATCACACACAATTTTCAGCTCATGACTGTTGCAAATTGAATGTTAATAAATAGAAAAGACTATCATTCTGCCCCCAGCATTTTTCTTTCTTGTCCCAATCATTTGTGGCTACTACTGTCTATTGATATGCGAAACACTTTGTAAAATCAGAAATTACTGATCAATAATAACATCTAGTTAACGTCATTAATTATTTGACTAGAAATATGTTAAACAATGCTATACCTGTCTCAAGCTGGGCTCCTCCACTTCTTCTGGGATGGAAGGCCCAGGTTGGACGTCGGAAGCCTCAGCTGAGGTGGAAAGAAGCCTTGAAGGAGGATTGGAGAGTACTGGCCTGGGTTCAGTCTGGCCTGCCAGAAAATGCAGTCTGTCATAGTACCACACCCTGGGTACATAAATGTCATCTGCTGCAGCTCCTGATCTCTGGGAACCCTGGTCCTTCTTGCGCTCCCTATTATAAGTGCTCCTCATGCCACCAATTAGGGACTTCAAACGGGGAATGCCTGCCGTGGGGATCACCGGCTTCACAAATTCCAGCAATTGATCCAGCGCTGCCTTCCTCTTTGGTTTATTGTTATAAAAGGGGTGGTTTACCTGCCACAGACAGGGCAGCTCCCTGTACATATCAATGGAAATGGGGATAAAGTCTTCATCATTGAATAGATCCATTTTCTCTGCAAAACACAACACAAGACAAACCCTACTGTCAGGCTAAACTCTCCTAATCCTGTCCCAATATAGGCCTCAATCTAGAAGCAATATAGGTCAATGATGCACCAAGCTAAAATGAAAAATTAACTGATGCACCAAGCTTCCGCTACTCCTTCTTCCGCTCACAGATCATACGTACGACACACGCATGTTACGCTTTATATACACTGTACATACGTGAGACTCTGCCCGCCCCAGACGTTCTTTCTAGTATATTCCCCGCCCCTTGTCTTTTGGCGCAGTGGGAGAGCACATGGCGGAGAGATAACAAGTGCATGCAGACAGCAGCAGCAGCAACGACAAAAGCCCAGAGCCACAAACTTCCCGATCCCGGAGGATATTTAAGGCCTCAAATATGGCCTTTATAGAGATGGTAGAGACGGTGGACATCTTCAAGAGGGCCGACTATGACAGGAAGCATGGACAGTACCCAAACCCAAATGTGAGAAAGGCCAAGATCATGACTAAAGTTGTGAAAAGTCTGCCAAAGAATTTTGGGGTACGGCGATCCAAGGATCAACTGAGAAAACGCTGGTCAGACCTGAAATTGAGGGTGCAGGATCAGTACAGAAGAATCAAGAGAGTGCGGCAAAAAAGTAAGTATTATGCCATGTGTTCCTATTCTTCTTCTTACATTCGTGCTGCTCTATGTGCTTTTCTTTACTGTTGTACAGTTTAAAATGGCAAGTTTAAGGGTCGTGGGCACAGTAATCGTTCGTAGTAAACATCGTTAATTCGCCGACTAATACAATGTTTTTTTCAGATGTAGGTTAACTACATTTGGTCATGCCTATTTGTCTTAAAAGAAGTTTAGTACATTGTTGTCTAGATGGGTTTGTAACTAGCTGTTTACACATCTGGACACAGGAGCACTAGTGTGGGACACCAGAACAAACTTTTTAGGTTGTCCCACACAGGTGCTCCAGAGGATACTCTCCACATGTGTGATACTTTAACAAGAAAAGGTAAGTATTCCAGCTTTGTAAAGGGAAAAATTCATGTCTTCAGCTTTGAACTCTTCCAAAACAGACAATTGTACAACACTTCCAACCAATGTTTCATATTCCTATTTCTTGCCTCAAATATCTGTGTGCTAAGTATACCTTTATTTTATTCACATAGAAGAAAAGACTCGGGACATCTGAGGTCACCAGGGACCCCCAATCTCCTAAAGAAGGGGAAATCCAAAAACAACAAGCAGAGGATGTGGAGGGAGGAGAGGTTTATGAAGTGGGCGAAATAGTGACCACAACAGGTGAGTGTCTGAGACCACAGCTTCGGGTAATAAATAGATGGATGCCTGCATATTTATAATACATGGTGTTTTTTTTTTTAGGTGATGTGGATGTTGTTGGAGAAGAAACACATTTCACAAGTGCACAAGTCCTCATCGGGGAGATCACGGTGTGCAATCGGGATTTACAGAAAATCAAGGAAGACATCAATGATGTTGAAAAAAGACTCAAAAACATCATTGATGTTTTTGGCAGAATCGAACACACCAACACTTATCAAATTCTTTCTATTTTTCTAACTTTTCTCCAAAATTTTGAAAGTCAAATTTTGAAGATGCACACAGTGTGTCAACATGTGCTATCTGCCATCACAGGATATCAAGGTACCCGTTTTGGGGGTGCAAACCCTTCCTCACAACTAAAGTAGATGAAAGGAAGGGGTTGCACCCCCAAAACACGTCCATTGATCCCCCATGATGGGAGCTAGCACATGTTGATATTAGGCATGGGATCAGGAGGGAAATCCCCATTTTGACTGTTAATTTGTGTGCATCTTTAAAATTTGGCTTTCACAGGGGCGACATCACCCCATCTGGTGAAGGCAATATCAACACAGTTTGGACATACTAATGTCTGATATTGCCTTCACTTTTTAAAAGTTGAACTTTGTAAGTTCCTGAGTTGTGTATTGTTTTATGGTTTTAAACATGCCTGTTTTAACACAAAAAAGGCTATTTTTACTGTCCAAAAAAAAAAAATGTTATTACTAAAATATGTTGTTTTGTTCAAAAGCCCTTTTCTAACGCACCGAGAATGTGCACCGAGAAAAAAGTTTTCTACTCAACAATGTGTGGCTTCTTCTTTCAAGGCTCAATATAATTTTTTGGACTAAGTTGGTGTTTACACTGAAATGGAGTTTATTTACTAAAGGCAAATCCACATTGCACTACAAGTGCACTTTCAGTGCAGCTTCAAGTGCAGTTTCATGTGCACTTTTGCAGTGCACTTGGAGTGCAAAGTGGATTTTCCTTTAGTAAATAACTCCCACAGTGCTTTATAATTTGCCACAATCATGCCATTTTCGTGACTCACCAAAATTCATTCATGGTGCTGAAAATGATGTATAATTTTATCAGTAATGCATTACATAGATAAGCAACAAAAACAAGGTGTGTGTAGCAGACCCACAACATAATAATAGTTTGCTGAAGAAGAGATTGGCACCTCATGTATCAAATAAATTTCATTTGCACTATTGAAGAAAATGGCCAAAACGAAAAGCCCATTGGAGAACCTAGGAGACAGCTAAAAGAAACAAAGGCAGTAAATCTAAGTAAATCTTATTTCAGTTTAACTAAAAAATGTATTTTGAAAATGTTTCTTAACATTTTCTGGCATATCAATGGCCCCCCTACCCGCAAAGTACTCAACATACTTCTGTCTTACTTCGCGGGCGCTGTGGGGGGGCAAACCAGGAGGGCCAGCTTCAAGCGCCGTCAGGGTTTCTTCTTGAAGTCCGGCCTCAGGCCCAACTGAGGCAACATAGTTCATTGAATTTCTCCTTAAAGAGTTGTGGAGAATGCAGCATGCAAGGATTATTTGGTTAAGTTTATATTCCGCCATGTTGATTGCCGTAAGGAATAGGCGAAACCGCTGGCCATTATCCCAAAAGCATTACCCACCACTCATCTGGCTCTGGCCAGCCGGTAGTTAAAAACCCTCAGGTCCGGGGTGAGGGTCCTCATGGTTTCAAAATGGATGGCTGGTCAGAACGAACTAACAGAAAGCAGGGAAAAACAGAAAGGCCTGAGAAAAGCGAGCTGAAAATCAGAAACGAGTGGACAAGAACGCACTGCAAAATCAAATAGGTACTATAAAATACACACTGAAAAAAAAATGTAAAATGACTACACGCCCTGAAAACCAGATACGAACCCACAAACACAAACTGAAGAACAGTAACGATCGGAAAAGCACGAGGCTGAAAAGCGCGAATCGTCTCTCACCAAACTTCTACTAACACGAGATTAGCAGAAGGAGCCCAAAGGGTGGCGCACTGGCTATTGAACTTCCCTTTTCTAGTGCTGTCATACGTGTTGTACGTCACCGCGTTCGGGATGTTCGGAATTTCCGATGGGCCGTGTGTATGCAAGGCAAGTTTGAGCCAACATCCGTCAGAAAAAAATCTATGGATTTTGTTGACGGAATGTCCAATCGTGTGTACAGGGCATTAGTCCCCCAAGATTTGGATTGAGATTTGGAGATGTCAGTACTGTTGTGTCTAATGGAGAGGGATCTTTGCTGCATCTCTGCTACATCTCCCTGCTTGGGCACAATCTATTCTGTTGATCTGTGTTTTGTGCATCTCTCCTGCTGCTTCCTAAATATTACCCCAAATCAGATCACTAGTTATCAGGGGACAGCTTTTATCATTAGGAAGCAAAGCCCTTTTTTCTAACAACGTGGCTGCAGCCACATAGAAACACAGTGCCAAACAAGGAATAGAAAGTCATGATCGTGGAAGGATCAGCTATAGGCAGTGGTGTATTTAGGTTTTGTGCTGCCCTAGGCCTGACTAAACTTGTTTAACCCCTTCCTGCCAAGGCCATACCCCTTTTCAAGACCCGCCTGTCGTCTGAAAACCACACCCCTTCCTCTTTAGGCTCCACTTTTTCCTCTCTGTACAATAAAAGTGGGTACCAAGTGCCTACTTGTAAGCTCCTTGAGGGCAGAGACTGATGTGAATGTACAATGCAGGGCTCAAAATTTCAAGTCCTGAGCCACTAGCCAGGCCTTAAGAGTTACTCTCCACCACTTGCCCCACCCAACCCCTACCCTGCCCTGCCCTTAAACACACCCTTGTAAATTATCTCATGAAATTACACTGGTAAATGTTTTATGCAGAATTAAGTTCCAAAAAAAAAATATTAACAACAACTTTAACAATATTAACATGAAGCATATCAGTACCCATCAGTGCAGCCTTATTAGTGCCCATCAGTGTAGCCTTTTCAGTGCAGCCTCATTAGTGCGACCTCATCAGTGCAGCCTCATCAGTGGCCATCAGTGCAGCTCTATCAGTGCAGCTTAAGAGTGCCGAATAATCAGTTTCATAATATCACAGTTTATTAGTGTATATTAATTACGTATGGATTATAGCACTGAACACTTTGCAGTACATTAATTTTCACTGAATATGCCCTGTTAAATGAGTTTGCATTGATTTTAGCATGCATGGAGCACTTTGCACATGCTGAAATCAATGCAAACTCATTAAACAGTGCATATTCAGTGAAAATGAATGTACTGCAAAGTTTGCAGTACATGAACTTTAACTGAATGTGCACTGTTTAATATATTTGTGACACAGAACACTTTATTCATACCTGTCCTCATAGTCATGCCCATCCTCACAGTCATACCCGTCCTCATAGATCATATCTGTCCTCATAGATCATACCCGTCCTCATAGTAGTACCCGTCCTCATAGATCATACCTGTCTTCATCCATCATACCTGTCCTCATAGATCATACCTGTCCTCAGGCTTCTCCTCCAGGTCAGTGAAGCCATCTCTCCATCATCATCTCCAGCCAGTCCTCCTCGGAGGGAGCAGAGTGCTCGGCGCTCTGTTTGTCCATTGATGATGATGCCACTCTCTGGCACACAGCAATGCTGTCACTGCACTATCACACCCGGCCACCCTTTAGTCACCACCGTTATCTCCCCCGGCCGCCGTTCATTCATGGACGAAGAGCCGAGCGGGACAAATGTACTTAGAGGAGCGCCCAGGAGGGCAGGGCCAGTCACTGGCCGCAATATTGGGGGGCCAGTCTCTATTGGGGCACCAGCCAGGGACTGTATATGTGCAGTAGGCGGCCGGGCGAGGCAGGAGTCGGGAGGACGGGTCGGGGGGCTTTTTTTCGTGCAAAGTGCCGCCCTAGGCCTGGACCTTGTTGGCCTAGGCCAAGATACAGCACTGGCTATAGGGAGCCTAAAGGCAATATCTGTGACTAGATGAATAACTTTGCCAATTGCTTGCATTTATTTGCCACAGATCTATCTTTAAAGAAAAGCTGGCTCTGTTTTACCATCTTTACTGTGTTATTGATGATGGGGGAACAGTTTTACCTGATGTTACCCTCCCAGCAGAGTTACAGTCTTCTAATCTGTTACTACTGTAAACACAGACCATCTGTACTGGAATGGGGGAGCAGGGGAGCTGAGCTTCTGAGAAATAATGACTTCAGTGCTTTTGCTGTGAACTTTGAGAATGAATTGCTGAATTGCTCCACATCGTCTGCAGCTACAGAGGTCAATGAGAGCTTGTTAAAAACTCATTTAGTTCCTGTTAATAATATGTACAGTAAATTATTGAGTGTCTATATTCTGACCGAAAGTTTACTTTAATTCCATATTCCTAGAATGGTCTGCAAAATCCCCCAAAAAAGCTTAAACATAAAACTGATATTATATATATAAAACACAAAGCGCTGTGATGCTAAATAGCTGATAATTACACATAAAACCAAGTGAGGCTGCTATCAAAAAAGAGTGTTTTCAGAGTCACTTAAAAAGAATAAATAATGATATTTGAAGCGCTTCACAATGTGCATGAAAATGAATATATAAGAATAAATATAAATAGTCAAATAAATCCAGCGGTGAGTAAAAATTCCTAAAAAATCCAGCAATCAAAATAGTGTAAAATTATAAAAAATTTGTGACACCAAATGTGTAAGTGTGTGTCAGTCTGAATCTGCTCCTGTCTAAGGCGGCTGACTGCTATAGTAAAACCTGCATATGCCTTATCATTATAAGGCACACGTGAGTGGATTGAAGTTTGCCTGTGTACCTTGGTATCCTAACTATTGCACAATGATTGTTTTTTTTCTCTTATCTGCCTGTTTATGATTCTCACATTGGTTGTGAATAGAAGCAAAAAACACATTTTTACTATGAAGGTCAATGAGCACCTTAATTAAGCAAGTGTTTTTAAACAGCTTTGCTAGTGATCAAAAGCTCTATACCAATCAGGATTCTACACCTGTATAATTGAACCTTCTGAATACATCCCTATATATTTATTTTTATGTGTATTTTTTATGTGAATTTTTTTACACATTTGGTGTCACTAATTTTTTATAATTTTACACTATTTTGATTGCTGGATTTTTTAGGAATTTTTACTCACCGCTGGATTTATTTGACTATTTATATTTATTCTTATATATTCATTTTCATGCACATTGTGAAGCGCTTCAAATATCATTATTCATTATTTATAAAACTGATATTAATTCCAAGACTATAAGCTTGAAAAATAGATGAACATTTTTTTGGGTGATCATTTTTGTTTATCGTAACCATTTAAATTGTTAAGGAACAGATAGCAGGATGACATTATTTTCCATGGACAATAATCATGTTTGTTCTGAATTACTATGTTCCATAAATCCTGCTTGTCACCATTTTTCCAGGTATGACTTCCAAGATCTGAGTTCAGGCTCCAGCAGAGTGTGTACCAAAGCCTTGGACAAAATTAGGAGTCCATGAATTTACCAGATGCTCCTGATCCTGAACAAAAGCCAGAACCCTGTACAAGTCTAAGGATACAAGTGTGTTTTGTAGAATCACTAAATGGCTTCAAATGCAAATGTTTAAAATGTATATTAGTTATGAGTTCTGATCCACTTCTGAGTTGTGTATTTTATGTGTCATTTTCGATTGTCTTATGAAATATGACCCTCACAATTCAGTGTCACGTTTTTAGGGACCGTCATCTTCATTTTTTGTCTGAACGGAGAAACAACTCTTGTATTTGTTCATGTAAAGGTCACAGCATTTTTGTAGGTTTTGAAACTGCAGCATGCTACACCTGATTCTCCTGAGTTCAGCTTTTTACTATGTAGCCTAAGGTGAGCAGATGTATGTTTTTGTTCCATTCTTTCTTACTTTTATGTTTTCAATACTTTGCTTATGTTGGCCTTAAGCAGTGTAAAAAATCAAGAACATCCTTTATCTGCCTCCAGCTAACTCTGCTCTATCATCATCTGCAGAATAAGGTTACCAGGTTTTTAAAATGAATTCTGAGGACACCCTTTTGACCACACCCACAAAACCACACCCTTAGTTGTAGCCAAACCCAAAACATGCCTTGAAAAATGGTCACAAGGGGAATGCTACGGTGCATATAGCGTGCCAAGGCAAATTGTGCGTGTGGCCAAACTGTGTAGGCAAAACTTAAAATGCTTAAAATATTATGGTTAAATAAAACCTGAACCCACACCTCTATGGGTCAAAAGAGTGCAAATCATAGGTGTGCAGGGGTCAGGATTAAGTAGTGCAGAGAGTTCAGATGTCAGGACTAAGTATTGCACAGAGTTCAAGGGTCAAGATTAGGTAAAGCAGAAAGTTCAGGAGTCAGAAATAAATATTCTATAAATCTATCCCATAATCTGTAGATGCTATAACTCTTGTGCAAACCAATCAATATATGCCTAATATATGCCCATATATTTATATACGGTGCTGCCAATGTCATCGGCGCATGTGCACTAAAGAAATGGCACATTTTTCAGGGCCCGTGCCATGACCAGAATGCGCGGGAGTGACGTCATCACGGCTCCAGCCAATCACAGCGCCGGAGCCCGCAAACCTGGAAGTAACTCTGGTGAAATATGTTGGCCGTGGGAGCGGAGTGCAGGTGGCACTGCAGGGCATCGTTCTAAGGTATATATTTCATAATGAGCTAGTATTTTTTGGGGGGTTTCGAAGGTTTACAACCTCTTTAAGTGACAAACAAAGTTCAGGGGTAAAAATGAACCTCTTCCTGCTAACCTGGCACATATATGCATCCCTAGGTAAACACTTTCCTGTGCTAAGAGCACACTTTCTGCATGCTCCCAGCAAAGTAACGCGTGGGTATCGGAAAGCTCCCAATGTATACTAGCGATCGGGAGCTTTCATATCATGTAAACCAGGGGTCTCAAACTGGTGGCCCTCCAGCTGTTGAGAAACTACAAGTCCCATGAGGCATTGCAAGGCTGACAGTTACAAGCATGACTCCCACAGGCATGATGGGACTTGTAGTTACGCAACAGCTGGAGGGCCCCCAGTTTGAGACCCCTGATGTAAACAGTGAGACTGCCACTCACAGAAGTCACATGATCGGAATGCCCGGCTGGGAGGCGACAGTAGTAAGGGACTAAGTAAAACACAGGGTCCAGGGGTCAGGTTTAAGTAATGCAGATAGTTCAATGTTAATATTAAATAATGTAGAGAGTTTAGGGGTCAGAATTAAGTAACACACAGAGTTCAGGGGTCAGGACTAGATAACACATTGAGATCAGGGGTCAGAATTCAGTAAAACAGAGTTCAGAGTTCACGATTAAGTAAAGCACAAAGATCAGAGGTTTCCAGCTTCCCTTTACCCTAGTCAATGTTCTTGTCAGCCTCCAATGTACCTAAGCACTGCTGCTTTTATCAACCTCTAGCACCCCTTTTTACTGCTTCACTAGTTCACCTCCAACATTCCCTTTACTACCCCTCTCATTAACCTGTAGTGTCCCCACCCAAAACTGCTCTTTTCCTGCACCTCCATTCCTCGGCACCAGTCCCTCATCTGTCTTTATTGCTCCTCTTTACTGCTCAACTTGTTGGCCTCCAGCACCCCTTTCACCTCATTACTGAGTGCTCATCTTTTCTACCTTCAGTGTCTAATTGAACTGTTCTTTGATCTTCCACCATTACTGGTCTTTACATCCACCTCCATCACCCCTTTCACTGCTGCCCTCATTAACCTCTAGTACCCCTCTATTCTATTGTCCAACACCAACACTTTCTAGTATTGCTTTTGTTTTCCAGAGCTCACACTGTTTTGCACCTCTGCATTTAGGAATTCTAACTATGCAATTAATATTTATACTGAGTTCACATGGACTGCAGCCCTTTACAGGAAATCTTGAGCCATCATGATTACACTCCTGACCAGTGGCGGTGCGTCCATAAGAGCGCACGGGTGCCACCCCCTCTCTCCAGCCACCCCCTCTATGACCAATAGATAGATTCATGCATAGCATGAATCTATCCATGGCCGCTGCTGCCACCCCCTATTCAGGCGCCCAGCCCCTTTTCAGGCGACGGGTGCCTGAATTATAGCGACAGGGGGTGTTTTTGAATCACCTGATTAGAGCCATATGCTCTAATAGGTGTCAAAAAAGGTGACCTGCGAGCGTCATGCTTGGAGCTCGCATTTCACCCAGGTGTGTTAGAACAGCTAATTAATATTCGCTTTTCCTAATACTGAACCGCCTCCCTGCCAATCAGGTGCTTGAGTCTGTTACCCGTCACCTGATTTGCTGAAATGACAGACGCTGTGTTTAGATGCCTATCAGGAGAAGATGCATGGAGGACACCACTCGCCGCCGCCACCCGCTGCCCCAGACAGGGTAAGTGCCGGGAAGATGGCAAGCGGGCGGGGGGTCACAGTGGCGGCATTCGATGACACAGTGGCAGCATTTGATGGCACAGTGACAGCATTCAATGGGCACAGTGGCAGCATTTGATGGACACAGTGGCAGTGTTTGATGGCACAGTGGTTGTGTTTGATGGGCACAGTGGCTGCATTTGATGGGCACAGTGGCTTCATTTGATGGGCACAGTGGCTTAATTTGATGGGCACAGTGGCAGCATTTGATGGGCACAGTGGCTGCAATTGATGGGCACAGTGGCTGCGTTTGATGGCGCAGTGGCTGCGTTTGATGGGCACAGTGACTGCGTTTGATGGGCACAGTGGTGGCCATTGATGGGCACAGTGGGGGCATTTGATGGACACAGTGGCTGCAATTGATAGGCATAGTGGCTGCGTTTGATGGGCACAGTGGCTGCGTTTGATGGCACAGTGGCTGCGTTTGATGGCACAGTGGCGGCAATTGATGGCCACAGTGGCGGCATTTGATGGGCACAGTGGCTGCAAATGATGGGCTTTTTTTCTGAATTTTTCAGTTTGTTTGGGCCCCCTCAAAAATTTTGAGCACCAGCCGCCACTGCTCCTGACCCAGTGAATCGAATAATGTAACTATCTATTACAGTCCTCTGCTAGAAGTTGAACCCATTGAACCCAAGATTCCAGCATGGCATTTCTAGCCCTTAAATTGTAAACATACTGCTTTTTATTCAGTAATAGTGGTAATATAAAGGCTGTACGTAGTATGATAAATGGTTTATTCATTTATAAGGTAAACATAATTGTGGTTTGTAGGATAGGAGATAGGAGAAGGGGTAAGGGCTGAAGTTATACAAATTGCTTAATTATAGAAGAAAATAAGTTTTTCAGCACATGATGAACTCTGCATCTCATCATTAATAATAAAAGGCCTGTAAAACAAACATCTGGTCTTAACATATGCAAAACATATGCAAACGTTATATATTTTGGCTTGAATTAAGTCAGTGGAGAATAGCTACATATGTGGATTTTTGGAATAGCTAAGTGGTTTGTAATGTTAGCAACTGATCAGAAGGGGTTTTCTTGGGAAGTGATATCAGGTCAGACTAATTTAACACTTGATATAATGCTATAATGCCTCATTTTCATTTATGAGTGTTCTTTGCTTTTCAGCTCTGGTTCCTGGGTTCCAATCCTATCCGCTGCGCTACCTGCACTACCTGTGAAGGAAATAAACAATACACATAAAACACACTATTTTATGAATGGGACTTGAGGTACAAACCAATAGTAAATTATGTAAAACTTATTTTCTTTGAATGTATAAAAAAAACATACTTATTAAAATCCAATGGCTGACTTAATGTGTAAACACAAGGCAAATAGACTGTGCACTTGCAAGTGCAGTGGCACTCATTTTCCTTAGTAAATGTAAATGTGGTAAAGCTTCACTTTGTAAAGAATACCAAATCAGGTGCAAGGAAAATTTAAAAAAAATAAAAAAAATTTCTTGCACATGATTGGATCATGGAAATCACCAGAGCTTTATCGCATTTACTAAGCTCTAGGGGAAATGAGCGCAACAGCACTTGGAGAGTGCAAATGCACTTCAAAGTGCACAGTCTGTTTGTCTTTTGTAAATCAACCCCTCTGTGACAGCCATTGGGTTTTAATGAGTATGTTTTTTTTTAAATTTTAACTTTTTGTAATAAATAGAAGTTTCACATAATTTACTATTGGTTTGTTCCTCAAAGTCAAATTCATAAATCAGTGTTTTTTATTCGTCTTGTTCAGAGACGCGGCATTATATAGCGTTTGAAACCTTGGCACTTGTAATACACATAAAATATTAAAGCCCCACTCATATTTATTTAATCTTGAATAGAACAGGGAAGGGTTACAACTTCTGTCAGGTCTTTTATTTTATTTTCTACTTCTATATCTTGTATCAAATCTTCATTCAGTCTCCAATTATTTATCCTTTTTTGAGTCCCCCCAGATCTCAACTCCACAGTTACAGGCGCATGGTCTGAAAGTGTTGTTATTTCTATTGATGATTCAACTATTGCCTCCAATAAGCGATGTTCCACCTTGACATAATCTAACCTTGTGTACGTATTATGCACCGCAGAATGGAACGTATAATCTCTTGCCTGCAGGTGTTGGGCAAGCCAAACATCCACTAGCTGACATTGATCTAGTTTTTTCTTTACCACCCTCAATGAATGGTTTCCTATTCTCAGTGCATTCGACGTACTATCCATTCTGGGGTCCACACAAAAATTAAAGTCCCCTGCCAAGTGGCAACACTACACTGCCCCTCTTGAAGTCCATTAATTTATTTCAAATCTCTTTCAGATATTTTTCTGGACCTCTATTAGGGCAGTACACGTTGGCCAGGGTACATTCCATCCCCTGTAAGTTTCCTCTCAGAAACAAAAATCGTCCCTCTGGGTCTACTTTTCTATCTTCTAATGCAAATCTTACATCATTTGAGAGGCCTATTGCTACTCCTTTCGCTCTACTTAATGATGAATCATTATAGTACCATGTTGGATATGTTTTCGAATATAATTTAATGTTAGTGTTTTGTGCTATATGTGTTTCCAGCAGAAATATAATCTTTGCAGCACATCTTTCCATTTCTTTTAACACCTTTTTTCTGGGGTATTCAACCCTCTCACATTATAAGTTAAGCATTTCAAAGAGGTAATTTCACTTCCTATCTCCTCCCCCCTGGCCCACACCAGCCCATCAGGCAGAGGGGAGGGGGGGTCCCAGGGAGTAGGGCAGGGTGGTCAGATCTCTGAGGTGCCATGGGGGTCTTTAGAATTGAAAATAAGTTTTCCTGACAAGCCACACTCCCCCCACCCATTATCCCTCCCTTCCCTCCCTCCCTTCCCTCCCTCCCCACTCTGCCACACCCGCCACCCGCAACCCTTTGCATGATGGTATTTTGACCTTCTCCTTGTCCTTGAACAGCTCCATAGTCTCCTCACTCCAATTGGTGGAAGGTGGCTCCAATGCCCACCGGATGTCCAGGTATTGAATCAGTCCCAGGAGATCTCAAGGGCCAAAATATGGGAAACATTTAAGGCATATATTAGGGGAATACAAGAATAAAAGATATCCAAGATATAGAACAAAAACATAGAAAAAAGCCCGGACATTGAAATACACCAAAAAATAATAATAAAAAGGGACTACCTAAAAGAACTGATAGGACCGGAAACTAGAAAAGCCTTCAATAAAGTAGCAAAAGATAGATATAAATGGGGAAATAAACCAGGAAAATATCTTGCAAAAGCTATAAACCAGAAAAAAGCATCAAACTACATAGAAAAGATTAAAAATAGCAATGGAGAGATGGTATATGAAACTACAGAAATTGCTTAGGTATTTCAAAGTTATTATAGCACCCTCTACTCTGTAAGAGAGAAGGAGACACAAGACGCTGAACAAAAAAAAAAAAGAAGGGAAAAAAATCAAGATTATTTAAAAAAGCAAATCTACTGAAGATATCAACAGAAAAACTACAATCTTTAGAAGATCCAATAACACAAGATGATATTAGAACTGCAAAAAAATGCTGATACAAATTTGTTTGCCAAAGTGCTAGCAATTAAGCTATAAAAAGCTGATGCCGGTTTGGATCCATTAGGACCAAATGGGGTTTATACAGGGCAGAGAAGGTAAGGATAATTACATTATTATTGTCAAAAAAAGATAGAGGTAGGGAATCCCCAGATCTACTCCTGTCTATAGATGCAGATGAAGCATTTGACAGAGTAGACTGGGGATTCATGATGGAAACAATGAGAAATCTGGGAATAGGGCCCAAAATGACTCATTGGATCCAAAGTTTATATAACCATCCTACAGCATCTGTTAAAGTAAACCAAGATATCTTGTTGCCTTTTGAGATGTTTAATGGGACAAGACAAGGATGCCCTTTGTCGCCCCTTCTATATGTATTGACGCTAGAAACTTTTCTGGCGATCATCTCGAACAACAGCGATGTAGAGGGGGCAAAGATGGGAAGGATATTCCAGAAGGTATCGGCAGATGCCGATGATGTTTTGTTTTATATAACTAAGCCTAGAATATCACTTCCAAATTTAATGAAAGAATTTAGAAACTACGGGGAATTATCAAACTTCAAAATTAACCTAATAAACCTGAGTTTAAGTAAAAAGGAAGTAATAGCATTGCTGGGGGGATTTCAATTTACTTGGGTGGAGAAAGAACTAAAATATCTTGAAATAAAATTAACTGCTTCCTTGGGTAAAATGTACCAAGAAAATTATATCCCACTGCTCAATGAGATCAAATCAGAAATTAAAAAAAATCTACTCGTCCGCTATCTTGGATGGGTTGGATAAATATGATAAAAATGGCCATACTCCAGGAAATAGTATACAAATTCCAAATTATATCAATAGCACTTCCTCAGAATTTTCTGAGAATTTTACAAAAAAAGATTGTCAAATACAGTACACGGTCCAATTAACTGCTTCCTTGGGTAAAATGTACCAAGAAAATTATATCCCACTGCTCAATGAGATCAAATCAGAAATAAAAAAAAATCTACTCGTCCGCTATCTTGGATGGGTTGGATAAATATGATAAAAATGGCCATACTCCAGGAAATAGTATACAAATTCCAAATTATATCAATAGCACTTCCTCAGAATTTTCTGAGAATTTTACAAAAAAAGATTGTTAAATACAGTACACGGTATTAAGTAGAAATAAAATGCACGGGGGATTGCCAGCACCAGATGTAAAAAGATATTACAAAGCAGTAAAATTAACTTGTATAATAGAATGGACAAACACAAAAAATGCAAAAAGATGGGTTAGTATGGAAAACAAGTTAAGTAAAACACAATTAAATAAAAATATATGGATACCAAAAAAAAACAAAAAAGTATGGGATGAAATTTGCAGACAAAAAAAATGGGAACATAATTCCCCATTAATTGCACTTTTTGGGACAATTTTTTTTATACCTGGTAAAGGGACACATTACAGAGTGTGGATTGAGAAAGCACAGTTAAAATATATACTAAATAATGGAAAAATAAAAACTTTGCAGGAATTAAAAATTAGCTAGCTGTTAACCACTTCAGCCCCGGAATGATTTACCTCCTTCCTGACCAGAGCACTTTTTACAATTCGGCACTGCGCTGCTTTAACTGGTAATTGCGCGGTCATGCAATGCTGTACCCAAACAAAATTTGCGTCCTTTTTTTCTCACAAATAGAGCTTTCTTTTGGTGGTATTTGATCACCTCTGCGATTTTTTTTTGCAATATAAACAAAAAAAGACCGAAATTTTTTTAAAATAATGATATTTTCTAATTTTTGCTATTAAAAAAATACAATAAACTCAATTTTAGTCATAAATTTAGGCCAAAAAGCATTCAGCCTCATGTCTCATGTAAATAAAAAATCAATAAGCGTATATTTATTGGTTTGCGCAAAAGTTATAGCATCTACAAACTACTTTCTTGAGGTGCTAAAATGGCAGGGCAGTACAAAACCCCCCAAAATGACCCAATTTTGGAAAGTAGACACCCCAAGAAATTTGCTGAGAGGCTTGTTGAGCACATTGAATATTTAATTTTTTTGTCACAAGTGATTGAAAAATGAAAAAATATATATATACATTTTCCTTTTCTTTCTTCATTTTCCAAAACAAATGAGAGCTGCAAAATACTCACCATGCCTCTCAGCAAATAGCTTGGGGTGTCTACTTTCCAAAATGGGGTCATTTGTTTTTTTTTTGTGCTATCTTGACATTTCAGGGAATCTGAAACTGTGATAGGTAGTGAGGAGTGAAATCACCATTTTACTCCATTAGAAAGCCTGAAGGCGGTGCTTGGTTTTCGGGGTCCTGTATGCGGCACATGTGGTATCCCTTTACTCAGGAGAGGCAGCAGAATGTATTTTGGGGTGTCATTTCACATATTCCCATGGCATGTTTGAGAAATATATCATTTAGTGACAACTTTGTGAAAAAAGGAAAAAAAAATATTGTAATTTTCCCGAAACTTGTGGCAAAATATAAAATATTCCATGCACTCAACATGCCTCTCAGCAAATAGCTTGGGGTGTCTACTTTCCAAAATGGGGTCATTTGGGGGGGGGGGTTATACTATATGGGCATTTCATGGCCTCCAAAACTGTGATAGGTAGTGAGGAGTGAAATAAAAAATTTACGCCCTTAGAAAGCCTGAAGGCGGTGCTTGGATTTCGGGGGCCTGTACGCGGATAGACTGCCAAAAAGTCCCATACATGTGGTATCCCTGTACTCTGGAGAAGCAGCAGAATGTATTTTGGGGTGTAATTTTACATATTCCCATTGCATGTTTGAGCAATATATCATTTAGTGACAACTTTGTAAAAAAAATTAATTGTTATTTGCCCGAAACTTGTGGCAAAATATAAAATATTCCATGGACTCAACATGCCTATCAGCAAATAGCTTGGGGTGTCTACTTTCCAAAAAGGGGTCATGGGGGGGGTTTGACCTGTCCTGGTCACAACATGCACAACATTAGAAGCTTATAGGGATGTGTGATTTGTTTCGTACGAACCGAACATTCGTATGAATTTCCGTAAATTCGTACATTCGGGAGGATCTGAAATACGAATTGCTATGTTTCCGAATTTTATACGAAATTTCATTTACGAATTTTGGATCCAAATTCCGTTACAACGGAAATGTGTCTGGTGTTTTGTTGACTAATCAGAGGTTTTCTTCTGCTGCTGAGTGAGGGTTGGAAAAAAATGACCTTTTTTAATATGGGAGTGGGATTGAGACTGGTACTGGTAGTCGATGGGAGATTCAGAATCGGACAAAATAAGAATGTTTGTTAATATCGTTTAACTATTGTCATAATAATTACGATTATTCGCTATGATGAAGTTAAAAACCCAGGAAGTCAAGTCAGCACAGCACAGGGATGGTGGGAGCCCCTCATAATGAGCACAGAAGAGCTGTGAGCACATAATGAGCACACAGAGCTCTCCCTCTCCCAGTAGCACTCTTACTGCTTTTTTGGCATTGTTTCTTACTCATTTTTCCTTTAAAAGTTATAAAAATGTAGACAAAAAAAATATGATTTTGATAGCAGCAAACTAACACCAAAATCACCAAATGTACAAAAAAATATTATAACAACAAAAAATAACAAAATATTAACTAAATGAAACAAGAAGTAAACAAAATGAAATTAAAAGAAAAAAAAATCTCTCAAAACCAACCAAAAAAACGAATAAAACCAGAAACTAAACACTAACAGATGATACACTCGCAAACTACAACAGATATAAACTAAAATGAACAACGAAAAACAAAGGATTGCAAAGATATTCGCTCAGATGCAAAGACAAATAATCGTGTGATCTGCTCCACTACACTAACTAACCCACAAAGGGAAGTAACATGATCGGGCCTGCCCTGTAATGCAGGCCTCAGCAGCAGAAGAAAACCTCTGATTGGTCCACCAACAGTCACATGTTTCCGTAGTAACGAAATTTGGGACGAAAAGTGAACAAATCTAACGAAAATTCGTATCTTGGATCCGAAATTCTTCAACAGAATTTCGTATTTCGGATAAAAACAAAACTACCATCGGCATCGACTGCCATATTGAGAAAGGTATATTTTTGCATTTGCATTAATTTTGGACACGAATTCCGAAATATGAACTAACGGCTAATACGAAACGGAACGGAATGAAACGAAACAAATTTATTGACGGCACACATGTCTAGAAGCTTATGCCACACATGACACACTCTTCTAACCACTCGAAGACAAAGCCCTTTCTGACACTTTCTGTTTACATGAAAAATATACTTTTTTTGTGGGAAAATTACTCTGAACCCTCAAACATTATATATTTTTTAAAGCAAAGGCCCTACAGATTAAAATGGTGGGTGTTGATAAAAAAATTTCACATAGTATTTGCGCAGTATTTGGAAAAAAAAACACTTTTTTGAATTTTAATGCACTAAAACACACTATATTGCCCAAATGTTTGGTATAATATAAAAGATGATCTTATGCCGAGTACATAGATACCAAACACGACATGCTGTAAAATTGCACACAACCGCGCAGCGGCGAAAAACTACATACATTTTTTGTTTACAAAAGTTTTATTTGGAAGTTCAAATAAACAATCATTAAGTATATTTGCATATTGTGTTTTACAATTATATAAATTGTGTCATAATAAAGGAATATTACATTAAGTTATCAACACGGTAGTAAAATTATTAATAAAATGCTTATACAGGGATGATATGCGGTATAGTACAATAGAAAAATATATAATTATAAAGAAATAATATAGTATCACAGTGAATATTTACATAGGGTTCCAATAAGACCATTTTCTTTTGTGAATGTGAATTGTATCATTTAGAGTATGGTATATCCATTCAGAGAGTTTAAGTGATTCCATTCTATTAATTACTTGTTGCCAGGGTAGCGTATCAGATTTCCAGTTATAGGCTATCATCCATTGTATAGAACTGCACAAGGAGTGGAATAGTCTCATACAGGGAGAGGGAATGTTTGGTATGTTGGCATATAGTAAGCATATCTGAGGGGTGGGTATAATTTTTTGATTAGAGGAGTTTTCTATTATCTCAATGGCTTTTAGCCAAATTTGATTAAGATGTCTACAACCCCAAAATGTATGTAAAAGAGTGCCCGATTCCGAGCATCCCCTGAAACAGTTTGGAGAGATGGATGGATAGTATGTGTGAAGTTTGGAAGGAGTTAGATACCATCTGGAAATTTTTTTTATTGGGGTTTCTCTAAAAGAAATAGCTCTATTACTTTTGCGGAGATTATCTGACATGGAGGTCCAATCTTCCATATTGAGTACAACATCCATGTCTGTCTCCCAATGAAGCATCGATGTGGATTTATCTGGCAATCCAAAATCTCTAAGATAATTATATAGTCTTGAGATGAGGCCTCTGTCTCTGGGAGAAGAGATACATATTTGTTCAAATGTAGTGTGAGTGGGGTGTGTGGTGAGTGAAAAATATTTGGCATAGAAATTTTTAATTATATGGTAATGATGGAGTTCGGTAATGGGTAGGCCATGTGTAGCTTGTAAGGTAGAGAATGGGACAAATTCCCATTTTAGTTGAAGGGATCTAAGTGTGGTGATATTTTTGTTGATCCAAAGGGAGAAGGATTGGCTACTGTTATAAGCATATGGGAATCTAGGGTCACCTAGGAAGGAAGCTAATGGTGGGGTGTCAGATGAGAGGTGTAATTAGACCACAATATTCCTTGTAGGTGTAGCGGGGATATAGAGATGGCCTCGAATTGTTTCCAAGGTAATTCATTAGTAGGTGTGAACCATTGGGTAAGTTGTATTAATCTGGCAGCAAGGTAATAAAGCCATAAATTAGGAAGGCCTAAGCCTCCTGCTGATTGAGGTCTATGCATGAGGGTATAACTAAATCTGGGTTTTCTTTCCGCCCATATAAATTTATTGATTTCTCTTTGAAGGGAGGTCAATTTGGATTTTGGGACATTAATTGGTAGGGCACGGAAATAATATAGGAGTTTAGGAAGGATCGTCATTTTAATGGCGCATATTCTGCCCAGGAATGATATGTGAAAAGACGACCAAGATTTTAAAAGGGTTGTGATCTGCGAAAATAGTGGGATATAATTGGATTTATACAAGAGCTTATGTGATGAGGGGATTGTGACACCTAGATATTTAAATGACTGAGGACACCATACAAATGGGAAATTTTTTGCGAGTGATGATTGCGTTTCTTGGGTATAATTAATTGGTAGGGCAGAACATTTGTTGGTATTAATTTTTAGTCCTGAAATAGTGTGGAAAGATTGGAGTTCTTTGAGGAGAGATGGGATAGAAGTAAGGGGTTCTGTGAGAAAAATAAGTGCATCATCAGCGTATAGACTGAGTTTGAAGTCTTTATTTCCTTTATTGTAACCTTTAATATCAATGCTGTTTCTAATTTTGTGGGCTAGGGGTTCAATTGCAAGGGCAAATAATAGTGGCGATAAGGGGCAGCCTTGTCTAGTACCTCTACTAAGGGGGAAGAATTCAGAGATATGTCCAGGGATTTTGATTCTAGTTTGAGGGTAGTGATAGAGTGCGTTAAATCCTTGCAGGAATTTATCTGAGATTCCATATTTGGGCAGGAGAAAGTTAAAGTGGGGTTCCACCCAAAAAACAAAACTACCTGTAAAAATTCTAAAAAAAAAAACAAAAAAACATTTGGATATTTTTTTTTTTTCACTTACCTCTAAATGCCTGTTGCTAGGTGGGCCCTCGTAGTCTGCCTGTCCCTTAGCCTGGGCTGGTGACATCACTTCCTCCTCGGCACAGGAAGGGCTCCGCTCTGCTCCCTCCCTCCTGTCAATCATCTGGGACCCATTACAGGTCCCAGGTGATTGAGCGGCCAATCACGGCGCACGGCGCCGCTCGCGCATGCGCAGTGGGTGCCAGGCTGTGAAGCCACAGCCTGGCGCCCACAGTTGTAATGTCGGCGCCGACGAGCGGAGGGGGGAGACGAGCGGGGCTTCGATCCCCCGCATCGCTGGACCCAGGGACAGGTGAGTGTCCAATTAAAAGTCAGCAGCTGCAGTATTTGTAGCTGCTGACTTTTAATTATTTTTTTTTTGGACGGCCCCCCTGGGTGGAACTCCTCTTTAAGGTAAGACCAGCTAACGCTGTCAAACGCTTTATGGATGTCTAAACTAAGGAGACATACTTGGCGGGAGTGTATCTTAGCATCTTGTATAATATTAGTAACTAATCTAACATTATCGACAATCTGTCGTCCTGGGATAAAGCCAGTTTGATCAACATGTATTAGATTTGTAATGACCGTAGCCAATCTGTCAGAAAGCATTCTCCCAAAGATTTTAAGGTCATTATTAAGGACCGAGATAGGGCGATAGTTTTGGGGAAGGGAGTGGTCTTTCAGTGGTTTAGGGATAAGGGAAAGGTTGGCTAGGAGCATCTCGTCTGGGAAGTGGTTGCCGTTGAGAATATGGTTAAAGAGTTTGGTCAGGTAAGGTGTTAATGAGGAAGTGAATTTTTTATAGTATGAAGAAGAGAAACCATCTGGACCAGGGGCGGTGGATGTCTTGAGGGATTTAATTATTTTGGTAATCTCCGTCTCTGTACATGGAGCATTAAGGAGTTCTATTTGTTGTGAGTTGAGGGTAGGTAATTGTATATCATCTAGCCATGATTTTGCGGATTGGTTAAGAGGGGGTTGTGAGCTGGAAAGGAGATCTTTGTAAAATGTGGAGAATATTTTAAGAACTTCCTGAGGGTGGGTAATCATGTTACCGGTTTGATCTCTTAGTTTGTAAATATGTGGGGGTTTGTGTTCATTGTTTAGTTTTTTGGCAAACATAGTTGAAGTGGAATTACTATGAAGTAGAAATTTAGCTTTTGAAAATCTGAGGGATTTTTCTGTATTTGCGGATAAAATAAGGTCCAAGGCCTTGCGTTTGTCTTGTATTTGTTTCGTGATTTCGTGAGTTGAGTTGTGTTGTAATTTGTTATATAAAGAGTTTAGATCTTTAGTGAGACTTTTGATGTTGGAGATTCTTTCTTCATTTTTGTTTGCCGCTAGGCTGATTAGATGGCCTCGGATAACGGCTTTATGTGCTACCCAAAGTGTTGTAAGCGGAGTGTCATCTACCGCGTTTTCTATAAAATAGTTTTCAATATGTGATGTAATAGCTTGTGTTATTGCTGGGTCAGTTAAAATTGAATCATTTAGTCGCCAATTGTAGGGGGAGGGCAAGAGTCCAATATGTGATGTGTCAAATGAGGAGATGTCATGGTCCGACCATGGGCAGGGATGGATAAGAGCTTTGGAGGAGTTGGCTAACAAGATGGGGGTGCAGAATATATAGTCGAGTCTGGCATAGACTTCATGGGGATGAGAGTAGTGTGTATACGCTTTGATTCCAACATTATGGGCCCTCCAAGAGTCAACCAATTGGAATTTGTTTAGGGAGCGGTTCAATGATTTAGAAAACGCTTTGGAGGAAGATGATGTCCTGCTTCTATCAAGGGTCGGGTGTGAGGTTAGGTTAAAGTCCCCACCCAAAATTATGTGGGGAGAGCTATATTTGTCAAGATTTTCGAAGAAGTTTATAAAAAAAAGTAGATTGAGATTCATTAGGTGCATATATAGAAGCTATAGTTATTGCTTTGTTATTTATTTGTCCTTTAATAATGATATAGCGGCTATCTAGATCTTTATATATATTTTGTATATCAAAGACAATGGTATTACGAATAAAAATGGCCACACCTCTAGTTTTGTTATGGAATGTAGTATAATAATATTCGTTATAGGTCTTGTTAAAATAGTTTGGGTGATTAGTAGTGGAAAAGTGTGTTTCTTGCATAAGAATGATGTCAGCCCCTAGTCTCTTATAGTGTTGGAAGGCTTTTTTCCGTTTATGGGGTGAGTTAAAACCTTGTACGTTATGTGATAATACTTTAAGAACCATTGGTTATGGGTAAAAGATAATGTTTAAGAAAAGAGTCAAACTTGTATATATAGGGTAGCATAAAAGTATATAGTTCTGGAGTATATTCAGAAAATATTTTGTCGAGGATATTTAGGAGTTGGGGGGAGATGTGTTATGATTTTTGGTGAAACAGCCTGAATTGCACATCATACCTTGAAATTATCCCGTAGTAGCAAAGATAAACATAACATTGTATTATCTGTTGTAACTGAAAAAAAAAACAGTAACTTCCAATTTTGGAGAAAAAATTTTCATTGGCCTTAAGGGCGAATATAATATGTAACAACATAAAGAAATAAAAGAACATTGGGACAAGAATTTTCTTGTCACTGAACATCATTTTTGAAGGACAAATCTGTCCTAGACCTGCAATCATGGCCAGGTGCAACATCCCTACCAGTAGGGGTGCTGCAGTTAGCCGCAAAAGCAGGAGGGGGGACAATCCAGCGGCGGCGGACCACATAGGCTTTTTGATTAAACTAGCTTAAAACAGTAAGAAATTGTTACCAGGGGGTGAGTAGGTTAGGGGAGGGGAGGGGAAGGGGGGAAATGGGGGGAGGGAAGAGTAAGGGGGAGAGAGGAAGTAGTAGGAAGAAAGAAAAAAAAAAAGGGCCGGTGGAAGAAGTGTCATAGGTATCAAAGTTCCTTCCTTCTTCAGAGGATATCGGTTACCGGAGATGTATGTGATACAGTTTATGAAGACAATCGAACCGACAGTGTTCGAATAGACAGTGTTGTCTATTGAATAGACAGTGTTGATTGGAGAATACGGGAAAAAAGAAAAAGAAAAATCAAAAAAGAGTCATTCCATTTTTCTTAGAGAGAGAAAAAAAAATTATATATTTAGCACATAAACAAAAATTTTCCAGTATGTGGTTAGGCGTGGGATGTATTCAGGGGGCTTGGTCTTGAAATGGTTGACGCCAGCTTCTTCGGTCGTTTGTATTGCGTCTGGAGGACGGTGTAGACCAAATTGGAGAGGGTCTTGGAGTTGATGGGAAACGGTTAGGGGGTTCTGGTTCCAGTAGGCCCAATTTTACGAGCAGTTCTTTGCCCTCAATAATGTTGTACACTGTGTATGTAGAACCGTTGTATGGAATAGTGAGTTTAAATGGGAAACCCCATCTATATTTTATTCTTGCTGCTTGCAGAATATTAGTGACCTCTTTCATCCTGCGTCTTCTGTCCAACGTGGCAGGGGAGATATCTGGGTAAATTTGTAATTTTTTACCATCCAGGGCAATATTGGGCGAGTTTCTCGCAGCGCGCATGATGTCCTCTTTAACCAGGAAATCCTTCATGCACATAATGATGTCTCTGGGAGGTTTATCAGAAGTGGGTTTAGGGCGTAGTGCTCTGTGTATTCTGTCGCATGTAAATGCGGATAGCGGTTTGTCTGGGAGGAGGTTGTGAAAAATCTTGGAGACTGTGGGCATGAGATCTGTGACCGATTCAGGGACTCCACGTAATCTAATGTTATGTCATCTGTTTCTATTGTCAAGATCTTCGACTTGAGCTTGCATAAATGCAAAGCTGTCAGCAAGCGATTCATAATCTTTCCTTAAATCATTATGGGCGAGTGAGAGTTCGTCATGTTTTGTTTCAAGGATGTCTGTGCGACTGCCAATGCCTGCTATCTCCTGGGACAAGGCCTCAGTGGATTTGTGTACTTCTTTTTCTATCTTGTCTACCAGTTTTTCAAAGATTGCAGTCAGACTGGCATCTAAATCAGCCTTGGAAAGGGGAGAGGTGTACTCACAGTTCCCGTTGTTCGTTGAGATGTTTGGATGTTTGGATGGATGGATGTTTCCCCTGTGTGCTGTGTGCTGGCACGAGAGCTGGCGCCGGCGCCATCTTGGGACATCTTCCTGCTTTGTCTGGAAGCAGTGTCAAGGAGAAAGTTCGTCAGGTTATGTTTTGAGCGTTTTAAATGCCTGGATCTCCTTGTAGGCATGAGCGGGAGTGTTGCCCCGGTATAGGTGTTGTTTTCGCCGCCTTTTGTGCTGTTTAGCCCTGGTATTTTGAGCCTGCTGTGAGCGGGTCCGACGGAGCTTAGGCTACTCGCGTCTTCCCCTCATCGCGCCGCGCATGCGCCCCCAAACTACATACATTTTTAAAAGCCTTTAAAAGCCTTTACAGGTTACCACTTTAGATTTACAGAGGTCTACTGCTAAAATTACTGCCCTCGATCTGACATTCATGGTGATACCTCACATGCATGGTGCAATTGCTGTTTACATATGACACAAGATCGAAGCTTGCGTTCACCTTTGCGCGCAAAAAAGGGGGGACAGGGATGCTTTTTTTATTATTTATTTATTTTTTATTATTATTTATTTTTTATTTATACACTGTTCCTTTAATTTTTTTCTTTTTTATCATTTTTATTGTTATCACAGAGAATGTAAATATCCCCTATGTTAGCAATAGGTAGTGAGTGGTACTCTTTTAAAAAAAAAAATGGGGTCTATTAGACTCTAGATCTCTCCTCTGCCCTTAAAGCATCTGACCAGAATCAAGATCGGTGTGATAAGATGCTTTCCCTATTTTCCAATGGCGCTGTTTATATCTGGCGAAACCTAAGCCATGAAATGCTTGTAGCTTCTGTAATATTCAATAGAATATTACAAAAAATGCTTGTAGCTTCTGGTTTCTTAGGCCATAGAGATGATTGGAGCAGTTCTGTTCTTATGGTCAGCTGGTGGAATCACCGGCTGCATTATCAGGTTCCCCGGTGAGACAGGAGAGCCCGAGAAAACCAAAGAAGACGATGGGAGGGGGTGGGGAGGGGGGGTCGTTCCCTCCCACTTTTCGTAAAAGTAGTCTAGCGGCAAATTGGCCACTAGGATTGCTTTTACATGAAAGCCGACTGCTGGCTGAAAAAAACGATACCAAGATGATACCTAAACCTGCAGGCATCATTCTGGTATAACCACTCAAATTCCAGCCACATACCAGTACATTGCCTGTCCTTGTTGGGCATATATTGTAATGTTCTTTTTTTCATGCAGCCTGTGGGCTGCATCTAAAAAAGATATTGATCGGTGGGTATGCCCACCATTAGAATACTGCCCTGCATCCACCCACTTCTAATGATGGGCATACATGCACCATTTTATTTTTTAATTGTGGTTTAAATCACCTCCTACAGTGCTGGAGTCGCTGATTTATGTATCATGAGAGCAAACGCCATTTCTGTCAAGATAAATAAATCAGTGCTGCAGCTGAATGGTGTACCTGAAAAGCAAACCATGGTAACAATAAAACATTAACTTAATAAGACAACAATCTGTGCCAAAAAAAGAGTAAAAAATATATGCTGAAGCATGGGGGCAATCCGGCCCTAATGTCAGGGGCATATCGCCCCTCCACCCCTGCCCCATGCTTCTGCATATATGCTCTTTCTTTTTTTAACTGTGATGGTGAAATCAACTCCTACAGCGCTGGAGTCGCTGATCTACATATCGTGGGAGCAAACGCTGTTGGTGTCAAGATAAATAAGTCAGTGCTGCAGCTGAATGACTGGTTAACAATAAAACACAGTAAACAGTAAAGTATAAAATAATTACATGCCTGAAAAGAAAACATGATAAAACATAGTAACAATAAAACATTGCAGTTAGGCATAGAATACAGTAAAAAGAGCAGAATAATAGAGCGAGAATATAGAGAGAGAGAGAGAGAGAGAGAAAACAATAAAATGACAACTATTCTTGGCTTTTTTATTTTATATATATATATATATATATATATATATATATATATATATATTACACTTTTATTTGTAACTGTAACGGTTCGGTTCCAGGTTCAGGTCTCTCAAAATGCGATGGCATCTTTGGAGACCCTGTGAAAGTGTGTCCTAGTCTGTGCAGTGCTGTACCCTATGCTAATACTCCACTAGTGTGTGGTAGTGTTCAAAACATTCACCGATGCAAAGACCAGAATGGTCAGGACAGGAGGGACAATAATAGCGGGTGTCATGCCTATATCCACTTTTTCCTACAGACACAACATTTTCTTTGGGGGGTGACCGTTGCATAGGGGTACCAGGGGTACCAGGGACGACATACGAAAAATGCCTCTCATGCAGCCGGCTTACTGCATTTGCATTGGAAAGGTGGGGCACAGCACCGTTTGGAAACAGAAGGGCTGTGACGATCTCTTCATGGAATTTAAGGAAGGGTCCAGTTCATCCTAACGCTTTGTATAGCACATAAGCGTTCAGTAGAGCCAATTGGAATAAGTATACAGACACTTTTTTATACCAGCATCTGGCCTTACGGGCGATTAAGTACAGCACCATCAACTGGTCGTTGAGGTCCACCCCTCCCATATTAAGGTTGTATTCGTGGACACGGAGGGGTTTCTCCACAACACCAGTCGCCGTTTGAATTTGGACGATTGTTTCTGCGTGAAGGGAGGACAGATTGAAAACATTCCAATTATCTCTCCACTTCACTGTGAGCAAATTATTACTTCTCAAGCAGGCTCTCTCCCCTAGCCTAAGATGGGAATCTACAAGCCGCTGGTGTAAGCTGCAGCGATTAGATCGCTCGGTGCCACATGTGCCATTTCAATAATCAAACAAGTGACTAAAAAGTGGCACGCTCGTGTAATAATTGTCCACGTACAAGTGGTACCCGGTTCCGAATAAGGGTCCCACACAATCTTACCTATGTAGTCTGGGCAGTTCTTCGGCTCCATGTGACTATCTTTTCCCTTGTAAACCATAAAACTATATGTATAGCCTGTGGCCCTGTCACAGAGCTTATACATCTTGACCCCATATCTGGCACACTTGCTGGGAAGATACTGTTTTAAAGACAAGTGGCCAGAAAACGTAATCAGGGACTCAACGTAGACAACTTGATCGGGAGTAAACAAGGCTGCAAACTGTTGGTTGAAGTGGTTTACGAGGGGCCGAATTTTGTGGAGCCAATCATATTCAGGGTCACCCCGAGGACGACAGAGTACCTTGTCATTAAGATGCATGAACCGCAAGATCTGCTCGTATCTAGCCCTGGCCATGGAGGCAGAGAACACGGGCATATGATAAAGTGGGTCAGTGGACCAATATGACCGCAACTCACTCTTTTTAGTTATGCCCATGAGGAGGGATAGGCCCAGAAAGGTCTAAAATTTGGAAACCGTAATAGGTTTCCATTCTCTGGCAAGGGTCAAATGGGGATTAGCGGAGATTAATTGACCAGCATACAAGTTGCTTTGGTCAACAATAGATCTATAGAGATCTTCCGTGAAAAACAGCGAATAAAAATCAAGTGACGTAAAATCAACTGTTTCCACCTGAATTCTGGGTTGGCCAGTGAATGGGGGAAGTACGGGTGCTTCAGAAGTGGTGGGCTCCCCATTAGGATTGGCAAATGCAGCAGGAAGGGAACTATGGGCTCGACTGGCCTGTCTTTGTCTTCTTGGTGGACTCTACTTGTGCTAGCCACCGCACCAGCTTGAACTGCACTTATGGGACTCGCCACATCACCACGTGATACTGCAGTGGTGATTTGACCACGACCAGGGTGTACTAGGCCGCTGGTGCTTGCCAGTTTACCAGTTGGATGAAGAACCATACAAGAGCCCTGCAATTCTTGCACCTCAACAACAGCAGAAGAACAGGGTCGGGTACGCCTGACCTTGGCAGGGACCACTACTCTGTCGTCAGAGCTATCTGACAGGGTGCAGCTGCTGTCTATGGGTTTGAATACTGAGTCTGAATCTAACAGATGGGTGACTTCCTCTTCATTCTCATCTGTCATGCTCAAAAACGTGTAGGCCTCTTCACTACTGTACCTTTGATTGAACATTGTGGCTTCTAAATTTACTGGTATAACTAGTGAGACTCGCAGGAAAAAAGAGCACCTGACTGTCAGTGACTGCTTCAAATGCTACCAAGAAAAACTATTAGCCTTCGCAGGGATTAGGCCTGAGTCTGTGAACGCTGCAGTTATGTGTTTTGTGTTTTGTAAGTGACAGTAATCGACTGATACTGCACTTGGGTGGGCTGGGCTGGGCGGAGGGGCTAAACGCAGGTGCTAGCAGGAATCTGGGCTGATCCCGCTAATGTTGCATTTTTGGGAACCCTAAACTACTATGGATGCTAATATAGATCTGATCTGATCAGATATTGATCCGTTCAGACACTATACTACTAAGGGATGTGTATGATGCATGCGTGGGTGTTAGTGCTACTGGCACTAATCTGACACTGCCTGGGGCGACGCAGACCCTAACTGGCACTAAAACCTAACTGATGTCACCCGCCGGGTGATTAGGGGGTTAAACCTTTATTGGGTAATATATACGGCGGGTGCCCTGACGCTATTAAAAACAAACTTATCAGTGTCATCTGTAACACTAATACAGTGATCACTGGTGACAGGGGGTGAAAGGGTTAACTAGGGGCAATCAAGGGGTTAAAACCTTTATTAGGTAGTATATGGGGGTACCTGACGCTATAAATGGTGAAACTAATCAACTAACTGGCTAACCCATGACACTAATACGGCGATCAGAAAAAAGATCTATTAGTGACACTGGTGACAGGGGTGAAAGGGTTAACTGGTGGGTGATCAAGAGGTTAAACCTTTATTAGGGGGGTTAAAGGGGGTACCCTAGACCTACCTGGGCCTAATACTAACAGCCCTAACACTTATTACAGTCACAAATGACACCAATGCAATGATCAGTGAAAAATCTGACAACTGCAATTGGTGACACAGTGACAGGGAGTGAAGGATTTAACTGGGGGGGGGGGGGTGATCGTGGGTGATCAGGGGGTGACAAGTCTACCTACCTGTACTGGTGTTAGTGTAGTGTTGTGCAACTCATGTTTAGACGTCCTCTCTCTGGAAGTGAAAATAATTCCAGAGAGGGAGATGACATCACTTTCCAGCATTTTCATTCACCAGAACCAATACGCGACTGATATAAAAATGATAGGAATACATTTTAAGTGCTTAGCGAGATAGTATCTAACACCTGAGAAAGTCCATAGATTCCAACAAGAAAAATCCCCATTATGCTGGTGAGGATGTAGCCAGATAGTTAACATGGTTCACATATGGTGGAACTGTACAAAAATAAAGGAATATTGGCAAGACATACAATACTATATAAAGGAAATCATGGGCAAAGAGATTACAAAAGATCCATGGACATGCTTATTTTACAGAACAAATAGCACAAAAAAAATATAAGAGAACAATGATCCCATATCTATTGAACGCAGCATAAGCAATAATACCTAAAAAATGGCTAGACCCAGACAAACCCACAATAAAAGAATGGTTTGAGAGAATAGACTACATTTATAAAATGGAATATATAAGTAGTAGAGAAGAGGGTCAGGCAGAAAGATTCAACACTATATGGGAAAAGTGGATAGAGTTTAAGAAAACCAGGATGTATAGGTGTAGCGGTCACTACCTAAAGGTAGGTGATCTTTCTGTGTTAAATGACAGGGTACAGTTTCAGGTAAATTTAGTCAGGCCTGTAACCTTATCTTAGGCCTGGTTGTTTATTCTGGGGACTGGGAGTCTCAGTGTAGTGGAGGGTGTGGCCACCTGTGTTCGGGCCCAGAGATGCCACCTCATGCTTTCAGTGGAAATGGTTTTGGAAGAGAGCTTGGACTTGGGATCTGAATGGCAGGCAGCTCATGTGTGGAGTTTTGGCCAATCATTAATTTGTTTGGCAGGAGACAGGACTCCCATATAAGCTGGGGTCACATGCTAGGAGGAGGGAGAGAGCCCCCTGCGGGGAAGAGAGAGAGACCCCCCTTCGGGGAGGGAGAGAAGGTGAACACCGTACAGCATGTAGCAGCTGGTGTAGCTGGATGCCCCCACAGGGAGGGGAGCGTGCCAGACCGAAGAGGAGGGATGGAGGAGCCATCGGGAAGAATTAGGAGCTAAGCGGAAGAAGAAGAAGACTGGGTGATCGACTGTTTGTGAGTGGCACATGGACTGTTGATCAAGTGAGTGAAAGCCCAGGGGAGCAGTACTACCAGAGGCTGAGGGATGTTGGTACGCAAGTCAGTGATGCAGGCACCGATGGTCTGTGACTTTTGGTTCAACAAAGCCCCGGGAATCCATTCAGTCAGGCGGGCGGAATTATTCTTTTGCCCAACTTGGAAGTACTGTACAAACGGAAAGTAGTGGTCAAAGTTATTCAGAGTGACTCTTTGCTACACAGCCTATGTATTCTCTAAAGTAAATCTACCAAAGCCTACATGTGAAGAGTTATTCAAAGTGACTCTTTGCTATCAATCCTATGTATTCTCAAAGACCATACTACTCCAGTTTTCCCATGAAAAGTTATTCAGAGTGACTTTTCATTATCCGCTTTGCTCTAAGTATTTGTATAAGAAGTCAAGGGAAAGATTATGAAGCAGCGAAAGAGCATCTCAGAAAAACCCTCTCCCTGTCCCAGTTCAAGTTATGCAAATAAAAGCAAGAGAAAAAGTACAGTATGGACTGTTTCTATTTCTATGGGCTGCAATGTGCTAGGTGGTGGATGTGATTTATGGATAGAACAAACAAACAGCAGCTCCTTCGGGGGTAGTGCACTACATAGGGAAAAGTGGATGTAGGGCACTGGTAAAGATGAGGCCAAGAATTAAATTCAAAATACTAACAACTACTTACAAAGCCATCCACAATTTAGCTCCCAGCTACATCACTAGCCTAGTCTCTAAATACCAACCTACTCTTTCTCTTCATTCCTCTCAAGACCTCCTGCTCTCTAGCTCCCTCGTCACCTCCTCCCATGCTCACCTCCAGGACTTTTCCAAAGCCTCTGCAATCCTATGGAATGCCTTACCCCAATCTGTCCACTTATCTCCTACCCTATTATCTTTTAGACGATCCCTAATAACCCTTCTCTTCAGAGAAGCCTACCCTACCCACACCTAACAACTGTATTTTCAATTTCTCCATCAGCTCACCTCCACAGTTATTACCTTTTGTTTCCACTTGACCCTCCCTTCTAGATTGTATGCTCTGACGAGCAGGGTCCTCTGATCCCTCCTGTATTGATTTGTATTGTAAGTGTACTGTCTGCCCTCATGTTGTAAAGCGCTGCGCAAACTGTTGGCGCTATATAAATCCTGTATAATAATAATAAGGAGTAAGGGGGAAGGGGAAGAGCTCAATTAAAAAGGAAACCCCACAAAGGGGGGGGATACATACACATATATATGAGGTTAAGGGGATCAATTATGTGTGTGTACTTGAAAATGTTTTGTATATACTGTAATTGCTGCATAAAATCAAATAAAGTTTATATAAAAAAAAATATATATCTTCTGTCAAGGTTTTTACTTCCCTTTGTGCTCCTACTAATGTTCATATAAAAGAACATCTGGGTAGCAGTGACAATAGCATTATTTTATTTAATGTTTACTGTAAGCAACAAACACATAATGGAAAGATAAAAACACTTAACTTTAGGAGAGCACATTTTCCCAAGGATGAGGGTTGCTGTCCAAAACCTAGACTGGGAGGGAATATTGGCATCAATAAACACAGAACAGAAATGGGAATGTTTTCAAAAGACTGCATGTGAACTCACTGCAAAGTATATTCCCATGGGCAATACAGTGCCTTGCAAAAGTATTCACCCCCCTTGGCATTTATTGTGTTTTGTTGCCTCACAACCTGGAATTAACATGGATTGTTTGAGGATTTGCATCATTTAATTTACAGAACATGCCCACAACTTTGAAGATTTTTTTTTTATTATTGTGAAGCAAACAATAAATAGGACAAAATAACAGAAAAAGTCAATGTCTATTCACCCTCCCCCCCTCCCCCAAAGTCAATATTTTGTAGAGCCACCTTTTGTGGTTATCACAGCTCCAAGTCGCTTTGGATAAGTCTCTATGAGCTTGCCACATCTTACCACTGGGATTTTTGCCCATTCCGCCTTAAAAAACTGCTCCAGCTCCTTCAAGTTGGATAGTTTGCGCTTGTGAACAGCAATCTTTAAGTCTGACCACAGAAGTTTTTGGATTGAGGTCTGGGCTTTGACTAGGCCATTCCAACACATTTACATGTTTCCCCTTAAACAACTCAAGTGTTGCTTTAGCAGTGTGTTTGGGGTCATTTTCCTGCTGGAAGGTGAACCTCCGTCCTAGCCTCAATTCACACACAGAGTGATACAGGTTTTGCTCAAGAATATCCCTGTATTTAGCACCATCCATCTTTCCCTCAACTCTGACCAGTTTCCCAGTCCCGACTGCTGAAAAACATCCCCACAGCATGATGCTGCCACCACCATTTCACTGTGGGGATGGTGTTCTTTGGGTGATGTGATAGGCTTTGTCAGGAAATGTTCCATCCGCTGGTAATACCTGTTATTTGGCATGCAGTACTGAGGCCCACCAGCAGGTGTCTCCTGGCAGTTTGGAACTGTCAGGAGAGCTTTTCCCTGTTAATAGTATATCATCTTTGGGCCGCAGTACTGGCGTCCACCAGCGGATGGATCCTGGCAGTGTGGAGCAGACAGTACCTCCTGCAATCAGGTGTCACTTGAGGCCAATTACAAGCCTATAAATACCCGGCAAACATTCACATGTTTGCCTTGATCTCTTCATTGCCTCCTGACCTGCTAGCGATCTGATCCTGTGCCCTGAACCTGATCCCGTCTCCCTGTCTTGAACTCTATCCTATCCCACCTGTTACCTTGCATCCCTGCCTGCAGTCTCACCCATCCATCCTCTCCCTGTCCTGTGTTCCTTACCCCATCTGCTGATCTCCCTGTGTATGACCTTGGCCTGGCTTACGTTTATGTCTCTGGAACATCCCCTGTCCATCTGCTGATCTGCTGTGTATGACCCTGGCCTGGCTATTGTTTATGAACCTGGTATTTCCCATTTATTGCACTTATCTGTCTATTGTTATTTGTTGGTCTCTGTCTGTGGTTGGTTATTGCACTGTGTCATATTGGAGTTGGTTGTATTATATTACTCACTTTCCTTAATAAATTTATATATTTTCACTTATATACGTTTTGGTGTCCTCTGTCGCAGACCACACGGTTCTGGTCACACCTGTTCATGACAGTAGATCAAGGCCATCCCTGACCAGAAGTGTCTGCACAGGGGAACCATTTTGATTCAGTTGGTTGCAAACATGAATGCCGATGAGGTTATTTATTTTTCTCTGCTGGCATCTGAAAGTGGTGATTATTGCCGCCAGGCTTTGAAAGGATGGTCTAGTGACCAGTTGTTTGCCACTATACGTTTGGCTCATTCCCTGGTCGATCAGGGTTATATATTGTTTGGGGAGGTACAGCCTTTGATCAAGCTATGTACTGAGCTGGCCCTGCCCTGTATTCCAAAGGGCCGTGATGATTTCACTCCTCCTTTTGATATGAATCAGGTTGTCTCCCTAGTTTGGCTTTTTAAAGATGATCCAGACGATTTTTGTGAGCACTACTCAGCCTGTTCCCCACAGGTGATTGCTGAGTGCATTGTGTCCGCTCAGTCTTTTGTTAGACAGGGAGGTTTAAAAGCACAGTTTGTACAACCTATACTTTCAGCATGGTCTGACATGACGCAAGCAGCTCTAGCCAAACAAACCACCTCTGCCACCAAACACCAGCCTACCCAAATGTATGTTTCCCCATCACCCATGTCAACCGCAGTTGCAGATCAGTATACGCTGCTGCCAACCAAATACTCATATCCAGTCTCTGCTCCCTGTACCTATCCTGCATTCAACCCACCTGTCTCTTCCCTGCTGCCTGCAAACCCACACAAACTTCCTCCAGCTACTGTTACCTCTTCTCTGCCATATCCCAATCTTCCTCTCCAGTCTGCTGCACCCCTCACCTACAGATCTTCAGTGGCTAAGCCAAAGAAAAAACGAAAGTTTTTTTCCAACTAAAACGATCCTGCCAGTAACCCAACCTGCCCCCGCACCAGCTAATCCAACCCATACCATCATGCCAGTGTCCAGTCCTGCCTCCCCGCCAGCTGATCTGTTCCAGGCTGATGTCCGGGTGCCTGCTGCCCTCCAGCCTGATGTCCGGGTGCCTGCTGCCCTCCAGCCTGATGTCCGGTTGCCTGCTGCCCTCCAGACTGATGTCCGGGTGCCTGCTGCCCTCCAGCCTGATGTCCGGGTGCCTGCTGCCCTCCAGCCTGATGTCCGGGTGCCTGCTGCCCTCTAGCCTGATGTCCGGGTGCCTGCTGCCCTCTAGCCTGATGTCCGGGTACCTGCTGCCCTCCAGCCTGATGTCCGGGTGCCTGCTGCCCTCCAGCCTGATGTCCGCGTGCCTGCTGCCCTCCAGCCTGATGTCCGGGTGTCTGCCCTCCAGCCTGATGTCCAGGTGCCTGCTGCCCTCCAGCCTGATGTCCGGGTGCCTGCTGCCCTCCAGCCTGATGTCCGGGTGCCTGCTGCCCTCCAGCCTGATGTCTGGGTGCCTGCTGCCCTCCAGCCTGATGTCCGGGTGCCTGCTGCCCTCCATCCTGATGTCCGGGTGCCTGCTGCCCTCCAGCCTGATGTCCGGGTGCCTGCTGCCCTCCAGCCTGATGTCCGGGTGCCTGCTGCCCTCCAGCCTGATGTCCGGGTGCCTGCTGCCCTCCAGCCTGATGTCCGGGTGCCTGCTGCCCTCCAGCCTGATGTCCGGGTGCCTGCTGCCCTCCAGCCTGAAGTGCCCATGCCTGCTGCCCAGCCTGAAGTGCCCATGCCTGCTGCCCAGCCTGAAGTGCCCATGCCTGCTGCCCAGCTTGAAGTGCCCATGCCTGCTGCCCAGCTTGAAGTGCCCATGCCTGCTGCCCAGCTTGAAGTGCCCATGCCTGCTGCCCAGCTTGAAGTGCCCATGCCTGCTGCCCAGCTTGAAGTGCCCATGCCTGCTGCCCAGCTTGAAGTGCCCATGCCTGCTGCCCAGCTTGATGTGCCCATGCCTGCTGCCCAGCTTGAAGTGCTCATGCCTGCTGCCCAGCTTGAAGTGCCCATGCCTGCTGCCCAGCTTGAAGTGCCCCCTGTTGTTTTGCCTGCTGTGCCATCACCTGTTGTTTTGCCTGCTGTACCATCACCTGTTGTTTTGCCTGCTGTACCATCACCTGTTGTTTTGCCTGCTGTGCCATCACCTGTTGTTTTGCCTGCTGTGCCATCACCTGTTGTTTTGCCTGCTGTGCCATCACCTGTTGTTTTGCCTGCTGTGCCATCACCTGTTGTTCTGCTTAAAACCATAGATTATGGACAATTACAACCAATTGGAGCATTCGGAGGCCGCTCCTTTGAGGGGGGTACTGTCAGGAAATGTTCCACCCGCTGGTAATACCTGTTATTTGGCATGCAGTACTGAGGCCCACCAGCAGGTGTCTCCTGGCAGTATGGAACTGTCAGGAGAGCTTTTCATTGTTAATAGTATATCATCTTTGGGCCACAGTACTGGCGTCCACCAGCGGATGGATCCTGGCAGTGTGGAGCAGACAGTACCTCCTGCAATCAGGTGTCACTTGAGGCCAATTACAAGCCTATAAATACCTGGCAAACATTCACATGTTTGCCTTGATCTCTTCATTGCCTCCTGACCTGCTAGCGATCTGATCCTGTGCCCTGAACCTGATCCTGTCTTCCTGTCTCGGACCCTATCCTATCCCACCTGTTACCTTGCATCCCTGCCTGCAGTCTCACCCATCCATCCTCTCCCTGTCCTGTGTTCCTTACCCCATCTGCTGATCTCCCTGTGTATGACCTTGGCCTGGCTTACGTTTATGTCTCTGGAACATCCCCTGTCCATCTGCTGATCTGCTGTGTATGACCCTGGCCTGGCTATTGTTTATGAACCTGGTATTTCCCATTTATTGCACTTATCTGTCTATTGTTATTTGTGGGTCTCTGTCTGTGGTTGGTTATTGCACTGTGTCATATTGGAGTTGGTTGTATTATATTACTCACTTTCCTTAATAAATTTATATATTTTCACTTATATATACGTTTTGGTGTCCTCTGTTGCAGACCACACGGTTCTAGTCACACCTGTTCATGACAGGCTTTTTCTTTGATGGCCATAACGTTCAATTCTCTGAGAATTCCCCCTGAGGAAGATACGTTTATTTCCGGTATCGACACATGTTGGGGAGGGGACAGGACGGTTTGTGAGACAGTGGAGTGTTCTCAGAGTGGGAGAGGACACACCAGTACAGCATCTTTATATTTGTTTGGCTTGTTACAGAGTGGTGCACTCATAGCACCTATTAAATGTGAGTACCCCAATATAGGGAATGTTGTCATTTTAAATAAAACTTTTAAAACAGTAATACATTATCTAGTTTCCTCTGATTTCCATATGAATATTATTGCAAGCAACCATCCAAGGATCTGAATGCTAACCATAAACCCAGAGGTAGTTTAAAAGCATGGTTTGACCGAGCTTAGGTGCAAGGTCACAAGGTGAGCGCATACACCAAAGGGACACGAGTGGACACAAGCACTTTCCTGTTTTACCATCTGTTTTATCAGCTGCAATGAGTACCAGAAGAATGGAGTAGTTATGAATGGACTTTATGTTGCGATTCTGTGGACACAGATTAATGCATGAATTAGTTTGGCACTAGAGCACTTTAAACACAGGTCACTGTATTTATATATTGATTATTGTATTATGATGCACTTTTATATATATATACTTTTATATATATGACAATCTGTATATTACAGATTGTCACTGCAATTATCGTAATTATCGCACAGGGTTGCACATTTCTCTATTGCATATGAATGCAACATGTGCATATAGAGGTGTGTATGCTACACAGGTTGTCATGGGGGGTATCGCATAGGATTACAATTTTGAATTGTTTATAAACGCAACTTTTAATCGCATAAGATTGCATTATTATGTTCACTAGATTTTTCACATAGGAATGCAATATCTCACCACCACTATTTAACTACAGTCAGCAAGATTAGGATTCAGTAAGATTACCATATGATTTTATTTGGATAGCTCAGTAATTTAATTTGGTATAAATATAAAAAACTTATATGTAATGACAGATCATGTGACACTTAGATTGCACACAGGTGGACATCATTTCACTAATTATGTGACTTCTGAAGGCAATTGATTGCACCAGAGCTTCTTATGGGCTTCATAACAAAGGGGGTGAATACATACGCACATGCCAATTATCAGTTTTTTATTTCTGAAAAATAGTTTTATGTATATATTTTTCTGATTTTACTTCACCAACTTAGACTATTGTGTTCTGATCCATCACATATAATTCAATTTAAAAAAACACTAAAAACACTAAATTTTGTAGCAATGGAGCCATTGGCGGAGGCTATAAGAAGGTCACCGGGGCTGCGGGGTTTTAGGAGGAGGGGCGGCGAGGAAAGAATTGCACTTTACGCAGACGACGTTTTGGTTTTTCTGGGAGACATGGGTCCATCCTTGGAAAAAATGATGCAACTGGTAGAAGGATTTGGGAGGATCTCGGGCCTTGTAATTAATTGGGAGAAATCATCGCTTTTACAGATTGACTCAACTACTAGTACCCTCCCTGATGGTATCCCTGGGTTAAATATAACAGATAAGATAAGGTACCTGGGAATAGTAATGACTAACGATCCCAACCATTACATCCGAGACAACTTGGCCCTTTGCTTGCAAAATTTTAAAAAAAATGTGACATCTGGTGCCAGCTTCCCTTATCTTTGGCGGGACGATCGAACCTGATTAGAATGATATGGTTGCCACAGTTGCTATATATTCTCCATAACTCCCCGGTATGGATCGGGAGAAAATGGTTCCTGAAAATAAACTCTTTATTTAGGGAGCTAATTAGGAAGAAGGGCCAGGCCAGGATCAGCTTACAGGCATTGCAGCGACCTACTTGTGAAGGAGGGCTGGCAATCCCTCATCCCTATGGCTATTATTTAGCCGCCCAATTACAGCACATTGGGGGGTGCGAACTCCCGGGCGATGTACGCGCTAGTAATAAAATAATGTTAGAAGGTAACCCACATAAGTTCTTGGTGGAAGCATTAGAGGAGGGCTCGCTCCAGAGAAAGCTGCCAACATATAAACTAGTAACTAAAATCTGGCAGATAGTTAAGAAGACCATGGGGTATAGGGGCATCACCGAATTTTCACCCATTTGGCTTAATAAATCTCTGCGGGAAGTGCTGTCTATAGAAAGGAACCCCATTTGGGAACGCCATGGAGTGCATAGACTGGCTCATTTGTATAGAGATAATAACCTAAAATCCTTTATGGAGTTGAGATTAGAATATGGAGTTCCGTATAATACATTTTACAGTTACCTGCAGATCAGGCATGCACTAAACACTCAATCCAGGGCCTGCCCTATGGAGTGGTGTAAAACACCGCACCTTAATAAAATAGTCAAAGCAACAAATACTAAGGGTCTGATTGCGGATGTGTACGCGCAGCTAATAGATAAAATGATAGTCCAGCGTGCGACCCCTGGTCCTAGCGAGAGGTGGGGGGCGGACGTGGGGGAGTTGACGGACACCCAGTGGAAAAAAATACTGGATTCTGGGCCGATGGTGTCCGTCTCTCCGTCACAGAAGGCCTCGCACCTCTTCCTCTTACATAGAGCATATTATACTCCCAAGAGGTTGTATAGGTTCGGTCGCAGACCCGACGACAAGTCTCCTAGGTGTTTAAAGACAGGAGATCTCATACATATGGTATGGAGGTGTCCAAAACTAGCAAGATACTGGCCGGAAGTGGTGGGAACAATAAACTACAGGTTTAAAGTTAAACTAGACTTGGACGCTAAGGTGTGTATCTTAGGGCTGGTAGGAGGTAACATGGGGAATCCCAATTTGACCACTGCTATAATAAAGTGTCTATACCAAGCGAGAAAATTGTTGGCGCAATCCTGGCTTTCAGCAACACCTCCAACTCTCGGGGAATGGCTTAAGACAATGGACTCCTTGGTCTGGACAGAAAGGACGGTATACACTAAAAAAGGAAATTACAATAAATTCATTAAGATATGGAGGCCTTGGCTCCAGGGGCTGAATACACGATACCTTTTTTGAAATTAACTGTAGAACATAGGAGGCCCCCCGGGGGCAGGGGAGAATCAAGGCCCAAACTGATTAGACCTACGAGTAAGAGCAAGCTTTACTGTGATACAGGTTGAAGTAGAATATCGCAGGACCCAGTGCTAGCAAACTACGTGCAGTGATGCTCATTGGAGGGAGGGAGGGGGTGGTATAAGAATGAGGAAGGGTTGAGAGGAAAACATGTAGGGGGGGTAGGGAAGCAAAACGAGGGAAAAGCAACATGATGTACTCTGGTGTCTTGCATTTGTTCTTTTTTTTTTTTCTGTTATAAATTACTATATTTAACATTGTGCATCGCAGCGTTAGCTGATATAAGGTTGTTTTCCTTGCAATTTTTTGTCTCTGGAACTTGTATTACAACACAGCGTGTTTTGTAAACTGTTTTTTCTATGGCATTTAATAAATAAAAAAAAAGATTTAAATTAAAAAAAAGGTCTATTATGAATGATATAGAATAAAAAAAAAAACACTAAATTTTGTAATGTAACAAAATAGGTAAAAAGCCAAGGGGGTGAATACTTTTGCAAGACACTGTAAGTTTAAAAGGCTAAAAATGTAACCTCACAACCAAAGTTAGAAAAGCTATAAATAAAAAAATGAACTTTTAAAAAATATAAAAAATTAAGGAACACTATCATCGTTTAAATGTTACAAAGAATATACTAGAATATGTAAAATGGAAATCAAGGCCGCAAAAATTCAAAATGAATGACAGATTGCAAAAGATAGGACAAATCCCAAAAGATTATCAAATATAAGCAAATATATTAACAGTAAAAAAGGTCAGATCTGAGCAAGTAGGCCCTTTACAAAATAATCCAGAGTGGGTGACAGGGGACAAAGAGAAGGCAAATGTATTAAATACCTTCTTCAGCTCTGTGTATACAAAGGAGCATGAGGGAGATTATGTCCATAATGGGGATGGTATTGACACAGCCCCAAATGATCCACAATGGCTCAAAAGTGATATGGTCCAAAAATATTTAGACAGCATAAAGGTGAATAAAGCACCTGGACCAGATGGCATACACCCACGGATCCTTAAGAAATTAAGTTCTGTTATTATTTTTTTCTTTTTTTAAATCTTGATCTTTATTTGAAGATTATTTTAATACAGATAGTATCAACAGAAAAAAAAATACATATCTCAGAGCACTTAATGCCAGCGGTCACCAATTGGAGATCAGGCAAAAGGAGGCATTAATTCGATTTACTGGAAGTATACATAAGTTTAGAACAATAAGTAACAGTTGTGTTATAACTCAAAATATGTTTGGTACCTGAACTCATAAAGACAGAGAACAAAGAAAAGAAAAAACTGTATCTTAAGAAATAAGAGACCTGGTGTTGTTGATCAGGGGAGGATTGGTTTTTCCTCAGCAGACAGTATTGAAGGTTTCGAGTATGGACTTTGGATGGTGGAAGTTTTGAGCCAGTAAAGGTCACGACGTGACCATGTTCCTTTTGTCCGTAGTCCAGCACGTCCATTTTTGTTGGAATTGGGTGTTTTTGCCTTGAAGTCTTGCAAACATTTGTTCGAAGGGTAGCCTGCGTGTTTAGAAAGTCGATTGCTTTAATGGAGGAAGGAGGAGTGTCTGACCTCCAGGCGCTTGCCAGGGCTTTTCTAGCTGCTATTAGGACGTGAGTGACGAAGACATCGAATATGCTTGGCCATTTATCTAGGCCAATGCCGAAAAGGGTAGTTTCCAGGAGCAGCGGGTAGTTTATAATGGTGGTAGAAGAGATAAGATCGGATATTTCTTTCCAGAAAGCTGTAATCTTCAGGCAGTACCACCATGTGTGGCTAATAGATCCCATGCGCCCACACTTTCTCCAGCATAACGGGGAGTTGGCGCCTGGGTGATGATTCGCCAGTACTTGTGGTGTGAGGTACCATCTGTGCAGGATTTTTAGAACTGTTTCCCAGTGGGATATGCATCGGGATGCTTTCCTAGGTTGTTGAAATGCTTGACACCATTGCTGCTTTGTGTAGGCAACTCCTAGGTCATGTTCCCAGGAGATCATAGCTGGTGGTTTGTCCAGTAGCACTCTGGAGCTTAGAGCATTGTACATTATGGAGATCCCTTTTTTGATCAGATTTTCAGATGATAAAAAGGAGTAAATTGGTTTCATTAGGGCATCTTCCCTTAACTGTAGGGGGGATAGTAGGTGTCGTATTTGTAGATATTTGTAGTCCTTATCTGAAATGCCATATGTTCCAAAGAGGTCCTGAAAGGTGAGCATATGTTGTCGATCATATAGTTGATTGACTAGGTTGAGACCGTTGCCTTTCCACTTGGAGATATCCAGGACTGGAATTAGTAAAAGCAATGAGGAAAGTGGGGTGTTTGGATCAATAATTTATGGTTTGCTTCCTCTGGTTTTCAGAACAGATATCCACGTCTTGAGGGTAGCATGCGCTGTTCCCAAGAAAGTTCTGGTAATTTTGTAAGTGAGCGCAGAGGCTCCCAGCAGCGCCCTGGGGTCAGCAGAGAGAGCATGCTGTTGGTTTTTTATCTATCGTTTGTCTGGGGCTGGAGACCACCAGTGTTTAGTTTGGTCGAGGATGGTGGCTGTGTAGTACTTGGCTAAGTCAGGTGCGCCCAAACCTGCATGGGTGACCAGTGTCTACATGGACTCTCTTCATACTCTTGCTTTTTTATCTGACCATATGAAAGAGTTTAAGGTCTTAAGGTGGGCTGCTGACATCGGCAGGGGAATCGTTCTAAAGAAATATAGCAAGAATAAAAGAATGGAAGAATGAAAATTTTAGTCAATTCAATTTTTCCTGCCCAGGAGACTGTGGCTTTTGAGTGTGTTTTAGAAAGTTCAGAGATTTTGTTAAGCAGAAGAGTATACTTGGCTTTAAAAATTTGACTGCCTGGGGAGATCATTCTGATACCAAGGTATGTTATCTGGGAAGAGAACTCCCAAGAGAAGGAGGAAACTGCTGAGACTTGTTTTTGCTTTGGAGCAGAGAGGTGTATTGGTAGCATGAATGATTTGGAGTCGTTTACTTTGTATAATGAAATTGCTCCAAACTCTTTCAAGATGTTTTGGAGAGCAGATACGGAGGAGATGGGGGTCAGTTAGGGCAAGGAGAATATAATTGGAGTATAGGCCTATTTTGTGTTCCTCTTGTCCTAT